>JAOPSE010000072.1:14469669-15107430 GCA_029449295.1 Zea luxurians
AGAAAACTATGACGCGCTATGTGTACAAACCTAAGAGATCCACATTGAAACTCTATGATTTCATGTGTAGTTCTCTTAGGTTTCTACACATAGTGTCTCACAACTTTGTCCAAACATTCTCAATTTTTTATCACAACCTGTACATATGATATCATGACACGTGGACAAGTTTCATGATTTTCTGACTTTGTTTGTGTTTTATACAATTTTTAAACATGTGGATGGCAAGTTCACGGCCATGTTTAGTGAGCATGTTGCTCGAAGTTTTCGGTCCGCTCATGGAATCGGTCGTAACTTATGCTAAGTAACATGAATATCATTTTTTTCATGCACGGTTTTCCAAGTTTCGAGTGACCTGCAGTTCAAATTTGAATTTTCCGAAGAATTTCAAAAAAACAAACTAAATCTACTAACGATTGAAAACTATGTTATAATTGTCCACAAATGATACATGTAGGTCTACATAGTGTAGGAACATACCACAAAAAGTTTGGGAGACAAAATCAAAAAAATAAAAATATACTTTGCCGAGTGTCTGGATAAGACACTCGGCAAAGCTTCCTTTGCCGAGTGCCAGCTGCGTGGCACTCGGCAAAGAATAGGGAAAGAGTCTTTGCCGAGTGTCGCTCAAGGGACACTCGGCAAAGACGGCTTTGCCGAGTGCCCGCGATCTGGCACTCGGCAAAGCTTATTTTAAAATTAAAAAAAAACTTTGCCGAGTGCCAGATCACGGGCACTCGGCAAAGCGCCCTACATACAACGCCCAGCGGGCATCTTCCTCACTCTCTCTCTCACTCACTCAACGCCGACGTGCCGTTCCTCGCCGCCGCCGCCGTGCCGTTCCTCGCCTGCGCCGCCCCCTCGCCTGCGCCGCCACCGCGCGCCCGTGCGCGCTCCCGCGCCGCCGTGCGCGTTCCCGCGCCCGTTCCCGCGCCGCCGTGCGCGCCCGTTCCCGCGCCGCCGCGCGCCCGTTCCCGCGCCTCCGCGCGCCCTCGCCGAGCGCGCTCCCGTGCCCGCCGCCGCCGCGTGCCCTCGCCCGTGCGCGCTCCCGTGCCGCCGCCGCGCGCCCGCGCTCGCCCTCGCGCTCGCCGAAGCCGCGCCCGTCGTGCCCGCGCTCGCCGTGCCGTTGCCCGCGCTCGCCGTGCCGTGCCGTGCCTACGCTCGCCCTCGCCCGTCGTCGTGCCCCTCGCCTAACCCCTCGCCCTCGCCCGTGCCCCCGCCGTTTCCTCGCCCACCGCCCCCGCCCGTGCCCCCGCCGCACTCCTCGTCGTGACCCCGCCGTTTCCCCGCCGTGCCCTCGCCCGCCAGGCGCCTCGCCCGCGCCCCGTCGTCTCGCCCGCGCCCCGTCGTCTCGCCCGCGCCGAAACCTCTAAGGTGATTACTTGTTTTATGTTATACGTGTATGATTTATATGAAATGATTAGTTTTAATATTAAGTTAATTATATACGTGCATGATTAGGTTAATATGTAGTATTGTGGATTGCCGGCCATCGTGTCGTTGAATTATGCGTGGATGTCAGCCATCGTGCTGATAGTTTTATTTGCAGGATTTTGAAACCTCCCCGTGCAGGGGAGGTGCTGCCGAAATTTTCTGTTGCTAGGCTTTTGTATTAACAGACTTGTGTTTCTTTTTTACAGAGAAGATACTTGTCTTCCTAGCCGCTGCGGGTCTCCCTGCACCGCGTCCCGTCGCCACTGCACCGACCCGCCACAGCCCCACTAGCCTGACTCCACCGCCACCCTAGGTATAACCTCTACATCCGCATCATGGTCGTAGATCACCTAACCCAGTTAGGCATCTCCCATTCGAAAGTGATACGGTGTAGATATGCAGATCTTTGCATATCTACAAATGTATCAGTTTCGAATTGTCCACGTTTTTTGGACAGCCCGCGGTTGCGTAGATGGTGTTAGTTTCATGCTCTGCTCCGGTCTGAGATAGAGTTTCGGTGTCACCTCCCTGTTGTTCTCCGGACAGTACACTCTCCCTGCCAGGACGTGTATCCGGAGAACAGCGGGGAGGTGCTGCCGAAATTCTATCTCGGATCGGAGTAGAGCATGAAACTAACACCATCTACGCAACCGCGGGTGGGATTAGGACCTATCGTCACCTATTAGAAGGTAGGAACGTAGTGTACATGCATTACATGTCTATATTAAACTATACTCGGTTATATATGTTAGAGGATGGAGGACCGTGAGTGGATGTACACGGGCCGTAGAGGAAGGAACGATGTCACCACTGAATGGATTAGAAAGACCGATGATTTCGTGGAACGGGCATATGGCGAAGCTGCTAAAGGAGCGAGTCTAGTCCCATGCTCGTGCAGCAAATGTGACAACCGGAAAAGAAAACCAAAGAAGACCATGGTAGAACATATTTGGAAGAATGGATTTACGCCGGGCTATACTCGGTGGATATTTCATGGTGAAGCGCATCGTACGAGAGAAGAGGTGCTGAGACAACGTGTCGAGGATTATGACGCGGATGCGGGGGTAGCGGATATGTTGAACGACTATCAGGAGGCACAGTACACGGGAGGATGTATGGATGACGAGCCAGAGCCGACTGCAAAGGCGTTCTACGACATGTTCGACGCGGCACAGAAGCCCCTTCACGGCCAGACAAAGGTTTCTCAACTTGATGCCATTGGGCGTGTAATGGCGTTCAAGTCGCAGTACAGCATCAGTAGAGATGCATTCGATGGCTTGTTGACAGTTATTGGGAGTCTGCTTCTGGATGATCACATTCTGCCAAAGAGCATGTACGAGGCACAGAAACTACTTCGTGCACTTAAGATGACGTATGAGCAGATTCATGCTTGTCCGAAGGGCTGCGTGCTATTTAGGAAAGAATACGCGGAGGCAAAGTACTGTCCCAAGTGTAATTCGTCTAGGTTTATGGAGGTAGACTCTGGTGATGGACAGAAGAGGCAGCTCGACATCCCCTTGACAATCCTACGACACCTTCCGTTCATACCGAGGATCCAGCGTCTTTACATGACAGAGGAATCCGCGAAACAGATGACATGGCACAAAAATGGAAAACGATACAATCCTGACAAGATGGTGCACGCGTCAGATGGTGAAGCATGGAAACACTTTGATGACATTCACCATGAGAAAGCCGAAGAGGCTCGTAATGTACGTGTTGCGTTGGCCACAGATGGGTTCAATCCCTATGGAATGAGCGCTGCCCCGTACACATGTTGGCCCGTGTTTGTTATCCCAATCAATCTCCCCCCTGGTGTGTGCTTTCAAAGGCAGAATATATTCGTGTCGTTGATAATTCCCGGACACCCGGGGAACAAAATGGGCGTGTACATGGAGCCTTTGATCGATGAATTGGTACGTGCCTGGGAGGAAGGGGTATGGACATATGACCGAGCTACGAAGACAAACTTCAGAATGCATGTTTGGTACCAGTACTCCATGCATGACTTACCGGCGTATGGGCTATTCTGTGCCTGGTGTGTTCACGGTAAATTCCCATGCCCAGTTTGCAAGGAAGCTCTCAGGTTCATTTGGTTGAAAAAGGGTGGCAAATATTCGTCCTTCGATAAACATCGACAATTTCTTCCTGCTGACCATCCATTCCGCCTAGACATCAAGAACTTTACGAAAGGTGTCGTAGTGACAGACCGCCCACCTGCAACGATGACTGGTGCCGAAATTCGTCAACAGATAGATGGGCTCGTGGCCAATACAGAAGGTGGTTTTGTGGGATATGGTGAGCAGCATATGTGGACACATAAGTCTGGCTTGACTCGGCTCCCCTATTATGATGACCTGCTCCTTCCACACAACATTGACGTGATGCACACTGAAAAGAATGTTGCCGAGGCACTGTGGGCAACAATTATGGACATTCCTGATAAGTCAAAGGATAATGTGAAGGCAAGAGTGGATCTGGCAGCGTTATGTGATAGACCAAAACTAGAGATGAAGCCGCCAAGTGGAGGAAAGACGTGGAGAAGGCCTAAGGCCGATTTCGTCCTAAGCAGGGCCCAGAGGAAGGAAGTACTTCAGTGGATAAAGATGTTGATGTTCCCTGATGGATATGCAGCTAACCTGAGTAGGGGGGTGAACTTATCTACTATGCGAGTCTTAGGGATGAAGAGTCATGACTTCCACATATGGATTGAACGGATTCTTCCTGCGATGGTTCGAGGCTATGTCCCTGAGCATGTCTGGCTAGCGCTTTCAGAGTTGAGCTATTTCTTCCGTCAGCTTTGTGCAAAAGAGTTATCTCGGACCGTGGTTGCAGACTTGGAAAGATTGGCCCCCGTGTTACTGTGTAAGCTTGAGAAGATATTTCCACCTGGCTTCTTCAATCCAATGCAGCATTTGATTCTTCATCTCCCCTATGAGGCACGAATGGGGGGGCCCCGTGCAGGGACGTTGGTGCTATCCAATCGAGAGATGTCTAAAGACTATTCGAAAGAAATGTAGAAATAAATGCAAAATCGAGGCTTCCATTGCAGAGGCATACATTCTAGAGGAGGTCTCAAACTTCACAACAACTTATTATGGTGACAAACTGCCGAGCGTGCATAATCCACCCCCTCGTTACAATGATGGCGACAATGAATCGAACCTTAGCATATTTCGAGGCCAACTCGGAAGCGCAAGTGGCTCGACCACCAAGACCCTGACACATGAAGAGTGGCGGCATATCATGCTATACGTATTGACCAACCTTGAAGAGGTGACGCCATACATGGAACAATTTCTTCATGAATTCTGGCGTCGATCAAGGGACCCCACTCCACAGGAATATGACGCTCTTCTTAGAAAGGGTGCGAGAAATGGGTTGCCCGATTTCATTTCCTGGTTCAAACATAAGGTACGTGCTTAGTTTGTAAAAGAGATACGTCTTTAAACTTAATTTAGCGTCTTTTAACTTGCGAATACTTGCAGGGCCAAAGAGATCCGTCTATGAGTGCCGAATTGAGACAAGTAGCCAACGGCTTTGCTTATAGGGTCAAGAAATATTCTGGGTATGACGTCAATGGATACCGTTTTCGCACAACACACTACGACAAAAGTCGGCCCAATCGGAAAACAACGTGTTCTGGGGTCTTTACGCCGGGCCATGACAATGTCGATTATTTTGGACGAATCGAAGAAATATATGAGCTCAATTTTTATGGTTCCAAACCTCTTACTCCAGTGATATTCAAATGTCATTGGTTTGACCCTCAAGTGACGAGACGGACACATTCTAATCTTGGGATAGTCGAAATTCGACAAGATTCCACCTTAGCAGGAGACGATGTCTATATCGTTGCCCAACAGGCCACACAAGTGTATTATCTCCCATATGCGTGTCAAACGAAAGAACATCTTAAGGGTTGGGATGTTGTGTATAAGGTATCGCCGCACGGGAGGTTACCTGTTCCTAACGATGAAGATTACAACTTAGACCCGGACACATATGATGGAGAGTTCTTCCAAGAAGATGGGCTAGAAGGGCGATTTGAGATAGACTTAACCGAAGCTATCGGAATGGACGTAGATATTGAAATGGTTGTTGATGAGGAGGAGGATGAGGTGCAAAATGATAATGACTTAGTAATCCTTGAAGGCAATGACATTACTGACGAACTTGCGTCTTCCGATGGTGTGGAGATTGAAATGCTTGATAGTGATGATGAGAGTTATGATCCGGCTAACCCCGACACATATGAAGATTATTTTTAATCGATGTAATGCTATATGACTTTTTATTTCGCACCTGTTTTTAAATACATCTTTTTATATGTGCTTATTTGTTTACTCTTAATTGCAGGTTGTTGGACAAATATGGTGGGCGGTTTCCTGAGGAGGAGGAGGGGGAGGAGGAGTAGGACGGCGGACGATGCACAGCAGGCAGCGCAATAGGACGAGGCAGAGCAGGCAGCGCAGCAGCAGGCGGCGCCTCAGGACAACGATGGCCAGCAGCAGGACGACGACGACCAGCAGCAGGACGCCTCAGGTTCAGGCGGCTCTAGTTCGAGGAGCATCTACCTGCGAGGCCCCGCGAGTCTCCCTCAGCGTCCCATACTTCGGGACAGACGGCCGCTGATTCGGCCAGAAGGGGAGAGGTATTTAACTTTATGTTCTTCATTCTTGTTCATATTATGTGTTCAAAATCATAATATAAACTAATACTTTTTATTTATCACTTGGACAGGTCTTGGACGGTTTTGGATTATGCTGGGGGTCATCGTCGCCCCCCCAATGGCATCCTCGGCCTGCTGTGCAGGGAACACTTCCCTGGACTTGTGGAGTACGCCGGAGTGACGGGCCCAGCCTTCACCTTTGACCACTACGCCGTCGCCCCCGATGCAGTAGACCGGGACGGCAGGGAATTCAATAACAAGGCGGAGCGGGTGAAGCAAGAGCTGTGGGTAAGTCTTAGTATAATGTAAAATATGTCGCATTCGTTGCAAATTCTTGAAATAATGTATGGATACATCGTTTTTGTATGCAGGATTTCTTCAGATGCGATGCTGGATACGAGGCTAGGGCGGATGTGGTGGCCACCACGAGCTGTAAGAAGCTCGTCGTGGACATGCACTATGAGGCCCGCATCCAGGCCATCATCACCTACCACGGCTCCGTCCTTGGGGAGAAGGTGACCAAAACTCAAGCCCGAACCATGTCGTTGACCAGGGAGCAGTACCTGCAGGTAAAGTCATGCATGTTTGGTACCAGTACTCGATACATGAATTTTATTTTATCTTCTGATATGCACTTTACGTGTTTACTTTGCAGATGATTCCACATTGGTGCGCCGCACATCCTCTATGCTGGGAGCAGATGGTGGATAGGTGGTGTTCGGCTGAGTGGGACGAGGCGCACACAGCTAGCCGGGAACGGCGTTTGATGATGCAAGGCCCCTCCCACCACCAAGGCAGCCGGAGCCTGGGCCAATATGCCGAAGCATGGGTACGCCACCTTTTTTATTTAGATATATAGCACTAAGTTAGATATTATTTCTAACTATCTCGTTGGTTTTCGTTGCAGTCGGCGTCACATGGTGGAAGGCCTTGCTCCACCTTCTCGGCCTATGCTATGGCCCATAAGGGTAAGGCGACGTCCGACGTCACCTACAACCCGGATGACGGGCCCGAGGCCTACACCAACCCTGCCGTCTACAGCCGCCTCCATGACTACACCGCCATGGCGCAGGAGGTCCATGGCCCAGACTATGATCCGAGCACCGAGCCGATCGACACCGATGTGCTCATGAGGGTCGGAGGAGGCAAGAGACATGGGCGGTACTGGATTGCCGACGGGGCAATCGACTCGTCCTCCACTCCCACTCTGTCTCAGGTGAGAGCAAGGAGCACGGGCTCGAGTCCAGCCATACGACCTCGGCACGACAGCTCACAGCATCGCATACAGGCACTCGAGGTTAGTGTAACTCGTCCTTCCTTGAGTTATATACCTACTCTTTGAGTTACTATAACGTTGGCTTGTAATATTATAGACCCAACTAGAAGAAGAGAGGAGGGAACGTCGCGAGATGGAGGCGAGGATGATGGCGGAGCGGGAGGCGGAGCGGGAGGCCCGCCGGGTAGATCATCAGAGGATGGCGGAGATGTTCCAGTACATGCAGAGCCTTGGCGCCGCACAGGGCATCGCTCCGCCACCTCCATTGTTCCCTCCAGTTGACCCTGCTCTCTTCCACACTCCTGTGAGTATCAAAATTGTAGTTAGATGTTTGTAATGCATCTGGTATAACACATGCAATCTCTTCTCTGTGCAGGGCCAATCTGGGGCGGCATCCAACAACCCTCCGGAAGGGTTCAGCCCAACGCAGCCCCGGTCAAGCCGCCCACCTCCATGAGTGTTGTGTTTTCATTGTTTTAGACTTCTGTACTTGTGTATAATACTTATGTCTGTGTTTGATACTTATGTGAGAGCTTGCGACGTTAGAGACTTATGTTTGTGTTTGATACTTATGTTGAACACTTATGTTTGTGATGGATATTTATGTTTGTGGTGACGGTTTTATGTTTGTGTTGGCTATTTATGTCTGTGATGATATCTGTGATGTATATATGTGATATATATGTGATATCTTCTGTTTGTGTGGATGGAATACAAAAAACAAATAAAAAAGGTATATACTGGTCACTTTGCCGAGTGTAACACTCGGCAAAGAGGTTCTTTGCCGAGTGTCTGGGTCATAACACTCGGCAAAGAGCACAGACCTGGGCACCGGCTTAGGTTCTTTGCCGAGTGTTACGTCCCTGGCACTCGGCAAAGAGGTCGGCTTTGCCGAGTGCCACTCGGGACACTCGGCAAAGAACCTGACATGGGGACCCTCCCTGGCGGGTTCTTTGCCGAGTGTCCCAAGTGGCACTCGGCAAAGATGGATTCTTTGCCGAGTGCTGCACGGAAAACACTCGGCAAAACTAACTTCTTTGCCGAGTGTCACATGGGACACTCGGCAAAGCCGCCATCTCCGTCACTCGACGCCGTAACGGCTGCTTTTCTTTGCCGAGTGCTCTCTGGCACTCGGCAAAGATCTTTGCCGAGTGCCCGATAAAAAGCTCTCGGCAAAGAAGGCTTTGCCGATGCACTGTTCGCCGAGCCTTCTTTGCCGAGTGTAACACTCGGCAAAGCCTTTGCCGAGTGTTTTGAACGCTTCGCCGAGTGCTTCAGGCACTCGGCAAAGCGATTGATTCCGGTAGTGTTAGGTCATAAGAAATGTGTCAAATGAGCAAAGTGATCCTCGCTCGCTATCTCTAACAGTTTATTCATCAACATCTCTATATTTAAACTTTACTCTGTGAACGGTACAGTCTATGGTGCAAAAAATAGTATCTTGCACGAGCACATGGGAAATATGTTTGTCGGGTACCGTAATTAGGGTACCCCTAACACTCCTAATCACGGCTCGAAAATACCTTCAGGACAAACCGTGAAGGCTTATAGTTCGAGTCAAAGTCAAAGCTTCATCTACCAAGGGACTAGGTCTCGCCTCGCCCGAGCCTGGCCTCGCGCGGAACAGTGGTCCCGGACGAGTTCACGTCTCGCCCGAGGGTCTCCCCAGGCAGTGAGCGCACCCTCGGCTCAGCCAAAGGCAAGCCTTGTCGTGCAAGCGACCTTGGCCAAATCGCCTTACTAACCGACCGTATTGCATGCGCATTTAATGCTGGGATCACCTGACACCTTATCCTGACATGCGCGCCTCAGTTGGCAAGGTCGAAGTGACCGCAGTCGCTTCGCCCTTTCACTGACCGATCTGACAGGAAAACAGCGTCGCCCGCCCCGCTCCGGCTGCTGTGCCAACCACCCGGGCGAAACCGACAAACGGTCAGGTTTAGCCTCGGGCACAACAGAAAGCTCCACCTCGCCCGACCTCAGGGCTCAGCCTCGGGAGAAGATCTCCGCCTCGCCCGACCCCAGGGCTCGGCCTCGGGAGGAGTCATGTCCTCGCTCGACCCTGGGCCTCGGCCTCGGCCTCGGCCTCGGAGGAACCGCCGCCTCTCCCGACCTCAGGCTCAGATCGACCGCGCCACGAGGGATACATCATCACCCTACTCCTGGCTAGCTCAGGCTACGAAGGAACAAGATCGGTATCCCATCAAGCTTACCCCGGTAACAGGCAATGATGGTTCCCCGCATGCGTCCATGACATCGGTGGCTCTCAAGCCCCCTATGGAAGCAAGGAGACATCAGCAAGGTCCATGCAGCGCCAACAGCTGTGCTTCTACAGGGCCCGTGCACTTCTCCGACGGACACGTCAACACGTGCATAGCGACCAGGCACTCCCCCTGCTGGCCACGTAGCACATAGCTACACCCCCATTGTACAGCTGGGCCATCTCCTTATGTCTATAAAAGGGGATGTCCAGGGGAAAAGGGGTGGGCGAACACGCGAACACATGAACATAGAGAACAGACGAACATACGAGGATACGTATACACGAACGCAAGGCAAAGGGAAGGGAGAGGACGAGCAGGGCCCGAACCCCTCTCTCTCTCTCACCCCTCATACTCGCCCTCTCGCTCTCGCCCTCTCGCAATGCTTGTAACCCCTACTACGAGCACCCTGGTGCAAGATAATACAAGGCTCGTTCCCCCTCTTGTGTTCCATCTCGCACCAACCCATCTGAGCAGGGACACGCAGCGACAAATTCACTCGTCGGTCCAGGGACCCCCCGGGTCCGAAACCCCAACAGTTGGCGCGCCAGGTAGGGGCCTGCTGCGTGTTAACGAACACTTTCCCGTTGAGTTCCAGATGGGTAGACTTCAGCAACCTCTTCAGCCCGGGATGGTGCTCCGCTTCGGGAGTCTCGAGTTCATGTCCCTCGACGGCAGCTACGACACGGTACTCCTCCCTCCGCGGCACGACGACAACGACAATCAACGGCTCGCTTGGTGGAGGCGACCTCCACAACGGCATCTCCCCGCGGCGGAAGAGGAACACTCGAGTCGTCCCCGCCACCCTCCTCGCCGGAGGAGACAGAGACGGGGCAACCGTGGCCACGCAGGAGGCGGTACCTTATCGGCTGTCAAGCTGGATTGAGTCGACGACGCCGGCACTCCTCCGGGGGACATGTCAGATGTTGTCCTCACGCCTGAGACAACGACGAGTGCCGCTTCCCCGCAACGTGCCAGCCCCAAGCGGACTGACGACGCCAGCACCCTCGCAAAGGACCTGCTGGGCGTCACCCTCGTACCTGAGATGACGGTGTGTTCCGTCCCCGACACGACTTCACCACCGTCCATCGACCAAGAGGTATCGTCCGTATTCCACCCTGTTCCCTTTCGATTCAGCTTCGATCCACCTAGCGACCCCGCTACGGTGAGCACTTTCGCAAGGGCGTATCCAAACCTTCTGGGGTACCATATGTGGTCAATCTGGGACCAATTGACAGCCGTCTCAACCTCCGGACCGGCGGGTTCCGAGGAAGAGGACGACCCCGACTTCGGTTGGGATTTCTCTGGCCTCTGTGATCCCGGTGCCATGCGGGACTTCATGTCCGCATGTGGCCACTGCCTCTCTGGTTGCTCTGACGATGGCCACGGCCTTGACAACGAGGGTTATGGCCCAAGTCACGAATGTTTCCACGTCGATCAGGGAGATCATGACGAAGGCAACCACCTCGGTATGCCGGAGGTTGACGATCCCCCTAGGCCCGCATCTCGCGTTAACATCCCGCGGGAGCTAGCTGTGGTCCCAGTCCCTGCGAGGGGTCGGGACACAGCTCGAGCAAATCCGCGAGATGCAGGCCAAGGTCGACGAGGAAGCAGGACGGCTTGTGCAGCTCTGACAGAACATCGAGCAAGAGTGGGCAGGCCGAACACTCGCCGGAGGAGCCCGTCATCGGGCCCGAGACGTCCAGCGCCGCATCGTCGACAATGCCAAGGCAATGCTGCCCCCGGCCATCAGCGGGTCCGGCCAGGACCTAGCTGCAGCAGCGATGCTACTTCGAACCATGCCAGAGCCATCCACCACCGAGGAACAGCGTATCCAGGGCGAACTCAAGGATCTCCTGGAAGATGCCGCAGTTCGACGAGACGAGAGCTCTGCCTCCCGAAGGCGAGCTGACCCCTCAGAGCATCAAGCGGCGTCCTCCCGACGCATGCGGGAGGCCTCGGTCCATCCCGATCACACGCGGGACGAGGCACCTGCCGCCCGGGATCGCCTCGTCAATGGGCATCACCATCGCGACCATCGAGCCTGCCTCGAGGAGAAGGTGCACCGAGGCTACCATCCTAGGCGTGGGGGATGCTGCGATAGCGAGGAGGATCGGAGTCCCTCGCCCGAGCCACCCGGTCCACGAGTCTTCAGCCGAGCCATACGACGAGCATCGTTCCCCGCCCGTTTCTGAGCCTCGACTACCATCGCCAAGTACTCGGGGGAGACGAGGCCGGAGTTGTGGCAAGCGGACTACCGACTGGCATGCCAGTTAGGAGGGGCAGACGACGACAACCTCATCATCCGCAATCTTCCCCTTTTCCTCTCCGACGCCGCTCGGGCCTGGCTGGAGCATCTGCCTCCTGCGCAGATCTCCGACTGGGACGACCTGGTCAAGGCTTTCGCGGGAAATTTCCAGGGCACGTACGTGCGCCCTGGGGACTCATGGGATCTCCGAAGCTACCGCCAGCAGCCTGGGGAATCCCTCCGAGAGTACATCCAGCGGTTTCGAAGCAGCGCACCGAGCTGCCTAACATCACCGACTCGGACGTCATCGGAGCTTTCCTCACCGGCACCACTCGCCGAGACCTGGTGAGCAAACTGGGGAGCAAGACTCCCACCAAGGCGAGCGAATTGATGGACGTCGCCACCAAGTTCGCCTCGGGTCAGGAGGCGGTCGAGGCCATCTTCCGGAAAGACAAGCAGCCTCAGGGGGAGCCGAAGGAAGACACCCTCGAGGCGTCCGCCCTGCGTGGCGCGAAGAAGAAGGCCAAGAAGAAGGCGCAAGCAAAGCGCAACGCCGCTGATGCGAATCTCGTCGCTGCTGCCAAGCATAGGAACCCTCGGAAGCCTCCTGGAGGGGCCGGCGCGTTCGACAAGATGCTCAAGGAGTCGTGCCCCTATCACTAGGGTCCCGTCAAGCACACCCTCGAAGAATGTGTCATGCTCCGGTGCTACTTCCATAAGGCCGGGCCCCCGGCGGAAGAGGGCAAGGGCCAAGGCAACAACAAGAAGGAGGGCGACAAGTAAGAGGAGTTCCCGGAGATCCACGACTGCTTCATGATCTACAGCGGGCTAGTGGCGAACGCCTCAGCTCGGCACCGCAAGCAGGAGCGCCGGGAGGTCTGCTCGGTGAAGGTGGCAGCGCTAGTCTACCTAGACTAGTCCGACAAGCCTATCACCTTTGATCGAGGCGACCACCCTGACTTCGTGCCAAGCCCAGGGAGGTACCCGCTCGTTGTCGATCTGATCATCGGCAATGTAAGGCTCTCCAAGGTCCTCATGAACGGAGGCAGCAACCTCAACATCATCTACGCCCAGACCCTAGAACTCTTAGGGGTTGATCGGTCCGAGGTCCGGGCCGGAGCGGCACCCTTCCACGGGATCGCACCCGGAAAGCGAGTCCTGCCCCTCGGGCAGATCGACTTACCCGTCTGCTTCGGAACTCCCTCCAACTTCCGAAAGGAAACCCTCACTTTTGAGGTGGTCGGGTTCTGAGGAACCTACCACACTGTTTTGGGAAGACCGTGCTACGCCAAGTTCATGGCCGTACCCAACTACACCTACCTCAAGCTCAAGATGCCGGGCCCCAACAGGATCATCACCGTTGGATCCACGTACCGCCACGCATACGAATGCGACGTGGAATGCGTGGAATACGCTGAGGCCCTCACTGAGTCCGAGGCCCTCATCGCCGACCTGGAACGCCTCTCCAAGGAGGTGCTCGACGCGAAGTGGCACGCCGGCAACTTCGAACCAGTTGAGGTGGTCAAGTCCGTCTCTCTTGACCCCAGCAACGACGGCAGCAAGAAAGTCCGGATCGGCCCCGAGCTCGACCCCAAATAGGAAGCAGTGCTCGTCGACTTTCTCTGCGCGAACGCCGAATTTTTTGCGTGGAGTCTCTCGGACATGCCCGGCATACCGAGGGATGTCGCCGAGCACTCACTGGACATCCGAGCCGGCGCCCGACCCGTGAAGCAGCACCTGCGCCGTTTTGACGAAGAAAAGCGCAGGGCCATAGGCGAGGAGATCCACAAGCTACTGGCTGCAGGGTTCATCAAAGAGGTATTCCATCCCGAATGGTTAGCTAACCCTGTGCATGTGAAAAAGAAAGGTGGGAAGTGGAGGATGTGTGTAGACTACACCAGTTTAAACAAGGCATGTCCGAAGGTTCCCTACCCTCTGCCTCGCATCGACCAAATTTGGACTCCACTGCTAGGTGCGATACCCTGTCATTCCTCGACGCCTATTCAGGTTATCATCAAATCAAGATGAAAGAGTCCGACCAGCTCGCGACTTCTTTCATCACACCTTTTGGCATGTATTGTTATACTACTATGCCATTTGGCTTGAGGAATGCAGGTGCAACATACCAAAGGTGCATGAACCACGTGTTCGGAGAGCACATCAGTAGAACGATCGAGGCTTACGTCGATGACATTGTTGTCAAGACGAAGAAAGCCTCTGACCTCCTCTCCGACCTTGAGACGACATTCAAGTGTCTGAGAGCGAAAGGCGTGAAACTCAATCCCGAGAAGTGTGTCTTCGGAGTCCCCCGAGGCATGCTTCTGGGGTTCATCGTCTCCGAGCGGGGCATCAAGGCCAATCCGGAGAAAATCGTGGCCATCACCAACATGGGACCGATCAAGGATTTGAAAGGAGTACAGAGGGTCATGGGATGCCTTGCGGCTCTGAGCCGTTTCATCTCACACCTTGGCGAAAAAGGATTGCCCCTGTACCGCCTCTTAAGGAAGGCCGAGCGCTTCACTTGGACCCCCGAGGCCGAAGAAGCCCTCGGAAAATTAAAGGCACTCCTTACAAATGCACCCATCTTGGTGCCCCCCGCTGCGGGAGAAGCCCTCTTGATCTACGTAGCCGCAACCACTCAGGTGGTCAGCGCCGCGGTCATAGTCGAGAGACGAGAATAAGGGCATGCACTGCTCGTCCAGAGGCCAGTCTACTTCATCAGCGAAGTGCTATCCGAGACCAAAGTCCGCTACCCGCAGATCCAGAAGCTGCTCTACTCAGTGATTCTGACGCGACGGAAGCTGCGACACTACTTCGAGTCTCATCCGGTTACTGTGGTGTCATCTTTTCCCCTAGGAGAAATCATCCAGAGCCGAGAGGCCTCGGGTAGGATAGCGAAATGGGTGGTGGAACTCATGGGCGAAACACTTTCATTTGCCCCTCGGAAGGCCATAAAATCCCAAGTCTTGGCCGACTTCCTCGCTGAGTGGATTGACACCCAGTTACTGACGGCCCCAATCCAACCCGAGCTTTGGACCATGTACTTCGACGGGTCGCTGATGAAAACGGAGCAGGCACGGGCTTGCTCTTCATCTCACCCCATGGATAACATGTTCGCTACGTGCTGCGCCTCCATTTCCCGGCATCAAACAATGTGGCCAAGTACAAAGCCTTGGTTAATGGCTTGCGCATCGCCGTCGAGCTAGGGGTTCGGCGCCTCGACGCTCATGGTGACTCGCAGCTCGTCATCGACCAGGTCATGAAGAACTCCCACTACCGCGATCGAAAAATGGAGGCCTACTGCGATGAAGTTCGGCGCTTGGAAGACAAGTTCTACGGATTGGAACTCAATCATGTTGCTCGACGGTACAACAAAACTGCAGATGAGTTGGCGAAAATAGCCTCGGGGCGAACGACGGTTCCCCCGAACATCTTTTCCAAGGATATATATCAGCCATCCGTCCAAGTCGACGACGCGCCCGAGCCCGAGGAGGCCTCGGCCCAGCCCGAGGTACCCTCGGCCACCGAGGGCGAGGCCCTGCGTGTCGAGGAGGAGCAGAATGGGGTCACACTGGTCCCGAACTGGCAGACCCCGTACCTAGAATATCTCCTCCGAGGAGAGCTGCCCCTCGACAAGGCCGAAGCTCGGCGACTAGCTCGGCGCGCCAAGTCGTTCATTTTGCTGGGTGATGAAAAGGAGTTGTATCACCGCAGCCCCTCGGGCATTCTCCAGCGATGCATATCCATTGCTCGAGGATAAGAGCTGTTACAAGAAATACACTCGGGGGCTTGTGGTCACCATGCAGCACCTCGAGCCCTCGTGGGAAACGCTTTCTGACAAGGTTTCTACTGGCCAACCGCAGTGGTCGACGCCACTAAGATTGTACACTCCTGCCGAGGGTGTCAATTCTATACAAAGCAGACACACCTGCCCGCTCAGGCCCTGCAGACGATACCCATCACCTGGTCGTTTGCCGTATGGGGTCTGGACCTCGTCTGTCCCTTGCAGAAGGCACCCGGGGGCTTCTCGCACCTGTTGGTCGCCATCGACAAATTCTCCAAGTGCATCGAGGTCCGACCCTTGACCAACGTCAGGTCCGAGCAGGCGGTGGTGAAAGTCGCCTAGAGGGGGGGTGAATAGGCGAAACCTGAAAATTAAAACTTTATCCCCCAACTAGATCCCTTGATTAGTGGTTAGAACAAGATATACAAATATCGGAGAATAGAAACTAAGATCTTGCTTAAAAGGAGTATTGCTAAATAATGCGGAAGTGATAAATCAATACAACTAGTAGGTTATAGAATAACAAAGCAAGAAGCCTTAGATGAGAAGAGCACTTAGGACAAGCAACGTGTTGCTTCACTAAATAGGAATTTTAACTTGAAGCAACACCAAATGATATTAGCAAATAAAGGTGCAAGTAAACTTAGAGCAAGGGAAAACAAACAAATCACAAGTAATAAACACAATGGACACGAGGATTTGTTTTACCGAGGTTCGGCCCTCGAAGGCCTAGTCCCCGTTGAGGAGTCCACTTAAGGACGGGTCTTTTTCAACCCTTTCCCTCTCTCCCCCGATCACACAAGGATCGGTGAGCTCTTCTTCTTCTCAAGGATCACTCTCGATCCCACAAGGATCACCACAATCTTTGGTGTCTCTTGTTAGCTTATACAAGCCTCCAAAACTTTGGAGGAAGTTCAATGGGAGTCAAAACTCCACGCGCAAATGAACACAAAGATGAAGCACACACTATCTCTCGATGAATCTCACAAGGCACTAGAGCTAAACTCAAATGAGTAGCTCTCTTTTGCTTGCTCTCTCTTTTGTGGCACTTGTGTTGGTTGTAGTGGTCTAAATCTTGTGTATAGGATGGATCAATGAATATATGTGGTTGGGAGGGCTTGAGTATGTCAACTAGATGACTTGGAATGTTGCTTGGGCTCCCACCACTTGAAGTGGCCGGTTGGGGTGGTATTTATAGCCACCAACCAAAATCTAGCCGTTGGTGAAGGCTATCTGTTCGATGGTGCACCGGACAGTCCGGTGCACACCGGACATGTCCGGTGCGACAGCCACGTCACCAAATAGCCGTTGGGTTTGGAGCTGGTCGACCGTTGGAGGCTTTGTCCTCATGCGGCACCGGACAGTCCGGTGCACACCGGACAGTCCGGTGACTCTCTGATCCTCTGCTCTGACTCTGCCGCGTGTACTGTTTACTGTCAGAGTCGACCGTTGGCGCCGAAGTAGCCGTTGCTCCGCAGTTACACCGGACAGTCCGGTGCACACCGGACAGTCCGGTGAATTTTAGCGGAGCGGCTGCCGCGCGAACCTGAGGCTGGCGAGTTCCGGAGACCGCGCTTCCTTGGAGCACCGGACATGTCCGGTGCACACCGGACAGTCCGGTGAATTATAGCGCGCCGGCTTCCGAGAATTCCCGAGAGCGAAGAGTTGGAGTTGGAGTCCTCTGGGCGCACCGGACACTGTCCGGTGCACACCGGACAGTCCGGTGCCTCCAGCCAGAGGTGCCCTCGGTTGCCTCGTTGCTCCTTTGTTGAATCCAAAACTTGGTCTTTTTATTGGCAAGTATGAACCTTTTGCACCTGTATAACTTGAGTACTAGAGCAAACTAGTTAGTCCAATATTTGTGTTGGGCAATTCAACCACCAAAATTATTTAGGAACTAGGTGTAAGCCTAATTCCCTTTCAATCTCCCCCTTTTTGGTGATTGATGCCAACACAAACCAAAGCAAATATAGAAGTGCATATTTGAACTAGGTTGCATAATGTAAGTGCAAAGGTTGCTTGGATTTGAGCCAATATAAATACTTATATGATACGCATGGATTGTTTCTTTGTTTTTGACATATTGGACCACATTTGCACCAAGAGTTTTGTTTTTGCAAATTCTTTTGTAAATTCTTTTCAAAGTCATTTTGCAAGATAGTCAAAGGTAAATGAATAAGATTTTGCAAAGCATTTTAAGTTTTGAAAGTTTCTTCCTTTGTTCCAAAATGCTTTCCCTTTGACTAAACAAAACTCCCCCTCAAATAAAGTCTCCTCTTAGTGTTCAAGAGGGTTTTAAGACATCAATTTTGAAAATACTAGTTGCTCCCCCTTTAGAACACAAAGAGATACCAATATTGAAATTTACCAATATAAAATCATCAAATTTATAAAATTAGGTGGTGGTGCGGTCCTTTTGCTTTGGGCTCATATTTTCTCCCCCTTTGGCATGAATCGCCAAAAACGGAATCATTAGAGCCTAAGTGAAGTACATTCTCCCCCTTTGGTCATGAAATGAATGAGCGAAGGTTATACCAAAGTTGGAGAGATGATGCGGAGCGTCGGCGAAGGATGAGTGGTAGAGTGGAGTGGAAGCCTTGTCTTCGCCGAAGACTCCAATTCCCTTTCAATACACCTATGACTTGGTTTGGAATACACTTGAAAACACATTAGTCATAGCATATAAAAGAGACATGATCAAAAGGATATATTAAATTAAGCATGATCATAGTTCTATATAACATAGATTGCTCCCCCTGAGTATGTGCATGGAGAGGAACACATATTTTGGCCTTAAATGCCAAATGCACATAATTAGGTTAATGAGAACATATCTATATTATTCAAAGAGTGAAGTGCATTGTGTCATATTATAAGTGTGATGCTCATGACAGTTTATGCACATATGAAAGCATGTTGTAAACATTTCAAGCTTTTTCCCTTAAGGATTTCAAAGAGGCTTAAGGACCATCCACCTTTGGAACAAGGCAGCCTATCCTCGTTACAAGGTAAAGCTTTAAGCTCTTTGACAATTAAATCACTTCATCTAGTTTTAACAAAGATGCATTAAAGCATGAATGAATTTTTGAGAAGTTAAACTAGAGATGAAGCAGGGATAATACATGGACATGCCTTCTCTTCCTTTTATACAAGATATGCAAAGAATGAAAGGATATAGTTTTACCTTTATGTACCTTTGCATAGGGACGCTCTCTTCATTGTGCTTGTCCTTAGTCTTAGATGCATAAGACCAATTCTTAATGACAATATATGGAAATATTTTGCACAAGAGAGAGTTCTACAACTAGTGATCTTTTTAAGTTATTGTTAGCATATATCAAATGGATCACAAGTTGCATAAATGTATCATGAATTCTCCTTTTAACTTAGTGCATAAGAGAGATATTGATTGATAGTATATACGACACTGAGAAGCATGATTGATGATAGAAGTCATTCAATGATCAAACAAATACTAGATGTGATCAAAGGAACAACATAGACATAGATTATCAATTAAGCTTAGAGCAGGAGAATCCAGCAAATATGCTACTTTAGAGTGAAAGACAAGAATTTAACGATAGTAGCATACTTCATGAGGAACTTATTCTCATGCAAGAGACTATATGAAATTACTGAGATAAAGCAATAGTCTCAACATAATCAAGATAAAAAGGCTCCCCCAAAAGATATGCATTAAGTATTTGAATGAATTGAATGGATGCATTTACTTTAAAGACAAATAGTGAGAAGCATTATACATCTTGATCAAGGCTCATTAAATTTGTAAAAAACAACTTGAGCCTAGTATTCTCAATATGAAAGGGTTTAGAATACTCACAACCACACCATTGATTGTTTCGTAGAAGTAGGTGGTGTTGTTCTTGATGTTCTCCCCTTTCATTTGAGAGTCCTCCCTTTGCAGTGGCTTCTTTTTCCTTTCAAACTTATTGAAAATACTCAAGAAGAATGTTAGTAATACAAGGGAGTATATAGTGATGGATGATTTCTTTTAGATAGGAAATAAGCATAATTCATCATCCATGAGTCACACAGACATGAAGTAAATTCCTTAACGTTAGTGTACATTAACAGAAAAGAGGAATGAGCACCTTTTTAATCATTTTTGATTAATCAAAGGAATTTTACTTTTTCATATTGAATTTATTATCATGACTTAGAAGCGCATCAATATGAGAATGGATATAGCAAAAGCATGAATTAGATTCTAATGGACAAGCGTATTTATGAAAAAGATATTGAATGCATACTTAGTTAATTTCGGTCCAATAAAGAATCTATTCCTCACAAGGGTAGAATATGATAATTTAGATTAAATACCCATTGAGATGGGAACCAAACTTAAGGAGATGAGTTCCCATACCTTTGCTTTTACCTTTCTTCCTTTGGGTGAAGACCAACCCATGAGGCTTGTGCACTTTCTTTCTTGTAGATTTTCATAATTTGAACTCAAGAGAAATGTTAGTAGCAACACAAGCACTAGTTTCCAATTTTTGTAATCATTTTGATAAGGAATGGGAAGCTAGACTACTAAAACATGGAAACTTCATAGCATGAACTAGATTATCCATAGATGATGTTATGCTCAATTTTAACTCATAAAACAAGCATAAATAATCCTTTAAGATTATGGGAATAAATCTAATTCATGATATGGAAAGCGATAAATGTGAAAGAATCAAATCCAATTTGAGCAAGTAAAAAAAATACATCATAAAACATTTGGATTGATTTTTCTTTTCATGTTCGATTACACACTTCCAAAGAGAAACTTATTCTCTACAAGTGAGACTATTTGGGTTACTTAAATAAAATCAATAGTCTCACTATTCCAGTTATAGAGAGAGTTTTCCTTTTACAAGTGTCTTAAGGATTTGAATTCCTTTCATGACACCTTATTCTTTTAAGAACATGAAATATCTCTCTATATCTAGAATCATGGCAATAACAAGATAATTAGAGGAAGAATATGCCATGACATACTTGCAACAATTTAAAGCATGTAGATTGACATAGTATGGAAATGATGAATGCAATCTACCATATGAGAGGAAATTCTTTCAAAGAATGGTAACATAAATTTAAAGACATTAGAAGTGCTATATGTTTCTATGTGACTACACAAGACACATAAGAAATGATAGTTTAAAATACTTGCACTTAAGAGCATAGAAGTTGCCATCCTTTGATTTTCCTTTATGTTGTAGGCCTTGATTTTTGGCACATGATAACTCTTTATTTCCTACAACATCAATATCTTCCTCGAGATGATATGAGTTTAAGACATAGTAAATTGAAAAATAACCTTGAGTCAATCATGGATATAGATCATTGAAGATTGATAGCTTGAGTTGATAAGAATTGAATGGACTCTCTCAAGCACCCCAAGGCTTCATATCATCTCCTTCTCCTGCAAAGCTTGTCAATCATATTTTGGTACCCATCGCTTGATGGGTCCATCTTGGTTAGTCGACAAAGATCTAGGAAACCAAGAGTCCTTTGTGTTAGCATTTGGTAAACTCATTACCTTTCTAACACAAGTTGCAATTTTGGGTTGCCTAGTTACATGAAAATCAATTGACAAGTTAGGAGTGGAATTGTTACCAATGGGACAATCCTTGCATTGATGTCCCTTCTTTCGGCATGTGTAGCATAGGCGTTTTTCAAGTTTTGAAGTTTTCTTCTTTCCTTGTTTGTTGCTTGCTACATGGTTAGTAAAAACTTTCTTTTCTAACCCTATGCCTTTTTGTTTTAAATGGGGACAAGATCTAAGCAAGTGTCCCTTCTTGGAGCATTTAAAACAAAGTCTATCATCCTTGTTAATAATCAAGCCATTTTTAATGTAGGGACATGACCTAATCAAGTGCCCCTCTTCAAAGCATTCACTACACCTCTTAATGTGAAGTGTGGCTTGATCATTACCTTGGATGTTACCTTTTGTGGAGGCGTGGTTGAGGCTTTTGGAGGAGGTGTTGAATTTCATCTTTTGTTTCTTCCTCTTGGCAATCCTCAAATCCTTGACATTTTCTTCAAGGGATGTAGTGCATGCCACGGTTGTTCCTGTCTCAAGCTTCTTCACCATGTGATCACGGTTATCTTGAGAAGGTTGGGCAATGCATTTCCCTTTTAGTTGTGTCAAGCTCATCTTTAGCCTCTCATTTTCTTCTTTGAGCTTTTGATATGAATCATCATTTGTTCCTGCAACTTCTAGCTCAAAGGAAGATTTGCTTGTTGACGGACAACAAGCATTAGCACATGATAATATAGTATCAATTTGAATACATGTGCACGAGTGAGGTTGTTGGGATTTTAAGTTTTCTATCACAACCTCATGAGCAATGTTTAATATGATATGATCATCCATAAGGTTTTCATGAGAACATAGAAGCATATCATATTTATCTTGAAAAGCTAGATTTTCAACTTTTAGCTTTTCTACTTGGTCCTTAAGCAAGGTATTCCTATTTACTAATTGAGCGATACAATGTAAAGCGTTATCATGCTCAATTGAAACAGTTTCATACCTTTGGACCAAATCAACATGAGAGCACTTTAGCTCCTCATGTTCTTTAGTCAACTCGTCAAAGTGTAGCATTTTCATGGAGAGAACTTCTTCTAGCCTTTGACGAGCTTCGCTTTGCTCTCTCGCTCTTTCTAGAAGTTTGAGCATGACCGCCTTATCTTCTTGGCTTAGGCGAGCGTAGAGTTGCACAAAGCTTCTTTCTTCCTCCTCATCCTCATTTGCGCTTCCGCTATCATTTGCATTAGCCACACAACACATGTGGGAATCGAAATGGGAAGACAAACCTTTTGGAGAGGTGGATTCATCGTTTGGTCTCCATCGTTCATTTTCTTCTTCTTCCTTGCAAGGGTTAGTATCACAGAGACTAAAGGAAGTAGAAGCATCAAATGAACTATCATGTTTGGACTCATCAAATTTGTTTTTAATTCTAGTCCAAATATCATGCGCATCATAGAAAGATTCGTCATAGTTTGATATGAAGGCATGATAATCTTCTCTACTAATAGAATTAGTTAAGATGTCAAAAGCTAGATAGTTTAAGCGATAACATCTTTGATCCTCCTCGGAATTAATTTTTCCATTGAAATTAGAGGAAAAAATACTCTTGTCTATAATTTGTTCTAATCGTGGATCTATGGTTCTAAAAGCATTTATCACACTAGTAGACCATGAATCATAATTAGAACAATCATCAAGTAATATTTCAAGAGTTACCTCCTTTTGAGTTACGTTCGATGGAGGAGTCTTCTTGTTCTTTTGGGATCTTCTACGAGCCATCACTTCGAGTTGTTAGACTCAAGATGAAGTGCCTAGCTCCGATACCAATTGAAAGTCGCCTAGAGGGGGGGTGAATAGGCGAAACCTGAAAATTAAAACTTTATCCCCCAACTAGATCCCTTGATTAGTGGTTAGAACAAGATATACAAATATCGGAGAATAGAAACTAAGATCTTGCTTAAAAGGAGTATTGCTAAATAATGTGGAAGTGATAAATCAATACAACTAGTAGGTTATAGAATAACAAAGCAAGAAGCCTTAGATGAGAAGAGCACTTAGGACAAGCAACGTGTTGCTTCACTAAATAGGAATTTTAACTTGAAGCAACACCAAATGATATTAGCAAATAAAGGTGCAAGTAAACTTAGAGCAAGGGAAAACAAACAAATCACAAGTAATAAACACAATGGACACGGGGATTTGTTTTACCGAGGTTCGGCCCTCGAAGGCCTAATCCCTGTTGAGGAGTCCACTTAAGGACGGGTCTTTTTCAACCCTTTCCCTCTCTCCCCCGATCACACAAGGATCGGTGAGCTCTTCTTCTTCTCAAGGATCACTCTCGATCCCACAAGGATCACCACAATCTTTGGTGTCTCTTGTTAGCTTATACAAGCCTCCAAAACTTTGGAGGAAGTTCAATGGGAGTCAAAACTCCACGCGCAAATGAACACAAAGATGAAGCACACACTATCTCTCGATGAATCTCACAAGGCACTAGAGCTAAACTCAAATGAGTAGCTCTCTTTTGCTTGCTCTCTCTTTTGTGGCACTTGTGTTGGTTGTAGTGGTCTAAATCTTGTGTATAGGATGGATCAATGAATATATGTGGTTGGGAGGGCTTGAGTATGTCAACTAGATGACTTGGAATGTTGCTTGGGCTCCCACCACTTGAAGTGGCCGGTTGGGGTGGTATTTATAGCCACCAACCAAAATCTAGCCGTTGGTGAAGGCTGTCTGTTCGATGGTGCACCGGACAGTCCGGTGCACACCGGACATGTCCGGTGCGACAGCCACGTCACCAAATAGCCGTTGGGTTTGGAGCTGGTCGACCGTTGGAGGCTTTGTCCTCATGCGGCACCGGACAGTCCGGTGCACACCGGACAGTCCGGTGACTCTCTGATCCTCTGCTCTGACTCTGCCGCGTGTACTGTTTACTGTCAGAGTCGACCGTTGGCGCCGAAGTAGCCGTTGCTCCGTAGTTACACCGGACAGTCCGGTGCACACCGGACAGTCCGGTGAATTTTAGCGGAGCGGCTGCCGCGCGAACCCGAGGCTGGCGAGTTCCGGAGACCGCGCTTCCTTGGAGCACCGGACATGTCCGGTGCACACCGGACAGTCTGGTGAATTATAGCGCGCCGGCTTCCGAGAATTCCCGAGAGCGAAGAGTTGGAGTTGGAGTCCTCTGGGCGCACCGGACACTGTCCGGTGCACACCGGACAGTCCGGTGCCTCCAGCCAGAGGTGCCCTCGGTTGCCTCGTTGCTCCTTTGTTGAATCCAAAACTTGGTCTTTTATTGGCAAGTATGAACCTTTTGCACCTGTATAACTTGAGTACTAGAGCAAACTAGTTAGTCCAATATTTGTGTTGGGCAATTCAACCACCAAAATTATTTAGGAACTAGGTGTAAGCCTAATTCCCTTTCAGGTGGCGTTCTTCACGAGCATCATCCATCGCTTTGGGGTCCCGAACTCCATCATCACCGATGATGGCACGCAGTTCACCGGAAAAAAGTTCCTGGACTTCTGCGACGACCACCACATCCGTGTGGACTAGGCCGCCGTAGCTCACCCCATGACGAATGGGCAGGTGGAGCATGCTAACGGTATGATTTTGCAGGGACTTAAACCGAGGATCTACAATGACCTCAACAAGTTCGGCAAGCGGTGGATGAAAGAGCTACCCTTGGTGGTCTGGAGTCTGAGGACGACGCCGAGCTGAGCCACGGGTTTCTCGTCGTTCTTTCTAGTCTATGGAGCCAAGACCGTCCTCCCCACGGACTTAGAATGCGGTTCCCCGAGGACGAAGGCGTACGACGACCGAAGCAACCAGATCAGCCGAGAGGACTCGCTGGACCAGCTCGAAGAGGCTCGGGACGTGGCCTTACTACACTCGGTGCGGTATCAGCAGTCTCTACGACGCTACCACGCCTGAAGGGTTTGGCCCTGAGGCTTCCAAGTGGGAGACTTGGTGCTTCGGCTGCGACAAGACGCCCGAGGGCACCACAAGCTTACTCCTCCCTGGGAGGGGCCGTTCATCATCGCCAAAATTCTGAAGCCCGGGACATACAAGCTGGCCAACGATCAAGGCGAGGTCTACAGCAATGCTTGGAACATCGAACAGCTACATCGCTTCTACCCTTAAAATGTTTCAAGTCGTTCATGTTCCTCGTTTTTACACGCTTAAATAAAGTCTAACCATCGAGGAAGGGTCAGCCTTGCCTCGGCCAAGCCCGACTCTCCCTCGGGGGCTAGAAGGGGGGAACCACCTCTGCGTCAAAATTTTCCTCGAAAAAGTTTTCTACCGAAACAACTCCCGTGCTTTCTGACTATGTCGATAGCAGGGCCCTAAAAACGACGAGAGTACACGTAAGCGGCAAGGCCGACCGAGCCGAGGGACTCCTACGCCTCCGGGATACGGATACCACACTCATCACCTTCCGCGAGAAGTAATTCTCGCTCGGATAAGCGATCCTGCTACCGAACAAGTCCTGACGCTCGGGTAGAAAACGACTTTCGTGCCTTCTTGACTATATCGATAACAGAATCCTACAAACAAGCGAGAGTGCACGTAAGCGGCAAGGCCGACCGAGTCGAGGGACTCCTACGTGTAACACCCTGAATTTGGGGGTATAAAATTTCTTTGCTCATATTCACAAATTCAGGTGTTACTTCCTTTTCTCATCCTTCCTCATTCTTTTCTCTCTCATTTCTATAGGAGCTAAGTGCTTATTTTACTTGTAATTATAGTTTATTATGTTAAACCCTAAGGGAGTATGAATTGTTGCATCATGTTGAACCCTAGATTTCACTTTTGCTTGGTGCATAATTCTTGGAAGGTTTGGTTTGAATTTGTGGCTTGTTTGAATTTGAATCAAATGGAGAAAATAAAAAGAAAAGAGAAAGGAAATTCCAAAATAAAAGAAAAAGGCAAAGCAGCCCAAACCCGCCGCCCCCTCAGCCTTTCGGCCCATCAGGCCCAGCTCGCGCGCGCGCCCTCCCGCTCCTTCTCTCTCTCTGCGCAGCGGGCCCCGCCTGTCGGCGCAGCGGCCTCCCGTGCGCCCGCTCTCCCTCTCTCTGCTCGGCCAGTCCCACCTGTCGGCGCCCCCGCCCGCGCGTGCGCCATCTCCCTCGCTCTCTCTGCCCGTGGGCCCTCCCGGTCAGCCCCGCTTTCCTCGCGCCCGCGCCCGACTTCTTCTCTCTCTCTGCGTCGCGGGTCCCAGCTGTCAGCTTCGCCGTTCTCGCGTAACCGCCGCCGAGTCGCGCGCGCCCGCGGTCTCCGCGCCCACGTCGCGCGTGGGGAGCTCACCCCAACCCCGCCCTCGGCCACTTGAGCCCCGAGTCCCACTCGCCCTCGCCCCCTCCCTCATTTGCGCACCAACCGGCCCCCTCTCTCGCCCTTTCCCTCTCGCTGCGCGCACGCAGAGCGCCGCCGCCATAACCCCGCCGTCCCGAGCTCGGTTCCCCGTCGCCGTTGGAGCTCCGCCGCGCCCTTAGCCTCGGTGAGCTCCACCCCGACGTCCGCAACCCGGAACGCGCCCCAATTCCCTCTCCCCCTCCCTATTTCTCTCTGCCCGCGCTCACCCGTCGTCCGCCGTGCAGCCGCCGCCGTCGACCCGGGCCACCGTCGCGTCTCCGTCGTCGCCGAGGAGTCCTCGGAGTTCGCCGTGAGGTAAGGAATCTCCCCCGCTCCTATTGCGCCTTGTCTTGCACTCTAGCGCGCTTGATTTCTCGCCGGAGTCGCTCAGCGCCGCCGCCGAGCCGCCCCGCCGCGAATCGCCCCCCTCCGGTGCCCCTGCCCCGACCCAGACCCCACCAGAGAGTTCCCCGCGCCCCCCCCCCGACCTCCCCGGCCACTCAGGTCGCCCCGGGAGCCCGCCAGGCCCCCGCTCCCCTCGTCTCCGGCGAACTCCTCCGCCACTGGCGCGAGCGCCGCCGCCCCAGCTAGCCGTAGGAGAGGCTCAGCCTGGCCACCCAATCCCCGCCGTTCACCCGAGATCGGGCGGCCCTGATTTAATTAGCCCCGCCTCTCTGTCCGCCCGACCCCGCTTGTCAGCTCGCCCGCGCGCTCGCGCTGTCCGCCCGGCCCCGCCTGTCGGTCCGCCCGCGCGCTCTGCCCGCCCGGTCCCGCCTGTCAGCCACCCCGAGCCACCGCGCGCCCGCGCGCCCGCCGCAGGATCTAATCCTAGCCGTTGATCTGAGATCTAACGGCTGTAAGCGCCCGATACCCCTTCGCCCGCGCATTTTCTTAAAGAACCCCTCGGTTTTCTGGATTTTGCGCCCGCCGTCCCTGGTTTTTCGCAGTTAAGTCCTCAGCCCTTTTATTTAATTCAAAATAGGTCCTTAGGGTATATTTTTAACCCCTAAAACTTGTAAAATTCATAACTTTGCCATATGAACTCCAAATTAGGTGCTTCAAATTGCAAAATGTTCATAAAATTATTACCTATTTATTTATGCAATGTTTCCCTGCTGTTTCCATGTTCCAATTAATGGTTAATCATTAGGATAGGATTAAGGTTATTGGAACTCTATTTTGGGATAAATAAAAGGTAGTAGACTTTAATAAAAGTTGGAGCACTTAAGTTTATAGACTCAAACCCTTAAGTTTAGGAACTTAAACCAGATAATTATTTAATTCCACCACTGACTTAAACTTGATTAGTGAATAATGAATCTTTTGTATAGTCCCCTACCCCAGACCTAGGGAACACCAAAGTGCCTATCCCTTTTCTGTTATGAGCTTGTGACCACTCTCTGTTGCATATGTTTGGCATATTGTTTTTGTTTGTTATTTTCCCAAGTGCATAGTGTGAATGATTGCTTTACGTAGACAACGAGCAGTCTGTGTTTCCCGAGGCAGTTGCAGAGGAAGTCCCTGATCAGCAGCTTGGTGAAGGCAAGTGTCCTCAGTCCCATTATGTCCCATTTACTTTATAATATACTGTCCTGCGTTACTTACTTGAAACCTAAGGATTGACTAGCTTTACACTTTACTTTATCCTTGATGACCTTATGGGCTATTATGGTTAGCATTCTGCTACTGCCTTAACTTAATCAATGAACATGATGTGAATATTTATGATACTGTTACCCTGATGATGTTGATGATCTTGTGATACTCTAGGGGGCTCAGGCTGTTTCCTGAGTACCTCTCCGTAAGGACCTGTTCGTTGAGAGACCACCCGGGATAACAGTGCAACCATGAGGGTGAAATGGGGCGCCCTTAGCTAAATAATTAGAGGAACTAGAGGTGTAGTTGCTTCGCCGTCGTGCCGTCAATGGGGTCCAGGCACAGTGCTTGCTCTGCCGAGGCTGAGTGCCGGGGTTCTTTCGTTTTGCTTTTGTTAGTCACTCTCCTGCGGGGAGGAGTACTGTGTTTATCAAACTGGAGAAACCTAACGGGCAGCTATGATCTCTAGGGAATCTTTGTAACGGCTACGTAGTGATACCCTGCCGGACCACCTAGGTAGTGGTCAATGGGGATTAGCTCTCCCCGGGCAGAAAGGGAATCATGACTCGTGGGTAAAGTGTGCGACCTCTGCAGAGGGTAGTGAAACTGATATATCAGCCGTGCTCACGGTTAAGAGCAGCCTTGGGATCCTCTTTGATTAGAGATACAAATGGTTCGAGATACAAGGATTATGTTATGGTTTTGGTTCGAATATGATGATGTTGTTCCTCGATGAGGAAAGGGTTCATGGGCTGGTTAATGATAAAATCTGGCTTCTACTAATGATAAATACCTGACCAACTAAAAGCAACTGCTTGAGCCTAACCCCATATAAAGCTAGTCCACTTCAGCCAAACGGGACATTTGCTGAGTACGTTGATGTGTACTCATCCTTGCTTTACCACAAAACACCAGGTTGTCCGCATTGTAACCACTGCTCCGGAGAAGGCGAAGCCGTGGAAGGAGACTTCCAGGAGTTTCAAGACTACGATGAATTCTAGGTGTGGGTTGGCGGCAACCCCCAGTCAGCTGCCTGTGAAGGCCTTATCTTTACTGCGTTTCGCTTAGCACTTTGATCTAACTGTTAAGTCGATGACTATGTGGATGTCTATGACTCTGTGATGTAATAAGTTTTTACTCTTTTACGTTATTATTCGAGCATTGTGCGATGGTGTTCATTTATGTAATCGCTGTGTACGTGAGTTCTGATCCTGGCACGTACATAGTTCGCATTCGGTTTGCCTTCTGAAACCGGGTGTGACATAAGTGGTATCAAAGCCGTGCTGACTGTAGGACCGCTGACCTAGAGTAGCACTGGTCGTACTAAGGACTATTGACCTTCTCTCTCACCTTGACCTCTGAGGTTACTTCAAAAGTCGGTCATCTCGACCAACCCTATGTTTCACTACATATATATATATATACTATATTATACCTTGTTAAAATTTTTATCTTATTCTGTCTATGGTTTATTCATTTGTCATATTAGTTCTGCTCTTACTCTTATGCTTACGGTGTCTTTTGTAGATGGCTCGTCTTAGACACACTGCACGTAAGTCGGTGATTCCTTTCCTGCCGTCTCGACTTGCGGAGCGTCCTCTGCACCGCACCGTGTCCGGTCAGTCGAGTCACCTGGAGAGGCTGCACCACCGCCTGCGTGAGGAGCAGGAACGCCGACGCCAGCACAGAGAGCAGCAGGGCTCTTCCTCCTCATCCCAGCGTGAGGTGGAGTCCGTGAGGCCCCGTTCCTCTGTTGCCCAGCTGGAGGCGCCCCTTGCACCACCCCGGGACGTCCCGGCTGTTGGAGGAGGACCTGGAGGAGACCCCGACGACGACGACTCAGACCACAGCACGGAGTCTTCTGAGCCGCAGGAGGCGGAAGGATGGGTCGCCCGACCCATCACTCGTGACGCCGCTCGCGGTTGTCACTTCCACGACGCACTCGACACCTTGCTGCGCCAGGCTTTCGACCGGCACACCTGGTCGATCGAGTATCGTTGTGTGGTCTACCAGCACAGTCGCGGGAGATACCCGGACCGCTGGGAGGCTACCTGCCTAGTTCGCCGTCCGGAGGATGACCTCCGGGGTGCGGAGGCCGTTTCGGAGCACTATTCCATCTCCGAGAGGGACACTGCAGAGGCGGCTATGCAGGATGCAGCACGACGTGCACTCTCCCAGTACTGTTCCTTGTTCGGTGGCGTGGCCGACGGTCTTAACCTTCGGTACTACCCCCGCCGCCCTACTGGCAGCACAGAGAGTGTGGTTGTCTCACCTGTTGGTGAGGCTAACCCTAGGTTGAGCAGCACAGTCAACCTAGTCGCAGTGCTTAACACTGAGCTGGACCACTCTCTGGACGAGTTGAGCAGGGCTCGAACGGAGATTGCGGAGTTGCGTGCTGAGCTGGCAGAGCGCCATCACCAGGAGGGTGGTTCTCCCGCTCCTGTTGGGACTCAGCACCCATACCGCTCGCCGCCACGTGGTCATCACACTTATGGTTCCCCTGTCTGTAAGACCAGGATAGATCTGGATCCTTAGATCGTTAGCGTCGAAGTTTGTAATAATTCTTAAGTCAGATGTCTCAGTCTTAGATAGTTAGTTTAGTTTGCTTATCAGTTGCTTCCATTTAGTTTAGTTTGCTTATCAGTTGCTTTCATGCTTGTTATGATGAACTTGTGCTGGATTCGAATCTTTGTAATGACTGTTGCCAACCTGTGGGTTTCCCCTGCAGTTTGGCATAGCTAGTAATGTTAATGAAGTCAGTTATTTAGTTGGGAAGCCATTTACTTCTACTTTCCTTTCTATCTGAGAAGCTGTGTTGAATCATTATGAGGATCAGTGAAGCTCTTTGTTCACTCAGTGTCATGAAGAATTCTGTATTCTCTTTTCTTATGCTGGAGGATTGTAAGATCAACGCTGATGTATGAATGTCTTCCACAGATGTCTGACAACAGGCGCCGATGCAACAGGCGTGCTCAGCAAGAGCAGCATGACCAACAGGAGGAACAACCGAGGCAGCCTCCCCCGCCACCCCCGATGACAGTGGAGCAGATGTTCTTGATGCAGACTCAGGCAGTGCAGGCCATTGGGCAGACTCTGGCAGCCATGCAGCAGGCTCAACAGCAACCCCAACCCCAGTTGCAAGTGCAGATGCCCCAGATGCCACGAGATAGGCGTGGTGAGTTCATGAGAGGGCACCCTCCTACCTTCGCCCATTCCGCCGACCCCATGGATGCAGAAGACTGGCTGCGCGCAGTGGAGAGAGAACTGCGCACCGCTCAATGTGACGACAGGGAGAAGGTTCTGTATGGCCCCCGTCAGCTAAGGGGAGCAGCCCAGTCCTGGTGGGAGTCCTACCTCGCCACACATGCTGACCCCGAAGCCATCACTTGGGAGGAATTCAGTGAGAGCTTCCGCAGATACCATGTGCCGGAGGGACTGATGATCGTGAAGAAGGAAGAGTTTCTGGCTCTGAAGCAGGGACCCCTGTCTGTTAGTGAATACAGAGACAAGTTTCTGCAGCTATCTCGTTATGCACCTGAGGATGTCAACACTGATGCTAAAAGGCAGTACAGGTTCATGAGGGGTTTAGTGGATCCCCTGCATTACCAGCTGATGAATCACACCTTCCCCACCTTCCAGCACCTGATTGATAGGGCAATTATGACTGAGAAGAAGCGTAAGGACATGGAAGATCGGAAGCGTAAGATGAGTGGGCCCCAGTCCGGAGGCATCAGCCGTCCACGTTTCTCAGGCAGTTCATCTCAGCAAGGCAGGCCCGGTCACCCACAGGGATATCAAAATCAGAATCAGCGTCCGCATCAGCAGCAGTTCCAGAGGCAGTACCCCCAACAGCAGCAGCAGTATCGTCAGAACAGCCAGCAGGGAGGTAATCAGTATCAGAAGCAGAACAACCAGGCACCTCGCCTTCCTGCCTCAGCAGCAAACCAGAGCAACCAGGCAGCCCCAACACAAGGAGGAGGCAGAGGATGTTTCCACTGCGGAGAGCAAGGCCACTGGGCGATGCAGTGCCCAAAGAAGATGGCGCAGCAGCAGACCAACCCCAATGCTCCAACAAGGCAAGGTGTACTGCAGCCAACGACAGGCAATCGTAACCAAGCGTACAACCGTGGAAAGGTGAACCACTTGGAGGCCGAAGCGATCCAGGATGCACCAGATGTGGCAGTAGGTATGTTTTCAGTCGAATCTCATCCCACGAAAGTGCTATTTGATACTGGTGCAACTCATTCATTTGTCACTGCAACCTGGGTAGAATTGCATAACATCTCAGTAGAGGCAATGATGCCGCCCATGAGGATTAATTCGGTTGGTGGTAAGGTGCAAGCAGATAGAATGTGCTCAAATATAAGGGTGGAAATAAGGGGGATAGGGTTCCCCAGTGACCTAATAGTAATAGACACCCCTGGGATAGATGTCATTCTAGGGATGAATTGGTTAATGAGGTATGAAGCGAATATTAGCTGTGACAAGAGGACCGTAACATTGAAGTCCCCGTCAGGAGAAGAGGTAGTGGCTGAGCTAAGGATGCCTAAATCAGCGGAGGGTGTCTGTCACCAGATTTCAGTTGACAGTAAGGAGCCCAACCCGCTCGAGACTATCAAGGTGGTGTCGGACTTTCCGGACGTATTTCCCGAGGAGCTAACGGGCATGCCACCCGAGAGAAAGGTTGAGTTTGCCATAGAGCTTATCCCTGGTACCGCCCCCATTTCCAAAAGGGCCTACCGAGTGTCTGGACCAGAATTGGTGGAACTCAAGAAGCAGATAGATGAGATGTTAGAGAAGGGTTACATCAGACCAAGTACCTCGCCTTGGGCCGCTCCGGTGTTGTTTGTAGAGAAGAAAGATGGTACCAAAAGGATGTGCATAGACTACAGAGCCTTGAATGAAGTCACAGTCAAGAACAAGTACCCCCTGCCGAGGATAGAAGATTTGTTTGACCAGCTCAGAGGTGCCAGCGTATTCTCGAAGATAGATCTGAGGTCAGGCTACCATCAACTCAGAATCCGACCCTCGGACATACCGAAGACAGCATTCATCACCAAGTACGGGTTATATGAATTCACAGTGATGTCCTTCGGTTTGACAAATGCGCCAGCCTTCTTTATGTACCTGATGAACAGTGTGTTCATGGATTATCTGGACAAGTTTGTGGTAGTGTTTATCGATGACATTCTCATATATTCCAAAAGTGAGGAAGAGCATGTGGAGCATTTGAAGATGGTATTGCAAAGGCTACGAGAGCAACAGCTGTATGCCAAGCTGAGCAAATGCGAGTTCTGGATTCATGAAGTCTTGTTTCTGGGTCACATCATAAATCAAGAAGGGTTGGCAGTGGATCCAAAGAAAGTGGCAGATATCCTGAACTGGAAAGCACCAAAGGATGTTCGTGGGATCAAGAGTTTCATTGGAATGGCTGGGTATTACAGGCGTTTCATCGAAGGCTTCTCAAAGATTGCAAGACCAATGATAGCGTTACTAGCGAAGAAAGTTGAGTTCAAGTGGACCCAAAAGTGTCAGGAAGCATTTGAAGAACTGAAAAATAGATTGACCACAGCGCCTGTGTTAGTTCTGCCTGATGTTCACAAGCCATTCTCAGTGTATTGCGATGCTTCTTACACTGGATTGGGATGTGTGCTAATGCAAGAAGGAAGAGTTGTAGCATATTCATCTCGGCAGCTGAAGATCCATGAGAAGAATTATCCCACACATGATCTGGAGTTGGCAGCAGTAGTTCATGCTTTGAAGACCTGGAGACATTACTTGTATGGACAGAAGTGCGACATCTACACAGATCATAAAAGTCTGAAGTACATATTCACCCAGTCAGAGTTAAACATGAGGCAGCGAAGATGGTTGGAATTGATCAAAGACTATGAGTTGGAGATACATTACCATCCAGGCAAAGCCAATGTGGTTGCAGATGCTCTGAGCAGGAAGAGTCAAGTCAATATGTTGGCCATGTACCCAATGCCATATGAGTTAGCCAAGGAGTTCGATAGATTGAGCCTTGGGTTTTTGAACAGTACGCAAGGAGTAACAGTGGAATTAGAGCCCACTCTAGAGCGGGAGATCAAAGAAGGGCAGAAGGATGATGAAAGCATCAACAAGATCCGGCAGCTAATCTTAGAAGGAAGAGGCAAAGACTTTCGAGAGGATGAAGAGGGAGTAATATGGTTCAAGGACCGATTGTGTGTCCCCGACCTCAAACCTATTCGGGAGCTGATCCTAAAGGAAGCTCATGAGACAGCCTACTCCATACACCCGGGAAGTGAAAAGATGTACCAGGATTTAAAGAGGAGGTTTTGGTGGTATGGCATGAAAAGAGAGATCGCAGAATATGTTGCCATCTGTGATAGCTGTCAGAGAACCAAAGCAGAGCATCAAAGGCCCGCCGGATTGTTGCAGCCATTGCGGATTCCCCAGTGGAAGTGGGATGAGATCGGGATGGATTTTATAGTTGGCCTACCTCGTACCCGGGCCGGTTATGATTCCATCTGGGTGGTTGTGGACCGATTAACAAAGGTGGCCCATTTCATACCTGTGAAGACCACATACACCGGAGCAACGTTAGCTGAGTTATACATGTCACGGATAGTTTGCCTTCATGGTGTGCCGAAGAAGATAGTGTCAGACCGAGGAACGCAGTTCACCTCTCATTTTTGGCAGCAGCTACAAGAAGCCTTGGGCACCCATTTGAACTTCAGCTCGGCTTATCATCCGCAAACAGACGGTCAGACTGAAAGAACTAATCAGATCCTAGAAGATATGCTGAGAGCCTGTGCGTTGCAAGACAAGTCAGGATGGGACAAAAGGTTACCTTATGCAGAATTCTCCTACAACAATAGTTACCAAGCCAGCTTGAAGATGTCGCCGTTTCAGGCACTCTATGGACGGAGTTGTAGGACTCCGCTGCATTGGGACCAGCCTGGTGAGAGACAGGTGTTTGGCCCCGACATTTTGCTTGAAGCCGAAGAGAACATCAAAATGGTTCGGGAGAATCTGAAGATAGCACAATCAAGGCAGCGAAGCTATGCGGACCGAAGGAGAAGAGAACTGAGCTTCGAAGTGGGGGATTTCGTCTATCTGAAGGTGTCACCTATCAGGGGAGTCAGAAGGTTCGGAGTTAAAGGCAAGTTAGCACCCCGGTACGTTGGACCATATCAGATTCAAGCAAAGCGTGGAGAAGTGGCTTATCAACTCGACCTACCAGAAAGTTTGTCGGCAGTGCACAATGTGTTCCACGTGTCACAATTGAAGAAGTGTCTGCGAGTACCAGAAGAACAGTTGCCAGTGGAGGGTTTGGAAGTCCAGGAGGATCTGACATACATAGAGAAGCCAACGCAGATTCTGGAGTTTGCAGACAGAGTCACCCGGAGGAATACCATCAGAATGTGCAAAGTCAGATGGGGTCACCATTCGGAGGAAGAAGCAACTTGGGAACGAGAAGATGACCTGAAGGCCAAATACCCTGAACTCTTTGCTGACCAACCTTGAATCTCGGGGGCGAGATTCTTTTAAGGGGGATAGGTTTGTAACACCCTGAATTTGGGGGTATAAAATTTCTTTGCTCATATTCACAAATTCAGGTGTTACTTCCTTTTCTCATCCTTCCTCATTCTTTTCTCTCTCATTTCTATAGGAGCTAAGTGCTTATTTTACTTGTAATTATAGTTTATTATGTTAAACCCTAAGGGAGTATGAATTGTTGCATCATGTTGAACCCTAGATTTCACTTTTGCTTGGTGCATAATTCTTGGAAGGTTTGGTTTGAATTTGTGGCTTGTTTGAATTTGAATCAAATGGAGAAAATAAAAAGAAAAGAGAAAGGAAATTCCAAAATAAAAGAAAAAGGCAAAGCAGCCCAAACCCGCCGCCCCCTCAGCCTTTCGGCCCATCAGGCCCAGCTCGCGCGCGCGCCCTCCCGCTCCTTCTCTCTCTCTGTGCAGCGGGCCCCGCCTGTCGGCGCAGCGGCCTCCCGTGCGCCCGCTCTCCCTCTCTCTGCTCGGCCAGTCCCACCTGTCGGCGCCCCCGCCCGCGCGTGCGCCATCTCCCTCGCTCTCTCTGCCCGTGGGCCCTCCCGGTCAGCCCCGCTTTCCTCGCGCCCGCGCCCGACTTCTTCTCTCTCTCTGCGTCGCGGGTCCCAGCTGTCAGCTTCGCCGTTCTCGCGTAACCGCCGCCGAGTCGCGCGCGCCCGCGGTCTCCGCGCCCACGTCGCGCGTGGGGAGCTCACCCCAACCCCGCCCTCGGCCACTTGAGCCCCGAGTCCCACTCGCCCTCGCCCCCTCCCTCATTTGCGCACCAACCGGCCCCCTCTCTCGCCCTTTCCCTCTCGCTGCGCGCACGCAGAGCGCCGCCGCCATAACCCCGCCGTCCCGAGCTCGGTTCCCCGTCGCCGTTGGAGCTCCGCCGCGCCCTTAGCCTCGGTGAGCTCCACCCCGACGTCCGCAACCCGGAACGCGCCCCAATTCCCTCTCCCCCTCCCTATTTCTCTCTGCCCGCGCTCACCCGTCGTCCGCCGTGCAGCCGCCGCCGTCGACCCGGGCCACCGTCGCGTCTCCGTCGTCGCCGAGGAGTCCTCGGAGTTCGCCGTGAGGTAAGGAATCTCCCCCGCTCCTATTGCGCCTTGTCTTGCACTCTAGCGCGCTTGATTTCTCGCCGGAGTCGCTCAGCGCCGCCGCCGAGCCGCCCCGCCGCGAATCGCCCCCCTCCGGTGCCCCTGCCCCGACCCAGACCCCACCAGAGAGTTCCCCGCGCCCCCCCCCCCGACCTCCCCGGCCACTCAGGTCGCCCCGGGAGCCCGCCAGGCCCCCGCTCCCCTCGTCTCCGGCGAACTCCTCCGCCACTGGCGCGAGCGCCGCCGCCCCAGCTAGCCGTAGGAGAGGCTCAGCCTGGCCACCCAATCCCCGCCGTTCACCCGAGATCGGGCGGCCCTGATTTAATTAGCCCCGCCTCTCTGTCCGCCCGACCCCGCTTGTCAGCTCGCCCGCGCGCTCGCGCTGTCCGCCCGGCCCCGCCTGTCGGTCCGCCCGCGCGCTCTGCCCGCCCGGTCCCGCCTGTCAGCCACCCCGAGCCACCGCGCGCCCGCGCGCCCGCCGCAGGATCTAATCCTAGCCGTTGATCTGAGATCTAACGGCTGTAAGCGCCCGATACCCCTTCGCCCGCGCATTTTCTTAAAGAACCCCTCGGTTTTCTGGATTTTGCGCCCGCCGTCCCTGGTTTTTCGCAGTTAAGTCCTCAGCCCTTTTATTTAATTCAAAATAGGTCCTTAGGGTATATTTTTAACCCCTAAAACTTGTAAAATTCATAACTTTGCCATATGAACTCCAAATTAGGTGCTTCAAATTGCAAAATGTTCATAAAATTATTACCTATTTATTTATGCAATGTTTCCCTGCTGTTTCCATGTTCCAATTAATGGTTAATCATTAGGATAGGATTAAGGTTATTGGAACTCTATTTTGGGATAAATAAAAGGTAGTAGACTTTAATAAAAGTTGGAGCACTTAAGTTTATAGACTCAAACCCTTAAGTTTAGGAACTTAAACCAGATAATTATTTAATTCCACCACTGACTTAAACTTGATTAGTGAATAATGAATCTTTTGTATAGTCCCCTACCCCAGACCTAGGGAACACCAAAGTGCCTATCCCTTTTCTGTTATGAGCTTGTGACCACTCTCTGCTGCATATGTTTGGCATATTGTTTTTGTTTGTTATTTTCCCAAGTGCATAGTGTGAATGATTGCTTTACGTAGACAACGAGCAGTCTGTGTTTCCCGAGGCAGTTGCAGAGGAAGTCCCTGATCAGCAGCTTGGTGAAGGCAAGTGTCCTCAGTCCCATTATGTCCCATTTACTTTATAATATACTGTCCTGCGTTACTTACTTGAAACCTAAGGATTGACTAGCTTTACACTTTACTTTATCCTTGATGACCTTATGGGCTATTATGGTTAGCATTCTGCTACTGCCTTAACTTAATCAATGAACATGATGTGAATATTTATGATACTGTTACCCTGATGATGTTGATGATCTTGTGATACTCTAGGGGGCTCAGGCTGTTTCCTGAGTACCTCTCCGTAAGGACCTGTTCGTTGAGAGACCACCCGGGATAACAGTGCAACCATGAGGGTGAAATGGGGCGCCCTTAGCTAAATAATTAGAGGAACTAGAGGTGTAGTTGCTTCGCCGTCGTGCCGTCAATGGGGTCCAGGCACAGTGCTTGCTCTGCCGAGGCTGAGTGCCGGGGTTCTTTCGTTTTGCTTTTGTTAGTCACTCTCCTGCGGGGAGGAGTACTGTGTTTATCAAACTGGAGAAACCTAACGGGCAGCTATGATCTCTAGGGAATCTTTGTAACGGCTACGTAGTGATACCCTGCCGGACCACCTAGGTAGTGGTCAATGGGGATTAGCTCTCCCCGGGCAGAAAGGGAATCATGACTCGTGGGTAAAGTGTGCGACCTCTGCAGAGGGTAGTGAAACTGATATATCAGCCGTGCTCACGGTTAAGAGCAGCCTTGGGATCCTCTTTGATTAGAGATACAAATGGTTCGAGATACAAGGATTATGTTATGGTTTTGGTTCGAATATGATGATGTTGTTCCTCGATGAGGAAAGGGTTCATGGGCTGGTTAATGATAAAATCTGGCTTCTACTAATGATAAATACCTGACCAACTAAAAGCAACTGCTTGAGCCTAACCCCATATAAAGCTAGTCCACTTCAGCCAAACGGGACATTTGCTGAGTACGTTGATGTGTACTCATCCTTGCTTTACCACAAAACACCAGGTTGTCCGCATTGTAACCACTGCTCCGGAGAAGGCGAAGCCGTGGAAGGAGACTTCCAGGAGTTTCAAGACTACGATGAATTCTAGGTGTGGGTTGGCGGCAACCCCCAGTCAGCTGCCTGTGAAGGCCTTATCTTTACTGCGTTTCGCTTAGCACTTTGATCTAACTGTTAAGTCGATGACTATGTGGATGTCTATGACTCTGTGATGTAATAAGTTTTTACTCTTTTACGTTATTATTCGAGCATTGTGCGATGGTGTTCATTTATGTAATCGCTGTGTACGTGAGTTCTGATCCTGGCACGTACATAGTTCGCATTCGGTTTGCCTTCTGAAACCGGGTGTGACACTACGCCTCCGGGATACGGATACCTCACTCATCATCTTCCGCGAAAAGTAACTCTCGCTCGGATAAGCGATTCTGCTACCGACGAACAAGTCATGGTACTCGAAATGAGAGGAAAGAAAACGCAGCTTTATAACACGACGATAAAATGTTTAGGCCTCGGCGGCCACGAAAAACACACGTATACTTTGGGCAAACAGTTCCTGCTGGATCAGACATTGGCAGGGGGAGGAGCGACACCCTCGGCAGGATCTGGCCCGGCCTCAGACGGCGACACGGGCGGAAGGATCTCCACCTCGAAGGAGGACGCCAGCACCGCGCTTGGGCCCTCGGCGGCCGCGTCAAGCCTTTGGACCTCGGCTAAGGCAGCCTCATCTTCGCCGGGTAGGCAGTACCCCTCGCTGACCCGCTCTAGATCCACGTCATAGTGGGAAGCGAGCACGGCGAAGGCCCGCCTAACACCGTGATGTAGCGCCCCGCGGAGTCTACTGCGCACATGGCCGCCCAAGGCTCGCAAGTGACTTTGGGGGGAGCTACCCGAGGGGACGTCGTTGAGATCAAAGGGCCGGCAAAAGGCCGAGATAGCCTCGGACATTGCCACGCGGTCGGCTTCATTCTGCTCAGCCGCCTGGGCAAGCGCCTTGACGGACTCGTTGAGAGCCATCTCGAACTCTGCAGACAGCCAAACAAAATTCTTCAAACACGAGTTGAAGAATGAAGCTGAATCGAAGTCACAAAGAAGGCAAAACGTACCTTCGGTCCGGGCACGCTGCTCCGAGGCCACGGCTTGGGCGGATTCGGCAGACCCGACAGCCACGGCCAGGCTGAGAGCACCTAGAGGGGGGGGTGAATAGGTGATCCTGTAAAAACTTCAAACTTAATCCACAAAACTTGATTAAGGGTTAGCACAATAAAGCCAAGTGGCTAGAGAAGAGTTCTTGCACAACATGATAACCACAATAAGATCAACACAGAGATGACACAGTGGTTTATCTCGTGGTTCGACCAAGTCCAACACTTGCCTACTCCACGTTGTGGCGTCCCTACGGATGAGGGTTGCACTTAACCCCTTTCAAGTGGTCCAAAGACCCACTTGAATACCACGGTGTTTTGCTTGCACTTTACTATATCCCGCTTGCGAGGAATCTCCACAACTTGGAGCCTCTCGCCCTTACAAAGATGTTCACAAAGAAGCACGGAAGTAAGGATGGGATGAGCAACGCACACAAGACACAAAATCAGAGCAACAACACGCACACAAGTCACAACACGAGCTCTCAACACAACTCAAAGAGTTCTCTACTCAAATGGAGCTCTAGTTGCTATCACAAAGAATCGAATGCGCGGAATTAAAGTCTTGGTGCTTAGGAATGCTTAGAGAATGCTTGGTGTACTCCTTCATGCGCCTAGGGGTCCCTTTTATAGCCCCAAGGCAGCTAGGAGCCGTTGAGAGCACTCCAGGAAGGCAATTCTTGCCTTCTGTCGCCTGGCGCACCGGACAGTCCGGTGCACCACCAGACACTGTCTGGTGCGCATTTCTTTCCTTCTATGGCGCAGCCGACCGTTGAAGATACAGAGCCGTTGGCGCACCGGACACTATCCGGTGCACACCGGACAGTCTGGTGCCCCCTTCTGACCGTTGGCTCGGCCACGCCTCGCGCGCGGATTACGCGGCCCACCGTTGGCACGGCTGACCGTTGGCTCACCGGACAGTTCGGTGCCTCACCGGATAGTCCGGTGAATTATAGCCGTACGTCGTTAATCGCTTCCCGAGAGCGATGACTTCGCCTGTGAATGGCTCACCGGACAGTCCGGTGCACCACCGGACAGTCCGGTGATTTATAGCCGTACGCCGTTGATCGCTTCCCGAGAGCAGCCAGTTGACAGTTGCCAGCCTGGCGCACTGGACACTGTCCGGTGCACCCAGACTGCGCAGAGTCTTGGCTGATTAGCCAAGTCTTTTCCAAATTGGTATTTTCCTGTTTCTATCACTTAGACACAATACATTAGTCTCCAAAACAATGTACTAAGTCTTAGAAACAAACCTTTACTCTTGATTTGCACTTTATCCATCTATTGGCATAGATTTATACTTAAGCACTTGTGTTGGCACTCAATCACCAAAATACTTAGAAATGGCCCAAGGGCACATTTCCCTTTCAATCTCCCCCTTTTTGGTGATTTATGCCAACACAACAAAAAGCAACTAAAGAAGTGCAACATCAATGCAAATGAGAACACAAATTTGTTTTGATTCAAATTTGGCATATTTGGATCATTCTTTGCCACCACTTGGTTTTGTTTTTGCAAATCAACCTCGATTTCCTATCTCTAAGTCAAACACACTTGTTTAGACATAAAGAGAGTTGTTCCAAGAGAAATTGATCAAAGATTTCAAAAACTCCCCCTTTTTCCCATAATCAACTATTCTCCCCACAAGAGGCCAACTTTTGACAAAAGAGACAACGAGAGAGTTTTGATAAACCAAAAGCTCTATTCTACTATTTTCAAAATTCTCAAGTGGTAGCTGATCCATTTATTGCTTTGGCCTTATTTTCTCCCCCTTTGGCATCAAGCACCAAAACAGAATCAATCTTGGCCCTTAAACCCCATTGCCTCACCAAAATCTTCAAATAAGAGTACAAAGGCAACAAGGATATTGAGATGAACTTGGAGTAAGTTACCCTCTCATCGGAGTGCAGTGGAAGTCTTGCATGGTCCAAGTCCACCTTTTCCCTTTCAATCCACCTTTGAGACTAAATCAAGCAAACTCAAGCACACAGTTAGTCCCAAAGGGTCAAGTTGTAGCATGCCTCCCCCTAAATAAGTGCATCACTTGCAAATGGACTTGTGAGGTCCGGGGATCATGAGTACAACTTGAGCACCATAAATAAACAACAAAATGCATAAGGGAACATGATCAAAGCATAGGACACATGTATGCTACACATCAATCCAAGTTCCGCGATTCTAAGACATTTAGCTCACTACGCAGCCTGCAAAAGGTCTTCTCATCTAAAGGCTTGGTAAAGATATCGGCTAGCTGGTTCTCGGTGCTAATATAATACACTTCGATATCTCCCTTTTGCTGGTGGTCTCTCAAAAAGTGATGCCGGATGTCAATGTGCTTTGTGCGGCTATGCTCAACGGGGTTGTCCGCCATGCGGATAGCACTCTCATTATCACATAGGAGTGGGACTTTGCTCAGATTGTAGCCAAAGTCCCGGAGGGTTTGCCTCATCCAAAGTAGTTGCGCACAACACTGTCCTGCGGCAACATACTCGGCCTCAGTGGTGGATAGGGCAACAGAAGTTTGTTTCTTAGAACTCCATGACACCAGGGACCTTCCTAAGAATTGGCATGTCCCTGATGTACTCTTCCTATCGACCTTACATCCAGCATAGTCGGAGTCTGAATATCCAATCAAGTCAAAGGTAGAAGACCCCTTTGGATACCAGATCCCGAAACAAGGCGTAGCGACTAAATATCTAAGAATTCGCTTCACGGCCACTAAGTGACACTCCCTTGGATTGGATTGAAATCTAGCACACATGCATATGCTAAGCATAATATCCGGTCTACTAGCACATAAGTAAAGCAAGGAACCTATCATAGACCGGTATGCTTTTTGATCAACGGACTTACCTCCTTTGTTGAGGTCGACGTGTCCGTCAGTTCCCATCGGAGTCTTTGCGGGCTTGGCGTCCTTCATCCCAAACCGCTTTAGCAAGTCTTGTGTGTACTTCGTTTGGGAGATGAAGGTGCCGTCCTTGAGTTGCTTCACTTGGAACCCAAGGAAGTAGTTCAACTCGCCCACCATCGACATCTCGAATTTCTGAGTCATCACACTGCTAAACTCTTCACAAGACTTTTGGTTAGTAGAACCGAATATTATGTCATCGACATAAATTTGGCACACAAATAAATCACCATCACAAGTCTTAGTGAATAAAGTCAGATCGGCTTTCCCAACCTTGAAAGCATTAGCAATTAAAAAGTCTCTAAGGCATTCGTACCATGCTCTTGGAGCTTGCTTAAGTCCATAGAGCGCCTTAGAGAGCTTACATACGTGGTCGGGGTACCGTTCATCCTCGAAGCCAGGGGGTTGCTCCACGTACACCTCCTCCTTGATTGGCCCGTTGAGGAAAGCGCTCTTCACATCCATTTGGAACAACTTGAAAGAATGGTGAGCGGCATATGCTAGCAAAATGCGAATGGACTCTAGCCTAGCCACAGGAGCAAAAGTCTCCTCAAAGTCCAAACCTGCGACTTGGGCATAACCTTTTGCCACAAGTCGAGCCTTGTTCCTTGTCACCACCCCGTGCTCGTCTTGTTTGTTGCGGAACACCCACTTGGTTTCCACAACATTTTGCTTGGGACGAGGCACTAGTGTCCAAACTTCATTTCTCTTGAAATTGTTGAGCTCCTCTTGCATGGCCAACACCCAGTCCGGATCTAGCAAGGCCTCTTCTACCCTGAAAGGCTCAATAGAAGAGACAAAGGAGTAATGCTCACAAAAATTAACTAATCTAGAACGAGTGGTTACTCCCTTGCTAATGTCACCCAAAATTTGGTCGACAGGATGATTCCTTTGAATCGTCGCTCGAACTTGGGTTGGAGGTGCCGGTTGTGCTTATTCCTCCATCACATGATCATCTTGTGCTCCCCCTTGATCACACGCCTCATCTTGATGAACCTGTTCATTATCTTGAGTTGGGGGATGCACCATTGTTGAGGAAGAGGGTTGATCTTGCTCCTTTTGTTCCTGTGATCGCACGTCTCCAATCGCCATGGTACGAATCGCGTCCGTTGGAACGTCTTCCTCATCTACATCATCAAGGTCAACAACTTTCTCTCTTGGAGAGCCATTAGTCTCATCAAATACAACGTCGCTAGAGACTTCAACCAAACCCGATGATTTGTTGAAGACCCTATACGCCTTTGTATTTGAGTCATAACCTAACAAAAACCCTTCTACAGCTTTGGGAGCAAACTTAGAATTTCTACCCTTCTTTACTAGAATATAACATTTGCTCCCAAATACACGAAAGTAAGACACATTGGGTTTGTTACCGGTAAGAAGCTCATACGAAGTATTCTTGAGGAGGCGATGAAGGTACACCCGGTTTATGGCGTGACAGGCCGTGTTCACGGCTTCCGACCAAAATCGCTCGGGCGTCTTGAATTCTCCAAGCATTGTCCTCGTCATGTCAATGAGCGTCCTGTTCTTCCTCTCTACCACACCGTTTTGCTGTGGTGTGTAGGGAGCGGAGAACTCGTGCTTGATCCGTTCCTCCTCAAGGTACTCCTCCACTTGAAGGTTCTTGAACTCGGACCCGTTGTCGCTCCTTATCTTCTTCACCTTGAGCTCAAACTCATTTTGAGCTCTCCTTAGGAAGCGCTTGAGGGTCCCTTGGGTTTTAGATTTATCCTGCAAGAAGAATACCCAAGTGAAGCGGGAAAAATCATCAACTATAACAAGACCATACTTACTTCCTCCTATACTTAGATAGGCGACGGGTCCGAAGAGGTCCATATGAAGCAACTCCAAAGGTCTTGATGTGGTCATCACATTTTTGGTGTGATGAGAGCTTCCCACCTGTTTGCCTGCTTGACAAGTTGCACAAGGTCTATCTTTTTCGAAATGCACATTTGTTAGACCTATCACGTGTTCTCCCTTTAGAAGTTTGTGAAGGTTCTTCAACCCCACATGTGCTAAGCGGCGATGCCACAGCCAGCCCATGCTAGTCTTAGCAATTAAGCATGCATCTAGACCGGCCTCCTCTTTTGCAAAATCAACTAAATAGAGTTTGTCGTCTAATACACCCTTAAAAGCTAATGAACCATCACTCCTTCTAAAGACAATCATATCTACATTTGTGAATAAGCAGTTATATCCCATATTACAAAGCTGACTCACAGACAACAAGTTATATCCAAGCGACTCAACTAAAAACACATTGGAAATGGAGTGCTCGGATGAAATAGCTATTTTTCCTAACCCTTTCACCTTGCCTTGATTCTCGTCACCGAATATGATTGAGTCTTGGGAATCTTTGTTCTTGACGTAGGAGGTGAACATCTTCTTCTCCCCCGTCATGTGGTTTGTGCATCCGTTGTCGATAATCCAGCTTGATCCCCCGGATGCATAAACCTGCAAGGCAAATTTAGGCTTGGGTCTTAGGTACCCAACTCTTGTTGGGTCCTACAAGATTAGTGACAATATCCTTAGGGACCCAAATGCAAGTTTTATCTCCCTTGCATTTTGCCCCTAATTTCCTAGCAATCACCTTTCTATCCTTTCTACAAATAGCAAAGGAAGCATTGCAAGCATGATAAATTGTAGAAGGTTCATTAGTTTTCCTAGGAACATTAGCAACATTTCTCCTAGGCATATGATGAATGACATTTCTCCTAGGCATATCTCTACCATGCACATAGGAAGAACTTGAAGCAAACATGGCATTTGAATCATAAGCATTATAACTCCTATCATAATGAACATTTCTAGAATATCTCTTATCACCATATATGAAAGCATGATTCTTGTGACTACTATTAGTCATAGGAGCCTTCCCTTTCTCCTTGGCGGGAATGGGAGCTTTATGACTTGTTAAGTTCTTGGCTTCTCTCTTAAAGCCAAGCCCATCCTTAATTGAGGGGTGTCTACCAATAGTGTAGGCATCCCTTGCAAATTTTAGTTTGTCAAATTCACTCTTGCTAGTCTTAAGTTGGGCATTAAGACTAGTCACTTCATCAATTAACTTTGCAATAGAAACTAGGTGTTCACTACAAGCATCAACATTAAAATCTTTACACCTATTGCAAATCACAACATGTTCTACACAAGAGTTAGATCTATTTGCTACTTCTAGTTTAGCATTTAAATCATCATTAACACTTTTTAAACTAGAAATTGTCTCATGGCAAGTAGATAGTTCACAAGAAAGCATTTCATTCCGTTTAACTTCTAGAGCAAGAGAATTTTGCGCCTCTACAAATTTACCATGTTCTTCATACAAAAGATCCTCTTGTTTTTCTAACAATCTATTCTTATCATTCAAAGCATCAATCAATTCATTGATCTTATCAATTTTATTTCTATCTAAACCTTTGAATAAACTAGAATAGTCTATTTCATCATCATCACTAGACTCATCATCACTTGAAGAAGCATAAGTAGTATTCCGAGTACATACCTTCTTCTCCTTCGCCATGAGGCATGTGTGACGCTCGTTGGGGAAGAGGGATGATTTGTTGAAGGCTGATGCGGCGAGTCCTTTGTTGTCGGAGTCGGACGACGAGCAATCCGAGTCCCACTCCTTTCCAAGGTGTGCCTCGCCCTTAGCCTTCTTGTAAGCCTTCTTCTTTTCCCTCTTCTTATCTTGTTCCTGGTCACTATCATTATCGGGACAATTAGCGATAAAATGACCAACCTTATCGCACTTGAAGCAGGAGCGCTTTCCCTTCGTCTTGTTCTTTTTGGGATGCTCCTTGCGACCCTTTAGCGCCGTCTTGAAGCGCTTGATGATGAGGGCCATCTCTTCCTCATTGAGCCCGGCTGAAAGGGAAATGTGCCCTTGGGCCATTTCTAAGTATTTTGGTGATTGAGTGCCAACACATGTGCTTAATTGTGATTTTATGTACATGGATGAACAAGGTGCAAATCATGAAGTAAAGGTATGTTTCTAAGCCTTAGTACATTGGTTTTGTGGACTAACATATTTGTCTAAGTGTTAGAAACAGAAAGAAGAAAAAGAGAAAAGGGGAGAGAATGACTTGGCTGTGTGCAGCCAAGTCCCAGCTCGGTCTGGAGCACCGGACTGTCCGGTGTGCACCGGACAGTGTCCGGTGCGCCAGACTGACTCGACTCGAACTGGCCGCTCTCGGGATTTTGGCCGGCGGCGTACGGCTAAAATTCACCGGACTGTCCGGTGTGCACCGGACTGTCCGGTGAGTCAACGGTCGGCCAGGGCCAACGGTCGGCCGCGCAATCCGCGCGGGACACGTGGCCGAGCCAACGGTCGGAAGACGGCACCGGACTGTCCGGTGTGCACCGGACTGTCCGGTGCGCCAACGGCTCGCAGATCTACGGCAGTCTTCCAACGGTCAGAAGCGCCAGAAAAGGAAACAAATCGGGCACCGGACACTGTCCGGTGTGCACCGGACTGTCCGGTGCCCCCGACGACAGAAGGCCAGGATAGCCTTCCAGAATTGCTCTCAACGGCTCCTAGCTGCCTTGGGGCTATAAAAGGAGCCCCTAGGCGCATGGAGGAGACACACAAGCAACTCTTGAGCATTCTTGATCATCCACACAAGTTCTTTGCGCATTCGTTTGTGATTCTAAGTGATTCGAGCTCTGTTCTAGTGTGAACTCTGAGATAGTCATTCGAGCTCGAGTCTTGGCCGTGTGTGTGCGCTTTTGTTGTGGATTTGTGTGTGTTGCTTCCCTCCCTTACTCTGTGCTTTCTTTGTGATCATATACTTGTAAGGGCAAGAGACTCCAGTTTGTGGAGATTCCTTGCAAACGGGATAGTGAAAGGAACAACAAAACAACGTGGTATTCAAGTGGGTCTTTGGACCGCTTGAGAGGGGTTGATTGCAACCCTCGTCCGTTGGGACGCCACAACGTGGAAGTAGGCAAGCATTGGCTTGGCCGAACCACGGGATAAACCACCGTGTCCCTCTGTGCTTGATTCTTGTGGTATTGTGTTTTGTTGAGACTTCACCTTAGCCACTTGGCATTAATCGTGCTAACGCTTAACAAGTTTTTGTGGCTTAAGTTTGAGGTTTTTACAGGATCACCTATTCACCCCCCCCCCCCCCTCTAGGTGCTCTCAATTGGTATCAGAGCCGTTCTATTCACAAAGGGACTAACCGCCCGAATAGATGGATCCTAAGGGGAAGGGTATAGTGATCAACGATAAAGAGAAGGAGACCTTCGTCAACGAGCCGAAGGATGACAGGCCTACCGACTCCGGCTCGGGCCAAAGACGGAAGGAAGGGAAGAAGAAGAAGACCAGGCGCATCAAGGAGATTGTCTACTACGACAGCGACGAGTCTACTTCTTCCCAAAAGGATGAGGACCACAACGACTACAAACAAAAGACGGTTAACTCAAACTTTTCGTTTGATTATTCGCGTATTCCGCATAGCTCAAATACTCATTTGCTTCCCATTCCACTTGGCAAACCTCCTCACTTTGATGGAGAGGATTACGGATTTTGGAGCCACAAAATGCGTACTCACCTGTTTTCTCTCCATCCAAGCATTTGGGAGATTGTGGAAAGTGGAATGAAATTTGATAGCTCGGATAGCCCTATGTTTATTAATGAACAGATTCATAAAAATGCACAAGCTACTACTGTGTTGCTAGCCTCTTTGTGCAGGGACGAGTATCACAAGGTGAGCGGCTTGGACAATGCCAAGCAGATCTGGGACACCCTCAAGATTTCTCATGAGGGGAACGACGTCACCTTGCTCACCAAGATAGAGTTGGTGGAGGGAGAGCTTGGACGGTTCGCCATGATAAGGGGCGAGGAGCCGACGCAAACATACAACCGGCTCAAGACCCTCATCAACAAGATAAGGAGCTACGGGAGCACGCGATGGACGGACCACGACGTCGTCCGCCTAATGCTCAGGTCCTTTACCGTACTTGATCCTCATCTCGTGAACAATATTCGTGAGAATCCCAGGTACACGATGATGACGCCCGAGGAAGTGCTTGGAAAATTCGTAAGCGGGCGGATGATGATCAAGGAGGCAAGATACGTCGACGAAGCGTTGAACGGTCCGATCAACGAGCCGCAACCCCTTGCTCTCAAGGCAACACGAAGCAAGGAGGCGCTACCTAGCAAGGTGGCACAGATTGAGGCGGCTGGCCTTAATGATGAAGAGATGGCTCTCATCATTAAAAGATTCAAGACGGTGCTTAAAGGTCACAAGGGACAACCAAGCAAGACCAAAGCCAAGGGGAAGCGCTCATGCTTCAAATGCGGTAAGCTTGGTCATTTTATTGCTAACTGTCCCGATAATGAAAGTGACCAGAAAAAGGGGAACAAGAGAGAGAAGAAGAAGCAATACAAGAAGGCCAAGGGCGAGGCGCATCTAGGAAAGGAATGGGACTCGGATTGCTCCTCCTCCGACTCCGACAACGAAGGACTCGCCGCCACTGCCTTCAACAAATCGGCTCTCTTCCCCAACGAGCGTCTCACTTGTCTTATGGCAAGAGAGAAGAAGGTAAGTACTAAAGACTCCACTTATGCGTCTTCTAGTGATAGTGAGTCTAGTGATGATGATATAGATTATTCTTGCTTGTTCAAGGGCTTAGATAGATCTAAGATAGATAAAATCAATGAATTGATTGATGCATTGAATGAAAAGGATAGGCTTTTAGAAAAGCAAGAAGATTTATTGTATGATGAACATGATAAGTTTGTAGAGGCACAAAAATCATATGCTTTAGAAATGAAAAGAAATGAAATGCTTTCTAGTGAAATATCTTCCTGTCATGAAACCATTTCTACCTTAAGAAGTGTTAATATTGATTTAAGTGCTAAACTAGAAGTAGCTAGTAAATCAAATTCTTGTGTTGAACATGTTGAAATTTGTACTAGGTGTAAGGATTTTGATGTTAATGCTTGTAGTGAACACCTAGTTCTAATTTCCAAATTAAATGATGAAGTGGCTAGTCTTAATGCCCAACTTAAGACTAGCAAGAATGAAGTTGATAAAATCAAATTTGCAAGGGATGCCTACACGATTGGTAGACACCCCTCAATTAAGGATGGGCTTGGCTTCAAGAGGGAAGCCAAGAACTTAACAAGCCATAAGGCTCCCATCTTCGTCAAGGAGAAGGGGAAGGCCCCGATGGCTAGTAATGCTAAAAAGAATCATGCTTTTATGTATTATGATAGGAGACATGCTAGAAATGCTTATAATCATTTTGATTCACATGCTTATGATTCTCATGCAATGTTTGCTTCTAGTTCTTCTTATAATCATGGTAGAGATATGTGTAGGAGAAATGTTGTACATATGCCTAGGAGAGATATTGCTCATGTACCTAGGAAGAATGTTATTCATGCTCCTAGGAAAGTAGTGAATGAACCTTCTACCATTTATTATGCTTGTAATGCTCCCTTTGCTATTTGTAGAAAGGGTAAGAAGGTAGTTGCTAGGAAATTAGGGGCTAGATGCAAGGGAGATAAATCTTGCATTTGGGTCCCTAAAGATATTTGTGCTAACCTTGCAGGACCCAACATGAGTTGGGTACCTAAGACCCAAGCCTAAATTTGCCTTGCAGGTTTATGCATCCGGGGGTTCAAGCTGGATTATCGACAGCGGATGCACAAACCATATGACGGGGGAGAAGAAGATGTTCACCTCCTACGTCAAGAATAAGGATTCCCAAGATTCAATTATATTCGGTGATGGGAATCAAGGCAAGGTAAAAGGGTTAGGTAAAATTGCAATTTCTAATGAGCATTCTATCTCAAATGTATTCTTAGTGGAGAGTCTTGGATATAATTTGCTATCTGTTAGTCAATTATGTCAAATGGGATACAATTGCCTTTTTACTAATGTAGATGTGTCTGTCTTTAGAAGATGTGATGGTTCACTAGCTTTTAAGGGTGTACTAGACGGCAAGCTTTATTTAGTTGATTTTGCAAAAGAAGAGGCCGGTCTAGATGCATGCTTAATGGCTAAGACTTGCATGGGCTGGCTGTGGCATCGCCGCTTAGCACATGTGGGGATGAAGAACCTTCACAAGCTTCTAAAGGGAGAACACGTGATAGGTCTAACAAATGTTTATTTCGAAAAAGATAGACCTTGTGCAGCTTGTCAGGCAGGTAAACAAGTAGGAGGAGCACATCACAGCAAGAATGTGATGACTACGTCAAGACCTCTGGAGCTGCTGCATATGGACCTCTTCGGACCCGTCGCCTATCTAAGCATAGGAGGAAGTAAGTATGGTTTAGTTATTGTTGATGACTTTTCCCGCTTCACTTGGGTGTTCTTTTTGCAGGATAAGTCTGAAACCCAAGGGACCCTCAAGCGCTTCCTCAGGAGAGCTCAAAATGAGTTTGAGCTCAAGGTGAAGAAGATTAGGAGCGACAACGGGTCCGAGTTCAAGAACCTTCAAGTGGAGGAGTTTCTTGAGGAGGAAGGAATCAAGCACGAGTTCTCCGCTCCCTACACACCACAGCAAAATGGTGTGGTAGAGAGGAAGAACAGGACGCTAATCGATATGGCGAGGACGATGCTTGGAGAGTTCAAGACCCCCGAGTGCTTTTGGTCGGAAGCCGTGAACACCGCTTGCCACGCCATCAACAGGGTCTACCTTCATCGACTCCTCAAGAAGACTTCGTATGAGCTACTAACCGGTAACAAACCCAATGTATCTTACTTTCGTGTTTTTGGGAGCAAGTGCTACATTCTAGTGAAAAAGGGTAGAAATTCTAAGTTTGCTCCCAAAGCTGTAGAAGGGTTTTTATTAGGTTATGATTCAAATACAAAGGCGTATAGGGTCTTCAACAAATCATCGGGTTTGGTTGAAGTCTCTAGCGACGTTGTATTTGATGAGACTAATGGCTCTCCAAGAGAGCAAGTTGTTGATTGTGATGATGTAGATGAAGAAGATGTTCCGACGGCCGCTATACGAACCATGGCGATTGGAGACACTCGGCCACAGGAACAGGATGAACGAGATCAACCTTCTTCCTCAACGACGGTGCAGCCCCCAACTCAAGACGATGAACAGGTTCATCAAAAGGAGGCGTGTGTTCAAGGGGGAGCACAAGACGATCAAGTCATGGAGGAAGAAGCGCAACCGGCACCTCCAACCCAAGTTCGAGCGATGATTCAAAGGGATCATCCAGTCGACCAAATTCTGGGTGACATTAGCAAGGGAGTAACTACTCGATCTCGATTAGTTAATTTTTGTGAACATTACTCTTTTGTCTCCTCTATTGAGCCTTTCAGGGTAGAGGAGGCCTTGCTAGATCCGGACTGGGTGTTGGCCATGCAGGAGTGAAAGGGAATTAGGCTTAGACCTAGCTCCTAAATAATTTTGGTGGTTGAATTGCCCAACACAAATATTGTACTAACTAGTTTGCTCTAGTGCATAAGTTATACAGGTGCAAAAAGTTCACATTTAGCCAATAAAAAGACCAAATGTTGGATTCAACAAAGGAGCAGCAAGGCAACCGAGGGCTTCTCTGGCCGGAGGCACCGGACTGTCCGGTGTGCACCGGACCGTCCGGTGCGGCCAGAGGAACTCTTCGCTCTCGGGATTTCTCGGAAGCCGGCGCGCTATAATTCACCGGACTGTCCGGTGTGCACCGGACATGTCCGGTGCTCCAAGGAAACGCGGCCTCCGGAACTCGCCAGCCTCGGGTTTGCTCGGCAGCCGCTCCGCTAAAATTCACCGGACTGTCCGGTGTGCACCGGACTGTCCGGTGTACCAGCGGAGCAACGGCTCTTTGCGGCGCCAACGGCTCCCTGCAGTGCATTAAATGCGCGCGCAGCGCGCGCAGTCGTCAGGCACGCCCATGCCGGTGCACCGGACATCAAACAGTACATGTCCGGTGTGCACCGGACACCCAGGAGGGCCCACAAGTCAGAAGCTCCAACGGTCAGAATCCAACGGCAACTGTGACGTGGCAGGGGCACCGGACTGTCCGGTGTGCACCGGACTGTCCGGTGCGCCATCGAACAGAGGACTCCAGCCAACGGTCACTTGTGGTGGTTGGGGCTATAAATACCCCAACCACCCCACATTCATTGCCATCCAAGTTTTCCAACTCTCAACCACTTACAAGAGCTAGGCATTCAATTCTAGACACATACAAAGAGATCAAATCCTCTCCAATTCCGCTCAAGCCCTTAGTGACTAGCGAGAGAGATTTGCCGTGTTCTTTTGAGCTCTTGCGCTTGGATCGCATTCTTTTCTTTCTCATTTGTTCTTGAGATCATCACTCAATTGTAACCAAGGCAAGAGGCACCAATTGTGTGGTGGCCCTTGCGGGGAAGATTTGTTCCCGGTTGATTGAGAAGAAGAGAAAGCTCACTCGATCCGTGGGATCGTTTGAGAGAGGGAAGGGTTGAAAAAGACCCGGCCTTTGTGGCCTCCTCAACGGGGAGTAGGTTTGCGAGAACCGAACCTCGGTAAAACAAATCCTCGTGTCACACTCCTATTTGCTTGCGATTTGTTTTGCGCCCTCTCTCGCGGACTCGTTTCCTTACTACTAACACTAACCCGGCTTGTAGTTGTGATTATTTTTGTAAATTTCAGTTTCGCCCTATTCACCCCCCCTCTAGGCGACTATCAATTGGTATCAAAGCCCGGTACTTCATTAGAGCCTAACCGCTCGAAGTGATGTCGGGAGAACCCGCCAAGAAGGAGATGGAGACCGGCGACAAGCCCACTACAAGCCAAGGAAGCACCTCATCTTCATCGAAAGAGTCCCGCACCAAGAGAAGGGAGAAGAAGAAGAGATCCTCCAAGCGAAAGGAGAAAAGATCTTCCTCTTCTCATCACAAGGAGAAGAAGGAAAAATCTTCTTCTCACAAGCCGCATCGGAGTGGAGACAAGCACAAAAGGATGAGGAAGGTGGTCTTCTACGAGACCGACACTTCATCGACCTCCACCTCCGGCTCCGACGCGGCATCCGTTACTTCTAAACGCCAAGAGCGTAAGAAGTATAGTAAGATTCCCCTACGCTACCCTCGCATTCCTAAACATACACCTTTACTTTCCGTCCCGTTAGGCAAACCACCAACTTTTAATGGTGAGGATTATGCTATGTGGAGTAATTTAATGCGATTTCATCTAACCTCTCTCCACAAAAGTATATGGGATGTTGTTGAGTTTGGTGTGCAGGTACCATCCGTAGGGGATGAGGATTATGACACGGACGAAGTAGCCCAAATCGAGCACTTCAACTCCCAAGCCACAACAATCCTCCTTGCCTCCCTAAGCAAGGAGGAATACAACAAAGTACAAGGGTTGAAGAACGCCAAGGAGATTTGGGACTTACTCAAGACGGCGCACGAGGGTGATGAACTCACCAAGATCACCAAGCGGGAAACGATCGAGGGGGAGCTCGGTCGCTTCCGTCTTCGCCAAGGGGAGGAGCCACAAGACATGTACAACCGGCTCAAGACCTTGGTGAACCAAGTGCGCAACCTCGGGAGCGCAAAATGGGATGACCACGAAGTGGTTAAGGTTATTCTAAGAGCCCTTATTTTCCTTAACCCCACACAAGTACAATTAATTCGTGGCAATCCTAGATATACACAAATGACCCCCGAGGAAGTTATCGGGAATTTTGTGAGTTTTGAATGCATGATTAAGGGCTCCAAGAAGATCAATGAGCTTGATGAACCCTCCACATCCGAGGCGCAACCCGTGGCTTTCAAGGCAATGGAGGAGAAGAAGGAGGAGTCTACACCAAGTAGACAACCAATTGACGCCTCCAAGCTCGACAACGAGGAGATGGCCCTAATCATCAAAAGCTTCCGGCAAATCCTCAAGCAACGGAAAGGGAAAGACTACAAATCCCGTTCCAAGAAGGTTTGCTACAAATGTGGTAAGCCCGGTCATTTCATTGCAAAATGTCCTATGTCTAGTGATAGTGACAGGGGCGACGACAAGAAGGGCAAGAGGAAAGAGAAGAAGAGATATTACAAGAAGAAGGGCGGCGATGCCCATGTTTGTCGGGAATGGGACTCCGACGAAAGCTCAAGCGACTCCTCCGACGACGAGGACGCCGCCAACATCGCCGTCACCAAGGGCCTTCTCTTCCCCAACGTCGGCCACAAGTGTCTTATGGCCAAGGATGGCAAAAAGAAGGTAAAATCAAGGTCCTCCACTAAATATGAAACATCTAGTGATGAGGATAATGATAAAAATGAAGAAGATAATTTGCGTATTCTTTTTGCCAACCTTAACATGGAACAAAAAGAAAAATTAAATGAGCTAATTAGTGCCATCCATGAAAAGGATGATCTCTTGGACTCCCAAGAGGACTTCCTAATCAAGGAAAACAAGAAACATGTTAAGGTTAAAAATGCTTATGCTCTAGAAAGAGAAAAATGTGAAAAATTGTCTAGTGAGCTAAGTATTTGCCATGAGACTTTAGACAACCTTAGAAATGAAAATGCCAACTTAATTGCTAAGGTTGATTCTCATGTTTGCATTGATCCTAGAAATGATAATGTTGATTTGCTTGCTAGGATTGATGAATTGAATGCTTCTGTTGCTAGCCTTAGGAATGAGAATGAGAAGTTAATTACTAAGGCTAGGGATTTTGATGTTTGCAATGCTACTATTTCCAACCTTAGAGCTGAAAATGATTTGTTGCATGCTAAGGTTGTTGAACTAAAATCTTGCAAACCCTCTACATCCAATGTTGAGCATATTTCCATTTGCACTAGATGTAGAGATATTAATGTTGATGCTATCCATGATCACCTAGCTTTAATTAAGAAACAAAATGATCACATAGCACAACTTAATGCTAAGATTAGAGAGCATGACTTAGAAAATGAAAAATTTAAACTTGCTAGAAGCATGCTCTATAATGGGAGACGCCCGGGCATTAAGGACGGCATTGGCTTCCAAAGGGGAGACAATGTCAAAATTAATGTCCCTCCTAAGAACTTGTCTAACTTTGTTAAGGGCAAGGCTCCCATGCCTCAGGATAACGAGGGTTACATTTTGTACCCTGCCGGGTATCCTGAGAGTAAAATTAAGAAAATTCATTCTAGGAAGTCTCACTCTGGCCCTAATTATGCTTTTATGTATAAGGGTGAGACATCTAAATCTAGGCAACCAACCCATGCCAAGTTGCCTAGAAAGAAAGTTCCAAATGCATCAAATGATCATGCTATTTCATTTAAGACTTTTGATGCATCTTATGTTTTGACTAGCAAATCCGGCAAGGTAGTTGCCAAAATTGTTGGGGGCAAACACAAGGGCTCCAAGACTTGTGTTTGGGTACCCAAAGTTCTTGTATCTAATGCCAAAGGACCCAAAACCGTTTGGGTACCTAAAACAAAGAACTAAACTTGTTTTGTAGGTTTATGCATCCGGGGGCACAAGTTGGATACTCGACAGCGGGTGCACAAACCACATGACCGGGGAGAAAAGAATGTTCTCCTCATATGAGAAAAACCAAGATCCCCAACGAGCTATCACATTCGGGGATGGAAATCAAGGTTTGGTCAAAGGTTTGGGTAAAATTGCTATATCTACTGACCATTCTATTTCCAATGTTTTTCTTGTAGATTCATTAGATTACAATTTGCTTTCCGTATCCCAATTATGTCAAATGGGCTACAACTGTCTTTTTACTGATACAGGTGTTACTGTCTTTAGAAGGAGTGATGATTCAATAGCATTTAAGGGTGTGTTAGAGGGTCAGCTTTATTTGGTAGATTTTGAAAGAGCTGAACTCGACACATGCTTAATTGCTAAGACTAACTTGGGTTGGCTATGGCACCGTCGACTAGCCCATGTTGGAATGAAGAATCTTCACAAACTTCTAAAGGGAGAACACATTTTGGGACTAACCGATGTTCATTTTGAGAAAGACAGGATTTGTAGCGCTTGCCAAGCCGGGAAGCAAGTTGGTGTCCATCATCCACACAAAAACATCATGACTACCGACAGGCCACTGGAGCTTCTTCACATGGATTTGTTCGGCCCGATTGCTTACATAAGCATCGGCGGTAGTAAGTATTGCCTTGTAATTGTGGATGATTATTCTCGCTTCACTTGGGTATTCTTTTTACAGGAAAAATCACAAACCCAAGAGATCTTGAAGGGATTCTTAAGACGGGCTCAAAATGAGTTTGGCTTAAGGATCAAGAAAATTAGAAGCGACAATGGAACGGAGTTCAAGAACTCTCAAATCGAAGGCTTTCTTGAGGAGGAGGGCATCAAGCATGAGTTCTCTTCTCCCTACACTCCACAACAAAATGGTGTAGTGGAGAGGAAGAATCGAACTCTATTGGACATGGCAAGAACCATGCTTGATGAGTACAAGACACCGAATCGGTTTTGGGCCGAGGCGGTCAACACCGCCTGCTACGCCATCAACCGGTTATATCTTCATCGAATCCTCAAGAAGACATCTTATGAACTCCTAACCGGTAAAAAGCCCAATATTTCATATTTTAGAGTTTTTGGTAGCAAATGTTTTATTCTTGTCAAAAGAGGTAGAAAATCTAAGTTTGCTCCTAAAACTGTAGAAGGCTTTTTACTAGGATATGACTCAAACACAAGGGCATATAGAGTCTTTAACAAGTCCTCAGGACTCGTTGAAGTTTCTTGTGACGTTGTGTTTGATGAGACTAACGGCTCTCAAGTAGAGCAAGTTGATCTTGATGATGTAGGTGAAGAACAGGCTCCATGCATAGCGCTAAGGAACATGTCCATCGGGGACGTGTGTCCTAAGGAATCCGAAGAGCCTCCAAATGCACAAGATCAACCATCCTCCTCCACGCAAGTGTCTCCACCAACTCAAGATGAGGATGAGGCTCAAGATGTTGAACAAGAAGATCAAGAAGATGAGCCACCTCAAAATGACGGCAACGATCAAGGGGGAGATGCAAATGATGAAGATAAGGAGGATGAACAACCACGGCCGCCACACCCAAGAGTCCACCAAGCAATACAACGAGATCACCCCGTCGACACCATCCTCGGCGACATTCATAAGGGGGTAACTACTCGATCTCGTGTTGCTCATTTCTGTGAACATTACTCGTTTGTCTCCTCTATTGAGCCAACCAGGGTAGAGGAAGCACTACAAGATTCGGATTGGGTGATGGCGATGCAAGAGGAGCTCAACAATTTCACGAGGAATGAGGTATGGCACTTAGTTCCACGTCCTAACCAAAATGTTGTAGGAACCAAGTGGGTCTTCCGCAACAAGCAAGACGAGCATGGTGTGGTGACAAGGAACAAAGCTCGACTCGTGGCCAAGGGGTATTCACAAGTCGAAGGTTTGGATTTTGGTGAAACCTATGCACCCGTAGCTAGGCTTGAGTCAATTCGCATATTATTAGCCTATGCTACTTACCATGGCTTCAAGCTTTATCAAATGGACGTGAAGAGTGCCTTCCTCAATGGACCAATCAAGGAGGAGGTCTATGTTGAGCAACCTCCCGACTTTGAAGACAGTGAGTACCCTAACCATGTTTATAGGCTCTCTAAGGCGCTTTATGGGCTCAAGCAAGCCCCAAGAGCATGGTATGAATGCCTTAGAGATTTTCTTATTGCTAATGGCTTCAAAGTCGGCAAGGCCGATCCTACATTATTCACTAAGACTCTTGATAATGATTTGTTTGTGTGCCAAATTTATGTTGATGATATCATATTTGGGTCTACTAACAAATCTACATGTGAAGAATTTAGTAGGATCATGACACAAAAATTCGAGATGTCGATGATGGGGGAGTTGAAGTACTTCCTAGGATTCCAAGTCAAGCAACTCCAAGAGGGCACCTTCATTAGCCAAACGAAGTATACTCAAGATATTCTAAGCAAGTTTGGAATGAAGGATGCCAAACCCATCAAGACACCCATGGGAACCAATGGGCATCTCGACCTCGACACGGGAGGTAAGTCCGTGGATCAAAAGGTATACCGGTCAATGATTGGTTCATTGCTTTATTTATGTGCATCTCGACCGGACATTATGCTTTCCGTATGCATGTGTGCAAGATTCCAAGCCGACCCTAAGGAATCACACCTTACGGCCGTAAAACGAATCTTGAGATATTTGGCTTTTACTCCTAAGTTTGGGCTTTGGTACCCTCGGGGATCCACATTTGATTTAATTGGTTATTCGGATGCCGATTGGGCGGGGTGTAGGATTAATAGAAAGAGCACATCGGGGACTTGCCAGTTCTTGGGAAGATCCTTGGTGTCTTGGGCTTCAAAGAAGCAAAATTCGGTCGCTCTTTCTACCGCCGAAGCCGAGTATATTGCCGCAGGCCATTGTTGCGCGCAATTGCTTTGGATGAGGCAAACCCTGCGGGACTACGGTTACAAATTAACCAAAGTCCCTTTGCTATGTGACAATGAGAGTGCAATCAAAATGGCCGACAACCCCGTCGAGCATAGCCGCACTAAGCACATAGCCATTCGGTATCATTTTCTTCGGGATCACCAACAAAAGGGGGATATCGAGATTTCTTACATTAATACTAAAGATCAATTAGCCGATATCTTTACCAAGCCGCTTGATGAACAATCTTTTACCCGACTTAGGCATGAGCTCAATATTCTTGATTCGAGAAACTTCTTTTGCTAGTCTTGCACACATAGCTCATAAATATACCTTTGATCATGTCTCTTTTATATATGCTATGACTAATATGTTTCCAAGTGTATTTCAAACAAGTCATAGGTATATTGAAAGGGAATTGGAGTCTTCGGCAAAGACAAAGGCTTCCACTCCGCTCCACTACTCACCCTTCGCCGTCGCTCCGCCTCATCTCTCCAACGTTGGTATAACCTTCACTCATTTCTTTCATGACCAAAGGGGGAGAATGTACTTCATTGGGCTCTAATGATTCCGTTTTTGGCGATTCATGCCAAAGGGGGAGAAAATATGAGCCCAAAGCAAAAGGACCGCACCACCACCCCTAATTTTAAATTTGATGATTTTAAATTGGTAAATTTCAAAATTGGTATCTCTTGGTGTTCTAAAGGGGGAGCAAGTAGTATTTTCGAAATTGATGGAAAACCCTCTTGAACACTAAGAGGAGACCTTATTTGAGGGGGAGTTTTGTTTAGTCGAAGGAAAAGCATTTGAAACAGGGGGAGAAAATCTCAAAGCAAAATGTTGTGGGAACCAAGTGGGTGTTCCGCAACAAACAGGACGAGCACGGGGTGGTGACAAGGAACAAGGCTCGACTTGTGGCAAAAGGTTATGCCCAAGTCGCAGGTTTGGACTTTGAGGAGACTTTTGCTCCTGTGGCTAGGCTAGAGTCTATTCGTATCTTGCTAGCATATGCCGCTCACCATTCTTTCAGGTTGTACCAAATGGATGTGAAGAGCGCATTCCTCAACGGGCCAATAAAGGAGGAGGTGTACGTGGAGCAACCCCCTGGCTTCGAGGATGAGCGATACCCCGACCACGTGTGTAAGCTCTCTAAGGCGCTCTATGGACTTAAGCAAGCCCCAAGAGCATGGTATGAATGCCTTAGAGATTTCTTACTTGCTAATGCTTTCAAGGTTGGGAAAGCCGATCCAACTCTCTTTACAAAGACATGTGATGGTGATTTGTTCGTATGCCAAATTTATGTCGATGACATAATATTTGGTTCTACTAATCAAAAGTCTTGTGAAGAGTTTAGCAGGGTAATGACGCAGAAATTCGAGATGTCGATGATGGGCGAGTTGAACTACTTCCTTGGGTTCCAAGTGAAGCAACTCAAGGACGGCACCTTCATCTCCCAAACAAAGTACACGCAAGATCTGCTGAAGCGGTTTGGGATGAAGGACGCCAAGCCCGCAAAGACTCCGATGGGAACCGACGGACACACCGACCTCAACAAAGGAGGTAAGTCCGTTGATCAAAAAGCATACCGGTCAATGATAGGATCTCTACTTTATTTATGTGCTAGTAGACCGGATATTATGCTTAGCGTATGCATGTGTGCTAGATTTCAATCCGATCCTAAGGAGTGTCACTTGGTGGCGGTGAAGCGAATTCTTAGATATTTAGTCGCTACGCCTTGCTTCGGGATCTGGTATCCAAAGGGGTCTAACTTTGACTTAATTGGGTACTCAGATTCCGACTATGCTGGATGTAAGGTGTCGGTGTTTAGGGTCCGACCGCACACCCGGGGTTGCCCCTCAAGGTGTTTTTAGGAGTAGGACGGTGTCGACAACTGTAGCAAAATGGTTCGTGCCGATCGCACGAGGGACAGTGGACAAGGTTTACAGGTTCGGGCCGCTTAGAGATGCGTAACACCCTACGTCCTGATGAGTATGCTTGGTGGATGTGATTACAAGAGAGCTCTCTGGATCGAGAATACAGAGAGTTGATGTGGTAGGCTAAGTAATGGGTCGATCGTTCTGAGGGGGTGCCCCCTAGGCCTTATATACTCGACCGTGGGGCAGTACACATGATGAGATAACAACGAGTAGCTAAAAGATAGTGAACCTCTCGAGATTATCCCCTACGTAACTCTCGCCGACTTATCCTCACGTGGCTTCGCTGCATGGAGGCCCCGACGCGGGAAAGTCGGATCTCTGTTGCGGCCAATGGCTCGACGCTATGGGCCGTCCGGGTTTGCACCATTCCGGCCCTATGTCGTTCTGCGTTGCTGGTCGTCCTTCCCCAGGCCCACAAAAGAATAACCTTGCGATTTATTGGACCCTTGGGCCTTTTGTGAGGTCCTTTACTCTTTTGGTGGACTCGGGGGATATCTATCCCCCACAAGCCCCCGATCTTTGGGTTAATTTAGAGATAATCAACCCGAAGATCCTAGGTCCAGCTTGTAGATGATTTGAAGAAAGATGACTCCTTGCTGTTTTCTATTGCTTTGATCACTTGTCGACCAGAACCTAGCTTCGTGCCTGTGCCTTAGAGATTGGCATTCCTGTTTGTTGGACTCTGAACCTTATTGGGTGCACCGGAGGTGCACCCAATGGGTGTAGCCCCCGAGCTTCGAGTAGATTTTAGAAAATAATCTACTCGAAGGTCTTCATTAGAAATTACTCCCATTTGTGTTTCCTTATTCCAGTTGAGGATTAGCTTCTTAATCTTGTTTCATGCCCTTAGAAATTGGCGCTATCCTGGCTTATAGTGACAATCCATGGGGTGCACCGGAGGTGCACCCAATGGGTGTAGCCCCCGACCTTCAAGTGGATTTTTTGAATAATTCGCTTGAAGGTCTTCTTTTTGCGTCCTGTTGCTGAAGAATACTCTTTCTGCTTATAAAAAGGTTGGCATGATGTCATCTGTGCTATGTCATCAATATTATGCTTCGGAGGTCAGCATGTGTTTTGTCTTTTGCAACTGAATTTGCAACCCTTCCATATCTTGCTGAGTAGCATAGTGTATTTGCTCTGCGACTGATTGGACGTTCGATGGACGTTCTCTGTCTAGTCTTCAAGTCATGTCTGTCGACCATATTTTGCACTCTACTGACTATATTTGGCTTCCCTTTAACTCTTGTTGATATCTCATTTTTGTCTTGAGGCATTCACTGCATGCTCTGCACAGATGTGACCATTTTGAAAAATATACTGACAATTCCTGGGTGTCCCCCCCCAATGGGTGTGAGCAAGGAACGTCTTGGTACGCTGAGCGTTTTAACCGATTGCTTCTGAGTTGTAATGTGATGGGACGGCGAGTGTAATCATATCCTTTGCGCTGTTGACTGGAGTCCCAATGGGTGTAGTGCTGCATGAAACGGCGTCCGCCGCCTGACGTGTCTTTGGACGGGTGGAGGTGTATATTGAATGCTTTGCGACTGTTCAGTGACCACTGTTGGAGGTGAGCGGTTGCCTTCTTTTCCTATAAATAGTGCCCTTGCCTGCCTGATTTTTTCACATCTCTCGCTGTTCTCCGTTGCCTGCTTTCTTTCTTCTATCTGCATTTCCACCATGGGCAAGAAACGCAAGCGCGAACCAACCCCTCCGTCTGAAGATTTCGGTGACTCGGAGTATTCAGAGGAGGAGTTCTCCTCTGAATCCGAGGGGTCTCCGGCTCCCATCCCCCTGCGTGAGTCGTCTGACGACTCAGACGACTCCCAGGGGCTCGCGGCGGAGGTCTGGTCGTACATCCGGGCCGTCGAGCGCTCCGGGCTCGAGGGCTCGGATGAGTCCGAGTACTCCTCGGAGGAGGAGGACTCGGACGACGACGGCGGCGAGGGCGGGGACGACGACGACGACGACGACAATGACGACGACGACGACGACGACGACGACGACGGCGGCTGCACCAGGGGCGGCGGCGACAGGGGCGGCACCAAGAGCAGCGGCGGCGGGGGCGGCACCAAGAGCGGTGGCGGCGGCAGGGGCAGGGCCAGTGGCTAGATGCCACTGGTCCTTTTAAATATTAGTATAGATTAGAAGTAGTATAGTTAGATAATGTAGTATTATTAGTAATGTAAAGTAATATATTGTAGAGTAGTAGTAGTAGTAGCAGTAAAGTGTAGTTTAGTGGTAGAAATAGGGAAGTATCAACTCATAATGGGTTGATTTGTAAATGTTATCACTTCCCTTGAATGAAAAACAGGTTTGGTTTCTCCTTGATGACTTGTTTCATCTGACTATGAATCTGAGTTTTTTGAGGCCGTAGATGAACGGCTTGATCGTTATACTGATGCCTCCAAGCAATATTGCAGTCTGTATCAATGTTTTTAGAAGTAATGCCGAGTGATCGGAAGTCGCCGTCGACATTTTAGAAGTAATGCCGAGTGGTTGAACTCCAGATCATCGTTTTAGAGGCAACGCCGAGTGACTAAGTAGTGACTTCGGCATTTTAGAGGCAATGCCGAACAATTTAACTCAAGGTCAGCGTTTTAGAGGCAACGCCGGGTGATTGAGGGTCAACGTTGGCGTTTTTAGGAGTAATACCGAACAGTTGAACCCGAGGTCAGTGTTTTAGAAGCAACACTAAGTTATTGAACTCGAGATCAGCGTTTTAGAGGCAACACCGAGTGAGTGAAGGTCAACGTCGGCATTTTAGAAGTAATGCCGAACGATTGAACTCAAGATCAGCGTTTTAGAGGCAACGCCGAGTGACTGGATAGTGACGTCGGCGTTTTAGAGACAGCGCCGAGTTATTGAACTCGAGATCAGCGTTTTAGAGGCAGCGCCGAGTGATTGAAGGTCAACGTCGGCATTTTAGAAGTAATGCCGAACGATTGAACTCAAGATCATCGTTTTAGAGGCAACGCCGAGTGATTGAAGGTCAACGTCGGCATTTTAGAAGTAATGCCGAACGATTGAACTCAAGATCAGCGTTTTAGAGGTAACGCCGAGTGACTGGATAGTGACGTCGGCATCTTAGTGGCAACGCCGAGTTATTTCGAGGGTTAGCATCCGAGTAAGGGGAGGGCCCACCAGTTTTCTGGGAAATAACTGCCGAATGACCACGTGGCATGCTGGGATTTCGGAAATAACCGCCGAGTGATGACTGGGCACTTTTTGAAACGGTGTCTGGTCCGAGAATATCCCATAAGAGTCGCACTTTTAGCCGCCTTTGCTTTCCGCGTCCTAGTTTTTGCATTCCTGCTTCCAAATCTCCTCTGCGCTTGCCTCCAATTTGCTCGCTGGTGAAATCGAGATGGCTCCCAAGAGGAAAATCGCGAGTTCTTCCGCTGTGGTGATTCCCCCAATTGATCCCAACAGCCAGTTGCCTTTCGCAGGTAACCACATGTCCAACATCTCTGAAACTGAACTCCTCCACCTTGTGTCCATCGGGGTTCTTCCTCCGCGGGAACTCTGTTCTTGGCGGGTTTGCCATGGAACTACGGTTCCGACGGAGGATACCCACGAATCTGTGGTTTACGCTCCCTTTCTTCTCCGTGGCCTTGGCCTTCCTATTTCTCCCTTTTTCCGTGGTCTTCTTGATTTCTACCACATCAACTTAACCCATCTGAACCCTAATTCAATTCTGCAAATTTCTATCTTCGTCCACTTATGTGAGGCCTTTCTTGGTGTGCTGCCGCATTTTGGATTGTGGAAACACCTGTATCACTGTCGCCCTGGGATGGCCGGGGGACAGCATCAGTTGGTTGGAGGTGCCAGCTTGGAGATGCGCCGGGGACGGAAAACTGAGTATCTTGAGATCCCCCTTAAAGACAGCATTAAGGGATGGCGCCTGGAATGGTTTATAGTTGATAACTATGGAAATTCTCTCCCCCCCCCCGGTCAGGAAGACAGCCAGATGTTCGCACCCCGAGCTGGACCGAGTCTCCCACAGACGAGGAGGTGGCTGAAGCTAGTGTGCTGTTAGCTGAAGTTGGGCTTTTGAAAGAGAGGGGTTTAACCGCTGAAGCTATAGTCGCTGACTTTGTCTTCAAAAACATTCAGCCACTGAAAGACAGGGCCTACCCGGCTTATCTGTATCAAGGGCTAGCCGACCCAACTCGAGTTACCAATGGAAGGATCCCTTCTGCAGATTTGGTGAGCCGGCTGGAGATGATTCTCAGAGGCAAAGTATCCAATGTTGGTGCTCCGGTGGCGTATTCAGCCTGGAATCTGCCTCCTGCCAAGGCCTTCACTCGCTTTGTGTCAAACCCGCCTTCAACTGATGGCAATTTGGGCCTTAGAACGCGGCCCTCTGATGAGGAGGTTAGTGCCTTGGTTGCTTCGCTTGGGAAAATCCCTGATGATGAAAGACAAACCCATTTCGAGGTGCCTTCGGATCCTACTGATGCTGAAATAAATGCCGTGCTTGACATGTTGGCCGAGGATTCTTCTGACGCTATTCCTACTGAGACATTGGCAGTGGCACCTCTCCCAGAGGTCGGTATAGTCTTGGATGTCCAGAGACCTGTCCGTGCTCGCTCGAAGCGTCCCCGCCGAACCAATCAGACTGATCTTTCCGTTGATGAGCAGAAAAAAAAGAAGAGACGTATTCGGCGAGTATCTAGTTTGAATCAGGGTGCAGGTCCCTCGGCTCCTGCTGATGAGGAGGTTCCTGCATCTGAATTTGCTGATCCCAATGGGTGTGGTCCATCTGTTGCTGATCCCAATGGGTGTGGTCCATCTGATGCTGATCCCAATGGGTGTGGTCCATCTGATGCTAATCCCAATGGGTGTGGTCCATTTGATGCTGATCCCAATGGGTGTGGTGCCGGTGTTGCTGATGAAGATGACGAAGAGGAAGAGGATGAGGTTCCTTTGATTCGAAAGAACAGTCGGCAATTCCTCGCCAGTGGGGAAAGTAGTGGGGTTCCCTCCCCGGCCTTATCTGCTCTTGTTGGTCTGCAAAACATGTCCCTGGCCGATTTTGATCAAACTCTCGAGGATATGGTCCCAGAGGACTTGTTATCAGGGCCAGTGGATGATGCCGCGACGGAAACCTGTGGTGCTGTGCCGGACGCTGGGTTGAGGTCATCCCGTGCCTCATCAACCTTAGAGCACGATCTTGAGGGACGGGATGTTAACTTGGATTGTCCTGATCCCATGGAAATAACCGAGGGCCCGCTAACCTTGGAAACGGTTACTGCTGAAAATTTGGACCCCAAGGATGGTGTCGACACATGTCCAGCCCCCGAGGGTGTCGTGGGGGACGACTTAGCCCGGGCGAAGAGTGCAAGCTACTACCCAGCCCCCGAGGGTGTTGCCGGGGATAACCCGGCTCAAGTGGGCAGTGCCGACTATGGCCCGGTCCCCGGGGATGTCCAGACAAGATCTCTCTCTGGCACTTCCATGAACGTTCACGCTGGGTCACCTCCACACTCTGGCTGCATGGTGGTGGCCCAGACTTCAGACCGGGGCGTCGCTTTAGAGGGCAGCGTCCCCGTTGATCGAGTGTCCGGTTATGCTGAAGGAGATGAACTGATTCCCACTGTTCCATTGCACGCTGCTTCAGGTGATGACCTTGCGCCTGGTTATCATCCGATTTCTCCTGGCTTGGGGATCCCTTCGTTCTTCTCCACCCTCCAGGTACTGTGCTGTTTCTTAGCTTGATTTTTACATTGCCTGAACTCTTGCCATTATGCTCATCTGCTCTTCTCATCAGACTTTTGTGGACGGGGTGACCACCCAGCTGAAATTGCATGGTGCTCCTATTCCAGAAGTGGCTTCATCTTTTCCATGTTGGAATCCAGTGTTACTTCGTCGTCGTGTATCCGAGTTGGAGGCGATTAACGCTGGTTAGTGCCCTTTTTCTTTTCTTCGCGTTTTTTGTGGACTGCTTGACCTTCTGACCTTGTTTTGTTTGATTACCTCTTACTAGGAATGACTCGGCAGACTGCACTTCTTGAGGAGAAACATTCTCAGGATCGAGCTGAATTGACTCAGCGATGCACTGATCTTGAGGAAAAGGATTCTCAAAGTCAGATTGAACTGAGTCAGGTTTCTGCTGCCTTGGATGATGCCAATGCGTTGAGTTCTTCTCTGCATGCCCAGCTTGACTCTGAAAAGGTGATATATGAAACTGTACTTTTTTCTTGCCGTGCTCCTATTGTTTGCCTGGTTTTCTGAAAGAACTGATTTGCACTTGCAGGAGGAAAAACGCATCCTTGCCGCTTCTCGAGACAATCTTGATAGGTTGTATCGAGATTCTAGCAACTCGCTGACCATCTTGGAGAGAAGTCATCGCTTTTCCATGGAGGAGTTGAACAATCTTCGCTATAAGTTGCAGGAGTCCTTGGATGATGTGATTCGCCTTCGGGAGTTGATATCCGCTAAAGACGTTGTCATCAAGAATCTGCGAGCTTCCAAAAAATCTGTTACCCAGGAGCTAGAGGCTGCCCAGTCGGCTGTCAAGGCTGCTGAAGAAACTTCCAATACTCTGAGAGCCCAACGCGATAGGGCCATGGACAAGGCCATTCGAGCGGGACGAATTCTGATGAGGAGGCCTGGCGTAGTCGTTCCTGAAGATATAAGGGCCGACGTGAACGCCGCCCCTGACTCCTCGAGTCGTCCTTCTTCGTCAACTGCTCCTGGAAAAGACATTGCAAAATAGAGAAAACATTTCGCATGCTCCAAGCGCGCAGCTTGCATGATTGAATATTTGTCAGAGAACACCAGTTTATTTGAGTGACATAGTTATTCTATCATTGTATCAGGATTTTTTAGTTTAATGAGTTTGGTAGTAATGATGCATGATGACTATAAATTTTGCGTGTGGGATATGGAGATCATCCCCTGAATTAAATAGGCGAGAGCATGTTGAATTGGTCTTAAGCAAGCGCCAATTGGAGTTGATTGCTTCGTTAGCTGGGCATAGTGGTCGTCCTGAGTTAAGTAAAGCATGAGCACGTTGCACCGCCTTAAGTCGTTGCCGACTTAAGTTGATTGCTCCGTTAGCAGGGCATAGTGGTCACCCCGAGTTAAGTAAGCGTGAGCATGTTGCACCGCCTTAAGTCGTTGCCGACTTAAGTCGATTGCTCCGTTAGCAGGGCATAGTGATCATCCCGAGTTAAGTAAGCGTGAGCATGTTGCACCGCCTTAAGTCGTTGCCGACTTAAGTCGATTGCTCCGTTAGCAGGGCATAGTGGTCACCCCGAGTTGAGTAAGCGTGAGCATGTTGCACCGCCTTAAGTCGTTGCCGACTTAAGTCGATTGCTCCGTTAGCAGGGCATAGTGGTCACCCCGAGTTGAGTAAGCGTGAGCATGTTGCACCGCCTTAAGTCGTTGCCGACTTAAGTCGATTGCTCCGTTAGCAGGGCATAGTGGTCACCCCGAGTTAAGTAAGAATGCGAGTCAATCGTATATAAATTGAGTATACTTGAAACCTTTTCTTTATTGACGACATATTTCCACTTTACAGAGTACATCATTGTTATCCCAGCAGTTTTGAGGTACGGCTAAGGATAAAACTTTCTCAGGTGTTCTATGTTCCAAGAGTTCCCGACTTCCGTGCCATCCATCTGAGTGAGGCGATATGATCCGGGCCGAGTGACTTCTGCCACTATGAAAGGCCCTTCCCATAAGGGTGATAACTTGTGTCGTCCTTCTCCCGTTAGAATTCGGCGAAGGACGAGCTCCCCTACTGAAAAGAATCGTTGCCGCACAGCCTTGTCGTGATAACGCCTTAGAGTCTGCTGGTATCTTGCTGACTGGATTACTGCATTTAGCCGTTCTTCTTCGAGTATATCTATGTCCTCTAGTCTGGTGGTCTCAGCTTCTGCTATGCTTTCAAAAATCAGCCTTGGCGCCCCAAACTTGAGATCAGCAGGCAGCACTGCTTCCGACCCATAGACCATGAAGAAAGGAGTGTTTCCGTGCAAGGCTCGGCTAGGTTGGGTTCTTAGGCTCCAAACAACATAGGGTAATTCCCTTATCCACTTCCCTGCGAATTTTTCATTCTTATCAAAAATCTTTTTCCTGAGTGCATCCAATATCATCCCGTTAGCTCGCTCAACTTGCCCGTTGGCTCTCGGATGGGCTACAGATGCATACTTGATCTGAATACTTTTTTGCTCGCAGAAGTCAAAGAACTCTGAACTTGTGAAGTTGGATCCTAGATCAGTTATGATGCTGTTTGGTATCCCGAATCTGAATATTATATCTTGTATGAATTCTACAGCCTTGGCAGAGGTTAAGGAGGCAATGGGCTTGAATTCTATCCATTTAGTGAATTTGTCAATTGCTACCAACACATGAGTATATCCCCCTTGTGCTTTCTTGAAAGGTCCAATCATATCCAGCCCCCAGCATGCAAAGGGCCAAGTTACTGGTATGGTCTGCAGCTGCTGTGCTGGCAAGTGTTGTTGCTTCGACAAGTATTGGCAAGCTTCGCACCTCTGAACTAACTCGGCTGCATCATTCTTTGCTGTTGGCCAATAGAATCCTGACCTGAAGACCTTCCCAACTAGTGTTCTGGAGGCTGCATGTATCCCACATTGTCCAGCGTGGACCTCTTCTAGTAGTTGCTTTCCAGTGGATGGGAGAATGCATTTCATGAAAACGCCTGATGCGCCCCTTCTGTATAATGTTTCCCCAACGAGTGTATAATGAGCCGACTGTCTTGCAATGCGCTCCGCCGAGTTCTTATCATCTGGTTCTTCTTCATTCTTTATGTATTTAATGATTGGCCTTCTCCAGTCATCAAGATCTGACTCGGGTTGATTTATGATGTTACACTCTTCTACTTGATCCGTTGAGATACTCGGCTGCAGGATTTCCTGCACGAAAACCCCAGGTGGGACCTGAGTTCGACTGGACCCCAACTTGGATAGTACGTCAGCTGCCGTATTCCGATCTCTTTCCACATGATGAAATTCTAAACCCTCGAATTTATCCTCCAGTTTTCGGACGACGGTGCAGTATCTTCCCATCGAATCATTTGAGCAATCCCACTCCTTATTTATCTGGCTGATAACTACCAGAGAATCCCCGTACACCATTAATCTTTTGACGCCCAGTGATATGGCAATGTTCAATCCATGGATCAAAGCTTCATACTCGGCTGCATTGTTGGAGGCCGGGAATAGCAGCTGAAGGGCGTACTTGAGGTGTTCGCCTCCTGGTGCAGTGAAAAGAATCCCCGCTCCTGCCCCTTGCAGCTTGAGTGAGCCATCAAAATACATTCGCCATACCTCTGCAGTCTCCGGGTTGTCTGGTACTTGTTGTTCAGTCCACTCTGATACGAAATCGACTAGTGCTTGGGTTTTGATGGCAGTGCGAGGCCGAAACTCGATGTCATGAGATCCCAGCTCACAGGCCCACTTGGCTATTCGACCGATGGCCTCCTTGTTGTGAAGAATATCCCCTATTGGAAAACTTGTGACCACTATGACTTTGTGATCGTCAAAGTAGTGACGCAGCTTGCGGGCAGTTAGAAGTACTGCATACAATAGCTTCTGGATTTGAGAATACTTTTTCTTTGAGGGGCCAAGGACTTCACTGATGAAATACACAGGATGTTGTACTGGATAGGCGTGCCCTTCTTCTGCTCGCTCGACTACTAACGCGGTGCTTACCACGTGAGTCGTGCAAGAGATGTACAATAGCAAATCTTCAGCCGGTTGAGTTGATGTAGCTCGTCGAGGTGGTTTCAGTACTGGCGGTGTTGTCAAGAATTTTTTCAGAGCATCTAGAGCTTCTTGTGCTTCTGAAGTCCACTGAAATTTATCCACCTTCTTGAGTAACTTATAAAACGGCAAACCTTTTTCTCCCAGCCTGGATATAAATCTGCTTAAAGCTGCCATGCATCCAGTAAGTCGCTGAACCTTCTTCTGCGATCGAGGTGCTTCCATCTTCATGATAGCTTCAATCTTATCTGGATTAGCTTCAATTCCTCGGTGGCTGACGATAAATCCGAGCAACTTTCCGGCTGGCACCCCAAAAACACATTTCTCGGGATTAAGCTTCCACCTGTACCGCCTCAGGCTGTTGAAAACCAGTTGCAAATCTTCGATGAAGTCCTTTGAGTCCTGTGTTTTGATCACCACGTCATCCACATAAGCCTCCACACGCTTGCCCCAGTGATCGGCTAAGCATGTTTGAATAGCTCTCTGGTAAGTCGCTCCAGCGTTCTTAAGGCCAAACGGCATGGAGGTATAACAGAAAGCGCCAAACGGAGTAATGAATGCCGTTTTTTCTTCATCTTCCTTTGCCAGGCTGATCTGATGGTACCCAGAATAACAATCCAAGAAAGACAACATAGAACATCCAGCGGTGGAGTCCACCACCTGATCTATCCTCGGGAGCCCGAAGGGATCCTTCGGACAGTGTTTGTTGAGATCAGTATAATCAACACACATGCGCCAGTCCACTTTATTCTTTTTGAGTACAAGAACAGGATTGGCTAACCACTCAGGATGTAATACTTCTCTAATGAATCCGGCCGCGACCAAGCGAGCTAACTCGGCGCGAATGGCTTCCCTCTTATCAGGCGTGAAACGACGTAATTTCTGTCGAATCGGCCTCGCCTGGGGAAAGACCTTTAGCTTGTGCTCGGCCAGTTCTCTCGGGACTCCCGGCATATCCGCAGGCTGCCATGCGAATACGTCTCGGTTATCTTGCAGAAACTGGACGAGCGCGCTTTCCTATTTGTTGTCCAAACTGGAGCTGATGATGGCCGTCTTGCGCTCATCAGCGAACCCCAGGTTGATTCTTTTAGTTTCTTCAGTCGGCCGCATAGAGGTCGCGGTCTGAGCTTCATTCGCCGGTATTGCGAGGTCCTCCTCAGGCTTAGAGTTCGCCATTGCGGAGGGAGCTGTCGACGGCTTGACGGTGAGGGCTGCTTGGATAGCCACTCGGAAACATTCTGCGGCGCCTTGGAGGTCGGCGCGCACAGTTATGATCCCTTGTGGCCCCGGCATTTTCAGTATCATGTATGTGTAATGCGGAATGGCCATGAATTTGGCCAATCCTGGCCTCCCGATGATGGCGTTGTACCCACAGTCGAAGTTCGCCACTTCAAACCTCAGGAACTCGGTTCTGTAGTTCTCCGGAGTTCCAAAGGTGACCGGCATGTAGATGTGGCCCAGCGGGTATTCCCCTTCCGTCGGCACGATGCCGAAGAAAGGAGTGTCCGACTCGTGGAGCTCTTTGAGATGAACTCCCAAGCTTTGTAGTGTCCGGGGGAAGGTGATGTTGATGCTGCTCCCCCCGTCCACTAACACCTTTTTCACCCGGCTCTCTCGGATCACCGGATCGACGAGAAGCGGGTACTTGCCCGGATGATCAAAGTTGAGCCATTGATCCGCCCGAGTGAAGGTGATCGGGTGCTCCGACCATCGGTATGGGGCGGGAGGGCCGACGGTTGCCACTAGTATCTGGCGATCATTGAGCTTTTGCTGTCTTCTGCTCTCCTGTGATCCGTGTCCGCCGAAGATGACGTTGACCTCCCTGTCAACGCGCGGGAAAGCTCCTCCTCCTCCTCCCTCCTCCTGCCGATGGGGTTGTCGTGGTTCATCTGGTCCTCCCCTTGGCGGAGGAGGAGGTAGAGGTTGGAAGGGTCGGCCGTGTCCGACGGAGTGCTTGAAGTCCCGGCAGTTACGAAGAGTGTGTCGCATGTCCTTGTGGTACGGGCACTGGGCGTCGAGGATGTCGTCCAGTGTGCGTTCGCCTCCACGAGGTCCTCCTCGAGCGCGGGCGGCGGGTGGTCCGGCGGCGTGTACTTCTTCGCGTGGCCGTTTCTCCCATCGCTTGTCAGGTTGCTGGTTCGCGTCGCGCCGCGGTGCTGCCGGCGCGGGCTTCGCTCCTCCGATGAGGTCCTGGGCTCGCTCGTCGGCGGTGATGTAGAGGTCGGCTTCCCGAAACAGCTCCTCCGAGGTGGTCGGCGCCCTTTGTAGTATGGCTCGGACAAAAGCCGAGTCATTGGATCCTCGGTAGAAGTCCTCGATCACGGCCGCCTCCGTGACATCGGGGATGCGATTCCTCATGGTTTGAAACCTCTTGAGGTATGATCGGAGAGTCTCGTCCCCCCGGCGCTTGATAGATTTGAGGTCCCACGGCTGCGCCGGCTTGTCGGAGAGGGACTGGAAGTTGGCGGTGAAACGCCGACTGAAGTCTCCCCAGACGTCGATGCAGTGTCGGGGCAGATGTCGTAGCCATTGCAGCGCGTCTTGTCCAAGGACAATGGGCAAATACGCGGTCATCACGTCCTCGGATGCTCCGGCAGCTCGAGCAGCGGTGGTGTAGACGGCTAGCCAACCCCACGGATCCTGCTTAGGTTCATACTTGTCAACATTGGATACCTTGAAGTTGGGAGGCCATTGGATGGCCCTAAGGCGCGGAGTAAGGGCGGACACTCCGCACGTGTCCTCCTGTCGTCGAGGTCGATGCCTGTCCCGGGGAGGGGAGTTGTGGTTGTGGTTCCTCGACCGTCCCCGGGAGGTTCCGCCAGTTGAAGCCGTCGCCGACTCAGTCCTGGTAGCTTGGCTCTGAGTCGGGGCACCATGATCTCTGTCGTACTCCTCTCGTCGACGAATCTCGTTCTCATGCCGCCGTTCCCGCGAAGCGTTGATGGAGCTCCGCGCGTCTCGGCGACTGTTGATGGCGTGTCGTAGATCGTTCGGTGGGTGAGCAAGCGGTAGAAGATGATTGGCCGCCTGGGTGAACAGTCGTCGGTAACCGTCGGCGTCAGGAGTCCGAGGAAGTCCTTCCGCTATCCGAGCCAGCACCCCGCCGACCTCGCTCGGCGTGTTCATGGCTCGGGCGAAGTCGGGGTTCAGATTACGCCCGAAGAGTGGATTCTCGCGACGTTGCCTTGTATCCAGCTCAGCCTGCTCCTGAGCTCGTCGGCGATCACGTCGTCGGGAGTTCCTTCGCTCTCTGAAAACGCGTTCTTCCGGGGTTTCTCCTACCTCCGAGACCTCGTCCCGCGAGACAGGTTGTTCCGGATTCCGCTCTCCGGCCGCGTGATGTCGTCGAACATTCCTGCGCCGGTTCCTTCGTCGACGGGACTCTCGCTGAGGCGGTTCTTCCCCGGGTACAGTCGGCTCGTCGTCGGAGATGGCCGGCGATTCTGCCCTTCCGATGAAGAAGACGTCGGGGTAGAACGACGCTGCCGGCGTGGTGATCTTCTTCCGGAGAGCTGGAGGTTGCGCTTCTCCGGTATTTTCGGAGTTTGTTGAGGAAGACTCCTTTTTCGGCGGATCCGCAATACGGTGCAGAATTCCTTCTTCATCCGCTACGAACGAGATTGTTCCGAAGCAGAACATAGATCCGGGGCGCAGGGTGATCTTGTTGTAGAAGGAGATGGCCATTGAGCTAGCTTGGATTGTCAACACACCCCCTACCTGGCGCGCCAGCTGTCGGTGTTTAGGGTCCGACCGCACACCCGGGGTTGCCCCTCAAGGTGTTTTTAGGAGTAGGACGGTGTCGACAACTGTAGCAAAATGGTTCGTGCCGATCGCACGAGGGACAGTGGACAAGGTTTACAGGTTCGGGCCGCTTAGAGATGCGTAACACCCTACGTCCTGATGAGTATGCTTGGTGGATGTGATTACAAGAGAGCTCTCTGGATCGAGAATACAGAGAGTTGATGTGGTAGGCTAAGTAATGGGTCGATCGTTCTGAGGGGGTGCCCCCTAGGCCTTATATACTCGACCGTGGGGCAGTACACATGATGAGATAACAACGAGTAGCTAAAAGATAGTGAACCTCTCGAGATTATCCCCTACGTAACTCTCGCCGACTTATCCTCACGTGGCTTCGCTGCATGGAGGCCCCGACGCGGGAAAGTCGGATCTCTGTTGCGGCCAATGGCTCGACGCTATGGGCCGTCCGGGTTTGCACCATTCCGGCCCTATGTCGTTCTGCGTTGCTGGTCGTCCTTCCCCAGGCCCACAAAAGAATAACCTTGCGATTTATTGGACCCTTGGGCCTTTCGTGAGGTCCTTTACTCTTTTGGTGGACCCGGGGGATATCTATCCCCCACATAAGGTCGATAGGAAGAGTACATCGGGGACGTGCCAATTCTTAGGAAGGTCCCTGGTGTCATGGAACTCTAAGAAACAAACCTCCGTTGCCCTATCCACCGCTGAGGCCGAGTACGTTGCCGCAGGTCAGTGTTGCGCGCAACTACTTTGGATGAGGCAAACCCTCAGGGACTTTGGCTACAATCTGAGCAAAGTCCCACTCCTATGTGATAATGAGAGTGCTATCCGAATAGCGGAAAATCCTGTTGAGCACAGCCGCACAAAGCACATTGACATCCGGCATCACTTTTTGAGAGACCACCAGCAAAAGGGAGATATCGAAGTGTTTTATGTTAGCACCGAGAACCAGCTAGCCGATATCTTTACCAAGCCTTTAGATGAGAAGACCTTTTGCAGGCTGCGTAGTGAGCTAAATGTCTTAGATTCGCGGAACTTGGATTGAAATATAGCATACATGTATTTATGCCTTTGATCATGTTCATTCTGCATTTTGTTGCTTATTATGGTGCTCAAGTTGTACAAACACTCCCTGGACCTCACAAGTCCGTTGCAATGTGATGCACATGTTTAGGGGGAGATGTGTTACAACTTGACCCTTTGAGACTAACCATATGTTTGAGTTTGCTTGTGTTAGTCACAAAGGAGAATTGAAAGGGAAAAGGTGGACTTGGACCATGAAAGACTTCCACTGCACTCCGATGAGGGGTAACTTATTTCCAAGTCCATCTCATGAACTCTTATTGCCATTTGCTCTTAATTGAAGATTTTGGTGAGGCAATGGGGTTAAAAGGGCCACAATTGATCCCGTTTTGGTGCTTGATGCCAAAGGGGGAGAAAATAAAGGCCAAAGCAATAAATGGATCAGCTACCACTTGAGAGATTTTGAAAATAGTAGAATAGAGCTTTTGGTTTGTCAAAACTCTTTTGTTGTCTCTCTTATCAAAAGTTGGCTTCTTGTGGGGAGAAGTATTGATTATGGGAAAAAGGGGGAGTTTTTGAAATCCTTGATCAATCTCTTTTTGAATGACTCTCTTTATGCTTAAACATGTGTGTTTAACTTAGAGATAGAGATTTGTGTTTGATTTGCAAAAACAAACCAAGTGGTGGCAAAGGATGATCCATATATGCCAAAATTGATTCAAAATAAATTTAAGTGTTATTTGAATTGAGTTTGCACTTGTTCTAGTGGCTTTATGTTGTGTTGGCATAAATCACCAAAAAGGGGGAGATTGAAAGGGAAATGTGCCCTTGGGCCATTTCTAAGTATTTTGGTGATTGAGTGCCAACACATGTGCTTAATTGTGATTTTATGTACATGGATGAACAAGGTGCAAATCATGAAGTAAAGGTATGTTTCTAAGCCTTAGTACATTGGTTTTGTGGACTAACATATTTGTCTAAGTGTTAGAAACAGAAAGAAGAAAAAGAGAAAAGGGGAGAGAATGACTTGGCTGTGTGCAGCCAAGTCCCAGCTCGGTCTGGAGCACCGGACTGTCCGGTGTGCACCGGACAGTGTCCGGTGCGCCAGACTGACTCGACTCGAACTGGCCGCTCTCGGGATTTTGGCCGGCGGCGTACGGCTAAAATTCACCGGACTGTCCGGTGTGCACCGGACTGTCCGGTGAGTCAACGGTCGGCCAGGGCCAACGGTCGGCCGCGCAATCCGCGCGGGACACGTGGCCGAGCCAACGGTCGGAAGACGGCACCGGACTGTCCGGTGTGCACCGGACTGTCCGGTGCGCCAACGGCTCGCAGATCTACGGCAGTCTTCCAACGGTCAGAAGCGCCAGAAAAGGAAACAAATCGGGCACCGGACACTGTCCGGTGTGCACCGGACTGTCCGGTGCCCCCGACGACAGAAGGCCAGGATAGCCTTCCAGAATTGCTCTCAACGGCTCCTAGCTGCCTTGGGGCTATAAAAGGAGCCCCTAGGCGCATGGAGGAGACACACAAGCAACTCTTGAGCATTCTTGATCATCCACACAAGTTCTTTGCGCATTCGTTTGTGATTCTAAGTGATTCGAGCTCTGTTCTAGTGTGAACTCTGAGATAGTCATTCGAGCTCGAGTCTTGGCCGTGTGTGTGCGCTTTTGTTGTGGATTTGTGTGTGTTGCTTCCCTCCCTTACTCTGTGCTTTCTTTGTGATCATATACTTGTAAGGGCAAGAGACTCCAGTTTGTGGAGATTCCTTGCAAACGGGATAGTGAAAGGAACAACAAAACAACGTGGTATTCAAGTGGGTCTTTGGACCGCTTGAGAGGGGTTGATTGCAACCCTCGTCCGTTGGGACGCCACAACGTGGAAGTAGGCAAGCATTGGCTTGGCCGAACCACGGGATAAACCACCGTGTCCCTCTGTGCTTGATTCTTGTGGTATTGTGTTTTGTTGAGACTTCACCTTAGCCACTTGGCATTAATCGTGCTAACGCTTAACAAGTTTTTGTGGCTTAAGTTTGAGGTTTTTACAGGATCACCTATTCACCCCCCCCCCCTCTAGGTGCTCTCACCGGCCGCCTCAACTTGTGCCACCTTGCTAGGTAGCGCTTCCTTGCTCCTTATTCCTTTGAGAGCCACGGTTTGAGGCTCGTGGATTGGGCCATTCAATGCATCGTCTAAGTATCTTGCCTCCTTGATCATCATCTGCCCGCTTACAAACTTCCCAAGTACTTCTTTGGGCGATATCTTGGTGTACCTGGGATTCTCACGAATATTGTTTACAAGATGTGGATCAAGAACAGTAAAAGACCTTAGCATTAGGCGGACGACGTCGTGGTCCGTCCATCGTGTGCTTCCATAGCTCCTTATTTTGTTGATGAGGGTCTTGAGCCGGTTGTACGTTTGGGTTGGCTCCTCTCCCCTGATCATTGCGAATCTCCCAAGTTCGCCCTCCATCAATTCCATCTTGGTGAGCATGGTGACGTCATTTCCCTCATGTGATATCTTGAGGGTGTCCCAGATCTGCTTGGCATTGTCCAAGCCGCTCACCTTATTGTATTCTTCCCTGCACAAAGATGCTAAAAGGACAGTAGTAGCTTGTGCATTTCTATGGATTTGTTCATTGATGAACATGGGACTATCCGTACTATCAAAGTGCATTCCATTTTCTACTATCTCCCATATACTTGGATGGAGAGAGAACAAGTGGCTACACATTTTGTGACTCCAAAATCCGTAGTCCTCTCCATCAAAGTGAGGGGGTTTACCGAGGGGAATGGAAAGCAAATGAGTATTGGAACTTTGCGGAATACGAGAATAATCAAAGAAAAAATTTGAATTAACCGTCTTCTTTTTCTCGTAGTCGTTGTCATCGTCCTTTTGGGAAGAAGAGGACTCGTCGCTGTCGTCGTAGTAGACGATCTCCTTGATGCGTCTCGTTTTCTTCTTCTTCCCGTCTTTTCTTTTGTGACTCGCGCCCGAGTCAGTAGGCTTATCATCCTTTGGATCATTGACGAAGGACTCCTCCTTATCATTGACCACCATCCCCTTGCCCTTAGGATCCATCTCTTTGGGTGATTAGTCCCTCACGTGAAGAGAACAGCTCCGATACCAATTGAGAGCACCTAGAGGGGGGGTGAATAGGTGATCCTGTAAAAACTTGAAACTTAATCCACAAAACATGATTAAGGGTTAGCACAATAAAGCCAAGTGGCTAGAGAAGAGTTCTTGCACAACACGATAACCACAATAAGATCAACACAGAGATGGCACAGTGGTTTATCCCGTGGTTCGGCCAAGTCCAACACTTGCCTACTCCACGTTGTGGCGTCCCTATGGACAAGGGTTGCACTCAACCCCTTTCAAGTGGTCCAAAGACCCACTTGAATACCACGGTATTTTGCTTGCACTTTACTATATCCCGCTTGCGAGGAATCTCCACAACTTGGAGCCTCTCGCCCTTACAAAGATGTTCACAAAGAAGCACGGAAGTAAGGATGGGATGAGCAATGCACACAAGACACAAAATCAGAGCAACAACACACACACAAGTCACAACACGAGCTCTCAACACAAATCAAAGAGTTCTCTACTCAAATGGAGCTCTAGTTGCTATCACAAAGAATCGAATGCGCGGAATTGAAGTCTTGGTGCTTAGGAATGCTTAGAGAATGCTTGGTGTACTCCTTCATGCGCCTAGGGGTCCCTTTTATAGCCCCAAGGCAGCTAGAAGCCGTTGAGAGCATTCCAGGAAGGCAATTCTTGCCTTCTGTCGCCTGGCGCACCGGACAGTCCGGTGCACCACCGGACACTGTCCGGTGCGGATTTCTTTCCTTCTGTGGCGCAGCCGACCGTTGAAGATACAGAGCCGTTGGCGCACCGGACACTGTCCGGTGCACACTGGACAGTCTGGTGCCCCCTTCTGACCGTTGGCTCGGCCACGCGTCGCGCGCGGATTACGCGGCTGACCGTTGGCTCACCGGACAGTCCGGTGAATTATAGCCGTACGTCGTTAATCGCTTCCCGAGAGCGACGACTTCGCCTGTGAATGGCTCACCGGACAGTCCGATGCACCACCGGACAGTCCGGTGATTTATAGCCATACGCCGTTGATCGCTTCCCGAGAGCAGCCAATTGACAGTTGCCAGCCTGGCGCACCGGACACTGTCCGGTGCACCACCGGACAGTCCGGTGCATCCAGACTGCGCAGAGTCTTGGCTGATTAGCCAAGTCTTTTCCAAATTGGTATTTTCCTGTTTCTATCACTTAGACACAATACATTAGTCTCCAAAACAATGTACTAAGTCTTAGAAACATACCTTTACTCTTGATTTGCACTTTATCCATCAATTGGCATAGATTTATACTTAAGCACTTGTGTTGGCACTCAATCACCAAAATACTTAGAAATGGCCCAAGGGCACATTTCCCTTTCACAGGCCCTCCGCAAGGGTCCCGGCCCGAGCGGACGCCTCGGCTAGCTGCTCCGTAGCCTCAGCCAGCAGACCCCTAAGGGCCTCAGCTCGGCCCACAGCTTCGGCAGCTTGGCTCCAAAATTGGTCCCGCTCGCCGACGACCTGGCCGAGCTCCAGCTGCCGCTGCTGCACATCCGTCCGTGCCAACGCCGCCTCTGCCCGCGCCACCGCCGCCTCCAACTTCAGCTCATCACAGAACTGCCGAAGGTCCGCCACCTCGGCGCTCCGTTGGGCGAGATGTGCATTAGCCTCGACAAGCGCGGCCCTTTGGGACTGCAGCGAAGCCTAGACGCCGCTCTCACGGCGAATGAACAGCGACTTGGCGGTGCTTACATCTGCGAGTTCCTGAGGAAGGAAAACAGGGTATTACAAAGAATGCCCCGGTCACGCAGGGTATACGCCTAACATCCTTACCTGGAGGACCCTGGGAACGTCCCTGGAAAGGATCTCCATGGTCGACCGAAGCGACCCCATCGCCGCCTCGGCATACTCACAGAGCTCATCCCGAGACTGCTCCTCTCGCTCTTCATTAAGAAGGAGGAGGGGTTCCGAGGCGCCGCAGCTCCAGAATCGGAGCGCCTGCCCGCACCACTCATTGGGTTTGCGTCGCGCGGGGATAAGGTCACTGGTCCCCGAAACAGGCCGTGGTTCTGCGCGCCCCTCCACCAAGACGTCGGGTCCCCCTGCAGTCGACGCGCCGGGCACCATCGTCGTCACCGTACTGGGCCTCCCCTCAGCTGAGGTGACGGGCCTCCGATCACTGACCTCGGCGATGGCGGCAGCCCCGTCCTCATGACCAAGAATGGGGAGGTCGGGGACGACCACGAGTGGCGGCGCCATAACCGTCCTGACGTCAGAAGCGACAGGCGGTTCCGCGGGCGAATCAGCAACGACCCCGGCGGGAGTCGATGCCGGCGCCGGTAACAAGTCAGGCGGGCTTGTGGCCACGACCGTGTCAACAGCCTCCCCTGGCACGACGGTCGTCCCGGCAGAAGGGTCAGCCTTGGAGGCTTGCCCCATGGTAGCTCGTGCTGCCTGGGCCCCCCGCTCGAGGGCGTCTTGTGCGGAAGCCAGCCAACCAGCATGGCACGCCGCGGCACCAGTTGCGGAGGCTAGCCCCGTCTTAAGGGCCTTTCGGGGGACCAAACCAGCCGAGCCCTGCCTCCGCTTGCTGAAAAGGAGGGAGAGAGCAAGATCAAGACACGCAGGGAAAAGACCAAAATAGAGGTATTCTCAGATACCTACCCGCTCCGGACCAAGGCCAGTCGTGCCTGCGGGGAGGCCCCTCAGGCCCCAGTCCCCGCAGGCGCTGTCGAAAGTTGCCCCGACGCCGGCTTCGGCGCCGCTTCTGCCTCGGACGCCCGAGGCGCCGAAGGGGCGGCCTGACCAGGCGTCGCCATGGCCAAGGGGCTGACCTCCTGTACAACCAGCATGGGCACTTGCTCGTGGAGGACAGGCAGATCGGCCTGACCCCCCCGGCGTCGCCCCAGTTACCTCGGCCAAGGGGTCAAGTACCCCCTCGGTCCGCCTCCGCTCCTCGGGCTGGGACCACGATGTCCCGGCTCCGGGCACTGATGGTACCAGCCCACTTGGAGGCTGGCTCGACGACCCCTAGCCCGGCCTCAGGTCTGGGCTGAGGCCGAGACGGGCCGCCATGTCGTCACTCTCGTCGTCATCATCATCATCGTCATCATCGTCGGGCATCTCCGGTGATGGCTCCCTCGGGAGCCCGTCCCTCTCCTGCCTCCGACGACGCTTCTTCAAGGCGTCCCGAGCTCGCATCCGCTTGCGAGCCCGGGCCTTCTCTGCATCCTTTTTCTCCTTCTTATCCGCGGCGACCCTCCGCGCGGCTCGGTCCACCGCGTCCTCCGGGACCGGTGGCAGGGCGGGTTTATGAAACCTCAACCCCTGGGGACGGACGAAAATCCCAACAGTGAAAATCAAAGGCAACTCAGCGTAAAACAGGAGAATGATCGGACACTCACCAGGGACACGTACCCATGGTCAGGACGCATCGTGGGCTGGGTAAGGGCGCCGGCATCCAGCCTCCCTACCGTACCCGCTACCCGCTTGCGGAGGTCATCGTTGGGGAGGGAGGCCAAGGACATCTGCGAGCCCTCCAAATTAACCCCCGGCCTCATCTCCGAGAGCTGCAACCGCCGCTCTGCCAAGGGAAGCACCCTCCGGCGATGGATGGCGGCAACAACCCCCGCAACGGTAAGCCCTCATCTCTTAACTTCTGCAAGGCATGCAGAAGGGCTGGAGCTTCTCCTGTTTCTCGCGCGTGGCCCCCCAGCGCCAGTTAGCGCCGGCGGTGGTCACCACTCGTTGAGAAAACGACGGAAGCCTCCCGTCGTCGTTCCAGAGATAAAACCACCGGCGCTACCACCCCTTGTTCGAAGACACAAGGGTGGCGGGGATGTATAGCTGCGTGCGCCCCGGCCTCAGCTGGAGGATGCAGCCTCCGGCCCGCACCGCCATACAGACCTTCTTCGCCTCCATCGTCAAGGCAAAGAGCTCCGCGGAGAAGAGATGGGTCCACAGGTCCCAATGAACGTCAATCCCCAAATAACCCTCGCAAACCGCCGCGAAGATGGCCGCTTGCGCAATGGAGTTAGGGTTGAAGTTGTGCAGCTCCACCCCGTAATAGTGCAGGAGCGCCCGCATGAAGCGGCTCACTGGTACTCCAAACCCCCGCTCATGGAAGGGGATAAAGCTGACCACATACCCTGGCGGCGAAGTCGGGACGGCCTCGCTCGGGGCCATCCACTCCGGCTGCGGCCCATCAGAGAGGGGACAGAGCAAACCATCGGCAACAAGGGCCTCTAGATCCCCCACGACGGTGGAGGAAGGCCACGGGTCGCGCGGCGAGACAATGGTCACCTTGTCGGCCATCACCGAACGAAGGTGGTGGAGGCAGAGGGGATAAGGCGTGCGGTTTTCTTTTCCTGGCTATTCTCTTAGGTTGCGGGAACCAAAGCAGAAGGCAGGCGCAGATGGTAGGGTAAAGAACCACCGCCGGCCCCTCTCCCGGGTATATAAAGGCCCGGGCGAGAACCGTTCAAGACTTCGCCCGAACCCGCCGCGAAATTCAAACTCGAAGGTGAAACGCCCGTTCCTCGAACGACTCGCGCACGCACAACGGTCGCCCTGCGAATCGCCCGTCCCGTTGCATTAACTCCCTGGCAGGGCAAGCCACACCGTTGGCGGGCGAAGCAGGCGACGTTTCACCTCCGCCATAAAGGCCGCGTCAAAAAAGGTGCGCCACGATTTTTAAATTCATATCCTTTTCCATTTCCTCTCTCTCTCTCTCTTGCCACAGGGACTGGGAAAGGGGGTATTTCGGAAAGGATCCTTCTCGGCGAAGGAAGCGGGCCCTCGAGCCCTCCTACTGATCAGGGGTTCGAAGGCTGGCCTCTCGGAAGGGTTTGACAGCCGCCCCAGAGCACTCGGGCTCCACGCCCACTACTGATCAGGGGTTCGAAGGCTGGCCCCTCGGAAGGGTTCGGCAGCCGCCCCAGAGCACACAGAGTGAGGGATGACCCTGGGTACGTCCGTTACATGGCCGAGGCTCGGGCTACGCTCCCGAGGTACCCTAGGACATTTCCGAGACCAGCGGGAACGACTCGTAATGGAATCCCACCGGAGGGAGGCATCGAGCCCTCGGACCCTGTCGAAAAGGGTTCGGGTCCAGCGAGTCACCTATAGGTACTTTTGGAGCGTGCCTCTGGGCCACTAGCCGACCCCTAACGAACAGGGCACGGGCGTCCACTCGGATCACCCGTTGGCAACTCACCGGAAACGCCATGATCGGTGCCCTCCGAGGGTAACATGGCGCTTCCCCCCTTCCTCCTCACGGAAAGGCAACGAAGGGGCGTATAATAAAAGTCGAGACAGTCCTTGATCGTCCTCTCGCTCCGTGCAGAGGCTCGGGGGCTGGTCTCGCACCCGGCTATGGCCAAACTGTTGACAGCGTCAACAAACCAGCTTCAAAACTCGGAACCTGATCGTGCACCCGGGCTATGGCCAGGCCGCATGAGGGAACAACAGGACCGGCCGAGGCATCACGAAAAGCGTTAAGACCTCAGAGGAGTCAAACCACTCCTCCGAGGCCTCGGGGGCTACACCCGGCGGGTGCGCTCGCGCGTACCCGTCGGAACAAAGTATAACCGAGAAAGGCCGGTCCCCTCACCAAAAATGCGGCAGAGCCTCGAAGCGAGCAGAGCCACTCCCTTCGAGGCTCGGGGGCTACTGTAGGGTACCGTAATTAGGGGTACCCCCAACACTCCTAATCACGGCTCGAAAATACCTTCAGGACAAACCGTGAAGGCTTACAGTTCGAGTCAAAGTCAAAGCTTCGTCTACCAAGGGACTAGGTCTCGCCTCGCCCAAGCCTGGCCTTGGGCGGAACAGTGGTCCCGGACGAGTTCACGTCTCGCCTGAGGGTCTCCCCAGGCAGTGAGCGCACCCTCGGCTTAGCTAAAGGCAAGCCTTGTCGTGCAAGCGACCTTGGCCAAATCGTCTTACCAGCCGACCGTATTGCATGCGCATTTAATGCTGGGATCACCTGACACCTTATCCTGACACGCGCGCCTCAGTTGGCAAGGTCGAAGTGAACGCAGTTGCTTCGCCCTTTCACTGACCGATCTGATAGGAAAACAGCGTCGCCCGCCCCGCTCCGGCTGCTGTGCCAACCACCCGGGCGAAACCGACAAACGGTCAGGTTTAGCCTCGGGCGCAACAGAAAGCTCCGCCTCGCCCGACCCCAGGGCTCGGCCTCGGGAGGAGTCACGTCCTTGCCCGACCCTAGGCCTCGGCCTCGGAGGAATCGCCGCCTCTCCCGACCTCAGGCTCAGATCGACCGCGCCACGAGGGATACATCATCACCCTACTCCTGGCTAGCTCAGACTACGAAGGAACAAGACCGGCGTCCCATCAAGCTTACCCCGGTAACAGGCAATGATGGTTCCCCGCATGCGTCCATGACGTCGGTGGTTCTCAAGCCCCCTACGGAAGCAAGGAGACGTCAGCAAGGTCCATGCAGTGCCAACAGCTGTGCTTCTATAGGGCTCGTGCACTTCTCCGACGGACACGTCAACACGTGCATAGCGACCAGGCACTCCCCCCGCTGGCCACGTAGCACATAGCTACACCCCCATTGTACAGCTGGGTCATATCCTTATGTCTATAAAAGGGGATGTCCAGGGGAAAAGGGGGGCGAACACACGAACATAGAGAACAGACGAACATACGAGGATACGTATACACGAACGCGAGGCAAAGGGAAGGAAGAGGACGAGCAGGGCCCGACCCCCCTCTCTCTCTCTCGCCCTCTCGTACTCGCCCTCTCGCAATGCTTGTAACCCCTACTACGAGCACCCTGGTGCAAGATAATACAAGGCTCGTTCCTTCTCTTGTGTTTCATCTCGTACCAACTCATCTGGGCAGAGACACGCACCGACAAATTCACTCGTCGGTCCAGGGACCTCTGGGTCCGAAACCCCGACAATGTTGGAAGCGATCTAAATATCGATCACCGCTCATGAACGCTTGCTATATCTGCAGGCATGGCTGATGCGGGGCGCTGAAAGTGTCGTCTTCACTATGAAAATGTAGGGAGAGGACGACAGGTCAAATCGGAGTAGAGTTGATATATTCTTTGTTAGATAATATATAAAAAATGTCCCTGCTACCAGGCCACCACAAAGTGAGGAGGTCGATGAAGCGTCTCGACTTTATTCGATAATTGGGAAAGGTTTTGCCTATGTACCCTTAGCCATGCATGACGGCTTGTGAGAGTTGAGGGCGACACATGCAACCTTGCTTAGCAGACGTCCAACTCATAAAATCAGTTGATTTGGAGCTGCCTATCCGTATTTGTATGAATCACTTCGCTTATGCCAGTTATAAATAATCAAACCATTTTAGGTTTGTTCGGTTATGGGTGAATTAATAGAGATTAAAGACGATCAAATCTTCTCATATTTAAATTTGTATAGCAGAAGATTTAATCTCATTTAATCCCTCTCAATTCACTCCTAACCGAATAAGCTCTTAAACGTTCACAATATGCATGTCGAAGCTAGCTAGAGAGTTGTAACGCTAAACACAAGGAAATGAAACAGGTGTAGGTTAGCTAGGATTGACTCGCATGGATAGAGAAAGCAACAACCAATAAACAAGATAGAGGTCATGATGGCACGCTGGAATTATCTGTTTTAAATTAGCAAATATAGAAATAGGAACTAAAATGAAATAAAATATAAGGACTAAAAACTAGTCCCTGTAAACAAACAGCCTATTAGATTGGGGAATTTTTCATCGTATAGATTTCTATACATCCACTGCCACCAAGGCCCGGAACAAAAATGACTGCAAGGGAAAGAAGACTTTAGGTCGCTTCTTTAATGGGCCAGCCTGCTACTTTTTGCAGCCCATATATACACTTCGAATCACCGGATGTCAAAGTTCGCTTTCACCTTATATTTCGAACATTTCTTATCACAATCAGTCGCTTCTCTCTCCATACTTGTTTTTGACATAATGCTAGTAGTAGTAGATCATAAAACTGCACGCACGTGATCAGTAAGAACTATAGGTCCACAACAACCTTGTTGAAGTAACTCGGTTTTATTCCAGCACTGGGATATATATGTTGCTCATTTGGTCAAGAGAGCGAGACGTGCATTTAGAGAAGAGTACAAGTCAACAAACCAGTAATTTACATCACCACTATATATGCTTGCTAAGCTACCAGAGTCTCTTTTTTAGACTTTAATTCTACTTACATGACATTTTTTTTCTTATGTGAACGAGAGAGACATAAAAAAGTAGATGGAGTGAGCTCTGATGCAAGAGTCAGCTCCTATGTGGGCTAAGACAAAAGCATGAAATAGAAGAGAGATAAGAGAATAATGTAAGAGTCAACACTATAACTAGGGGCTATTATGTTCTTGTCCTCACTTTGATTTTCAATTGTGATTTTGTCCCCACTTTTCTGAAATAAAGTTAAAAAGTTACCCTATTTTGTGATTTTACCCCCGCTTTTGTGGCATGGTAGGGGTAACTTTCAGGTTCGTCCGAGAAAAGTGGAAGCAAAATCACAAAGTTTGAAAAGTAGAGACAAAATCACAATTAGATATCAAAGTGGGAGCAAGAATACAATATCCTCTAATAAATAACCTTGTTGTATAAATGTTTTTTTGTTAGCACCAAATAACATGGTAATTATTCACTATAGACTATATTATTAAACTCGCTCTTAGACGAACTTTCATCGCATACAGCTAGCCACAAAGGCCGAGGGAAAGGCCTTGATCTGATGGACCGGCCTGCTACACTTTGCAGCTCATCTACTTCACAAACCCCGGATCTTAAAATTCACTCTTTTTTATATATTGAGCATTTCTAGCACCTCGAGTCGCCTTTCACCCCATACTTGTCCAGGAAGCCAGTAGATCATAGAACTGCATGCACATGAATATAATGATCTGCATGAATTAGCGATTGGCAAAAAAAATATTGAAGCACAAGAGTTAAAAAGTGTTAGTAGGACAGCAGTTAAATAATGCTCACGGTAGCTGCTTGTGTGAGTACCAGAGTAGTGTGTCCACGAAGAAAAACCGACGCTACTCAGTACTCATCATCATCATCATCCCCGAGAAGGCGAGAACCAATGAACTCTTCGTCAAAGGAACTGAAGCTGAAAGATCGGCCCTGTTCTTGCTCCCGATGCTCCTCTTCGGCAGAGGAAGCGCCGCCATCGCCCAAGCCGCAAGACGCCTCGGCGCGCGTGGTCGACCTCGATGCAGTCCTTGTTCGCGTTCGCGCACGCAGCCTTGGTTCTCACGCGCTCGACCAGGCGGCACGGAAGGCGCAAGGAGCTGATATGTGGTCGCGCAGAGGAAGCAAGACATGCACGCGTCGGGGAGGTGGATCACGACGGCCGCGGGGGAGAGGAGGAGGAACACGTGTAGTTCAGTGCATGCAAGACCAAAGCAAACGACGACGACTTGGTAAAGGTGGTGCAGCTGGTGATGCCGATCGTTGCGGTGAAAGTGAAAGCGCCCTCCGTTAGAAGAGAATGCATGGTTGCTCGTATTTATAATCGCTTTTTAACATGGTTGCTCGTATTTTCTAGATTTATTGTAGAATTTAACGGCACTATTCTTTTAGTTGTAGATAAATTCGCACGTCGCCGCCTGTCCAACTCGGTTCTTCAGAGCCAGAGGTGGTTCTATAGATAGGATGTGCGAGTGCGTGTGTGCATTTATAATGATGAGTATATGCACTTGTGGATCGTATGCGTCTGTATCAACCTACCAGCTAAAAAACTATAATTTAATTCTTAATATCTAATTTTATCTTCGTGGCAACATTTATTCACGAAAAAAGACGGGTCTCCAAAAACAGTCGAGGCACACGCTACGTTAACGAGAACCAGATCCAAAAAAAAATACCGGTATACATCCCTTAGACCGTTGGTGTTTCGAATCTGTCTTTGACAAATAAATTTGTGTGGATGTTCTAATTTCCGCACTATGTGCACGATGAGTGCAGTATTTATATGGGTTCAGATAAAACATCCTTACATTTAGTCTTCGACAACTCACGCAACAGGTACCTTTACTCATCAATGCTCATAGTATAGGTTACAAGAGGCCAAGAGAGAGACCTAATTAAACCTTGCCTTGGTGGCGGGGCTCCGGTCTCTAGGTCTTCGCTCCTGGTCCTCGTCGATGCGTCCCCTTTTTCTCATTCTTTCGTAACCTACCTCCTCCTTTTATAGCCAAAGAAGAGGGTCGGTCATCGGTGGCTTTCTCGAGAAGGAGTCATCGGACGATGGTAAAACCGAGCATTTTACTTGGTAAAGTCGTGTTCGTCCATGAGCGTCTGGATTGCTCGGTCATCTCATATTCTTTATGGCGGATGACACATACAGCGTGGGCCCTGGGTGACATTATTATTGCTTTGAACCATTGACAACCCTTGGCCTTCGTACTGGGTCTCGACGCGACTTGTCTCGTTATGCCCTGCAGGCAGTCTGCGCACTCAGGCCTAGCCCCTGATAGGTTGTTAGTGTGGCATAGGTTGGGGCGTGTAGGCCATAAATGCGCACCAGTTCGAGTGGTTCGTAGGTCATGAGTGCGGTGCAGTCCGAGGGGCTCGTAGGTAATGATTGGGAGGTGGATGAACTCCTCTACCGCGGCTTGGCGCCAGACATAGTTAATGTGGTCGATCATTTGCTCGAGCGGGACGAGGGATCCACTCGAGAGATTTCCTTCAATTCGCCCGGTCCCCCTTTCTAGCTCTAACACGCCTGACCCCTGGCTCGGTGCCTCGATTTGTTCGAGGGCAGGTGTTTAGCGGACATTTCCTTCCACCTCTTGTTGATCGATGAGCCCTAGTTGCCAGAGGCCTCTTCCCAGCGCCATTGATGATCGATGGGCTACAGGGATCGAGGATCTTATCCTGACAACCGTGTCCAGCAGTTTATCCATAGTTTATCCAAAACATTGTTTTCACTATTCAACATTGTTTGCAAAGTGGAATTTTAATATAGGTATAGATATTGGTAAGTTGTTGAATATATGGGCCTGTTTGGTTCGTGGCTAATCACACTTTGCTTAAGATTAATCGTTCGAATTGAAGAACTATCCTTAGGCAGAAAAGTTACTTAGGTAGCGAACCAAACATACCTTAGTCTTAGACTATTTTCAACAGACTTTATATCCCACATCTATCTCACAATGTATTTTAAACTTTATCTTATAAACAGTAGAGTCTACAATGTAAAAGCTTTGTTTCATACAAATATGCTGAGCACGACCTTAGTTGCCTCCCCTACCACAGGTTGGACGGATCCATGGCCAATGATTGTTCTTCGTCTAAAGCCTTGTTCGGTTGCGTATAAATCAAAGAGAATTGAGTGAGACTAAATTCTCTTCTATTTAATTTTGACGTAGAGAGTTTTAATCATCTTCGATCTAGGCACAACCGAACAAACCCTAAGAGGTAGTTTAGATATACCCATCCTCCATGGGGATTTCTTCAATCCTCTATAATCCTCATAGAAAATCATGGATCCAAACTAGCCCTAAAGACGAGAAAATTAGATTTTGGGAACTATGACGTGCTTCACGCTTTTGCCACTCTAATATCCAATTTTCTCAACGGGTAGCCACCAGCAGCGAGACGCCGTCGCGCGCGCTCGTCGTCCGAATTTTTTGTATTTTGTTCTTTTGTTGGAAAAAATTCACGTTTAAACCTTAAAAAAATTTAATGTCATTTTTGGACCCTTTGCTCGGCGACATAGGCTATGGCGCCGAGGTACGTGCTGCGCTGCCCCAACCCCGACAACGTGGCACCGACGTGCCACCGAGCTCGGCGACAAGATCTATGCTGCCGAGCTCGGATATATAAACGCAAAGCGCTCAGTTGGTAGAGTGCAAGACTCTTAATCTTAAGGTTGTGGGTTTAAGCCCCATCGTGGGCGTTTAATACTTTTTTGTCTTTGTCGCTGATTTTTTTTTGTTGTCGAGTTTTTTTCGTTTATGCCGCTGATTTGTCCGTCAAAATTTATTTCTCATCTAGATTTTTTTTGCTTTTGCGAGTGACTTTTTTATTACATTTTGTGTAATAGTACCGAATAATCCGCCTGGCCCTTGGTGCATTATAAACCCCGCATGCTTCAGCTTGTTTGGGTGTCCTCACAATATAAAGACTCGGAGCGATGCAGGTGTCAGAAGGTCAGTGTGTCCAGAGGGCTTCCTGCTAAGGTAAGCTCCTCTTCTCTCTCTGGACTGCTTTGCCTTCAATCTGTCCTTATATCTGCTCCTTTGATTACATTAATTTTTTTTATTTTCTCGTAAAATCAGCTGAACACAATAGGGACCATCGCTAAATCCATGCGCGAATGAATCTATAGATATTCAATACACATGTGTGGTAAAGTACAACGACGAGATGATTTTATAAAGTACTCCGTACTTCCATATGGTGGGTTACTTATGTACATGGTCCTTGCGTCACGGAGTTTGAATAAACAAAAACAAAAAAAATATATAGATGAATAAACAAATCAGTCAAAAAAACAAAAAAACTAGATTAGAAATAAATCTGGACGGACAATTCAACAACATAAGCAAAAAATATGGACAACAAAAAAATAAATTAGTGACAAAGACAAAAAAAACTATTGAACGCCCAACATGGGGCTCAAACCCACAACCTGAAGGATAAAAGTCTTACACTCTACCGACTGAGCTAGACGAGCTTTGTCGTTACACATCCGAGCTCGGCGTCATAGATCTTGGCACCGAGCTCGGTGCCATGTCGTCTGGGTTGTGCCAGCGCAACACGTACCTCGGCGTCATAGCCTATGGCGCCGAGATGTGTTACCTCGGCGCCATAAGCTATGACGTCGAGCAAAAGGTTTAAAAATGACATTAAAATTTTTTAAGATCTAAACGTGATTTTTTTTAGAAAGGGATAAAATACAAAAAAAAATCGGGCTCGTCGTCGACGGGGCCTACCGCGCCACGGGCACACGTGCCGCGCCGCGCGGGGAGGCCCACACATGCGCGAGGGGTGCGGGTCCGGGTTGGTGGGTGCGCGCACGCGGGGCGGAGCCGCTCGCGTGCCCTGCCCAGCACGACAGCGACGTCGCGGCGCCCAGCCATGTCCACGGCGCCCGCGGTTACGCGGCGGCCCACCACGCCATGTAGATTTCGTGGCGAGGATGGGAGAGCGCGTGCCCTCTCAGGTCTCACCGTCTCAGCCTTATTTCTGCGCGGAGCTCTGGCAAGTCGCAACTCTCTCCGCTCCTGCAGCAAAAGGCGATGGCCGGCGTGGTCACGGTGAGCCGCCGCCCGGCCCCGCCGCGCGCGACGTTGGGAGGCAGCCAGCACAGCACAGCACGCGTACGTGCACCGCGCATAGGAATCCGGTGCGCCTTATCATTCCAAAAAAGAAAAGAAAAGAAAAAACATTTGCCGGCTAAATACCAGCGGGACACCTGGACGTCCGCAGTGCTGCAAAAGCGAAAAGCGGAAGCCGCCACAAGAAGCTCGCTCCCGTGGGACCATGGGTCCGCTGGGCCGGCCACCGGCAGTAAGTTGGACACATGGCCCGGCGCGCGTGCCGCGTGATAGCGGCCTGCCTAGGAAGTAGAAGCAAATTGGTGGGTGCGCTCGATCTGTTCTCGCTGAGCAGCTATCTCCCACGTGCTTACTACCTACGGGAGTGGTGATTCAATAGCCTAGATTTATTTACTGGTTCCCTGCTATTCTGAACAAAAAAGAAGAGATGACCGCCCCTTGCCGGCCCCTGCGCAGAGGGAATGTCCGTGCGGCGGTTCTACCGCACGCAGTAAACAAACAAGGATCTGTTGTTGTGTGCTCGATCTGTAAAACTCGTTAATTTAGAATCTCCAGAGGCTTAGGTGGCCAGAGTTTGCGCTTTTTAATCATCCATGGAATCTTCCTCTCTGGCAGGCACACATTGCCGGGGGGCGGGGGCATAATTATATCGCTTTATTTGTGTCTAGTACGTGTACTGACTCATGTGATTGGTTTATTTATCTCTACACCTCTCTCTAGAGTTAACTAATCCCTAGAGCTTGATGGATCCACGGAGTACTTTGTTGAGGGCCGGGGGCTAGGGGTGGCGCACCAATAAATAGTATATCGATCCAGCAGCACGACAGATGGGTTCGTGTGTACTGTGCTCCTCTTGCTAATTTATGCTGGGGGCTGTCTACGGTCTACCTGCCCACGGCGCCGTACTCATTTTGATTTGTTTTTTTTAGAGACGACGTAGACGCTAGAAACAGCAATGTAATCGTCATGCATGCATGTGATGTGACAATAATTCAGTTCAGCGTCATCAGCGCTAGCTGCTAGCCAGCTACAAGTCCATAGGTCATTCCTCTCTCTCTCTCTCTCTTTTGTTCCATTTTCTTCGTCACATATATCGCTGACTTTTTTATCATTATTTTACATCCACTAAATATTAGTGCCAAGGTTAATTAATCACGTGTTATGTCCTGCACCCTATCGAATTAACTATCCAAGGCGGAAGCTTGTCTACGAGACTACGACAGTGGCGGCGATGAATGCGATATATACTGCAGAAAGGTGTCCCGTTCTACAAGGAAATGAAACGAAAAAAAGAAGAAAAAAGAACACGACAAGACCTAGACACGGACATGCATGGGTGCCGCGATGATGCTTTGCTGCGTGCGCGCACGACGGTGGTGTGTGCTGCCATGGTGCCAACGCATGCATGGATCGAAATTCTAACGATTCGTGCCGAAGATGGATATTGTATTATACAAGTCCGACACAGGGCCGGGCAGAAGCATGTGCTAGCCGCGCGCTCGCACAGGGCCTCCAAAAATTAAGGGCCCCAAAACATAGCAGATGTATATATTTTAGTTTTATGATCTTCTATATATGTTAATATGTAGCACATATTTTTCTCTCTACCAACTACCATACCGCTGCGCTGAAGCGAAACTATCGAGCGCTACACTAAAGAATAAATCTTCGTAGAATCTTAATATATCTGTCCGCGTGAACGAAGTTCTCTAAATTAAAGCTACTAAATTCATATTTGTATTCTACTATGATAAAGACGTATTATTTAGCCACAATAAGGGGGTGTTTGGTTAGAGGGACTAAAGATTAGTCTCTAGTTTTTAGTCCCATTTAGTCCCTTTTTTGCCAAACACTAGAACTAAAATATGGACTAAAATGATTTAGTCTTTAGTCCTTCACATATGTGCTAAAAGGGACTAAACCATATTAATTCCACATTTACCACTCATTTAGTTCAATTGTACTAGTAGCAGGAGAATGTTAAATGTCATTTTAGTCTTCTTATGAGTCATTTAGTATATTCTTACTATTTTTAGCCCCTAGAACAAAACATGTTGGGGACTAGACTTTAGTCTCTTAACTAAACTTTAGTCCCTAGACTAAAGAAACCAAATATGACCTAACACTCGAGAGTGAAGCTTTGGAGAAAATCGAATATAAGCATATTGTACAAGATTTTCTTTAAAACCCGTCAAAAGAATGATGTTATTCAAATAAAATAGAAATGTTTCTTTAGATATTATATTGCAATATATATTACTGTAACTTGTAGATTGTTATTACTGATTTTTAATAAAAATACATTACACTGCTTTAGATTTGGCACAGGGCCTCAAATTTCTCTGGCCCGGCCCTGGTCCGACATGACAACTCATGTAAAAAGCTGACACCACTACTGGCTAGATATCGTTCGACGATCGATATGCGTGCATGGCCGGGCCGGGCCGGGCGTACGGGGCTGTGGCTTGGCTTAGCGCGGAAATGATTAGCGCACATGCCGCCGATCCTGCATGCATAAGATTATAAGAAGAATAGCTTGGAAAAGGTCTTCCTGCGCAGCTGGATCAATGTAACATGAACTCCACTGTACACTGCATGTGATGCAAATGATATATATGTGAGCCTTTATTTGTAGTAGTATAGCATGAGGATTGCAGTCTGATCGACTGAGCCTCTGTACTAGTGTCGCGCACGGGCTCGCTGAGAAGTCACTGTAAGACTGCGGGCCCTGAGCGCAGTAGTGGCTACTGGCGCATGCTTATTGCTCTGGCTTTTTACTGCCTGGATCAAGCCCGGCTTTATCCGCAGCACGCACGGCAGTCGGCCGGCTCCACCTCCTGGCGCCCCTGCAGAGGCTGCACTGCGCTGCATGCGGTATGCCCTACCCTACCGGGCGCCCGGGTGGTGAACCGTCGTCGGGCCGGCCGCCTTGCCCTTGCGCGTGGCACCTTTTCAGAACTCGCAGCAGTACGTGCCGGCCGCCACTGTTGGCACGTGCGCGCGTGTCAGGAGGGCACACGTGAGCGCGCCCGCCCCCCCTGGCCCCTGCCGCAGCGACTCCAGGTCCAGCCAGCGATGGTCCCCCGCGCGGAGTCGACGGAGGAAGTCGTGCTCGTGCGGCCGGCGCCCAGGCCCCGCCGCGTCGAAGCGGAACGCGGAGTCGCGGACGAGAGCGCGCGCGCTGCTTAATCCGCTTACCCACCCGACCCGACCGGCGCAGCGAGCCCGCGTGGCCGGGTGTTGTTTGCGCCTGGCCGCGTGGACCACGGACGTGACGGGTGCGGGCGGCGGGGTCGTAGTGGCCGGCCGGGCCACCCCGCGTTCTGCACACGCGCACGGGCCCTTGTCTCCCTCACTCTGGCTTGGCCTTGCCTAGGCTAGGGCTCGCTCGCTAGCTAAGCTGATCATGCATATCGCTCGTACGTGACGTGACCACACCAGACGCTGCGCGCTGACTGGTCTCGATCCCCCCCCCCCCTCACACACACACACACACGCACGCAGCGCACCCAAATCATGAATCACACACACACGTATGTCCAAAACGTTACAGGCGTACGTAGCAGGGTAGTTGCACCGGCTCGTGACGGAATTGAAATGGAAGCAAGCATGCGTTTCATTTCACCGATGGCGCCATTTCTCAGCTTTTTCCTCGCGAGTTAGGCAGGCACCCACTAGGAAGCAGCCAGCAGATCGTCGCACGTGTTTTCCTTATTGTACATGAGGCGTGCTCTCATATGCAAGCGGATGGATGCCCGGTCATCGTCACTCGGATCGCGACGGATGTCAAACGGACATGCGCGTGCCACTCTAATGCACTTTAACTGACAGCAACTACGCTAGAATATATAGTTTGATAGATAGATGACGGAGAGAGAAGGAATCTCTTACTTGATGATCGGTACATGTTTATACATGACGAAGGCACGTCAACACATCCTTTCTGGGACAGAGAGGGGAGAGATGAAAGGGCGGTGTCTAGTATGAATTAGAAAAATTAGTGTAGCCATTGATGGTCTCTCTAAAGCTATTACAAAAATAACTTGAGAGCCGAAAATATATAGAATCGCTATGAAAGGGCGATGTGGGGCGACACATTGGGGTGGTTGCCGAGCGGACGAGAGGGGTGCAGCGATGGTGATTTGGTGGCCTCTGATTGGTCCATGTCAGCGTCACGTGTGGTAGCCGTTGCAACTAGTCGTTTTTAACCTTTTTTGTAAAAAATTCGAAATTATTGTTTAAAAAAACACAAATTTCATCCCCAATTACCATGTACTTTAATTTAATTATTCTGCGCTTCGTAATTTTTAATTCAATTTACGTTCAAAAAAAATATTTTAATTCAGTTAAAAAATTATTATGTTGTTTGATTTCTAGACGTTAAAACATGTATGCATGAATTATTAAATTGAAAAGGTTGGTGTGACTGTGTGCTGAGACTATACACTACCGGAGCAGTAGAAGAACATGGCATCCACATACTGTTCAGCGAATAATTTGCACGAAGACATTCAGACGACTAGGGACAAACACGGTCGCAGCGTTTATTGGAGTCAGAGGCGCTGGAGCAGCGCATGTCCATGCCCGTCCAGACCGCGCCCGACGGGCGACTGGGGCGAGAGACACGACACACGACGCCTGCTGAATGCTGATCCCCGGAAACTACAGTCAGAGATCCACTTTATTTTTTTCCCGCTCAGAATCAGTCACGCAGCGGCTTTTGCGTGCGGCCGGGGCTCGCGCTCGCTGTCACGGGCCTCCGCACGGCACCGGACGGCCGCGCGCGACGCGACATGGCCACATCTGCATCTGCTCCCCCGCTCGGCGCGCGAGCGCGAGCGACGGCCGACGGGGACATACGTGGTTCTTGCGAGGCTACCTAGCGTCCGCGGGCAGCATCGCGTCCCCTGTGCGTACAGCGTACGTTGGTCGTGGCGTGGTTGGACGTGGTCGTGCTTACGGCCTTACGCTTACGCAGGCGTGCTTCTTCTGCCCCCATCGGATACCACAAGATACGAGGCGTGGAGTTTGCGTTGCGTGCCGCCGTGCGCACTGCGCACCCGGGGCCGATCGGGGCGGCGGGCCACGTGCGGTGAATTCGCCGGGAAGCGAAGCGAGCGATCGATCGGTCGGAGGGGATGGGTGGATGTGGATCCACCGATACCCATACCCATCCATCATTTCCTGCCGCTGGTCTTGTTTTTGCGCGTACTATACGTGAAGTGGTCTGCGATCGTTGGGGGTCGGACCTTTTTTTTTCACCGACGCTTTGCTTCCGGTGGTCGGTTTATTTCACCGATCCGTTTTACCACCACCGCGGGTCGACAGGATAGAAAGTGAAAGGAAAGCCACAAGCAAGGCAAAAAGGCACGAGGGGCTGCCGTGGACGTGTCTCCTCGACGATTCTTACGACTCCATCCAGATAATGTACATTATCGGCTTACCTCAAACGTTGTACAGCCAGTAACGAACTTCGGGATGCACTCCTTTTTTGTCCTTTATTTTAGTTTATAAATTGCTAAAATATGGAAACTAAAACTATAGACTACAATGAGACAAAGTAAATAGACTAAAAATTAGTTCCTATAAACTAAATATCCACTAATTCATTGTTGAACCATTCGTTGTTGAAGTATATAAACCTTTTAGCCATCGAAAAAACATGTATTTATTTTTTCGGGGACAAGAAGCTGCCGCTAAAAAGAATATAATGTCAGTTTAATAGTCTATCTAGCTCTGATCTAGTTATATTTTTAAACAATACGTAGTGCAGACTCTACAAAGTGAGTCTGTTTGGTTTTAATGTTTGGGTTTGAGCTTTTTTTTTGTTTCTCTGTTTTTGGTCTACTCTATTATGTATTTCGAAATTTATACGTCAAATATTGGTGTAGTTTGGTCTGTAAAAATATCGCCAACACAAATATAAAAATGGTTTCACGATAAGGTATTTCAATTAAGAGATCTAGCAAAGATCTAGTTAAAAAAAGACATTTTAATTCTTGTGCACAAAAGATTCTACATTGGTATAGCCCCGCAAGCTAAGGTCATTTTTTTGAAGAAACCTCGGTTTTCATAAACCGGTTTCTATCTTAATTTTTAAAAACTAGTTTATGAAAAAAAATGGTTAATGATGTTTGGAACAAGTCCAGTTTTCATGAACTGGCTTTAGCTTGGGAAGACTAGCTTCTTGATTTTTAAGAAACTAAGAATGTAGTTTATTTAAACTGGAGCATATACTAATATGTTTGGAACTACCTTGTTTTTTATAAACTAGTTTATTTAAATCTATGTGTTTTCAAATAGGTCCTCAAGAGCTCAATTCTATCGTAATAAGGGCCTGTTTGGATCTTTGTGAGTTGTGGCAAACAGTTTGCCGGCTAATTTTAGCACCTTAACCTCCAAACTGGTTGGCTAACAAATTGGCTAATTGTTAGAGTGGGGTGGGGGCTGGCAAACTGTTTGCTCATTAGCCATTTGACTTTGCTAATAGGTGCTAATAGACCGTATAAAGAGAAAAAGACGTATATTAGCCAACTTTTCAAACATAATCTGGCTAATTTTTGCTAGCTAATTATTTGTCGGCTAATTATTAGGCACCAGCAAACAATAAGACAGAAGGATCAAATTGGACCTAACTTAGCGGGTGTTTGGTTTATATGGACCAAGATTTTGTCTCTATATTTTATTCTATTTTTAGTCTCTAAATTGTAAAATATGGAAACTAAAATTCCGTTTTAGTTTCTGTATTTGATAATTTAGGAGCTAAAATGAAATAAATCGGAGTACTAAAAATTAGTATCTGTTGACAGTATCTATAAACCAAACATCCCTTTCTGCTCTACTAGTGGTTGGCTAAAATTTAGGATTTAGGTAACCAAACATACTTTATTGCATTATTTCAGTCCGCCTAGGGTGGTAGCGAGGCTGCCTAATTGCCCGGTAGCTATTTTCAGCGGACATGGATAGCCGCTAAATATAACTATTTCTAAGATTATTTTCGACAGTCGCTTTATGACTATAAAAAATAATTAATTATTGGTGGTGATCGTCGAAAATAATTACTTTCTAGACATTTGTTTTCGATTCATGGGATCTAAACAGCCGGTAAGGGAGACTGAACCGGAGGAGGGCCCTGGGCCCTGGCCGAATCTGGAGCACACATCAGCCGGTGGGCGTCTCCATCCACGGGATGCCCGCAGTTCCCGGCCTCATGTGCCTGCCCACTGCCCAGTCCCCACCTCCCCAAACCGTCACGTGACCCCTAGTCCCCATCCACGTCGGCCCCTCAAATGTGTAATCTAATCGAATAATTAACCCGCGTGCGCCGTGCCTCATCCAGGTCGCCTCGGGATTAACCCCAGAGCACGGCAGAGAGCATCAGTACGGCGCGGCGGGTGATTAAACCCATTAACCAGAAGCCAGTACGTGCGCGCCGGAGCTAACCGCCGCCTGGCTCTGGGTCTGCGTCTGCGTCTGCGCGCGAGCACGCGCGCGGCGAAGGAAACCGGGGTGCGCGAGTAGTTGACGGGGCCTGGCGTATAAAGCGTCTCGCGAGCGCTACCACCAGCCATAGCTGGTAAGCGTAGTGGAGGAAGAGAGGGAAGAAGGCGAAGCGAAGCCAAAGCAAGGTCGGAGCCGGAGAGGTAGGTGGCAGGGTGGGAAATCTCTCTCGCGCGTCAGGCGTCACGTGAGAACTCCCGATCCACCGGGACGACGGATTCCCGCCGCCCCCCCGCGCGCGGCTTCTTCCGGTGCGGTCGGTGGCCGACGGCGGAAGCTACTGGCCCAAGCAAAGTGAGTGAATTGCGAGTCCAGGCGGCGATGGCGGGGCGCTGCGATTGACGTGCGACGACTATGGGCATCCAAGGTACGTACAAGCGCGCGCGTGCACGGGCATGGCCGCCGCGCCATGTCCTTCGCTGCGTAGTGTGACTTTTCGAGGACGAGCACAGGGCGTAGATCGATCGCCCTAACTCTTCTGAAATCTCGCAGGGAACAAGGCGGCGACGCACGAGCACGACTTCCTCTCGTTGTACGCTGCCGCCGCCGCCAAGGACGCTCCTCTCCTGCTCCACGACTCCAAGACGCCGCCTCCTTCTCAAGGTCTGCATGTTTGCTTCATATTCTCTCTCCCTCTCGCTCATGGCAATTCTGCTCCCTCGCTCTGACCTCCGTCCAGTACAGTAGTGTTGGGTAGGTAGATCTGCTGGTTGCAGTTCTTCGTTCTTGCCTGGATCAACCGGCCGGGGAGAAAACCTTGTAAACCAGCTCTTAGTAATCGACAACCGATCAGATTTGCCTGTTCCTCTCGCACTGACGCGTGATGATTGGGATTTTAATTCAAATATATATGTGATAAAATAGTACTCCGTACCGTATAAACTTCACGCAAATTAAGCTGGGCGGCGATAAGATGCGACAACCAAAAGCAACGGCGGGTCACGTGTGGGTTGGACGCAAGGAGCCGTCGACGCCCTTCCATCCCATCTGTCCGGGGCCCACCCACCCACCCACCCACGGGCTGGCTTAATCATGCTTAGCCGTATGGACATTTTATACGATTTACTTTGATTCTTCTTATTTTTTGTTTAAGAGAGAAAAATCATTTCCTTTTATTACTGCCCGATCGCTAGCTACCACTGAGAAGAAAAGTTACTTCGTACGTGTAGGTGATTTTCTCTTGAAGACGCACGACTTCCTGCAGCCGTTCGATCAGAAGCCAGGAGCGCCGCCGGAGCCGTCGCCGCTGCCCGCTCCAGCCGCGGAGATCAGGCACCGGCAGCAGGTGGCGGTCGCCAAGCAGCGTGCGCTGCCCCTTCCCCTGCCCGGCGGCGTCGGCACCTTCAGCATCAGCCCCGCGCCCGTGTCGGTCGCGCTGCCGTCGGCCGTCGTCAAGTCGGAGCCGCCGCCGTTCGTGCTCTGGGGCCAACCTGCAGCGACGCTGCAGCCGGGCGCGCGAGGTACGTCTATACTACACTCGCTACGTGTCCAAACGCTTTTAACGCTAAACTAAATACATACATATGTTTTACTATATAAGAAAATACATATAACTCTAATTAAACCTAGTTAGATTCTGTAGCGACACCAATTGGGAATGGAGTACATTGATGGGAACGGAGGGAGTACATGCTCAAGAGTCAGGAGACTCAAGTACTCAACTAGTCCTCATGTACCTCCACCATTTCGTCTAGCTAGTCCATCCCGAAATACACACGCCAAACAGACACGGCGCCACGGTCGCAGCGCGTGCGCGTCGTGTGCCGTACTGCCGTGTCGCATGGTTAATCGTGCACGCGGGCCCCGGCTTTTGCATGCCTGTCTCAACAGTGCGCCAGAGATATGAGGGAACGGCCCAACAGACCTCGTGCATGTACGTACTCCGCCGGGCCAGCAAGCCCGGGCCCATGTTGCCCGTGCACTTCAGCCTCCTGTCGCGTCCTCTTTCTCGCGAGACCCACCCCACCCACGTGACCTCCAGGTGCTCGCCCGCCGGGCCTGGCCCACTGATGGCCGAGCTGCCGGCTACATCCACGCCGCGCTAGCTGCCACTGGCCCCACCTTCCACCGACATGTGGGGCCGCTCGGCTTCCGCCTGTGCAATACTTCGATAGTAACTGTTTGTGTGGGAAATCTCTACTACTTATTAAGTAAGCAATAGTAGTCTGCCGTTCTGCCGTTCTGCCCTCCCCCATTCCATGCGCAGAAAAAAAATTAAACTGTGGCTGCTCAGGAATCGAACCTTGGATCTACTGAGCAGAATGCCTAGCCTTCCACCCTCTAGCCAACATGACTCATGTTGAATTGTGTACAACTTCAACTAAAACGTCTTTTATGGTTAACCCGCCGTCCACTCTGTATGCTCACTGAGTCTAGAAAAACATTTATAGCTTAGCCCCTGATCTTTCTGGAGTTTGGGACGCAGTCCAGGAAATAAAGAAAATAGGGAAAAGGAGTTTAGAAATTGATTTATAGTTTAAAAATAATTGCAGAAACCCATTTAATTCATGGAAATTTCATATTAAATCCAAATGAGTTTATTCCAATTTCTATAATTCTATAATATTATTTTTATCACATAATACCTCTGTTTTGTCATGAAAACAACAATAAAATTGATTTCCTAATTAATCATATATCAAATACATAGAAACTTTGGAAATTCGTAACTTCCCCATTTTAATTCCAAATTGAACTGTTCCAGTTGTGTTAGTCTCATATGAATATTTACTACGCAGTAACAACATTGATTATATCATGTTTCATACTTTTATAATTAGATATTTATTTATCCTATGTTAATTGGGTTAATCTATGTCTATTGGATTAATTTATTTAATATATTAATATAGTATTCTAACTTTATGGTTATACGATGTTTGACCATTAGTCTTGCAAACACACACTTACCTTTTTGTTTAAGCAAAAGCGTATGGTGGTACGTGTCCGATGACTAACGATGTACGAGGGAATTTCTTCCGGTATGTGTGAAACGTGCTCTCTAATAATGAGACCATGCAAATCGTGACATATATCGAAGTCTGTATGATACTGATGGTTGCAATGTAGTGGTGAAACAAATAGATTATAAATAACAAAATTTATGTATGGCCAGAATCACAAATTGATTATGAAACATTTTCTCATAACGGTATAACACATATTTTGTATATAAGTTATCGTAGTATACTGGTATTATATATTCTCGTTGCAACGCACGGGCATTCAGCTATCATGTATAGAAGTCTGCACGGTACTGTTGGTTGCAATGTAGTGATAAAATAGTTAGATTGAAATAACAAAATTTATGTATGGCTAGGATCACAAATTAATCACGAAACATTTTCACATAACAGTATAACACACATTTGTTCATAAGTTATCATGATATTAAATGTTTCTGTTGCAACACACGGGCACCCACCTATATGTGTTTATGTCTACATCTATGACAGGAAACACATCTACTACATCTCTCTCCAAGCTCACTTGCTACCATTTCACAATGCGTAGTAGTAGATAAGTATCACCGAGATTTTTGAATTATATTTTTGGATGGAGGTAATATTATTTAAAGAAGAGCTTTGCATGCTATTTCTTTTGTTTGAATAATGCATTATACTTAAACTAGCTGAATGCCCGTGCGTTGCAACGGGAATATATAATACCAGTATACTACGATAACTTATATACAAAATGTGTGTTATATTGTTATGAGAAAATGTTTCATAATCAATTTGTGATCCTAGCCATACATAAATTTTGTTATTTTAATCTAATTATTTCACCACTACATTGCAACCATCAGTATCATGCAGACTTCGATATATGCCATGATTTGTATGGTCTCATCATTGGAGAGCACGTTCCACACATGCCGGAAAAATTCCCTCGTACATCATTAGTCATCAGACACGCACCACCATATGCTCTTGCTTAAACAAAAAGGTAAGTGTGTATGTGTTTGCGAAGAGAATTAAAGGCAGGCCGACACAAAAGCTACCCTGACGGTGACGAGGATGACGAACTGGTCACTGTTGTCGATCCTCCTCTGTGTCACCTCCGGCGCCAAGATGATACCACAATCCTCGATATAGTAGTCATCGAACGCACGCGACATGACGAGTACCGATGACTCTTTGTTGGGCTGCCAAACGAAGTGCACCCCGGGCTCATCAGCGAGGTAGTACCATTGGCCGTTGCACCACCGGATGCGCTATTCCACTACATACATCATGTTCGAGGACACTCACACAACGTCAGCAACGTCCATCATCCCAGCGCACAAGAATTTATGTCCGGTCAGTAGCGACTTATGTGGCAGGTTGGGCTTCAGGTGGACGATGAGCTGGACGGCGTGATGGCGTCGTCGTCGGATGCGGTGTCCAGAACAACCCGAGAGTCGTCGACGTTGGCGACAACCATGAGGCCCCCCTGCTTAACGATGGACAACGCGGTGCAGCTGCTCTGGACCGCGTCCAAGCGGCGGCTTCGCGGGAGCTTGTCGTACACAGCAGCGCATGCGACCACGTAAGACTGCTTTTAGAGGTCGAACTGACAGTCGCCAAGCTTCTTCTCGTCATCGATAAGCGACGACAACGTGAGTGCCTCCTGCTCATGGAGTTTGTTCGGGGTTTGAAGTAGGAAACATGGATTCATGTTTGGCGTTGGTTTATGAAAATGACACAAGTCTGATCCATGGAAAAAAATATTACGAAGAAAAAATGTCACACATGCAAAAAAGGGAATTTAAGTATAATGCATTATTCAAACAAAAGAAATAGCATGCAAAGCTCTTCTTTAAATAATATTACCTCCATCCAAAAATATAATTCAAAAATCTCGGTGATACTTATCTACTACTACGTATTGTGCAATGGTAGCAAGTGAGCTTGGAGAGAGATGTAGTAGATGTGTTTCCTGTCATAGATGTAGACATAAACACATATAGGTGGGTGCCCGTGCGTTGCAACAGAAACATTTAATATCATGATAACTTATGAACAAATGTGTGTTATACTGTTATGTGAAAATGTTTCGTAATTAATTTGTGATCCTAGCCATACATAAATTTTGTTATTTCAATCTAACTATTTTATCACTACATTGCAACCAACAGTACCGTGCAGACTTCTATACATGATAGCTGAATGCCCGTACGTTGCAACGGGAATATATAATACCAGTATACTACGATAACTTATATACAAAATATGTGTTATACCGTTATGAGAAAATGTTTCATAATCAATTTGTGATTTTGGCCATACATAAATTTTGTTATTTATAATCTATTTGTTTCACCACTACATTGCAACCATCAGTATCATACAGACTTCGATATATGTCACGATTTGCATGGTCTCATTATTAGAGAGCACGTTTCACACATAACGGAAGAAATTCCCTCGTACATCGTTAGTCATCGGACACATACCACCATACGCTTTTGCTTAAACAAAAAGGTAAGTGTGTGTTTGCAAGACTAATGGTCAAACATCGTATAACCATAAAGTTAGAATACTATATTAATATATTAAATAAATTAATCCAATAGACATAGATTAACCCAATTAACATAGGATAAATAAATATCTAATTATAAAAGTATGAAACATGATATAATCAATGTTGTTACTGCGTAGTAAATATTCATACGAGACTAACACAACTGGAACGGTTCAATTTGGAATTAAAATGGGGAAGTTACGAATTTCCAAAGTTTCTATGTATTTGATATATGATTAATTAGGAAATCAATTTTATTGTTGTTTTCATGACAAAACAGAGGTATTATGTGATAAAAATAATATTATAGAATTATAGAAATTGGAATGAACTCATTTGGATTTAATATGAAATTTCCATGAATTAAATGGGTTTCTGCAATTATTTTTAAACTATAAATCAATTTCTAAACTCCTTTTCTCTATTTTCTTTATTTCCTGGACTGCGTCCCAAACTCCAGAAAGATCAGGGGCTAAGCTATAAATGTTTTTCTAGACTCAGTGAGCATACAGAGTGGACGGCGGGTTAAACACAAAAGACGTTTTAGTTGAAGTTGTACACAATTCAATATGAGTCATGTTGGCTAGAGGGTGGAAGGCTAGGTATTCTGCTCAATAGATCCAAGGTTCGATTCCTGAGCAGCCACGGTTTAATTTTTTTTTCTGCACGCGGAACGGGAGAGGGCAGAACGGCAGAACGGCAGACTACTATTGCTTACTTAATAAGTAGTAGAGATTCCCTTTTTTGCATGTGTGACATTTTTTCTTCGTAATATTTTTTTCCATGGATCAGACTTGTGAGTCATTTTCATAAACCAACGCCAAGCATGAATCCATGTTTCCTACTTTAAACCCCGAACAAACTCCATGAGCAGGAGGCACTCACGTTGTCGTCGCTTATCGATGACGAGAAGAAGCTTGGCGACTGTCAGTTCGACCTCTAAAAGCAGTCTTACGTGGTCGCATGCGCTGCTGTGTACGACAAGCTCCCGCGAAGCCGCCGCTTAGACGCGGTCCAGAGCAGCTGCACCGCGTTGTCCATCGTTAAGCAGGGGGGCCTCATGGTTGTCGCTAACGTCGACGACTCTCGTGTTGTTCTGGACACCGCATCCGACGACGACGCCATCACGCCGGCCAGCTCATCGTCCACCTGAAGCCCAACCTGCCACATAAGTCGCTATTGACCGGACATGAATTCTTGTGCGCTGGGATGATGGACGTTGCTAACGTTGTGTGAATGTCTTCGAACATGATGTATGTAGTGGAATAGCGCATCCGGTGGTGCAACGGCCAAGGGTACTACCTCGCTGATGAGCCCGGGGTGCACTTCGTTTGGCAGCCCAACCAAGAGTCATCGGTACTTGTCATGTCGCGTGCGTTCGATGACTACTATATCGAGGATTGTGGCATCATCTTGGCGCCGGAGGTGACACAGAGGAGGATCGACAACAGTGACCAGTTCGTCATCCTCGTCACCGTCAGGGTAGCTTTTGTGTCGGCCTGCCTTTAATTCTCTTCGCAAACACATACACACTTACCTTTTTGTTTAAGCAAGAGCATATGGTGGTGCGTGTCTGATGACTAATGATGTACGAGGGAATTTTTCCGGCATGTGTGGAACGTGCTCTCTAATGATGAGACCATACAAATCATGACATATATCGAAGTCTGCATGATACTGATGGTTGCAATGTAGTGGTGAAATAATTAGATTAAAATAACAAAATTTATGTATGGCTAGGATCACAAATTGATTATGAAACATTTTCTCATAACAATATAACACACATTTTGTATATAAGTTATCGTAGTATACTGGTATTATATATTCCCGTTGCAACGCACGGGCATTCAGCTAGTTACTTAAAAAAACTGTTTGTGTGGGAAAGAAGAAAAAAAGAACTAACGTTAAAGGCGGACCGTGTGTCTTGTGTTGTGGCGCAGGGCACCAGCAGCAGTGGGCGCTCCCCTTCGCCGGCGCCAGGCAGGTCAGTCCGCCGCCGCAGCAGGCGCAACCGGATAGGAAGGGCCGCCGCAGCGGCGGGGTCATGGATTCAGGCTCCAGATCCAGCGGCGGAGCCGGGTTCGACGACGAAGACGGCCTCACCACGCGCCGCGAGGTCTCCTCCTCGCTCCAAGGTACCTCAATTCCGCTCAATCTATGCGAAATTCATTCTCCTCTCGTGCTCTTGACTCCAGCGAACTATGTGTCTATGTGAAAACTCGTTCTTTATCTCGACTTCTGACAGTTTCCGCCCATTCTCGTTCAATGGTTTTTTTTAAGACGCCTCCGTCCTACTCGCGCTCATCGGGGCTAGTCCGCTAGTGTACCATGTTCGTGTAGCAGAGTTACCGGTATGAAAGAGGAATACTGGTGTGGAAGGGATGAGTCCACACGCGCTGGTGGCGACGGGCGCGGGCTGGTGGACGGTGGTTGTAGTCGGCCCACGTCCATCGGTCCACCAGCTCCACGCGCTACGAGTTGCCGCACACGCGGTGGACGCTCGTTTCCTTGACAAACACTCATCACCATGTAGTTTGCCTGTGGTGACGGCTGGAGCGCACGCCAAGTATTCGAGGGAAGCCATGGAGAGATACACTCCTTCCATGCAGGGGATTATTCGCATCCTAGGGCTACTGAGATTTTTGGTTGCTTGATCTTCTTTCTCCAACCTCAGTTGGGGTGGAGGTGGACAAGATTTTTTTTAAATGCCCTTTTCTTCCATAGTTCTTGCTGTGGACTGAGGAGCATGTGTGATGTGTTAAAGTGAGCCAAACTTGGCCATATCCCGTAATTCTTTTCTTTGGTGTCCCAACTTCATAATGTATTCTGTTGTGTATCCCTCACCATAACACAACCATGGTAGGGCACTCGAATCCACAAATGAGCATGGTATACTATGGAAATTTTGCTTCATAAAAAGAATTTGTGCAATTATCGCTTTATTTTAATACGAGTAAAAAAAAGGGTTCACATGTTGTTTTCTGCAATATTTTATACTGATAACCAGTGTTTGCATCAGCAGATTTGGCAGTAAGGGTGGATTGGAAGGGTGGGAGCTGCAGCGATGGCGGTACAAACCAGGGGCCAAACACACCACGGTCAAAACACTCGGCCACAGAGCAGCGCAGACGCAGCAAGATCAATGATAGGTGCTTTGATGCAGTAATTTTGTGGCCAATTATAAGCTCGCAAATAAGTTTTGGCCCTTGTATGGATTATGTTTCTATTTTGCTCCACATCATTCTATAGGTTTCAGATACTTAGGGAGCTGTTGCCACACAATGATCAAAAGAGAGACAAAGCAACATTTCTCTTGGAGGTAAGGTTTCAACAGGTTTCCTGTTTTGTCAAAGTATTCTTTCTCAATCGACTAATACATGATCCCTTCGTGCCATTCTTTCTACTGCAGGTTATTGAATATATACGTTTTTTGCAAGAGAAAGCGCAAAAATACGAGGCAACATTCCCAGAATGGAACCAAGAAAATCCAAAGATGCTTCCATGGGTAATTGCTTCTTTATCCAAAGCTGCAATGCTTGCTACTGCCGTTAGGAATGGAACAGTCAATTCATGATTGTCTGTGTCTGAATGTAGTTTTAAAATTTTGCAGTCCAATATGTATTTTCGATCATTCTGGAAAAATGCACAGGCAAGTGTTTGTTGCTAAAAAATGCATTTGCCTTGCCGGGTCGATAATGCTGTGTCAATAGTTTTGAACCATCATCTTAGGCATGCTTGTTATTCTTGTGCTGCAGAGTAAAGGCCAAATCCCAGGAGATTCCCCGCCTGACCCTTCACATTTCGTGAGAAATGGATCCTCCCCTGGATGTAATTTCACTGGGAAACTCGATGATAATCACACATCTGCAGCTGCATCAGGGGCACTGGACCAGGCAGAAACTAATCACGTGGCTAGCGGGTGCTACAGATCAGCAGAAACTCCGGCGAATATTACAAGTATGATCGATGGTTCACATATGATTTTGCATTATTCTCAGAAGTACTTTCTGAGACTAGAAGCAGCACTGGTTACTTATGACTCTTCTTTATATGTAGATAATGCTATATCTCAGTCCCAACCTCAACGGACAGGTCCGTCCCCTGTGGATGACTCTGCAGTGAAAAGTGAAATGCTTAACAGCCAGGAGTTGGCAATAGATGAAGGAATGATCAGTGTGTCCAGTACCTATTCCCAAGAGTAAGTCACAAAGAATATAAGTTATTTGTTGCCCACTCCGTTAAAAAATGCTTGCTACATTTGATTATGCATAGTCGCTGGTGCATGTATCTGACCATAATTTCTTATGCACCATATTTTTAGAATCCTTCAACTTTATGATTTTTTGCTGGTATTTTTCAATGCAATTCTACATGTATGACTTGTATATTTTCAAACGAAGTAATTTAAAAGTTACTGATGTTTGTTGTTTATAATATTTTACTAGATCGTGTCTTATACAACATAGTTCTATAACCATAAAGGGTTCTACTTTTTTTTTAAACAACATAGTTCTATAACCATAAAGGGTTCTAGTTTTTTTTTGGTATCCCCAACTGTTTTTGGCCTTAATCTATAGACCCCATAGTATTTGTTCTTTCTGTAAAGTCTTTTTTTTTTCTTCCCTTTGAGTGTGGCCAGCATTAGGTTTTCCCACCTGAAATTTCTTGCTATTTCGTCTGTACCTAGGTTGCTCAGAAAGCACTCTGTGTTTAGGCACGGGCAACGAAAGACTTGTTGTCTTCGCTGAAGATAAATGTATGTTGACACATGTTTTGTTTTACCTGTAACAGGTTACTTAAGTCGTTGTCTCACGCCCTTCAGAGCTCAGGTGTAGATCTGTCCCAAACCAGCATCTCTGTGCAGATCAACCTGGGAAAGCGTGCTGGCAAGAGATCTGCTGCTGGTGTATCCTCCAACTCCAAGGTAAAAGTACCCGAACCATATGAACGGATGGATGTTCATGTTCGTATATAAAAAGACAGTATTCCAGCAAAACTGAAACGGGGACTTCGATTCCGCGCAGGAACCACCAGCCGATCCAGCATCTAGTAACGAACTAGGCGGCCATCACCTGACAACGTTGGGAGCTAGCGCTGACGGTCTCCCCCACGCGACGAAGCGGCATAAACGGGGCAACAGCTGATGATGGGCTCCCAGACGACAACAGACGGATTGATCATTCTTTTTTTTTCTGTCTCTCCCAGCCCGACGGGAGGCTCTCTCTTGGATTGGTTGCACATCGCGTGCTCGGTGACGGGCTGAGACCCCGGCTGTATTCTTTTTTGATTTGATCGCTCCCGCCGCCATCCCCTGTCTAGCCCATTGTTTTTACGTAGAGATCGAACGAACCATGGAGCTTCCCATTGCGGATTGTGAAGCCGCTCTTCTTGTACACAGGCTTCCATTCATATGAGAAGCTTCTTCCCCTCCTTGACAGGTCTCTCCGCGTTACTAGCAACCTGTAAGATATGATTATGATGTCCAGCAGCTCTGCCAGGCACCGGCCAGTCAAGTTGTTCCGTTATTTCTATGTATACGCTATGCTGGGACTGTAATTGCACCGCCGTCTCAGTGAAACTGACCGTCGTGTCGTGTGCCTGTTTGTCCAACGGTTTATGTGACAGTCTGTGCATGACGGATCGAACTCGCACGCCGGCGGCACGACGAGACGATCTCGAGTTGGCCGCGTTCAGAAGCAGGTACGCTAACTATCATTGTTCACGGTACGAGTGCCGTGCAACCACGAGTACTCGGCACGGACAACGGACTGTACGTGTGCTGTTGAGACCCGTGGTTTGAATCCAAGGGCGTCCTGCTGCATCGGTTCCGTTGCGTGGCGCTTCAGGAAGACGATGACGGCTCCCACGGGCAGCTTGTCTCCTTTTGAGCAGCGGGCGGTTATTGGGATTCAGGTCAGCGTGGTGGGTAAGAGTTAAGACTAGAAATGGCAATGGATATCCGATTACCCGATGGGTTTTATCTGATATGAAGTCAGGTACGAGATAGTTTCTATGCCTGCGGGTATGTTAATGGACAATAATCTCTATCAGTTGGGTAGACGAGTATGTATATGGGTTGGTACTATCAATACCTATATACCAATTGGTAAAATATAACTGCATCAATATCAATATAACCATCTAATAGAGCACATCTTACCTAAAATAAAAACCCTTCTCTAGCTATCATTTTTCTAACTACCAAGTTATGTAATCATATGATTTGTTATGTGTAAAGTTCAACTTGTTTTTATATGTTTATTTAGTATTTTGAGTGATTGGTAATTTGGTATATTGTAATTTAAGACTTTACTAGCGGCTACGAATATGAGTAAGATTTTATATCCGCGGGCATATAAAGAAAATCCGACAACTATTTTTTATGGGTACAGGTATGAAATGGTACTACCCGATAGGTATGTATCCGTTGGCATCCTTAGTCAAGACACAGACACACGAGGGTTGCAGTGCATTTCAGGAACAACAATCACGGTCTCACGGATGCCTGCAACAAATACCTCCATCTGAAAGTCAGTGACCCCCAATGGTACAACTTTTTTTTGAATGTCACCGGAGGGGATAGGATCCCCACCTGAATTGCATTACTTTTTGTGGCCAAAACGTCTTTTTAGTACAGCAGGGGGGGTTACATCGATGAGATTATGCTACGTTACATACAAAGCACGACACCAGGCAACCACGATCTGGTAGTCCTCACATCGTAGCCTGTGTCTCCATAATTCAGCTTCAGAGCGGCACATTAGCATGGTTGTTGCAAGCGGTGATCTTTCCCTGCGGAACACCATAGCATTTCTGCGTTTCCAAAGCTGCCAGCAACAGAGAAGGACAAACATGTTGTAGTGTTTCACTGGGACAGTGGACGGTCGAAGCAGGCTCAGAAGAACGTTGCTGTGGTCCGGGGCAATCTGGACTCCCAGAGCACCCCAGAAGCTGGAAGCAAAATTGCAGTGGAGGAAGATGTGCGTCGTGTCCTCGGGGGCTTGCCCACAGACCTCACACGTAGTATCTTGGACAACTTTTTTCCTGGCCAGGTTAACGTGGCATTGGATGTGATCGTTGTTGACAAGCCAGCCAAAGAAACGTACCCGAGGGGGGGGGCCTAGTTTCGCCAAACAAAGGCAACCTCGGCACTATGCACCCCCTCGCCATTGCGCATGACACGGGAAAGGCTCCCAGTATGTAGATTGCCTCCAACGCCAGCAATGGGACAGTGGCACACGTCCGGAGCCTCGGACAACATCACGTCGTCAAGAACCAACTGAAGTGCATCTCACTCATCTACAGCTTGCGGGGTCAGGCGTGGCACAAGGTGTGCTGCAAGGCCAGTTTCCAGGACTTCACGCACGCTGACCTCAGTTTTCTTGGCGTGACTGAAGAGGGATGGGAACTTGGTAGACAGGTCATCTTCCCCATGTCAAGCATCAAACCAGAAAGCTATCGACCGGCCATCCTTGATCAAGCACGTAGTAATCGATCTGTAGAGAGGGAGCAGGGCGCGCAGGGTCATCCAGTGATCACCAGACAGGTCACCGGTCAGCGTAGCTAAGCAGACGCATCCCCTGACCCAGCCGGCCCAGCAAGAACCCATAGCAGTGAAAAACCTATGAAGCAACTTGAGGAGGAGGCAGGTGTTCCTTGTCATCAGATCGGTGACGCCTAGGCCCCCCTCTCCCTTATCCGAGCAGACACTGTCCCAGGCTACCAGACATTTTGCACCTGAGCAACTGTCCTTCCCAGACCACAAGAAGGAGCGGCGTTTGCTGTCGACTTTCTTCACGAAACCTGGTAGTAACTGTAGGGAGCTCATGATGTATATGAGTTGACTGTCTAGTACCGAGTTGATCAGCACCAGGCGGCCCATTGGGTTGAGGAGAGTGGCTTGCCAACCCGCTAAGTATTTGTCTGTTTTTGCCATGTAAGGAACAAAGGTTGAAAGTCTAGTCTTTGTTAGGGAGGGAGCCCTAGGTATGTCTGTGGAAAACCTTCGCGCCTACAGCCGAGCAAAGATACACATTATTGAATAGTTGCCTCATCCATGTGAATTGGAACCAGCACACTTTTCTGGAAATTTATGCATAGACCGGTTGCCGAGCTGAAGGTGCCCAGGAGCTTCTTCAAGACACGCACATTGGTCGGGTCCCCTTCCAGCACAATCATAGTATCATCCGCATATTGTAGCACAGCACAGAGGTCCCCTTCCATCACGCTTTATGAGAGTTTGCAGGATGTCAACGACCAGTAAGAATAAGTACGGGGACTGGATCGCCCTGACGGAGGCCCCTACTACAGCTCCACCAAGGCCCAGGACAACCATTCATCAGCACTGAAGTCATTGATGTATTGAGAAGTTGATCAATCCAACTCTGCCATCGTTCACTGAACCCTCGAGCGTGCAGCACACATCGCAGTGCATCCCAGTGGACAGAGTCGAAAGCTTTCGCAAAATCCAGCTTCAACGCGATGGTAGGAGACCTCCTCTTGTGACAGCATTGGATGAGTTCTAGGGCGTACACGAAATTTTCAGAGATCGACATGCCCTTAAGGAAACCGCTTTGATCCAAAGTGATGAGGCTGTGAATTTCATGTTGCAGCCGGGTGGTAAGGATTTTGGAAATGATCTTCACGCTGCAATTTTGAAGGCAGATAGGGCGGAAGCTACTGACGAACACAGGCACGGGCTTTTTCGGCAAGAGCACAGCAAAAGCACGGTTGATCCTGTTAAGCTAAATATTACCATAGTAGAAAGCTTCTAGCATCTACAGGACCTGGGGGCAGACCGTGTCCCAAGCCGCAAGGTAGAAACTAGGGCCAAAACCATCGGGCCCCGGTGCGCTGTTCTTGTTCATCGACCGCACAACGTTTTTTGCCTCATTCTCTAAGAAGGGGGCGTCCAACGATGAGCTGGCATGGGGGCAGCCGCTGTAAAGTGTGTCCAAGCTGAAATCCCACCTCGCGGGGTTTTTGCAACTCATGAGCTCCCTGAAGAAATCCGTGACGGCAGCACTTTGCTAGCGTGGTTGGATAATTCACGACATCCGACAGTGATGGCTTGAATCTGTTTTTGGCGCATCTGATGCGTCGCAATCGCATGGTGGAAGGCTATGTTCGCCTCCCCTTCGACAATTGCATGGTGTTTACTTCTTTGCTTCCAGAAAGCGGCTTTTGACTTGAGGGCCAAAGCCAGACGCTCGTGGCAAACTGCCTTGACCTACTGTTCAGGGCGAGACAGGTGCCTGTGCTCTTCCAGGCAGTCGAGAAGGAGAATCAGAAACCTGCAGTTAGAGATAAGGGAGGGGGTGTTCTATGCCGCTTAGACCACTGTTTTGCAGCAGCGCGTACGCGCTTGAGCTTACCTGCGAGCCGGGCAGCCGCGTCGGGACAGGGGAGCTCCTGGTGCCATGCAGGGAGGACCTCAGGGAGGAAGAGGGGGTGATATAGCCAGGCGTTTTCAAACCTGAAAATTTGGGATTTGGGAATGGAGGTAGACATGGAAACTAGCAGTGGTTTATGGTCGGATGTTTGCCTGGGTAGAGTGGTGAGGGAGGTGGAGGGGAAGGAAGAGGTGTGGGAGTTGTTCACAAAAGCTCGATCCAGGCGAGCTAATGTGGGAACCGAGCACATGTTAGACCATGTGAAGAGGCAGTCTTGTAACTGGAGTTCAACAACGCCAAGGCAGTCAATTGTGCTATTGAACATGGAGCAAAGGTGGTTGTCCAGGTGGCCCTGGTTTTTGTCAGCAGCACCTCTCAACATGTTGAAGTCACTGACCAACAGCCAGGGACCTGAGATACAGGGGAGGAGGTCTGCAAGTTCAGCAAGGAAGGTTGGAGAGTCTTGGTGGTTGGATGGGGCATAGACGTTGGTGATGGTGAGGGCCACGTCAGTTAGGTGCGAGCTGAAGGTGGTGGTTGTAACACCCTAAATCTCATTTTGGGAATATAGTAAAAATTTTCAAAGATCTTGCATTAGAATTTTTCTTTTTCTCTCTCTTTAGAACTCTCATAACATTTGAAGACTCATCTCCCTATTTAAAAGCATTTACTTAAGTGAATAAAATAATAAATAGAACCATAATTGGCACTCATGATGGAGTTTTTTTAATTGTATGTGCATTTAAAATAATAATAAAATATAACCCAAAAGGGGTGCACTTTAGGAAATAGGAAATAATATATATAAGACAAGAGAGAATACTATGCAAAGCAAAATAAATCTATAAATAAATAAAATTATTCCATGCTATATTCATATTGAACATTTAAATGAAGACAAATTCGCCACAAACTTTGGATTCAAATTGGAATTTAAATTTGAATTGAGTTGGATAATTGAAATGGAGAAAAGAAAATAGAAAATAAAAAGAAAAAGAGAATAATAGCTTACCTGGGCCGCAGAACCGAATTCGGCCCACACCAGGAAATCCTCCACGCGCAGCCCACTTTCTCACGTGCGCGCGCCGACATGCGGGCCCCGCATGTCAGCCGCTCTCCCCTCGCGCGCGCCGACCTGGCCTGTGTTACTGCCGGGTGGGCCCGCACCGTCGGTCGCTCACCCGCGCACGCGTCTGCTGGGTGTATGCCACCTGGGACCCTCTTGTCAGCGACGTTGACGTTGTTTCCCTTCTTCTCTCGCTGGTACCTGGGCCCGGGATGTCAGATCCCCTTCTTCGCTCTTGTGAACACCCAGCTCCATGAATTCCGCGCGATGCTCGCGGGTCGTTGCACCAGATCGCGCTCAAACCGAAGGACCTCACCGTTCGGACTCCGCCGTAGCACTATAAAACTGAGCCCGTTACTCGAATTCGCATCATCGACGATTTGTTCGTGACCTCGTTGGCGGCAAGCAAACGGAGAACCAGTCACCATGGAAACCGGGCCACCGGCGTCGTCGGGTCCTCGATGACCTGTCGGGCGCTTCTCCATGTCTCTGGGAAATGGCTCGTGGTTCCAGCAGGGTGGAATCGGGAGCTTGGGTCGGTGGATTGCTCGCCGTCATACGAATTCCGCCCCGAACCGTGGACGTACTTGCTACTCCTTCAATCACGGGTAAGAATCTCCCTTCCGTGTTCGCCATCACCCCGGCTAGGTTTTGCACCGGCCAATTTCAGGTTGGGGACGTCCGGACGTCGGATTGCGCGGTCGCCGGTGATGCTCCGCCGTGGGTGCGCCAGCGCCGCCGCTCGGTCTGGCTCGGTGAGGAAGGGAATGCCGCGACCGTTGGATCTTGGGTTTATGGCTACGATTGGATCATGTGTACCGTTTCGCCAGATGGAACCGTGACCGTTGATCCATCATCGGTCGGATCCAAGTCGTTCTCCAGTACTTAAAATTTGGGCCGTCCGATTGGCTTTGGGCGGCTGGGATTAGATCTTGGCCACGCCGTGGCGCGGAACCGTTGGATCTTTGACCAACAGTCGCGATTAGAACGATAGTAACGCTACGATGAATTAAATCGTGTGCGCTGATCAACGATCCAAGGGCTCCGGTTTACGCAAATCCTAGCTGTTGGATCCTAATCGTGCGGCGGATAGAGCGTACCGCTTCGGGGGTGGCCGATCTAATCTGGTGCTCACGTTCTCGATCCGACGGCCAGGAAACCTGGATACCCCTTCGGCCTGGTAATCTTGCTAATGAGACCCTGATTTATTTCGAAAACAACCCGCCGTCCTGTGCGGGGTAAATCTGTGTCTCGGGAATCTTGCGCCGAGACCCCTGCGTTTTCTTATAATTGAGGCCCAGTCCAGAACTCGTTTAAATTGAATAAATAAAATAGAAAATAGGTTTTTAATATAAAAATAATTCATAGAATTTATATAATTCATAGAAAATGCATATGAACTCCAAATTAATCCATTCCACTTCCTATAATTTTGTAATATTGTTGTTTATCAATTAGTGCCACTGGTTTTACATAAAAGTCACATTAAAATTGTTATCTTAATTAATCTTGTATTAAGCACATAGAATCTTTGGAAATTCATAACTTAAAATCTATAACTCCAAAATTAATGATTCCTGTTCCTAGAATCTTATTTTAATGTGTAGATTATTATTATGTATTTTGTTTACATGTTTGGTGTAATGTTAAATTTGCCTATACTATGTTTGTTTGAATTGCTACGACTAGCAGTGAGGTCACGAGTCATCTGAGGATCATCCTGGTACCTGGAATCTCAAGGCCCAGGCAAGTTGTGCCCTTGATCACTTCTTTTTACCCAGCCATGTTCTGATTAATCATAATGATCTGCATAGGTTAATTTTGATGGGACCCAATAGGTTACCCTAGTTTGTCTATCTTTATACCTTGTTTACCACTGAACTTTCTGGGTAGTACTTGCTAGTGCTATATGTGGTTTTGGGTATGAAGATTACACTATTCATGATTATACTTTTGTTATCAGTTGTTATTTATTGTTCATGCTAAGATCATTATGTTAATTGGAACATGGAGCGACCACCCGGGAAAACAGTGCTACCACAAGGGTAGTATGGGATGCCCTTGGCTGATTAATTAGGAAAGCTAGTGGAAGACTACCTTACCCGAAAGGGGCAAGGGCAGTAGGGGAGAGGTCAGTGTAGGGAGGCCCTCGGGAGGATTTTGCTGCGATGGCGGTCCTGCAAGGGATTCCTGCACTGGATCTTCCTATAAACTGTAGCGGGTTTTCGGAAGCTAGTGGAACTTTGTAAAGGCCTCGTAGTGGATCCCTAGCCATTCACCTCGGTAGTGTCTAAGGGCCTTGCAAACCCTGGCGACATGGGATACACGACTTGTGGGTAAAGATGCGCACCCTCTGCAGAGTGTAAAACTGGTATACTAGCCGTGCTCACGGTCAAGAGCAGCTCGGACCCTCACATGATTAAATTATGGAACTTAAATTCAATTTGTCATATGCATTGCATTGCAGGTGATGTTGATACTTTTGTTCTATTACTTAACTGGGTTTGGTATTTACTTATACTTAGTAACTGCTAATAAAATTTTGACCAACTTTAAAAGCAATGCTCAGCTTCAACCACCCTCTTTGGTAAGCCTTACACTTCATATGAGCTTCCATCTTTGGCAAGTTCATGCACATTATTCCCCACAACTTGTTGAGCGATGAACGTATGTGAGCTCACTCTTGCTGTCTCACATACACCACAGGTCAAGAACAGGTACTGCAGGATGATGCTCTTGGAGGATGCTGCGATGAGTTCGTGAGAGGTCTAGGTCGTCGTCTCCCAGTCAACTTTGGGTTGCTGGACCGTTGTCTCCCTATAATGTAATTATTTATTTGTATAGAACTCCTGTTATATATAAAGTTGTGACATTCGATCCTGTGCCACTATACATCATATGTATGAGACTTGGTCCCAGCATACCTGGTGTTTATGTTAACCCCGGGTTTTGGACCCCTAAAATCCGGGTGTTACAGTGGTGAGGGAGAAAGATCGTGAAATGCTGGACGTGAGGTCGAACACAGCGTTGTCCCAGGCGGTCACAACACCCCCTGGAACCAGCGGCGTTGAGGCAGAGGAAGTTGGGAAGGTTTTTAGGCAGAAATGAGCGCGCTTTGAAACAGTTGAGCTCGCAAAGCTTGGACTCTTGCAGGCAAGCAACAGAGGGGGAGGCAAGGGAGATAGCATCAAGAACGATAGTGCATTTATCCGGATCGCCTAACCCACGGACGTTCCACGATAACACATTACAACTTTTACAAACTGGACTCATGACTGAACTAACAGAACACCAAAGGAGCACACGACGACAACGGCAGAGGGGCACACACAACACCAACCTAAGGAGCACAAAGACATGCACGACCTGATAGCAGACATAGAGAGACAACAGGTTGACATTACAGACCATAGACCAACAACAGATCGACTACAGTTGTGACGGTAGAGAGCCTCGCCACTGACAGCCAAGGGGAGAGAAGCGATCATTTCGCCACAGGAGGCACCACTCAAATGGAGTTTGCGGCTTTGCAGCCCAGCCCCGCAGCCCTAACAAGCTTGCGAAGGGTTGGCACCGGGATGGGGAACATCGTCCTGGACAGGAGGCGGTGCTTTTTTGTCTCCAACTTCACGGCAGCAGAGCAGGTCTCGAGGGATTCTTTCTGGGCCTTTCAAGGCATGGCTTTGGCTGTTGCATGGGTAAACGACGGAGAGGCCCTGTCCGCAAGGCGAGAGCTTTTGTGGGTGGTAGCAGTGGGTATTTTGTGGAGGCGAGAGCCGCGGCGACATGGCTCGAGGGGGTGGAGGGTGGGCGAGGCATGAGGCGAGGATATCTCTGGCAGCGCGCAATAGTGGGCCAGGGAGGGGTGTGCGAAACACCAACTGGGAGGCGTGCCGGAAGGCGAGGCACGTGGTCACCATGCAGTGGGGAGGGTGGGTGGGTTTTGGAGCGCGTCGCAGAGAGGTGAAACTTGGCAGTTTTTATGAGGTAGGCAGTGATGGCAAGGAGTTGCAGAGCATGAGTGTTGCCAGCGGGGGTCGCAGGCGGGCAGAGGAGGGGGGCGGGGGGTTCCTGGGGAGAGATAGGAGACTGTTCCCTCCGAGTGGCCGACGAGCCGACATGGTGCAACAAGGCATTGGGAGGTGGCGGGGGGGGGGGGGGGGGGGGGGGGTGGACACTACAGGAATTCCGTTGATTCTCGTCGGCCAGATTAATTCCCGTCGGCCCGTGCAAAAGCCGACGAGAATTAAGTAACTCCCGTCGGCCGTCTACTAGCTGACGGGAATTAATTTAATTGCCGTCGGCCCAGTCACAGGTCGACGGGGATTAATTAATTCCCGTCGGCCACGTCACAAAGCCGACGGGGTTAAGTAATTCCCGTCGGCCGTGGGACAAAGCCGACGGGGGTTATTTAATTCCCCTCGGCCAAGGCACAAGCCGACGTGGATTAATGATTTTAGAGCCACTAGCGGCCGCGCGCGGACTCATTCTTCCTCCTCTCTCCACTCAAACCGTCGAGCCGCCACCGGGCCGCCGCGCTGCCGCGCCATCGCACCTCCGAGCCACCGCGCCGCGCCTAGGCCCGCCACCGGAGGCCGGAACGCCGCCCCCGAGGCCGCCAACGCCCGTGGGCCGTCGCCCCCTGGCCCAGCTCGAGCGCCGCCGCCCTCTACTCGTCCCGGAGCGTCGCCGCCCGCCCAAACGCCGCCTCTAGCCCCCAAGCGTCGCAGTCTCCAACCCGCCGTTGTTCATCGTCCGTCCGTTTACCGTCGCCCACCGTCCGCTCGTCCACTGTCGACCCGTGTACCGACGTAGGCTCGTCGAGGTATAATCCTACCAATATGTAAATACATGTTATTATTTTCGTCGATTTTTTATGGCCAACAGGAGTTAGCTTTCGTGTGATTAGAGTTAGTTTAATATAACATGTGATTAGAGTGTGATTAGAGTTAGTTTATGTGGCTTGATTAGAGTGTGATTATTGTTTATTTTCGTCGGTTTTTATGGCCGACGGGAGTTAGCTTTCATGTGATTAGAGTTAGTTTAATATAATATGTGATTAGAGTGTGATTAAAGTTAGTTTATGTGGCTTGATTAGAGTGTGATTATTGTTTATTTTCGTCGGTTTTTATGGTCGACGGGAGTTAACTGTAATACGATTACAATTTGTTAGTTTAATATCACATGTTAATTTTCGTCGGTTTTAATATCACATATTATTTGTTAGTATGATTTGACTTAAATTTGGATGTTGCAATATTGTTAATTAATGATTATCATGTTAATGTGATGAAGGTGATGTTATGTATATATATATATATATAGTTTTACTACTTATTACCTATAGATGTATGTGTGACGTGTAGAAACATGAATGTCTCACACACACTCTTTACTCGTACACACAGCCACAATAATGGGTGATAGACGTGATTGGATGTATGAAGGTTTCAAGAAAGGTGGGTGTCACACAAGTGAATGGTTTGCCAAGACGCAAATGTTTCTGGACCATGCAGCTGCTTTGTCACAAATAGATAATATTAGGTGTCCATGCAATAAATGTAGAAATATGACGAGCCACACCAAGAGGCGGGTCACACTACACCTGTGCTCGCATGGTTTCATGCCAGGCTATAAGGTCTGGTATCTCCACGGTGAAGATGTTGAACGAGCAACAGAAGTAGAAGTTAATGACGGTGAAGATGATGTTGATAGGATGGACCAGATGCTTGAGGATCTGCAGCCTGAACTGGCACCAGATCATCATGATTCACCTACACCGGAGGTTCAGAAGTTCTTCGACCTACTCAAAGCGTTAGAAGAGCCTCTTCACGGGCACACTGACGTGACCGTCCTCGAATTCGTGACCCGGCTGATGTCAATCAAGTCCAAGTTTGCATTTTTAATTAATTGTTATAAGGAGCTTGTAAATTTGATTAGCGAGGTTCTTCCTATGGGTCACAAGATGCCCAAAGACATGTACCAGTCCAAGAAATTGCTTGAAGGTCTTGGTATGGAGTATGAGAAGATTGATGTTTGCCAGGACAACTGTATGCTTTTTTGGAAGGAACATGGCAGAGAGCAGAAATGCTTAAAATGTGGGAAGTCGAGGTACGTGGAGCTTGTAAATGAAGATGGGGAGAAGGTGGTGACAAAGGTTGCACATAAACAGCTTCGGTATATGCCTCTCACTCCTAGAGTGAAACATTTGTTTCTCTCGAGGAAGACTGCTATACACATGAGGTGGCATAAAGATTGTACAGACATACAAGATGGGTTAATGGTGCACCCGTCAGATGGTGATGCATGGAAGGCTCTTGACAACTTTGATCCAGATTTTGCCAGCGATGCAAGAAACGTTCGTATCGACTTGGCAACTGATGGTTTCACGCCGTTCAATATGACTGCTGCGTCGTATTCATGTTGGCCTGTCATTGCCATACCGTACAACCTTCCACCTGCTCTTTGCATGAAATATGAGTTTATGTTCCTATGTCTTGTTATACCGGGCCTGAGCATCCTGGCGTACGCCTCAATGTGATGCTTCAACCACTGATTGAAGAGTTAAAGAAGCTATGGCAAGGTGTGAAAGCCTATGACTGCTTCAAGAAGCAGAAGTTCAATTTTCGTGTTGCATATCTGTTCTCGGTTCATGATTTTATGGCGTATGGTATTTTCTCTGGATGGAGCGTGCATGGTAGATTGACATGTCCTTATTGTGCTAAAGATACAGATTATTTTCGTCTTAGTGCTGGTGGTAAGATATGTTACTTTGATTGCCATAGATGTTTTCTACCCTTCAATCACCCCTTCAGAAGGCAGAGAAAGGAATTTAGGAAGGGCACCATCGTCACGAAGGGACCGCCCAAGCGACGTAGTGGGATAGAAATAACAGAAGAGCATAGGAAACTTGTCCTAGACGAGAGTGGGAAAAGGTATCAAGGTTTTGGTGAGGAGCATAACTGGACTCACATATGTGGCTTATGGGAGCTTCCTTATGCTAAGTCATTGATTTTGATGCACAACATCGATGTCATGCATCAAGAGAGTAACTTTTGCCAAGCCCTCATAAATACATGCATGGATTTCCCTGATAAAACAAAAGACAATGGCAAGGCACGCATGGACTTAGCAGTGATATGTGATCGTCCAACCCAAGTGCTTAGAGAAAACGGAGGCAAACCAAAAGCTGACTATTGTCTGAAACCTAAGCAACGGAAAGAAGTGATGAAGTGGATGAAGGATATTAAATTCCCCGATGGTTATGCCGCTGGTTTTAGAAGATATGTGAACTTGAAGACAATGACGATGAATGGACTAAAGAGCCATGACTTCCACATAATTATGGAGAGGCTCATGCCTGTAATGTTTCGTGGGTACATTTTCGAAGCTGTGTGGAAAATGTTAGCTGAAGTTAGCTATTTCTACAGACAGTTGTGTGCTAAAGAAATCAGAAGAGATGCGATGGAACAACTGGAGAAAGAGGCACCGGTGCTTTTGTGCAAATTGGAAAAAATATTTCCACCAGGTTTCTTCAATCCTATGCAGCATCTCTTTATACATCTTCCATATGAGGCTAAGGTCGGTGGTCCTGTTCAGTACAGGTGGATGTTTCATATAGAAAGAGCATTAAAGAAGCTTAGAGCAATGGTGGGCAATAAGGCAAGAGTTGAAGGATGTATTGCGGAACAATTTAAACTAAAAGAGGTAGCACACTTCACAAGTTGTTACTTTGCAGAAGAACATAATGTATTTGCTCGAAAGAAAAGGTACCATGATGATGAACGAGAGATGCCCCCCTGTAGTGATCTTTTGATTTTTCAGACAATCGGCAAAGTCGTTGGTCCACCCAAGGCATATCACCTCAGTATGGAAGAACGGAAGTTTGCTTTACTGTACATGTTCACGAATATGCCTGAGGTGGAGAAATACTTTGTGTAAGACTTATTTTCTTAAACTGTTCATATGTGAATTAGTTTATGTCATCAAATATCTCATGTCATACAATAATATTTGACAGCGAGTTTGATGAACAAAACATGAGGTGTCTCGGTAGGCCAACAGCGAGAGACATAGACAAATTGCGACGCGATGGTATGCATGGGCGACCTAATTTCATTATGTGGCTTCGGGACCGTGTAAGTCTTAATTATGTGGCTCCGAGACCTAATTTTAGTTAACCAATATTACAGAATTTGCTAATGCTTTGTGGCATAATTGACAGTTTGGGGAGGAAATGAATTTGAATGATAACTTACGTCAGTTATCTATTGGAAGCGTAACTGCCAAAAGCTATGGACGTTACGACGTCAATGGATATCACTTTCGTTCAAGCATTTTCAAATCAAGTCATCCTATGGCCGCCACTCAAAATAGTGGAGTCGTTACTAGGGCAACCGACATGGAAGGACACGAAGCCTGCTATTACGAGAAAATCAAAAATATAATCGAGATTACATTTGCTGGAAATAAGCCTTTAGCGCTAGTTTTCTTTGAGTGTAAATGGTATGACCCGAAGTATTATAGGACCGAATTTGGGATGACACGGATCCAACCTAAAAATTTGCTTCAAGGACACGACACGTATATCCTTGCCCATCAAGCAGACCAAGTTTATTTCTCGACATATCCATGCAAAAAGTTGTCTAAATGGAGGGTTGTGTACAATGTAAATCCCCGCGAACGCCTATACACTCCTGGTGAGGACGAATATCAAATTGGTCACCTTGAGCAGGTTGATGAGGTGTTTCAAGAAGAAGAGTTGCCAACTAGTTTTCATATTGACCCTGCACCGGCATTAGATTCACTAGTTGCAGACATTAACGACTTAACTTTTCCCGAGAGATGGAGAAGACAACCTGTTAGGAGAAAAGTTACATGGCGGCCTCTGCATAGAAGAGAACAAATAGATCCTGATTTTGATGATATTTAACAAGTAAAGTTGTTTTGTTATTTCATTTGTTTATATTTTTTAAGGATTATGTCATTTTTGATGCACTAATGAATAATTTCTTATTTTTGATGTAGGATGCCGCCAAAATAAAAGAAGTCAGTGAAGGGGCTGTTCAAGGGCCTAGGCCTTTTTCAGGGCAGTTCTTTGAGCAGCAGCAGACGTTGAGAGCTGTTGAGCGCGGTACATGGAGATGAGGTAACATATCTTGTACAAATAAATTTGTTTACATATTTACAAATAAATCTTAAGTTGTATGTACCAGAATGAGCAACACACTGAGGAGCAGCACAATGAGGAGGAGCAGCACAATGAGGAGGTGGAGCACAATGAGGAGGTGGAGCACGTGACATGGGACCAAGCCACACAGCATCACCAGCCATGGGACCAGTGGGACCACCAGAGAGAGCAGCAACAGGCGTGGGACCTGTGGGGCCAATAGGGCGAACCGGCTGACAATTCGATGGATGATGGCTCGGGAGGCTCTTCAGCGACACGCACACGTCGCTCAAGAAAAAGCCACTCAATAAAGCCTCGTCACACGATAGAGCGAGAGGCTGATAGGACTTTAATCATGCCACATGGAGATCGGTGAGTGTAATATATTAACTTATCTCATATAACTATTATGTGTATTGTTAATGTTTTTGTGTAATGCAGGAATTGGGAGGACCTATCCTTTGACGGCAAGGGACACCACACTCAGGTTAACCTTACGTTGGGTTCTCTTTGCCGCCTTCACTACCCTGGTATAGTGAAGGTGTCAAACGGTGATACCGAGGATGAGGTGCTCGTCAGTACCTGGGACGAGTACAAGTTTAAAAAGGAATGAAACCACACCGACAGACAGGGACTTGTGCGTAATGACTTTTGGGTATGAATTCTTTATTTTTTGTTATGTTTCTTAATATTGTAAATCTATGACTTATACCATTGTATTTGTATTCTTTATGTTGTAGCTTCGATATCGGTTGCCTGACGGAGAGGATTACATGAGGCACGCTGAACGTGTCTTCCAAAACAATGCAAAGAAGCTGGTGAAGGATGCCATATACTATGCGAGAATTCAGGCTACAAACCTGTATTTTCAAAAGCATCCGGAAGAAGCAGGCCCCTTGAATAAAAAGGAAGGGTCCTCAAAGATATATTTGACTGAGGATCAATATCGTGAAGTTAGTATTCAATTTGTTTTACCATTTATATTGATTGTTGTGATTGATATAATATGTAACATTGTGTGTGCAGGTGATGGTTCTATGGATGGCGCCCGTGCCTGATGCGTACTATGCTTGGTGTCGACATTGGGCTTCCGAAGGCTTCCAGAAAGCGTCAGCGCATCACAGACAATATCGAGGAACCAATCCTAACCACAAGTTTGGTGGTGACGACATGATACGAAAAGCTAAAAGAATGGTAAGTTTGATCTAGCTAAGTCGATCAGCAAATAGTACGATTGCTTATGAATGTTTTTTGTTTATACAGGAAGCTACGAGTGGCCAAAAGCCTAGTGACATTGAGGTCTACCAGGAGGGCCACAAAGGACCAGACCCGAACAACCCTGACCAGCTCTACAGCTAGACAGCCACAGATCGGTTGGTGAGTTTTGGCCCAAAAGTACAAACGTGTAAAGTATAGAAATTCCTGCATTTGTAAGGTTGTGAATAATGTATAGGCGGCATATGGGGAGGAGATGGTTTGTCGCCATGGCTCTGACTTCGACTGGCGCCATGAACCGGTGGATCCCTCGGTGGTGTACGCAAGTGGTGGTGGCAAAGCGCATGGACGGTAAGCTCTAACTTATGAAATTATATGGTTGACACTAAATTGATTATGTAGTAATCACATTTTTTGAATCACTTATAGATACACACTCTTTTCGACGGATTCATTGACTCATCGTCGGTGAGATCTTGAGAGCACCTAGAGGGGGGGGGGGGTGAATAGGTGATCCTGTGAAAACTTAAACTTATAGCCACAAAAACTTGTTAAGTGTTAGCACAATAATCGCCAAGTGGCTAGAGAGGAGTCTCAACAAAACACAATACCACAAGAGATCAAACACAGAGATGACACAGTGGTTTATCCCGTGGTTCGGCCAAGACCAACGCTTGCCTACTCCACGTTGTGGCGTCCCAATGGACGAGGGTTGCAATCAACCCCTCTCAAGTGGTCCAAAGACCAACTTGAATACCACGGTGTTTTGTTTTGCCTTTCAATATCCCGTTTGCGAGGATTCTCCACAACTTGGAGCCTCTCGCCCTTACACTTGAGATTCACAAGAAATACGGAGTAAGGGAGGAAAGCAACACACACAAATCCACAGCAAAATGCGCACACACCCGGCCAAGAATCGAGCTCAAAAGACTATCTCAAAGTTCTCACTAGAACGGAGCTCGAATCACTGAGAATGACAAACGAATGCGCAAAGACTTAGTGTGGATGATCAAGAATGCTCTAAGGTTGCTTGGTGTACTCCTCCATGCGCCTAGGGGTCCCTTTTATAGCCCCAAGGCAGCTAGGAGCCGTTGAGAGCAAATCTGGAAGGCCAATCTTGCCTTCTGTCGTCGGGTGCACCGGACAGTCCGGTGCACACCGGACACTGTCCGGTGCCCGATTTCCTTCCTAAAATGGCGCTGCCGACCGTTGCAGATCTGGGAGCCGTTGGCGCACCGGACATGTCCGGTGCACACCGGACAGTCCGGTGCCCCCTTCCGACCGTTGGCCCGGCCACGTGTCGCGCGCAGATTCCGCGGCCGACCGTTGGCCCGGCCGACCGTTGGCTCACCGGACAGTCCGGTGCACACCGGACAGTCCGGTGAATTTTAGCCGTACGCCGTCGGCGAATTCCCGAGAGCGGCCACTTCACGCCGAGCCAGCCTGGCGCACCGGACACTGTCCGGTGCACCACCGGACAGTCCGGTGTGCCAGACTGAGCTGAGTCTTGGCTGCACACAGCCAAGTCTTTTTCACTTCTTTTCTTTTCTTCTTCTTTCTGTTTCTAACACTTAGACAAATATATTAGTACACAAAAACAATGTACTAAGGCTTAGAAACATACCTTTATCCTTGATTTGTACTTTGTCCACCATTTTACAATTAGGCACTTGTGTTGGGCACTAAATCACCAAAATACTTAGAAATGGCCCAAGGGCACATTTCCCTTTCAATCTCCCCCTTTTTGGTGATTTATGCCAACACAACATAAAGCAAGTAGAACAAGTACAAAAACTCTTCAAATAAGAACTCAAATTATTTTGATTCAATTTTGACATATATGGATCACTCTATGCCACCACTTGGTTTGTTTTTGCAAATCAAACTCAAATCTCTATCTCTAAGTCAAATACACATGTTAAGACATAAAGAGAGTCATTCTAAGAGAAATTGACTTAAGATTTCAAAAACTCCCCCATAATCAATACTTCTCCCCACAAGAGGCCAACTTTTGACATAAGAGACAATAAAAGAGTTTTGACAAACCAAAAGCTCTAATCTACTATTTTCAAAATTTCTCAAGTGGTAGCTGATCCATTATTGCTTTGGCCTTTATTTTCTCCCCCTTTGGCATCAAGCACCAAAACGGGATCAATCTTGGCCCTTTAACCCCATTGCCTCACCAAAATCTTCAAATAAGAACACAAAGGCAATAAGAGTATGAAGATGAACTTGGAAAAGTTACTCTTTTCATCGAAGTGCAGTGGAAGTCTTGCATGGTCCAAGTCCACCTTTTCCCTTTCAATTTTCCTTGGAGACTAAAACAACGAAACTCAAGTACATGGTTAGTCTCAAAGGGTCAAGTTGTAGCACAGCTCCCCCTAAATATGTGCATTACTTGCAAACAGGACTTGTGAGGTCCAGGGAGTGTTTGTACAACTTGAGCACCACAATAAACAACAAAATGCAGAATGAACATGATCAAAAGCATAAATACATATATGCTACAATTCAATCCAAGTTCCGCGAATCTAAGATATTTAGCTCACTACGCAGCCTGCAAAAGGTCTTCTCATCTAGAGGCTTGGTAAAGATATCGGCTAGCTGGTTCTCGGTGCTAACATGAAACACTTCGATATCTCCCTTTTGTTGGTGGTCTCTCAAAAAGTGATGCCGGATGTCAATGTGCTTTGTGCGGCTGTGCTCAACAGGATTTTCCGCTATTCGGATAGCACTCTCATTGTCACATAGGAGTGGGACTTTGCTCAGATTGTAGCCAAAGTCCCTGAGGGTTTGCCTCATCCAAAGTAGTTGCGCACAACACTGTCCTGCGGCAACGTACTCGGCCTCAGCGGTGGATAGGGCAACGGAGGTTTGTTTCTTAGAGTTCCATGACACCAGGGACCTTCCTAAGAATTGGCACGTCCCCGATGTACTCTTCCTATCGACCTTACATCCAACATAGTCGGAATCTGAGTACCCAATCAAGTCAAAGTTAGACCCCTTTGGATACCAGATCCCGAAGCAAGGTGTAGCGACTAAATATCGAAGAATTCGCTTCACAGCCACTAAGTGACACTCCTTCGGATCGGATTGAAATCTAGCACACATGCATACGCTAAGCATAATATCCGGTCTACTAGCACATAAATAAAGCAAGGAACCTATCATGGACCGGTATGCTTTTTGATCAACGGACTTACCTCCTTTGTTGAGGTCGGTGTGTCCGTCGGTTCCCATTGGTGTCTTTGCGGGCTTGGCGTCCTTCATCCCAAACCTCTTTAGCAAATCTTGTGTGTACTTTGTTTGGGAGATGAAGGTGCCTTCCTTGAGTTGCTTCACTTGGAACCCAAGGAAGTAGGTCAACTCGCCCATCATCGACATCTCGAATTTCTGCGTCATTACCCTGCTAAACTCTTCACAAGACTTTTGGTTAGTGGAACCAAATATTATGTCGTCGACATAAATTTGGCACACAAAGAGATCACCATCGCAAGTCTTAGTAAAAAGAGTTGGATCGGCTTTCCCAACCTTGAAAGCATTAGCAATTAAAAAGTCTCTAAGGCATTCATACCATGCTCTTGGGGCTTGCTTAAGTCCATAGAGCGCCTTAGATAGCTTACACACATGGTCGGGGTACCGTTCATCCTCGAAGCCAGGGGGCTGCTCCACGTACACCTCCTCTTTGATCGGCCCGTTGAGGAAAGCACTCTTCACATCCATTTGGTACAACCTGAAAGAATGGTGAGCGGCATATGCTAGCAAGATACGAATTGATTCTAGCCTAGCCACAGGAGCAAAAGTCTCCTCAAAGTCCAAACCTGCGACTTGGGCATAACCTTTTGCCACAAGTCGAGCCTTGTTCCTCGTCACCACCCCGTGCTCGTCCTATTTGTTGCGGAACACCCACTTGGTTCCCACAACATTTTGCTTGGGACGAGGCACCAGTGTCCAAACTTCGTTGCGCTTGAAGTTGTTGAGTTCCTCCTGCATGGCCAACACCCAGTCCGGATCTAGCAAGGCCTCTTCTACCCTGAAAGGCTCAATAGAAGAGACAAAAGAGTAATGCTCACAAAAATTAACTAATCTTGAGCGAGTAGTTACTCCCTTGCTAATATCACCCAATATCTGGTCGACGGGATGATCCCTTTGAATTGTCGCTCGAACTTGGGTTGGAGGTGCCGGTTGCGCTTCTTCCTCCATCACGTGATCATCTTGTGCTCCCCCTTGATCACACGCCTCCTTTTGATGAACCTGTTCATCGTCTTGAGTTGGGGGATGCACCGTTGTTGAGGAAGAAGATTGATCTCGTTCATCTTGTTCCTGTGGCCGCACTTCTCCAATCGCCATGGTTCGTATAGCGGCCGTCGGAACATCTTCTTCATCTACATCATCACAATCAACAACTTGCTCTCTTGGAGAGCCATTAGTCTCATCAAATACAACGTCGCTAGAGACTTCAACCAAACCCGATGATTTGTTGAAGACCCTATACGCCTTTGTATTTGAATCATAACCTAATAAAAACCCTTCTACAGCTTTGGGAGCAAATTTAGAATTTCTACCCTTCTTCACTAGAATGTAGCACCTGCTCCCAAATACACGAAAGTAAGATACATTGGGTTTGTTACCGGTTAGTAGCTCATACGACGTCTTCTTGAGGAGGCGGTGAAGGTAGACCCTGTTGATGGCGTGGCAAGCCGTGTTCACGGCTTCCGACCAAAAGCACTCAGGGGTCTTGAATTCTCCAAGCATAGTCCTCGCCATATCTATGAGCGTCCTGTTCTTCCTTTCTACCACACCATTTTGCTGAGGTGTGTAGGGAGCGGAGAACTCGTGCTTGATCCCTTCCTCCTCAAGAAACTCCTCCACTTGAAGGTTCTTGAATTCGGACCCGTTGTCGCTCCTTATCTTCTTCACCTTGAGCTCAAACTCATTTTGAGCTCTCCTGAGGAAGCGCTTGAGGGTCCCTTGGGTTTCAGACTTATCCTGCAAAAAGAACACCCAAGTGAAGCGGGAAAAGTCATCAACAATAACTAAACCATACTTACTTCCTCCTATGCTTAGATAGGCGACGGGTCCGAAGAGGTCCATATGTAGCAGCTCCAGGGGTCTTGATGTGGTCATCACATTCTTGCTGTGATGCGCTCCTCCCACCTGTTTACCTGCCTGACAAGCTGCACAAGGTCTATCTTTTTCGAATTGTACGTTAGTCAAACCTATCACGTGTTCTCCCTTTAGAAGCTTGTGGAGGTTCTTCATCCCCACATGTGCTAAGCGGCGATGCCACAGCCAGCCCATGCAAGTCTTAGCCATTAAGCATGCATCTAGACCGGCCTCTTCTTTTGCAAAATCAACTAAGTAAAGCTTGTCGTCTAGTACACCCTTAAAAGCTAGTGAACCATCACATCTTCTAAAGACAGACACATCTACATTTGTAAATAAGCAGTTATATCCCATATTGCATAATTGACTAACAGATAGCAAATTATATCCAAGAGACTCTACTAAAAACACATTTGATATAGAGTGCTCATTTGATATTGCAATTTTACCTAACCCTTTTACCTTGCCTTGATTCCCATCACCGAATATTATTGAATCTTGGGAATCTTTATTCTTGACGTAGGAGGTGAACATCTTCTCCTCCCCCGTCATATGGTTTGTGCATCCGCTGTCAATAATCCAGCTTGAACCCCCGGATGCATAAACCTGCAAGGCAAATTTAGGCTTGGGTCTTAGGTACCCAACTCATGTTGGGTCCTGCAAGGTTAGCACAAATATCCTTAGGGACCCAAATGCAAGTTTTGTCTCCCTTGCATTTTGCCCCTAACTTCCTAGCAACTATTTTCCTATCCTTTCTACAAATAGCAAAGGAAGCATTTAAAGCATTATATATTGTAGAAGGTTCATGAACTTTCCTAGGAACATTAACGACATTTCTCCTAGGCATATTATGAATAACATTTCTCCTACCAACATTTCTATCATGCACATAATAAGAACTAGAAGCAAACATGGCATGAGAATCAAAGGCATTATATGCATTACAACTCCTATAAGCATTTCTATTTTGTCTCTTACCATGGTACATAAAAGCATGGTTCTTTTTAGCACTAGTTGCCATAGGGGCCTTCCCTTTCTCCTTGGCAGAGATGGGAGCCTTATGGCTTGTCAAGTCCTTGGCTTCCCTCTTGTAGCCAAGTCCATCCTTAATTGAGGGGTGTCTACCGATTGTGTAGGCATCCCTTGCAAATTTTAACTTGTCAAATTCATTCTTGCTAGTCTTAAGTTGGGCATTGAGACTAGCCATTTCATCATTTAGTTTTGAAATTGAAACTAAGTGTTCACAACAAGCATTAATATCAACATCCTTACACTTAGTGCAAATTTCAACATGTTCAACACAAGAGTTAGATTTACTTGCTACTTCTAGCTTAGCATTTAAATCATTAATTTCACCTTTTAAAGAAGAAATGGTTTCGTTACAAGTAGAAAGTTCACAAGAAAGCATTCCATTTCTTTTAACTTCTAGAGCAAGTGAATTTTGTGCACTAACAAATTTATCATGCTCTTCATATAAAAGATCTTCTTGTTTCTCTAAGATTCTATCCTTTTCATTCAAGGCATCAATCAATTCATTAATCTTAGCTATCTTAGTTCTATCCAATCACTTGAATAAACTGGAGTAATCTATTTCATCCTCACTAGACTCATCATCACTAGAAGAATCATAAGCATTAGCATTATGATTGATTACCTTCTTCTCCCTTGCCATGAGGCAAGTGTGATGCTCGTTTGGGAAGAGGGCCGATTTGTTGAAGGCAGTGGCGGCGAGTCCTTCGTCGTCGGAGTCGAACGAAGAGCAATCCGAATCCCACTCCTTTCCAAGGTGTGCTTCGCCTTTGGCCTTCTTGTAAACCTTCTTGTTCTCTCTCTTCCTATTTTTCCCTTGCTCCTGGTCACTATCATTTTCGGGACAGTTAGCAATAAAATGACCAACCTTACCACATTTGAAGCATGAGCGCTTCCCCTTTGTCTTGGTCTTCCTTGGTTGCCCCTTGCGATCATTTAGCGCCGTCTTGAATCTCTTGATGATGAGAGCCATCTCTTCATCATTGAGCCCGGTCGCCTCAACTTGCGCCACCTTGCTGGGTAGCGGCTCCTTGCTCCTTGTTGCCTTGAGAGCGATGGGTTGAGGCTCGTGGATTGGACCGTTCAACGCGTCGTCGACGTATCTCGCCTCCTTGATCATCATCCGCCCGCTTACGAATTTTCCGAGTACCTCCTCGGGCGTCATCATCGTGTACCTGGGATTCTCACGAATATTGTTCACGAGATGAGGATCAAGAACGGTAAAGGACCTTAGCATTAGGCGGACGACGTCGTGGTCCGTCCATCGCGTGCTTCCGTAGTTCCTTATTTTGTTGATGAGGGTCTTGAGCCGGTTGTATGTTTGGGTTGGCTCCTCTCCCCTTATCATGGCGAATCGTCCAAGCTCGCCCTCCACCAACTCCATTTTGGTGAGCATGGTGATGTCATTCCCCTCGTGAGAGATCTTGAGGGTGTCCCATATTTGCTTGGCATTGTCCAAGCCGCTCACCTTGTTGTACTCTTCCCTGCACAAGGACGCTAAGAGAACAGTAGTAGCTTGTGCATTTCTATGGATTTGTTCATTTATGAGCGTAGAGTTATCCGAGCTATCAAACTTCATTCCATTCTCTACAATCTCCCAAATGCTTGGATGGAGAGAGAATAAGTGACTACGCATTTTGTGACTCCAAAATCCGTAGTCCTCCCCATCGAAGTGTGGAGGTTTGCCAAGAGGAATGGAAAGCAAATGCGAATTCGAACTATGTTGAATACGAGAATAATCAAATGAAAAGTTCGAATTGACCGTCTTTTTGTAGTCGTTGTCGTCGTCCTTTTGGGAAGAGGAAGATTCGTCGCTGTCGTAGTAGATGATCTCCTTGATGCGTCTTGTCTTCTTCTTCTTCCCTTCTTTGCGTCTGTGCCCCGAGCCTGAGTCGGTAGTCTTGTCGTCCTTTGGCTCGTTGACGAAGGACTCCTTCTCCTTGTCGTTGATCACGATTCCCTTCCCCTTAGGATCCATCTCTTCGGGCGGTTAGTCCCTTTCTTGAAGAGAACGGCTCTGATACCAATTGAGAGCACCTAGAGGGGGGGTGAATAGGTGATCCTATGAAAACTTAAACTTATAGCCACAAAAACTTGTTAAGTGTTAGCACAATAATCGCCAAGTGGCTAGAGAGGAGTCTCAACAAAACACAATACCACAAGAGATCAAACACAGAGATGACACAGTGGTTTATCCCGTGGTTCGGCCAAGACCAACGCTTGCCTACTCCACGTTGTGGCGTCCCAACGGACGAGGGTTGCAATCAACCCCTCTCAAGTGGTCCAAAGACCAACTTGAATACCACGGTGTTTTGTTTTGCCTTTCAATATCCCGTTTGCGAGGATTCTCCACAACTTGGAGCCTCTCGCCCTTACACTTGAGATTCACAAGAAATACGGAGTAAGGGAGGAAAGCAACACACACAAATCCACAGCAAAATGCGCACACACACGGCCAAGAATCGAGCTCAAAAGACTATCTCAAAGTTCTCACTAGAACGGAGCTCGAATCACTGAGAATGACAAACGAATGCGCAAAGACTTAGTGTGGATGATCAAGAATGCTCTAAGGTTGCTTGGTGTACTCCTCCATGCGCCTAGGGGTCCCTTTTATAGCCCTAAGGCAGCTAGGAGCCGTTGAGAGCAAATCTGGAAGGCCAATCTTGCCTTCTGTCGTCGGGTGCACCGGACAGTCCGGTGCACACCGGACACTGTCCGGTGCCCGATTTCCTTCCTAAAATGGCGCTGCCGACCGTTGCAGATCTGGGAGCCGTTGGCGCACCGGACATGTCCGGTGCACACCGGACAGTCCGGTGCCCCCTTCCGACCGTTGGCCCGGCCACGTGTCGCGCGCAGATTCCGCGGCCGACCGTTGGCTCACCGGACAGTCCGGTGCACACCGGACAGTCCGGTGAATTTTAGCCGTACGCCGTCGGCGAATTCCCGAGAGCGGCCACTTCACGCCGAGCCAGCCTGGCGCACCGGACACTGTCCGGTGCACCACCGGACAGTCCGGTGTGCCAGACTGAGCTGAGTCTTGGCTGCACACAGCCAAGTCTTTTTCACTTCTTTTCTTTTCTTCTTCTTTCTGTTTCTAACACTTAGACAAATATATTAGTACACAAAAACAATATACTAAGGCTTAGAAACATACCTTTATCCTTGATTTGTACTTTGTCCACCATTTTTACAATTAGGCACCTGTGTTGGGCACTAAATCACCAAAATACTTAGAAATGGCCCAAGGGCACATTTCCCTTTCAGATCTCAGAGGACGGGTTCGTCTTCCCGTAGCTCATGCTCTCGTCGACCGAACGAGCTGGAGTTGGAGATTATGAGGATGCGTGAAGAGATGAGACAACAACGCGAATTTATGGAGGTTTGCAATGCACATAACCAAGCGATGTATCAAGTGAGTACACATAATCCGAACTCTAAATTCTTATATTTCAATACAACATCTTCAATAGTAACACATATGTTTAACAGTTAATGCAGCAACAGGGCATGGCAACAAATTTTCCACCGCCGCCACAATGGAGCCAGTTTGCAAACACACCAGCTCCGCCACCACAGTTCAACACCCCTTCGACACATATACATGCACCTGGAGATAGGGTACGTTTGATAACTCTCGATTAATTTATACACTTGTATACTTTTTGATATTTGCATTTAACATGTTGATATTTGCTAACTTGCATAGGTTACGCCCGAAGCGGGTGGTAGTGGGTGTGATCCCGCAGCAGGGACTGGATTTGTTGACTCCCTCTTCGCGTTCCCTCCTCCTGGTGGTGGTGGCGACAGCGGTCAAAGCTCTAGCCACCCAAGTGGTGGTTATCTCTAAACACTTGAACTCGTGCTCGTTATGTTTTTAACTCGTGGACGTTATGTTTGTGTAAACACTTGATCTTAACTTGTATCTGAAATGTTTGTGTATGTTATGTGACGGATTTAACCTATAATGCGTTTGTGATGTGTATGTTCATGTGGATGATATATATGTTTTGTCATATGTTTGTGATGTGTATGTTCTGTGTATGTTATGTGTGTAATTGTGGAGAAATATCTAATTTGTTGTTGCTATTGTAGAATTATAGGTTAACTCCCGTCGGCCCAGTTAATCCCCGTCGGTTTGACCATAGCCGACGGGAATTAACTATTAACTCCCATCGGCCCAGTTAATCCCCGTCGGCTGACTTGGCCGACAGGAGTTAATAGTTAATTCCTATCGGCTGGTAGGGCTGACGGGGATTAATTAAATAACTCCCGTCGGTTGACCTAGCCGACGGGAATTAACTATTAACTCCCATCGGCTAGTTAGTGGCCGACGGGGATTAATTATTCCCGTCAGCCACCGACGGGAATAACCTTATCCCCGATATCTGACGCCTGTCGGCTTACAACCGACGGGAATAAGTCCTAAACCGACGGGAATTACTTATTCCCGTCGGTTTAAGGCTTATTCCCGTTGGTTCCTGGCTGACGGGAATTAAGTGTTTTCCTGTAGTGGGAAAAAAGGGATCAGGCGGCCGGCGGAATCCAGTTGCTCCGACCGAGGCCAAATCCGGAGAGGCATCACCTGAACTAAGCTACCTTCGTGGGAAAGGCCACAAGGCTTAGAAACAAGGATCTCATAGGGAATGTCGAGGTAGTGATTCACTTGCAAGACCAGCTGGAGGGGCCAAAGTTATGGCCATCCAGACAGTGGCGGCCCTGAGATACTAGAGGCCCGGGGCAAAGTTTAAATAGAGGCCCATATAATTATTTTTTAATGTATAAAAATATTAATATCTCTACAACTATTAAGACTCATCTGTAGACTGCCTCCGCTCTCCCCTGACTCCCGCGGCTCCCGCGCGCACACGCCTAACTACCCCACCGAGGATCCCGCCGCCCGGCAAACAACCGCCACCGAGTATCCCGACGCCCGCCCGCCCGCCCGCCCCCACTCAGCCACGATTCCCAGCCGAGCATCCCGTCGCCCGACCGCCCAACGCCGCGATTCACGGGTGCCAGCCGCGATTCCCCGCCGCCCGGCAACGAACGCCGCCCCCGCCTCACTACGCCCGCCCGCCACGATCCCCGCCACGAACGCCGCAATCTCCACCCGCACTCCACAATCCACCCGCCGGTGAGTTCTATCAGCCCTCAGTGCCGAGCGCTCCCCTGCCTCCCTTCCCCCTACCTGCAGGCCGCCAGGGGCCCGCCTCGCCTCGCTCCCCCCTCGCCCCCCGTCGCGAGGAGGACAATAAGGTGGTGGTCCAGCACCGTTCACCAGCTTCGTCATGGAGTTCTCCACGGGCGTGTGTCGGGCCAGGCGCACATCCGGCGTGGTGACCTCGGCCGCCAGCCCCACTAGCCTCCGCGGGCATCTGCCGGGCCAGGCACACCTCCAGCGCGGCGGCCTCGGCCTCGGTCGCCAGACCTGCCGGATCTCGGGGCGGCCGAGCGGGCGCACGCGCAGGCAGCGGCGGAGGAAGCGCAGCGGGCGCGAGGACAGGCGGTGCGCGGCGAGGTGCGGGCAGGGCGGTGGTATGGACGGGGTGGAAGCGAGCGGAAGTGGAAGCGCGTCCCGTAGCTTCTCCGTGCTAGCTGTAACGGACGTGCGCTGTTGTCTGTGCATGGGCGCCGCCCTCCCCGCTGGATCTGCAGCCACCCCACTCCCCGTCGCGCCGATTCCATGAGAGGTCTCTCGCTCGATCTCTTTCTCACTGCTTTGAGTTGCCCGGATTTATCTCGTGTTTTCTGGGTTGAGTTGCCCGCTGGATCTTGATTTGACCGGATTTATCCTCGCCCAGGGGTGCGTCTCCGAGCAGCACCCAGACACGCCGTACCAGCAGATGGCGCACAGGTTCCAGGAGTGGGGGCTGGAGAAAGAATGGGGCGACATTGACAGAGCGTGCGGGGTCTGGGTACCCGAGGACGACGACGAGGGTCTTAACACCGTACCCACTCGAAGGCTTCCACCATGGCCTCCACCTGTTTGGGAATTCTGGATGTCAATGAAGATTACTGATCCATTGAGCTTCAAGTTGGGTCATAGATAGCGAGTGGAAGGGCTTGTCTATTGGAATTATTGCAGTCCACAGTATACAATCATTTTCCATGGTCACAAATGAGCTGGTACCATTCAGCTTCATGCCATTGAAGAAGTTTGGGACCACCTAATTGAGGAAGAGCTGACAAAAGTGGTGCCCGAGCCTTCTGAACATCTATGGATGTCAATTGTTGTTACTGCTTGGACTGGTTATGCTGCAGGAACTACCCTTTGTCTCAAGGGCCAACTTAAGCAACATGCACTCTTGATGTTGGTCGACTCTGGATCCTTGCAATCAGTCTTGACCAGCGTTCAATCATTGGAGCCGACGTTGTCCGTCAGGGTGGCCACTATGAAAACACTCTCATGCCGACATCAGTTACCAGTAACCACCTGGAATATATAGGGATGCCAGTTTTCAGCCAAGTTTAAATTTCTTACCGTGCCAGTAGTGGAACTGTTGTTACTCTCGGCAACCTCCCATCGAGACCATTTTCCTGACAGCAACATCTGGGACGGGCTGGATACTTCCTTGGTGAATTGTTGTCAACTGGAGTTTGTACGCAACCTGACCAATGCGTTGAAGGCTAAATTCCTACACGCCATCGAAGAGGGCTGGGATTTGTTGTCTTTGGATGAAGGTGCACATGTGATGCCAGAAACCATGAAGAAACTCATGATGGCGCTGTCGGCAGCAGCATGGTCAGGAACAGATGCTGTCACCACATTGCGACTGCATGGACAGATACACCAACACGATATTGTGGCGCTCCTTGACTCCGGATCTTCACATACTTTTATCAATGGTAAAATGAGATCCGTGTTGGTGAGACCATTTGTGACACTGATCACAGTGCAAGTAGCAAGTAGTCAAGTTATTGCTTGCAGTTATCAAGGATCTTCAGTGTCATATGTATTAAATTTCAACTGTCTGAAGACATCACTTGCAATTCTGTTGTGGTGGTGGTACTTGCTGAGCCAAAGCCAAAAATTTAGTACGCCAAAAAGGCCATTGCAGGAAGCCTGCCTGCAGTTCCTGGACTATCTAACATGATTGAGGACACTATCTATTTAATGGTTTCTGGGCATGGAAGAGGGTCGCAGTGGCGTTGACGCTGGCCTTGTTGGTTCAGCTTGGGGACAAGCTGCATTTTAAGTGGTGGGGTCAGCACCAAACCACAAGACGAACAGACGCTGACAAAAGAACCTCTAGGCAAACGGAGCCAGCAAGACGAAGACGAACATGTAAGCGATATGGGCCAGAGTGGGCCGTGTAAGCTATATGGGTCAGGCTGTGTCCGTGTCGGCCATGACGCGCGGCGGGGCGCTCGTACAGCTCGACCCGCGCCGCCTGCCGCAGGAGCTCGGTGAGCTTCATGGCGCGGGACCGTAGCTCCATGCAGTCTGCCCTGAGGCACTGCCAACCCGCCTGCTGCGCCACCTGGTCCGCGAGCTAGATGGGCTTGGCCAGCATCACCTTCGACCCCTCCCCCATCGTCGTCGCTCGGGGTTGCAGGCGAATTTTGGGTGGAGAGCGTGCTGCGTCTGGGCAATCGGCAGGATATGTCGATCACCCCCACGAACTGAACTTTAAATCGGGGGCTATAGCTCCCGCGGCATTGGTACGACGCCGAGGGGCAGAGGGGCCAAGACGGCGGCAAGGAAATGCAAGGAAAAATCCCGCCACTAACGAACCGTCGCACGCCCAGCAAGGCCAAGGCGCCGGGCACGTGGGTTCTTGAGAGCACCTAGAGGGGGGGGGTGAATAGGTGATCCTGTGAAACTTAAAACTTAAGCCACAAAAAGTTGTTAAGTGTTAGCACAATGATTGCCAAGTGGCTAAAGAGAGGTCTCAACAAAACACAGTACCACAAGAGATCAAGCACAGAGGTGACACAGTGGTTTATCCCGTGGTTCGGCCAAGACCAACGCTTGCCTACTCCACGTTGTGGCGTCCCAACGGACGAGGGTTGCAATCAACCCCTCTCAAGCGGTCCAAAGACCCACTTGAATACCACGGTGTTTTGTTTTTCCTTTCACTATCCCGTTTGCAAGGAATCTCCACAAATTGGAGTCTCTTGCCCTTACAAGTATATGATCACAAAGAAACACAGAGTAAGGGAGGGAAGCAACACACACAAATCCACAGCGAAACGCGCACACACACGGCCAAGAATCGAGCTCACAAGAGTATCACAAAGTTCTCACTAGAACGGAGCTCGAAACACTTAGAATGACAAACGAATGCGCAAAGACTGAGTGTGGATGATCAAGAATGCTCAAAGGTTGCTTGTGTCACTCCTCCATGCGCCTAGGGGCCCTTTTTATAGCCCCAAGGCAGCTAGGAGCCGTTGAGAGCAAATCCGGAAGGCCATCCTTGCCTTCTGTCGTCAGGGGCACCGGACAGTCCGGTGCACACCGGACACTGTCCGGTGCCCGATTTGTTTCCATAACTGGCGCTTCCGACCGTTGCCGACCGTTGGAAGATCTGGAGCCGTTGGCGCACCGGACATGTCCGGTGCACACCGGACAGTCCGGTGCCGTCTTCCGACCGTTGGCTCCGCCACGTGTCCCTCGCAGATTGCGCGGCCGACCGTTGGCCCGGCCGACCGTTGGCTCACCGAACAGTCCGGTGCACACCGGACAGTCCGGTGAATTTTAGCCGTACGCCGTCGGCCAAATTCCCGAGAGCGGCCACTTCGCGCCGAGGCAGCCTGGCGCACCGGACACTGTCCGGTGCACACCGGACAGTCCGGTGCTCCAGACCGAGCTGGGTCTTGGCAGCACACAGCCAAGTCTTTTCTCCTCTTCTCTCTTTTTGTTTCTAACACTTAGACAAATATATTAGTACACAAAACCAATGTACTAAGGCTTAGAAACATACCTTTACTTCATGATTTGCACCTTGTTCATCCATGTACATAAATTCACAATTAAGCACATGTGTTGGCACTCAATCACCAAAATACTTAGAAATGGCCCAAGGGCACATTTCCCTTTCAATCTCCCCCTTTTTGGTGATTTATGCCAACACAACATAAAGCAACTAGAACAAGTGCAAACTCACTTCAAATAAAACTTAAATTTATTTTGAATCAATTTTGGCATATATGGATCATCCTTTGCCACCACTTGGTTTGTTTTTGCAAATCAAACTCAAATCTCTATCTCTAAGTTAAACACACATGTTGAAGCATAAAGAGAGTCATTCCAAAAGAGATTGATCAAGGATTTCAAAAACTCCCCCTTTTTCCCATAATTACTACTTCTCCCAAAAGAAGCCAACTTTGATAAGAGAGACAAAAAGAGTTTTGACAAACCAAAAGCTCTACTCTACTATTTTCAAATTTCTCAAGTGGTAGCTGATCCATTTATTGCTTTGGCCTTTATTTTCTCCCCCTTTGGCATGAAACACCAAAACGGGATCAATCTTGGCCCTTTAACCCCATTGCCTCACCAAAATCTTCAATTAAGAGCAAATGGCAATAAGAGTTCATGAGATGGACTTGGAATTAATTACCCTCTCATCGGAGTGCAGTGGAAGTCTTGCATGATTCAAGTCCACCTTTTCCCTTTCAATTCTCCTTTGAGACTAAATCAAACAAACTCAAGCATATGGTTAGTCTCAAGGGATCAAGTTGTAACACATCTCCCCCTAAACATGTGCATCACTTTGCAACAGACTTGTGAGGTCCAGGGAGTGTTTGTACAACTTGAGCACCATAATAAGCAACAAAATGCAGAATGAACATGATCAAAGGCATAAGCACATGTATGCTACAATTCAATCCAAGTTCCGCGAATCTAAGACATTTAGCTCACTACGCAGCCTGCAAAAGGTCTTCTCATCTAAAGGCTTGGTGAAGATATCGGCTAGCTGGTTCTCGGTGCTAACATAAAACACTTCGATATCTCCCTTTTGCTGGTGGTCTCTCAGAAAGTGATGCCGGATGTCAATGTGCTTTGTGCGGCTGTGCTCAACAGGATTTTCCGCTATTCGGATAGCACTCTCATTATCACATAGGAGTGGGACTTTGCTCAGATTGTAGCCAAAGTCCCGGAGGGTTTGCCTCATCCAAAGTAGTTGCGCGCAACACTGACCTGCGGCAACGTACTCGGCCTCAGCGGTGGATAGGGCAACGGATGTTTGTTTCTTAGAGTTCCATGACACCAGGGACCTTCCTAAGAATTGGCACGTCCCCGATGTACTCTTCCTATCGACCTTACATCCAGCATAGTCGGAATCTGAGTACCCAATTAAGTCAAAGTTAGACCCCTTTGGATACCAGATCCCGAAGCAAGGCGTAGCGACTAAATATCTAAGAATTCGCTTCACCGCCACCAAGTGACACTCCTTAGGATCGGATTGAAATCTAGCACACATGCATACGCTAAGCATAATATCCGGTCTACTAGCACACATAAGTAAAGTAAAGACCCTATCATTGACCGGTATGCTTTTTGATCAACGGACTTACCTCCTTTGTTGAGGTCGGTATGTCCGTCGGTTCCCATCGGCGTCTTTGCGGGCTTGGCGTCCTTCATCCCAAACCGCTTTAGCAGATCTTGCGTGTACTTCGTTTGGGAGATGAAGGTGCCGTCCTTGAGTTGCTTCACTTGGAACCCAAGGAAGTAGTTCAACTCGCCCATCATCGACATCTCGAATTTCTGCGTCATCACCCTGCTAAACTCTTCACAAGACTTTTGATTAGTAGAACCAAATATTATGTCATCGACATAAATTTGGCACACAAACAAATCACCATCATAAGTCTTAGTGAAAAGAGTTGGATCGGCTTTCCCAACCTTGAAAGCATTAGCAATTAAGAAATCTCTAAGGCATTCATACCATGCTCTTGGGGCTTGTTTAAGTCCATAGAGCGCCTTAGAGAGCTTACACACGTGGTCGGGGTACCGTTCATCCTCGAAGCCAGGGGGTTGCTCCACGTACACCTCCTCCTTTATTGGCCCGTTGAGGAAAGCGCTCTTCACATCCATTTGGTACAACCTGAAAGAATGGTGAGCGGCATATGCTAGCAAGATACGAATGGACTCTAGCCTAGCCACAGGAGCAAAAGTCTCCTCAAAGTCCAAACCTGCGACTTGGGCATAACCTTTTGCCACAAGTCGAGCCTTGTTCCTCGTCACCACCCCGTGCTCGTCCTGTTTGTTGCGGAAAACCCACTTGGTTCCCACAACATTTTGCTTGGGACGAGGCACCAGCGTCCAAACTTCATTGCGCTTGAAGTTGTTAAGTTCCTCCTGCATGGCCAACACCCAATCCGGATCTAGCAAGGCCTCCTCTACCCTGAAAGGCTCAATAGAGGAGACAAAAGAGTAATGTTCACAAAAATTAACTAGTCGAGACCGAGTAGTTACTCCCTTGCTAATGTCACCCAGAATTTGGTCGACGGGATGATTGAAAGGGAATTAGGGTTAGACCTAGTTCCTAAATAATTTTGGTGGTTGAATTGCTCAACACAAACATTGGACTAACTAGTTTACTCTAGTGCATAAGTTATACAGGTGCAAAAGGTTCACAATCAGCCAATAAACAGACCAAGTGTTGGATTCAACAAAGGAGCAGCAAGGCAACCGAGGGCTCCTCTGGCCGAAGGCACCGGACTGTCCGGTGTGCACCGGACTGTCCGGTGCGGCCAGAGGACTTCGACTCCAAACTCTTCGCCCTCGGGAATTCTCGGAAGCCGGCGCGCTATAATTCACCGGACTGTCCGGTGTGCACCGGACATGTCCGGTGCTCCAAGGAAACGCCGTCCCCGGAACTCGCCAGCCTCGGGTTCGCTCGGCAGCCGCTCCGCTAAAATTCACCGGACTGTCCGGTGTGCACCGGACTGTCCGGTGTACCAGCGGAGCAACGGCTCCCTGCGGCGCCAACGGCTCCCTGCGGTGCATTAAATGCGCGCGCAGCGCGCGCAGACGTCAGGCACGCCCATGCCGGTGCACCGGACATCAAACAGTGCATGTCCGGTGTGCACCGGACACCCAGGAGGGCCCACAAGTCAGAAGCTCCAACGGTCAGAATCCAACGACAACTGTGACGTGGCAGGGGCACCGGACTGTCCGGTGTGCACCGGACTGTCCGGTGCGCCATCGAACAGAGGACTCCAGCCAACGGTCACTTGTGGTGGTTGGGGCTATAAATACCCCAACCACCCCACATTCATTGCAATCCAAGTTTTCCAACTCTCAACCACTTACAAGAGCTAGGCATTCAATTCTAGACACATACAAAGAGATCAAATCCTCTCCAATTCCACTCAAGCCCTTAGTGACTAGCGAGAGAGATTTGCCGTGTTCTTTTGAGCTCTTGCGCTTGGATCGCTTTCTTTCTTTCTCATTTGTTCTTGAGATCATCACTCAATTGTAACCAAGGCAAGAGGCACCAATTGTGTGGTGGCCCTTGCGGGGAAGATTTGTTCCCGGTTGATTGAGAAGAAGAGAAAGCTCACTCGATCCGCGGGATCGTTTGAGAGAGGGAAGGGTTGAAAGAGACCCGGCCTTTGTGGCCTCCTCAACGGGGAGTAGGTTTGCGAGAACCGAACCTCGGTAAAACAAATCCTTGTGTCACACTTTTATTTGCTTGCGATTTGTTTTGCACCCTCTCTCGCGGACTCGTCTTGTTATTACTAACGCTAACCCGGCTTGTAGTTGTGATTATTTTTGTAAATTTCAGTTTCGCCCTATTCACCCCCCCCTCTAGGCGACTATCAATTGGTATCAGAGCCCGGTACTTCATTAGAGCCTAACCGCTCGAAGTGATGTCGGGAGATCCCGCCAAGAAGGAGATGGAGACCGGCGATAACAAGCCCACTACAAGCCAAGGGAGCACCTCATCTTCATCGGAAGAGTCCCGCACCAAGAGAAGGGAGAAGAAGAAGAGATCCTCCAAGCGGAAGGAGAAAAGATCTTCCTCTTCTCACCACAAGGAGAAGAAGGAAAAATCTTCTTCTCACAAGCCGCATCGGAGTGGGGACAAGCACAAAAGGATGAGGAAGGTGGTCTTCTACGAGACCGACACTTCATCAACATCTACCTCCGGCTCCGACGCGGCGTCCGTCACTTCTAAACGCCAAGAGCGTAAGAAGTATAGTAAGATCCCCCTACGCTACCCTCGCATTCCTAAACATACACCTTTACTTTCCGTCCCTTTAGGCAAACCACCAACTTTTAATGGTGAAGATTATGCTATGTGGAGTAATTTGATGCGATTTCATCTAACCTCTCTCCACAAAAGATTATGGGATGTTGTTGAGTATGGTGTACAGGTACCATCCGTAGGGGATGAAGACTATGACACGGACGAAGTGGCCCAAATCGAGCACTTCAATTCCCAAGCCACAACCATTCTCCTTGCCTCACTAAGCAAGGAGGAATACAACAAAGTACAAGGGTTGAAGAACGCCAAGGAGATTTGGGACCTACTCAAGACGGCGCACGAGGGTGATGAACTCACCAAGATCACCAAGCGGGAAACGATCGAGGGGGAGCTCGGTCGCTTCCGTCTTCGCCAAGGGGAGGAGCCACAAGACATGTACAACCGGCTCAAGACCTTGGTTAACCAAGTGCGCAATCTCGGGAGCGCAAAATGGGATGACCACGAAGTGGTTAAGGTTATTCTAAGAGCCCTTATTTTCCTTAACCCCACACAAGTTCAATTAATCCGTGGCAATCCTAGATATACACAAATGACCCCCGAGGAAGTCATCGGGAATTTTGTTAGTTTTGAATGTATGATTAAGGGCTCCAAGAAGATCAACGAGCTTGATGAACCCTCCACATCCGAGGCGCAACCGGTGGCCTTCAAGGCAACGGAGGAGAAGAAGGAGGAGTCTACACCAAGTAGACAACCAATTGACGCCTCCAAGCTCGACAACGAGGAGATGGCCCTAATCATCAAAAGTTTCCGGCAAATCCTCAAGCAACGGAAGGGGAAGGACTACAAATCCCGTTCCAAGAAGGTTTGCTACAAATGTGGTAAGCCCGGTCATTTCATTGCTAAATGTCCATTATCAAGTGATAGTGACAGGGACAACGACAAGAAGGGCAAGAGGAAGGAGAAGAAGAAGTACTACAAGAAGAAGGGCGGCGATGCCCATGTTTGTCGGGAGTAGGACTCCGACGAAAGCTCAAGCGACTCCTCCGACGACGAGGACGCCGCCAACATCGCCGTCACCAAGGGCCTCCTCTTCCCCAACGTCGGCCACAAGTGCCTCATGGCCAAGGACGGCAAAAAGAAGGTAAAATCAAAGTCCTCCACTAAATATGAAACATCTAGTAATGAGGATGATGATAAAAATGAAGAGGATAATTTGCGTATTCTTTTTGCCAACCTTAACATGGAACAAAAAGAAAAATTAAATGAATTGATTAGTGCCATCCATGAAAAGGATGATCTCTTGGACTCCCAAGAGGACTTCCTAATCAAGGAAAACAAAAAACATGTTAAGGTTAAAAATGCTTATGCTCTAGAAAGAGAAAAATGTGAAAAATTGTCTAGTGAGCTAAGTATTTGTCATGAGACTTTAGACAACCTTAGAAATGAAAATGCCAATTTGATTGCTAAGGTTGATTCTTATGTTTGCATTGATCCTAGAAATGATAATGTTGATTTGCTTGCTAGGATTGATAAATTAAATGTTTCCATTGCTAGCCTTAGAAATGAAAATGAGAAATTAATTGCTAAGGCTAAGGATTTTGATGTTTGCAATGCTACTATTTCCGACCTTAGAACTAAAAATGATATGTTGCATGCTAAGGTTGTTGAACTTAAAACTTGCAAATCCTCTACATCGAATGTTGAGCATGTTTCCATTTGTACTAGATGTAGAGATATTAATGTTGATGCTATCCATGATCACCTAGCTTTAATTAAGAAACAAAATGATCACATAGCACAACTTAATGCTAAGATTAGAGAGCATGACTTAGAAAATGAAAAATTTAAACTTGCTAGAAGCATGCTCTATAATGGGAGACGCCCGGGCATTAAGGACGGCATTGGCTTCCAAAGGGGAGACAGTGTCAAAATTAATGCCCCTCCTAAGAACTTGTCTAACTTTGTTAAGGGCAAGGCTCCCATGCCTCAGGATAACGAGGGTTACATTTTGTACCCTGCCGGGTATCCTGAGAGTAAAATTAAGAAAATTCATTCTAGGAAGTCTCACTCTGGTCCTAATTATGCCTTTATGTATAAGGGTGAGACATCTAGATCTAGGCAACCAACCCATGCCAAGTTGCCTAGAAAGAAAACTACTAATGCATCAAATGATCATGCCATTTCATTTAAAACTTTTGATGCATCTTATGTTTTGACTAGCAAATCTGGCAAGGTAGTTGCCAAAATTGTTGGGGGCAAACACAAGGGCTCCAAGACTTGTGTTTGGGTACCCAAAGTTCTTGTATCTAATGCCAAAGGACCCAAAACCGTTTGGGTACCTAAAACAAAGAACTAAACTTGTTTTGTAGGTTTATGCATCCGGGGGCACAAGTTGGATACTCGACAGCGGGTGCACAAACCACATGACAGGGGAGAAAAGGATGTTCTCCTCATATGAGAAAAACCAAGATCCCCAACGAGCTATCACATTCGGGGATGGAAATCAAGGTTTGGTCAAAGGTTTGGGTAAAATTGCTATATCTCCTGACCATTCCATTTCTAATGTTTTTCTTGTAGATTCCTTAGATTACAATTTGCTTTCCGTATCCCAATTATGTCAAATGGGCTACAACTGTCTTTTTACTGATACTGGTGTAACTGTCTTTAGAAGAAGTGATGATTCAATAGCTTTTAAGGGAGTGTTAGAGGGTCAGCTATACTTAGTAGATTTTAATAGAGCTGAACTCGACACTTGCTTGATTGCTAAGACTAACTTGGGTTGGCTCTGGCACCGCCGACTAGCCCATGTTGGAATGAAGAATCTTCACAAGCTTCTAAAGGGAGAACATATTTTGGGACTAACCGATGTTCATTTTGAGAAAGACAGGATTTGTAGTGCATGCCAAGCCGGGAAGCAAGTTGGTGTTCATCATCCACACAAAAATATCATGACTACCGACAGGCCACTGGAGCTCCTACATATGGATCTATTCGGCCCGATCGCTTACATAAGCATCGGCGGTAGTAAGTATTGTCTTGTAATTGTGGATGATTATTCTCGCTTCACTTGGGTATTCTTTTTGCAGGAAAAATCCCAAACCCAAGAGACCTTAAAGGGATTCTTGAGACGGGCTCAAAATGAGTTCAGCTTAAGGATCAAGAAAATTAGAAGCGACAATGGGACGGAGTTCAAAAATTCCCAAATTGAAGACTTTCTTGAGGAGGAGGGCATCAAGCATGAGTTCTCTTCTCCCTACACTCCACAACAAAATGGTGTAGTGGAGAGGAAGAATCGAACTCTATTGGACATGGCAAGAACCATGCTTGATGAGTACAAGACACCGGATCGGTTTTGGGCCGAGGCGGTCAACACCGCCTGCTACGCCATCAACCGATTATATCTTCATCGAATCCTCAAGAAGACATCTTATGAACTCCTAACCGGTAAAAAGCCCAATATTTCATATTTTAGAGTTTTTGGTAGCAAATGTTTTATACTTGTCAAAAGAGGTAGAAAATCTAAATTTGCTCCTAAAACTGTAGAAGGCTTTTTACTAGGATATGACTCAAACACAAGGGCATATAGAGTCTTTAACAAGTCCTCAGGACTTGTTGAAGTTTCTTGTGACGTTGTGTTTGATGAAACTAACGGCTCTCAAGTAGAGCAAGTTGATCTTGATGATATAGGTGAAGAACAGGCTCCATGCATAGCACTAAGGAACATGTCCATTGGGGATGTGTGTCCTAAGGAATCCGAAGAGCCTTCAAACACACAAGATCAACCATCCTCCTCCACGCAAGTGTCTCCACCAACTCAAGATGAGGATGAGGCTCAAGATGTTGAACAAGAAGATCAAGAAGATGAGCCACCTCAAAATGACGGCAACGATCAAGGGGGAGATGCAAATGATGAAGATAAGGAGGATGAACAACCAAGACCGCCACACCCAAGAGTCCACCAAGCAATACAACGAGATCACCCCGTCGACACTATCCTTGGCGATATTCATAAGGGGGTAACTACTCGATCTCGTGTTGCTCATTTTTGTGAACATTACTCGTTTGTTTCCTCTATTGAGCCAACCAGGGTAGAGGAAGCACTACAAGATTCGGATTGGGTGATGGCGATGCAAGAGGAGCTCAACAATTTCACAAGGAACGAGGTATGGCACTTAGTTCCACGTCCTAATCAAAATGTTGTAGGAACCAAGTGGGTCTTCCGCAACAAGCAAGACGAGCATGGTGTGGTGACTAGGAACAAAGCTCGACTCGTGGCCAAGGGGTATTCACAAGTCGAAGGTTTGGATTTTGGTGAAACCTATGCACCCGTAGCTAGGCTTGAGTCAATTCGCATATTATTAGCCTATGCTACTTACCATGGCTTCAAGCTCTACCAAATGGACGTGAAGAGTGCCTTCCTCAATGGACCAATCAAGGAGGAGGTCTATGTTGAGCAACCTCCCGGCTTTGAAGATAGTGAGTACCCTAACCATGTTTATAGGCTCTCTAAGGCGCTTTATGGGCTCAAGCAAGCCCCAAGAGCATGGTATGAATGCCTTAGAGATTTCCTTATTGCAAATAGCTTCAAAGTCGGCAAGGCCGATCCTACTTTGTTCACTAAAACTCTTGACAATGATTTGTTCGTATGCCAAATTTATGTTGATGATATCATATTTGGGTCTACTAACAAATCTACATGTGAAGAATTTAGTAGGATCATGACACAGAAATTCGAGATGTCTATGATGGGGGAGTTGAAGTATTTTCTAGGATTCCAAGTCAAGCAACTCCATGAAGGCACCTTCATTAGCCAAACGAAGTATACTCAAGACATTCTAAGCAAGTTTGGAATGAAGGATGCCAAGCCCATCAAGACACCCATGGGAACAAATGGGCATCTCGACCTCGACACGGGAGGTAAGTCCGTGGATCAAAAGGTATACCGGTCGATGATTGGTTCATTGCTTTATTTGTGTGCATCTCGACCGGACATTATGCTTTCCGTATGCATGTGTGCAAGATTCCAAGCCGACCCTAAGGAATCACACCTTACGGCCGTGAAACGAATCTTGAGATATTTAGCTTTTACTCCTAAGTTTGGGCTTTGGTACCCTCGGGGATCCACATTTGATTTGATTGGTTATTCGGATGCCGATTGGGCGGGGTGCAGGATTAATAGAAAGAGCACATCGGGGACTTGCCAGTTCTTGGGAAGATCCTTGGTGTCTTGGGCTTCAAAGAAGCAAAATTCGGTTGCTCTTTCCACCGCCGAAGCCGAGTATATTGCCGCAGGCCATTGTTGCGCGCAATTGCTTTGGATGAGGCAAACCCTGCGGGACTACGGTTACAAATTAACCAAAGTCCCTTTGCTATGTGACAATGAGAGTGCAATCAAAATGGCCGACAATCCCGTCGAGCACAGCCGCACTAAGCACATAGCCATTCGGTATCATTTTCTTCGGGATCACCAACAAAAGGGGGATATCGAGATTTCTTATATTAATACTAAAGATCAATTAGCCGATATCTTTACCAAACCACTTGATGAACAATCTTTTACCCGACTTAGGCATGAGCTCAATATTCTTGATTCTAGGAATTTCTTTTGCTAAGTCTTACACGCATAGAACATGAATATACCTTTGATCTTGTCTCTTTTATATATGCTATGACTAATGTGTTTTCAAGTGTATTTCAACCAAGTCATAGGTGTATTGAAAGGGAATTTGAGTCTTCGGCGAAGACAAAGGCTTCCACTCCGCTCCACTACTCATCCTTCGCCGTCGCTCCGCATCTTCTCTCCAACGTTGGTATAACCTTCACTCATTTATTTCATGACCAAAGGGGGAGAATGTACTTCATTGGGCTCTAATGATTCCGTTTTTGGCGATTCATGCCAAAGGGGGAGAAAATATGAGCCCAAAGCAAAAGGACCGCACCACCACCTAATTTCATAAATTTTGATAATTTTATATGGGTATTTTCAAAATTGATATCTTAAAACCCTCTTGAACACTAAGAGGAGACCTTATTTGAGGGAGAGTTTTGTTTAGTCAAAGGAAAAGCATTGGAAATAGGGGGAGAAAATTCCATATCTTGAAAATGCTTTGCAAAATCTTTTTCATTTACCTTTGACTATCTTGCAAAAGTACTTTGAAAAGAATTTACAAAAGAATTTGCAAAAACAAAACTCGTGGTGCAAATGTGGTCCAATATGTGAAAAATAAAGAAAACCATCCATGCGCATCATATAAATTTATATTGGCTCAATTCCAAGCAACCTTTGCACTTACATTATGTAAACTAGTTCAATTATGCACTTTTATATTTGCTTTGGTTTGTGTTGGCATCAATCACCAAAAAGGGGGAGATTGAAAGGGAATTAGGGTTAGACCTAGTTCCTAAATAATTTTGGTGGTTGAATTGCTCAACACAAACATTGGACTAACTAGTTTACTCTAGTGCATAAGTTATACAGGTGCAAAAGGTTCACAATCAGCCAATAAACAGACCAAGTGTTGGATTCAACAAAGGAGCAGCAAGGCAACCGAGGGCTCCTCTGGCCGAAGGCACCGGACTGTCCGGTGTGCACCGGACTGTCCGGTGCGGCCAGAGGACTTCGACTCCAAACTCTTCGCCCTCGGGAATTCTCGGAAGCCGGCGCGCTATAATTCACCGGACTGTCCGGTGTGCACCGGACATGTCCGGTGCTCCAAGGAAACGCCGTCCCCGGAACTCGCCAGCCTCGGGTTCGCTCGGCAGCCGCTCCGCTAAAATTCACCGGACTGTCCGGTGTGCACCGGACTGTCCGGTGTACCAGCGGAGCAACGGCTCCCTGCGGCGCCAACGGCTCCCTGCGGTGCATTAAATGCGCGCGCAGCGCGCGCAGACGTCAGGCACGCCCATGCCGGTGCACCGGACATCAAACAGTGCATGTCCGGTGTGCACCGGACACCCAGGAGGGCCCACAAGTCAGAAGCTCCAACGGTCAGAATCCAACGACAACTGTGACGTGGCAGGGGCACCGGACTGTCCGGTGTGCACCGGACTGTCCGGTGCGCCATCGAACAGAGGACTCCAGCCAACGGTCACTTGTGGTGGTTGGGGCTATAAATACCCCAACCACCCCACATTCATTGCAATCCAAGTTTTCCAACTCTCAACCACTTACAAGAGCTAGGCATTCAATTCTAGACACATACAAAGAGATCAAATCCTCTCCAATTCCACTCAAGCCCTTAGTGACTAGCGAGAGAGATTTGCCGTGTTCTTTTGAGCTCTTGCGCTTGGATCGCTTTCTTTCTTTCTCATTTGTTCTTGAGATCATCACTCAATTGTAACCAAGGCAAGAGGCACCAATTGTGTGGTGGCCCTTGCGGGGAAGATTTGTTCCCGGTTGATTGAGAAGAAGAGAAAGCTCACTCGATCCGCGGGATCGTTTGAGAGAGGGAAGGGTTGAAAGAGACCCGGCCTTTGTGGCCTCCTCAACGGGGAGTAGGTTTGCGAGAACCGAACCTCGGTAAAACAAATCCTTGTGTCACACTTTTATTTGCTTGCGATTTGTTTTGCACCCTCTCTCGCGGACTCGTCTTGTTATTACTAACGCTAACCCGGCTTGTAGTTGTGATTATTTTTGTAAATTTCAGTTTCGCCCTATTCACCCCCCCCTCTAGGCGACTATCAATGATCCCTTTGAATCATCGCTCGAACGTGGGTTGGAGGTGCCGGTTGCGCTTCTTCCTCCATCACATGATCATCTTGTGCTCCCCCTTGATCACACGCCTCCTTTCGATGAACCTGTTCATCGTCTTGAGTTGGGGGATGCACCGTTGTTGAGGAAGAAGGTTGATCTCGTTCATCTTGTTCCTGTGGCCGAACGTCTCCAATCGCCATGGTTCGTATAGCGGCCGTTGGAACATCTTCTTCATCTACATCATCACAATCAACAACTTGCTCTCTTGGAGAGCCATTAGTCTCATCAAATACAACGTCGCTAGAGACTTCAACCAAACCCGATGATTTGTTGAAGACCCTATACGCCTTTGTATTTGAATCATAACCTAATAAAAACCCTTCTACAGCTTTGGGAGCAAACTTAGAATATCTACCCTTCTTCACTAGAATGTAGCACTTGCTTCCAAATACACGAAAGTAAGATACATTGGGTTTGTTACCGGTTAGTAGCTCATACGAAGTCTTCTTGAGGAGTCGATGAAGATAGACCCTGTTGATGGCATGGCAAGCCGTGTTCACAGCTTCCGACCAAAAGCACTCGGGGGTCTTGAACTCTCCAAGCATCGTCCTCGCCATATCGATTAGCGTCCTGTTCTTCCTCTCTACCACACCGTTTTGCTGTGGTGTGTAGGGAGCGGAGAACTCGTGCTTGATCCCTTCCTCCTCAAGAAACTCCTCCACTTGAAGGTTCTTGAACTCGGACCCGTTGTCGCTCCTAATCTTCTTTACCTTGAGCTCAAACTCATTTTGAGCTCTCCTGAGGAAGCGCTTGAGGGTCCCTTGGGTTTCAGACTTATCCTGCAAAAAGAACACCCAAGTGAAGCGGGAAAAGTCATCAACAATAACTAAACCATACTTACTTCCTCCTATGCTTAGATAGGCGACGGGTCCGAAGAGGTCCATATGCAGCAGCTCCAGAGGTCTTGATGTGGTCATCACATTCTTGCTGTGATGTGCTCCTCCCACCTGTTTACCTGCTTGACAAGCTGCACAAGGTCTATCTTTTTCGAAATAAACATTTGTTAGACCTATCACGTGTTCTCCCTTTAGAAGCTTGTGGAGGTTCTTCATCCCCACATGTGCTAAGCGGCGATGCCACAGCCAGCCCATGCAAGTCTTAGCCATTAAGCATGCATCTAGACCGGCCTCTTCTTTTGCAAAATCAACTAAGTAAAGCTTGCCGTCTAGTACACCCTTAAAAGCTAGTGAACCATCACATCTTCTAAAGACAGACACATCTACATTAGTAAAAAGGCAATTATATCCCATGTTGCATAGTTGACTAACAGATAGCAAATTGTAACCAAGAGACTCAACTAAAAACACATTTGAAATTGAGTGCTCATTAGAAATTGCAATTTTACCTAACCCTTTTACCTTGCCTTGATTCCCATCACCGAATATAATTGAATCTTGGGAATCCTTATTTTTGACGTAGGAGGTGAACATCTTCTTCTCCCCCGTCATATGGTTTGTGCATCCGCTGTCGATAATCCAGCTTGAACCCCCGGATGCATAAACCTGCAAGGCAAATTTAGGCTTGGGTCTTAGGTACCCAACTCATGTTGGGTCCTGCAAGGTTAGCACAAATGTCCTTAGGGACCCAAATGCAAGTCCTGTCTCCCTTGCATTTTGCCCCTAACTTCCTAGCAACTATTTTCCTATCCTTTCTACAAATAGCAAAGGAAGTGTTTAAAGCACAATAAATTATAGAAGGTTCATTCACTACTTTCCTAGGAGCATGAATAACATTCTTTCTAGGCACATGAGCAATATTTCTCCTAGGCAAATGTACAACATTTCTCCTACGCATATCTCTATCATGCTTATAAGAAGAACTAGAAGCAAACATGGCATGAGAATCATAAATATGTGAATCAAAATCATTATAAGCATTTCTAGCATGTCTCCTATCATGGTATAAGAAAGCATGGTTCTTTTTAGCACTACTAGCCATAGGGGCCTTCCCTTTCTCCTTGACGAAGATGGGAGCCTTATGGCTGGTTAAGTTCTTGGCTTCCCTCTTGAAGCCAAGCCCATCCTTAATTGAGGGGTGTCTACCAACCGTGTAGGCATCCCTTGCAAATTTTATCTTATCAACTTCACTCTTGCTAGTCTTAAGTTGGGCATTAAGACTAGCCAATTCCTCATTTAATTTGGAAATTAAAACTAGGTGTTCACTACAGGCATCAACATCGAAATTCTTACACCTAGTGCAAATCATAACATGTTCTACACAAGAATTAGATTTATTTGCTACTTCTAACTTAGCATTTAAATCATTGTTAACACCTTGTAAAGTAGAAATGGTTTCATGACAAGTAGATAGTTCATAAGAAAGCATTTCATTTCTTTTCACTTCTGAAGCATATGATTTTTGTGCCTCTACAAATTTATCATGTTCATCATACAATAAATCCTCCTGCTTTTCTAAAAGCCTATCCTTTTCATTCAATGCATCAATCAATTCATTGATTTTATCTATCTTAGATCTATCTAAGCCCTTGAACAAGCATGAATAATCTATGTCATCATCATCACTAGATTCATTATCACTAGAAGAAGCATAAGTGGAGTCTTGAGTACTCACCTTCTTCTCCCTTGCCATAAGGCATGTGAGACGCTCGTTGGGGAAGAGGGAAGACTTGTTGAAGGCAGTAGCAGCGAGTCCTTCATTGTCGGAGTCGGAGGAGGAGCAATCCGAGTCCCACTCCTTTCCTAGATGCGCCTCGCCCTTTGCCTTCTTGTATTGCTTCTTCTTCTCTCTTTTGTTCCCCTTTTCCTGGTCACTTTCATTATCGGGACAGTTAGCGATAAAATGACCAAGCTTACCGCATTTGAAGCATGAGCGCTTCCCCTTTGTCTTGGTCTTGCTTGGCTGCCCCTTGCGACCATTTAGCGCCGTCTTGAATCTCTTGATGATGAGAGCCATCTCTTCATCATTGAGTCCGGCCGCCTCAATCTGTGCCACCTTGCTGGGTAGCGCCTCCTTGCTTCGTGTTGCCTTGAGAGCAAGGGGTTGTGGCTCGTTGATCGGACCATTCAAGGCGTCGTCCACATACCTCGCCTCCTTGATCATCATTCGCCCGCTAACAAATTTCCCAAGAACTTCTTCGGGCGACATCTTGGTGTACCTGGGATTTTCACGTATATTGTTCACCAAATGAGGATCAAGAACGGTAAATGACCTGAGCATTAGGCGGACGACGTCGTGGTCCGTCCATCGTGTGCTTCCGTAGCTCCTTATCTTGTTGATAAGGGTCTTGAGCCGGTTGTATGTTTGCGTCGGCTCCTCGCCCCTTATCATTGCGAACCGTCCAAGCTCACCTTCCACCAACTCCATCTTGGTGAGCAAGGTGACGTCGTTCCCCTCATGAGAAATCTTGAGGGTGTCCCAGATTTGCTTGGCGTTATCCAAGCCGCTCACTTTATGGTATTCATCCCTGCACAAGGAAGCTAGAAGAACAGTAGTAGCTTGTGCATTCTTTTGAATTTGTTCATTAATGAACATGGGACTATCCGAACTATCAAAGTGCATTCCACTCTCTACAATCTCCCATATACTAGGATGGAGAGAGAATAGGTGACTACGCATTTTGTGGCTCCAAAATCCGTAGTCCTCTCCATCAAAGTGTGGGGGCTTGCCGAGTGGAATGGAGAGCAAATGTGAATGTGAACTTTGCGGAATACGAGAGTAATCAAAAGAAAAGTTCGAATTAACCGGTTTCCTTCTCTCGTAGTCGTTGTGGTCTTCGTCCTTTTGGGAAGAAGTAGACTCATCGCTGTCGTAGTAGACGATCTCCTTGATGCGCCTTGTCTTCTTCTTCTTCCCTTCCTTCCGTCTATGACCCGAGCCGGAGTCGGTAGGCTTGTCGTCCTTCGGCTCGTTGACGAAGGATTCCTTCTCTTTGTCGTTGATCACGATACCCTTCCCCTTAGGATCCATCTCTTCGGGCGGTTAGTCCCTTTGTGAAGAGAACGACTCCGATACCAATTGAGAGCACCTAGAGGGGGGGGGTGAATAGGTGATCCTGTGAAACTTAAAACTTAAGCCACAAAAAGTTGTTAAGTGTTAGCACAATGATTGCCAAGTGGCTAAAGAGAGGTCTCAACAAAACACAGTACCACAAGAGATCAAGCACAGAGGTGACACAGTGGTTTATCCCGTGGTTCGGCCAAGACCAACGCTTGCCTACTCCACGTTGTGGCGTCCCAACGGACGAGGGTTGCAATCAACCCCTCTCAAGCGGTCCAAAGACCCACTTGAATACCACGGTGTTTTGTTTTTCCTTTCACTATCCCGTTTGCAAGGAATCTCCACAAATTGGAGTCTCTTGCCCTTACAAGTATATGATCACAAAGAAACACAGAGTAAGGGAGGGAAGCAACACACACAAATCCACAGCGAAACGCGCACACACACGGCCAAGAATCGAGCTCACAAGAGTATCACAAAGTTCTCACTAGAACGGAGCTCGAAACACTTAGAATGACAAACGAATGCGCAAAGACTGAGTGTGGATGATCAAGAATGCTCAAAGGTTGCTTGTGTCACTCCTCCATGCGCCTAGGGGCCCTTTTTATAGCCCCAAGGCAGCTAGGAGCCGTTGAGAGCAAATCCGGAAGGCCATCCTTGCCTTCTGTCGTCAGGGGCACCGGACAGTCCGGTGCACACCGGACACTGTCCGGTGCCCGATTTGTTTCCATAACTGGCGCTTCCGACCGTTGCCGACCGTTGGAAGATCTGGAGCCGTTGGCGCACCGGACATGTCCGGTGCACACCGGACAGTCCGGTGCCGTCTTCCGACCGTTGGCTCCGCCACGTGTCCCTCGCAGATTGCGCGGCCGACCGTTGGCTCACCGGACAGTCCGGTGCACACCGGACAGTCCGGTGAATTTTAGTCGTACGCCGTCGGCCAAATTCCCGAGAGCGGCCACTTCGCGCCGAGGCAGCCTGGCGCACCGGACACTGTCCGGTGCACACCGGACAGTCCGGTGCTCCAGACCGAGCTGGGTCTTGGCAGCACACAGCCAAGTCTTTTCTCCTCTTCTCTCTTTTTGTTTCTAACACTTAGACAAATATATTAGTACACAAAACCAATGTACTAAGGCTTAGAAACATACCTTTACTTCATGATTTGCACCTTGTTCATCCATGTACATAAATTCACAATTAAGCACATGTGTTGGCACTCAATCACCAAAATACTTAGAAATGGCCTAAGGGCACATTTCCCTTTCAGTTCTTAAGCTGCTTGCTTGGCTTTGGTGTGGCCACCGGTGTGCTATGGGCTATGGCGTTGCCGTCTTGGGTTTCGTGCTTGGCGAGCACTGATGAGGATCGAGGAGCGCTCGGGGCAGGTGGGTCAATCAGTCGTGCGACCGGGTACATAAATTACCATGATATTATATGTTCCCGTTGCAACGCATGGGCAGTCACCTAGTAAGTACTTAAGAGCCATTTAAAAACATTCATATCAATATAAACATTCGATAAAATTTTGTTGTTCTTCAACATTACCATTTTTAGTAGGAGATAAATTAAAATTAGGCTCATGATCATTCACACAATGTTATCTCGCGTTGTTGTCTGAGGCATCTCGCCTCTCGTACCCTTATAGTCACACTGGACGTACAATCATGAGCTCTTACCTCTCATACGAGTAGAACCAATAGTTAAAAATTGGGTTTTTTAAACTTGTGCCCTCAGTTTTGCTAGTGTCCTCACCTTTACCCTTAATCATGTTTTTTTACTCAGTTTTACTCTTCTATTATATAGCACTAGAAGGACAAAACTGAGAAATAAAACAAATAAGGGTAAAAGTGAAGACACTAGCAAAACTTAGGACAACTAAATATTATATATATATATATATATATATATATATATATATATATATATATATATATATATATATATATATATATATATATATATATATATATATATATATGCGTCGAATGGGTGGGGGCCTTGGAGATGAGGGACCCGGTGCGGCCGCCCCGTTCGCCCGCCCTCAGGGCCGGCGCTGCATCCAGACAGTCCGGGTTAACCTCCAGGACTTCAGCCCCCGCCGTGAAGCAGCGACAGATAGAGGCCTCCGACCACTGCTCCGGGGGGAAGTCAGTGAGGGCCACCAGAGCCAACCATTCGGGGGTGCGGGTGAACCTGTTAGAGGTCTCCTCCGGGCGCTCCAAGGTAAGGGACGCCCCCTCCAAACTGATGGGGCTGAGGGCTCGCAACCGCTTCCAGTCAGAGCTGTTGGCGAACCGCAGTAGCTTGACCCTCCGAGTAGATGGGAGGAGCTCGACAAGGATGTCAGGGCACGCAGACCCGAGAGCGGCGCCGACGAAGGCAGAGATGTCCGGGATAACCGCAGGGTTATCCAGGAAGGCAAACGCCAGACGATTCTTAAGGAGGAGGTCGCCCTAGGGCAGCCAAGCCTCAAAGAAGTGTGTCCGGCCTTCCCAGGTGGGGACGCTGTCGCCATCCCCGGGGGAAGCGGATGCCCTGGAGGTGCCAAGTGGGAGGGGAGTGGGGCTGAGGAGGTCCGCATCGGCAACGGGGGAGCTGGGGGCGGACGGGGGGGGGGGGGGGGGGGGGGGACGTCTGCCGTCCAAGGCGACGACAGCTCCCAACCAAGGCGGATCGTCCCGCCACGAACGACCATGCGGATGTCAAAGCACTAGGGGGAGTTATGGGTGGGGCAGGGGTGGCAAGGGGGCGGGGCAGCACAGCAGTCGCGCAGACGCGGCAATCGGGGTGTGGCGCCAGGGTGGCGGATGGCGGCGTGGTGGAGGGGAGGGAGGTTGACATGGGGGTGGTGAGCTTCAACGGTGGGGTGGGGGTGGCCGCGCTCGGCGACAGCGAGGACTCCTCAGGGAAGGGGGCAGCTGACACAGGGACACGGGGGGCGGGTACTAGGATGGAGGAACGGCGACGAGGGTGGGGGGTTAGCACCCGGGCAATCGGCATCGGGCAGCTTTTGTGTCGATGGCCGAAGCGACCGCAACCGCGGCAGCGAACTGGGTCGCGACAGTCACGAACCTGGTGGTCCGCGACGAGGCAGCGAAAACAGCGGGAGGGGCGGGTGGGAGGCGGAAGGGGTGGCGGGGGCGACGAAGGGGAGCTTTGGCGGGAGAGAGCACCGCGTTTTAAAAGGGGGTGCAGCTCCCGAGGGTGGCGGCTGTCGCGAGACGAGCGGAAGTTGGGATGGGAGGGGGCAGCAAAGAGGGGGCGGGTGAGACAAGACGTGTAATTCCTCCACTGTCAGAGACCGCGACGCAGTCAGACGAAATCGTATCCCTGGAGATCTCGCAGTGTCCGGCCATAGTAGAGGGGATGGGCGACAACGACGCGGGCACAGGGCAGGGGGTGGTTGGGCTGCATTGAAAATGCCATCGTCAACCTCGGAAGACCTCGCGAGGCAGGCGACGGCGAGCACCGCCGAACCCAGGGAGTGGTGCGGGATGAGCACGGATGAAGCTAAGACAAGAGGACCCCTAGTCACAATGACGTTCGCAATGTTCTGAATGGCGACCGAGACCCTGAACACCCATGGACGCATGCACACGACATTGAGGCGATCCGGATGCACTGAGAGAAGGTAGTTCGCCGCGTTTCGGACGAAGTGGGTGTTGTAGTGGGGAAGAAGGGACGATGGGGTCAACCAGAGATGAGCCGGACTTTGAGGGCTAACCGAATCTGGGGTGGCGGCGGAGTGGAAGTTGGCGAGGAGCCATCCCTGCATACGGGCACCTGGGCGAAGGAGGAGTGCCCCTGAACCGAGCGGCACAGCACCGGCGCGTGGAGCTCCAGTGGATGGAATAGCGTGGGGCATGAGGCCAGGGTGGGTGGAGGGGGTGCGGGTGGTGGTGGTGGCCGGAGGTCGGTGGCCGGCGTCGGGCGGCCCCGAGCTGGAGTCACCTCCGCGGTCGCAAGGTGCGCTCGCGGAGCTGCTAGCCAACATGTTTCGAGCCATGCAGATCGATTAGAAACTTGGAATGTCAGATCATTCAATGGTACAACTTTTCACTATTGTCGGTGTGTGTTGCATAACATCACATGGATGGCTGATTCGTTGACACCAACCTGTCTCAATTCTATCACTATCTTCATTCATCTGCACATAAAACAACAGCAGCAACAAAAGGTCTGTTTATTCTGAAAAAAAGGAATCGGTGAACCATTTCATGAATCTGTCTGTACCTAACCTAACCTAACCTAACAGAAGGAGCAGGTCCTTCATCTCATATGCTTGTTCATCACAACGACCGAGGCCTCCGTTTATTGCCGACTCCAACTGTCCAACATGCATTGCAGCACACACACACACGCATGGTTCTGAGTTCTGAAAGGCCGCGCATTCACTGTACTACTGCGGGCGGGCGGGCGGGCATCACAGGACTGAAACATCGTCTGGCTGCTGGTGCAAACACTCGTGCGGAGTCGCGTAGAAGTAAACCTCGTCCTTGTGTTTATCAGGAACCTTCTGCCTTTTGGACGGTATGCGGCGCCATGGCAGTTGACAGCAGAGGAGAAACCAGTCCAGCTCCATGTGCCGTTTGTGTACTCGTCATCGGGCTCCACAATATGGTCATACTGCGGTCCACCAGATTCTGTTCTTACAAGGGTCGTAACATTTGTTTATGTTACTGTACGTGATATAGTATAGTATATCATAGCTAAGAAAAAAAAAATCTATAGCAGTTGTGACAAAGTACCTGCGATGACCTCGTCCGCCTTGGCTTGCTTGAGTCGTGATACAAAGCAGAAACCCGCCACCATCATCCTCAGTTCCTCACGTTCGCGTCACATGCGCTCCACCACCCCGGCCTAACTTGGGCCCACTGCCGTCGGCGCGTTGGCCACCCTTCCTCCGCCCTCCGGAACACGACGCTGCATCAGTGCATCACTGCCACCGGTCACCAGCCTCTATGGCTCACTAGCAGTAGCTCGTACGAGATCAACAGACGCGGCCGCCCCCCCCCCCCCCCCCCGCCCGGGTCTCGGCCAGTTTGTTTCGGCTTTTGGCAGCTTCTGACCACTAAAAACTGCTGTGGACTGTCAAACGCTCAGTTTTTTAGCTAGCTTCTATAAAATTCGCTTCGATAAAAACCATCCAAAATCAATATAAACACATAATTGGTTGAGTCGTTGTAATAGTAGGAATCCGTCACTTTTTAGATCCTGAGCCCTATGAACAACTTTATCTTCCTCCACATGTAATCGTAATGATACTCAGATTCTCTCCACAGCCAGATTCTTCCCACAGCCAAGCCAGATTTTTAGAAAAGCTGGTCAGAAAAAAGCTGAACCAAACAGCCCCTGGACGGTCGGTCTACGGTCCAGTACTCCGGTCCGTCACACTTAGGGGGTGTTTGGTTACCCCATACTAAACTTTAGCCCCTATCACATCGAATGTTTGAACCTCCGTTCCGGGTATTAAATGTAGTCGGATTATAAAACTAATTTGTCAGCCGAAGATTAAAAGACGAGACGAATCTAGTCCAGTTGGTTGGGTCTATATTTCATACTCCTATTTGAAAGTCAAACGCTTAATGTGACCCGGGCTAAACTTTAGCAGGGGCAACCAAACACCCCCTAAAACTCGGCGAACAAATAGCCATTCATCCAGTTCGGTGTCGTGGCCGCGGAAATCCCCCGCCGACCGCTGTTGCGGGCAATGGCCGCCGACGCCGACACGGCGCGGCGCAGAGCGCCACTGCCCGGGGCGAGAAACACCCAGCCCAGGCCACAGCCCAGAGGCCACTGGTCCCGCGGCCGCTAAAAACCCAACTTCCTGTAGCCGCAGTTCCGCACCAGTACTCGACCGACGGGCGGGACCGGGGCACGTGCACCGATCGTTGGTCCACGAGGCAGCTACCGCGCGCGCGGTGCCGTGTGGAGACGCGGTCGGGGCTGGCCACCAGGCCCCGCCGTGCGCGCACGCCGCCACGGACGCGTACGGCACCGCCCGCCCTCGTACAGTACAAACTCTCGGCGGTTGCTGTTTGCCTGTCGCTCCCCGCCGGTCGAGACTGTGGCGTGTGCCCCGGTCAAGAAGAGTGACGCGTGCGCCAGCCACCCTCACCGACTCCACAGTCGACACTCGACACCACCTCACATCCCCGCGCACCGCTGGACGTGCGCGACCACGAGCCACTGACGCGTCGGCCCGCCCGGCGGTAAACAAAAGCGAAGCTGTGAGCCGGTGAGAGGTACCCGGACCCACCGGGCCTGGCCCACCGACCCGGCGCCGGTGCCCATAAACCCGAGAGCGAGTCGACCACCGACGCTAGTGAACAGCTGAAACTGAAACAGCCCGTCATCTACCATTCGCCCCGCAGCGACGCTCCCTGCTCGGAACAGCCTGCGTTGCTCGCCCACACGACGACACGCATGCAGGAGGAGCCAGGGCGTCGTCCCGTGCCGCCGTTCGCGGGCGTCGACCTCCGCCGCCCCAAGGGCTACCCCGTGCTGGTTGCCAAGGAGGAGAGGCCGGCGCCGGGCGGCGACCCGTGCCCGTGCCCGCGGTGCGGGTCGCGGGACACCAAGTTCTGCTACTACAACAACCACAACACGTCGCAGCCGCGCCACTTGTGCAAGTCGTGCCGCCGCTACTGAACCAAGGGCGGGTCCCTCCGCAACGTCCCCGTCGGCCCGTCGGGGGCGGCACCCGCAAGAGCAGCAGCAGCAGCTCCTCATCATCCTCGGCGGCGGCGGCGACGACGACGACGACGTCAACCTCGCCCGGCACGGACGCCTCCACCGCCGACGTCGCGAGCACGGCACCGGCCGCAGCCACGGTTGCTGCCTCGGAGAAGCCGAGCGCGACGGAGCACGCAGCGGCGGCTGACGCCACGGAGAAGCCGCCGGCCGCGCTTCCGGTGTCCGTCGGCGCTTTCGCGGACACGTCCTCGTCGCCGCCAGATGCTGGGAGCGGCGGCGTTAGGGAGCTGCTGCCGCACCCGAGCCGCTTCGAGTGGCCGTCGGGCTGCGACCTGGAGCCGCCCTACTGGGGCACCAGCGTGCTCGCCGACACCGACCTGGAGCTGTTCCTCAACCTGCCGTGAGTGACCCGTGCCGTGACAACGCCATGGCGCCCATGGTTAACTAATCAACCATGATCACTAGGTGCTGTAGTGGTCTCCTAAGCTTACTGTTGTCTAGACCGGAAGTCTCGTAGTACTTGTGTTGATGGTTTTTAATCGCCGCTTTGTACTGCAGTTCTAGTAAAAAGGCTAACATGGGATAGCCGGGCTCCGCACGAATCTGTGCTTGCTTTGACAGTTTGACCTGATCGTGGTGCTTTCTTAGTTTAAGGCCATGAGAATCGCGAGAACAGGGAACGGCGAACTTCGAAGAAATCGTGTTGTTGCAAGTGTTGGAGGCATATATTCTTAAAGCCGGCCACGCATGTACTGTGACGCTGGTTCTCGCAAAGTGCAAACGCTAGACTAGTATTATCGTTTAACCGCCAACGATCGACGATCACGTTCCAGTACGATCGCTAGTTATCCTCGCGTATATAAAAAAACGCCGAAACCAATACTTGTAAATTGCTAATCCATCCCAGAGCTGCAGAGCCAACGCGATGGCATGGAGCCGATCGTGTGTCGTGCATCCGGCCGACGCGCAGCTCCAATGATGCGGCCGGCCGACCGACTAGGCGAGTACGAAAATGTACGTTGTCTGATTGCTACAGTTATGTTTAGCACGCACGTACTCCTACACTCGCCGCGCAGCGTGGTGCTGATGGAACTCAAGCCAGGCCATATTTGTTCGGTTGGACGTCGGCGTCGCGGGGGCTTTTTTCGCGGGCCGCGGCGGGCGCCGACAACGCGTTGATTCCGATCGCGACGCGTCGCGATTCCGACGGCGACGGGCCGTCCTGCGCGCCGTGTCAGCGACGGATCAGGGTCGGGTCAGGTCAGGTCAGGCCGTCAATCGCCGCCCTGTACTGCGGCCGCGATGTGTGTCGGGGTGCGATTCGTCCCGCCCGCTTGGGCTCGGTCCCCGGGGTTCACGCCAGCGACAGCCACGACGCGTCTTCGGTCTTCTCCAAACGTGTCCATGACTGCCACGTGGTTTCCCCAATTCCACAACAGGTTATTTGCTCGTTTCCCTCTCACCGCGACAGGCGCTAGGGCTATCTTCACCGACTCTTTTATCTTCTTTATTTTAAACTATACTTTAAAAACAGTGTTATATATATAATACAAAACAATATTTTACATGATCATATACACGATCTACGGGACCAGAGCCGGACCAGAGAAATTTGAGGCCCTATGCCAAATCTAAAGCAGTGTAATGTATGTTGTCGGTACCCTAAAACAGGGGTATCCTTACTATAGTGAGAAGACGCTATACCCGTGCGGCTACCTCTAGTCGTGTGGTGAACAGCACCCTACTCCACCACGTGGACGGCTCCAGGGTCGCCACGTGGCTAGGGAGGACGATATACTCCAAGATGCCAACAGCGGGTCCGGACCCCATGGGAAAGTGCCGGACCCCTGTACATGTAGACCGGACCTCCGGGCAAGGTCCAGGACCCCCGCGGGCGTGACCCGGACCCCTTTGTGTGGGGTTCGGACTACCCACAGCCCGGTCCCGGGACTCTGGGACAGAGAATACCCAGACCTTGCTCAGACAGGGGTCTGGTGCCGACACGTGTCCAGGCCTAGCCTGGTGCGGACCTGTCCGCATAACGCTACTGCTCCCCGCCTAGGCGAAGACCCGATGCTGCCACGTGGCCTACCACGTGTGACGTGAGCCAGCGGGCGGGGCCTGACGTAAGGCCTCCGGGTTGCGCGGCCCCTGCATTTATTATGGATAAGACGCGCCGCCTGACAAGCGATGTGCCGCCTCGGCATTTAATGAGGCCTACCCACTCTGCTGTCAGGCAGCGACCTGTCCACTCTACTGGCAAGCAGTGTGCCGCCTCAACATTTAATGAGACCTGTCCATATCGCTGGCAGGCGGCATGCCTGTCCATTCTGATGGCAGGCGGTACGCCCATGCTTCCGCGTGCACTGTGTTCATCATCACTCGTACGTTGCCAGGGAAGCTTCCGCTGCACGCCGATGCTACGCAGACCGCGGAAACCAGGACGCAGGAAGATTGCACTGGCGACTAGCATTAGTTGCTCCAAGTATTACGTCTGTTATATCCTTGGGCCCATATGTCGGGGCTCAGTACCCTTGTACGTGCCCCCCTTTAGACTATAAAAGGGAGGGCACACTGCGTTACAAGGCACGCTCATTCAGACTCAAGCCATCCTAGACACAACTCAAGCTCACGAGCAATACAACACACAGTGGAGTAGGGTATTACGCTCCGACGGCCCGAACCACTCTAAACTCTTGCGTGTTCTTGCGTGTTCATCCCGAATCCATCTAATAGGCAAAACGCTTAGGCCCACTCCTCATCTTAGGATTTAGGGCGGGTGCATTCCGCCACCCGCCCGGAGATCTCATCTCCAACATTTGGCGCGCCAGGTAAGGGGCTTGGCATTAGGTTTTTTTGCTTGTTTTCTTGCTCAACATGATGGTGTAAATCATTGAGCACCATGCCGAGACTTCAGAGGACTTCCTGGTGGAAGAAGAAGCTGCATCTTCCACGCCACGAAGTGTCCAACCGCCCTACGTCTGGGGCAGCTGCTGTGCATGCAGCGCGGCAGCACACGCCTGCACAAGCGTCCCAGACTCCAACAAGGGCAGCGCCTGGGGCGTTGTCAGCGGCCAGAGAGTTGCTACGCCACCCTCCTAGCTCCATGGCCTCGCCGGGGGCCATGAAGCAGTGGCGTGACGACGTCAACCGGCTGCTCGACATGGCGCATTCTGGCTCAACCAGATGCGGGTCTCGGTCATCCCGGCGCCATCATGAGGTGACAACGTCTATGCGCTCACCCTCAGTGAGGGGTGCACAGACCGACGACCTCTGGGCAGAGCTCAACCGCAGGCGTGCGGGAGAGGATGCCCATATCTCTCTAGAGAGGGCGCGAGAGCGCCGACAGAACATTGAGGGTCGCAACCTCGACCAAGACTTCGCTGCGGTCGCACCGCAGACTCCAAGGGGCGCCCGGATCCAAGTGAGTGTCCCATTGGCCGGCGTGGGCTACGCCGCACTCGCGGACCATCTCCGTGCGGCGACCTGGCCATCCAAGTTCTGGCCACACCTGCCAGAGAAATACGACGGTACATCCAATCCATCAGATTTCTTGCAGGTGTACGTCACCACCATCACGGCATCAGGTGGAGACACCACCGTGATGGCAACATACTTCCATGTTGCCTTGTCTGGGCCAGCCCGGACTTGGCTCATGAACCTTGCCCTAGGATTGGTCTACTCCTGGGAAGAGCTCTGTGCGCGGTTCACAGCAAACTTCGCCAGTGCTTACCAATAGCATGGCGTGGAGGCCCACCTCCACGCAGTGAGGCAGGAGCCCGAGGAAACTCTCCAGACGTTCATCTTCCGCTTCACCAAGGTACGAGGCACCATACCTCGTATTTCAGATGCTTCCATCATCACTGCTTTCCGTTAGGGAGTACGTGATGAAAAGATGTTGGAGAAGTTAGCCACGCACGACGTGGAGACTGTCACCACACTCTTTGCTCTGGCCGACAAGTGCGCCAGAGCCGCTGAGGGACGTGCATGGCACTCGGCGCCACAGACCGGGGCTGCCCAGACGGGTAGCTCGAGTGCCGTCGCTCAGGATGGCAAAAAGAAGAAGAAAAAGAACCGCGGCCACGAGAAGTCGTCGTCTGCCGCTCTGGTCGTAGCAGCTGCGGCTGGGGGCCGGAGCGAGCGCAACAAGCGCCCATGGCCACAGAGGGGTAATAGTGGCTCATGCCCTGTACACCCCAAAGTCGCCACAGCGTCGCAGAGTGTCGCGAGATCATTGAGCTCGCGAAGCGCGTCAGCGAGCGGCGCGAGCAGACCTCCAGGGATGGCTCCCCTCCTCGCCGCTGGCTTGGCAAGGAAAGGGTCGACAGCGGCGAGGTGGCCGCAGGAGAACCAGACCTCGGGTATCAGTCACCCGAGGGTGTCCTGTAGGATGTTTTCACCGGAGACTCTGAAAGGGAATTAGGCTTACACCTATCTCCTAATTGATTTTGGTGGTTGAATTGCCCAACACAAATAATTGGACTAACTAGTTTGCTCTAGTCTATAAGTTCTACAAGTGCCAAAGGTTCACAATAAGTCAATAAAAGGACCAAGAATGGGTTCAAACAAAGAAAGCAAGGAACAACCGAAGGCTGCCCTGTTCTGGCGCACCGGACTGTCCGGTGCACCACCGGACAGTGTCTGGTGCATCAGGGGACTCCAAGCTGAACTCTTCACCTTCGGGAATTTCCAGAGGCGCTCCACTATAATTCACCGGACTGTCCGGTGTACCACCGGATAGTGTCCGGTGCCCCAGGGGAGAGCGACTCTAAACTCTGCAGCTTCGGGAATCCGCTCCGCTATAATTCACCGGACTGTCCGGTGAGTCACCGGACAGTGTCCGGTGTGACAGCGGAGCAACGGCTACTTCGCGCTCAACGGTCGACTGCAACGCATTAAATGCGCGCCTGCGCGCGCAGAGGAGCAGAGCACGCGCGGGTGGCACACCGGACAGCCTACAGGGCCTGTCCGGTGCACCACCGGACAGCCAGGTGGACCCACAAGACAGAGCTGCAACGGTCGAACCCTAACGGCCGGCTGACGTGGCTGGCGCACCGAACAGTGTCCGGTGGCGCACCGGACTGTCCGGTGCGCCATGCGACAGACAGTCTCCCAACGACCACTTTTGGTGGTTGGGGTTATAAATACCCCCAACCACCCCACATTCAAGGCATCCAAGTTTTCCACCTTCCAACTACTTACAAGAGCTCTAGCATTCAATTCAAGACACACCAAAGAGATCAAATCCTCTCCAAACTCCACACAAAGCTTTAGTGATTAGAGAGAGAGATTTGTTGTGTTCATTTGAGCTCTTGCGCTAGGATTGCTTCTTTTTCTCATTCTTTCTTGCGATCATCTCAATTGTAATCAAGGCAAGAGACACCAATTGTGTGGTGGTCCTTGCGGGGAAGTTTGGTTCCCGTTTGATTGAGAAGAGAAGCTCACTCGGTCGGAGGGACCGTTTGAGAGAGGGAAAGGGTTGAAAGAGACCCGGTCTTTGTGACCACCTCAACGGGGAGTAGGTTTGAGAGAACCGAACCTCGGTAAAACAAATCCTTGTGTCTCACTTCTCTATTCGCTTGCGATTTGTTTTTACGCCCTTGTAACACCCCTGGTGTTACTATAACTAAAACTTGAGCATGGCATCATAAACATTGGCATTGCATATGTTTGACACACCTAGGGTGCATTCACTAGGTAAAAATTTCAAACAAGTTGTATTGTTACAACATTTTGCAAATAGACCCCTGGATAGGGAACTTAACCCTAAATAGGGATTAAAGGGGTAAAACCTAGCCCAAGTTGAGAAAACCAAAAAGTTTTAGGGAAATAGTCATGAAATATTCCCAAGAATAAAGTTGAATCACATTTATACCCCTGGGATACCAAAAACCCTAATTGGAACCCTGGAAAACCCTAAAACCAAACCCTAGGGACCTATGTGCAAAATTAGTCCACTTTTGGACTAAAGTGCAAAAACCAAGTTAAATAAGTATCTTAAGCCATTTGGACTCACTTGCAAAAAGGACTCTAATTGAGATTTCATGTTAAGTTTGAATTTCAGAGTTTTGGCTCAACTTTGGAGCCTTGCAACTTTTAAATTCTAGGGTTTTTGCCCTAGGTCACCACATCAAAATTGTAGCCCAATCATAGGAGAACAACTTTGCTTAAGAGTGTAAACTCAGTTATTAAGAAAAATCTGGAGATAATCATGCTCAAAATCTGGCTGTCAGGCTGTTAGGGTCTGAATTTTCAGACTAACAGTGGACTGACATCAACTTCAAGCTCAATTCTGAGCATGATCCTATGACTGTTTGTTGATGCACGATGTATCAAAGTTGGAGCTGGTCTATTAAGCTATAATTTTGCTGTAGAGTGTTGGTCACGTTGCTATAGAAATCTGAGAGGAATTTGGCCCTGAACTTCGACTATCAGGTGCACTAAATCAGGTTCGCCATGGTACAGTGCCTGGAAGGATCAGATCAACCGCGCCCCTCGCCGTCGATGACTTTGCACCGGGATCGTCGCCGCCGTTGAGATTCACACTCACTGGTAACCGGATAGCACTCGGAGTCGCGTAAATATCCTCGCCGTGGATAGACTCCGGCCATAAAACAACTCCGACCACCGTACCATGGTCACCGCGGCGGAATTGGATAAGAACGCCGGTGATCGCCGTCGCACGGCCTTGCGCCGCGTGTCCGAGCCTTTCCACCACGTCGCCGTGACTCCCTATAGCTGTCCCATCGTCGCCAGGGAGGTTGCCACGACGGTGGACACGAATTCACAGCGCCCAAGTTCTTCTTCATCTCCGGCCGCCAGCACGGCTCGGCCAAATTGATCACCACCGCTCACTCCTTCTATAAATTGAGCCCGCGGCCAGCTCCACCACATTATCACGCACCACCCCAACCAGTATTGCTCCCAGTCAATCACCCGTGAGCTCGAATTTTAAACTTCCCCCAATTCGGTTTCCGCCCCCGCGAAGAACACCTCACTGCGGCCAGCCCTTTTCCGGCCAGTCCATGTCCCCTGCTTCCTCGTTGGAGCACTCTCATAGCTCTGTGATGTTTACCGTGTCACCAATTCGAACTAAGAGACCACCAGTCATCGGGAACACATTCATCTGTCCGCCACCCATTCGGTTCACACGGATAGAGCTTGATAGCTCACCAAATGTGCAATTAACTTAGGGAAAATACTCTCTAGGTCGTGGATTTGGTTTAGTCCAAAGCGGAGCGCCGGTCTTGGCCCCCTCCGGCCGGTCTAGTTCGTCGGAGTTGCGCTCCCCGCGTTCACCGTCGTCGGGGACTTCAAACCGAGAATAGATAGAAGTTGGAGGACTCTTCTGCAAAGTGTCAGTGACTTAAAAGAACAGTAACCGAACCCATCCCCAGTTAGTGAAAACCCCGAGGGTTTTTTTTGCAAAGCCGCTAGCGCGCGTGGGCGCGCTTCTGCTTAGATCTGGGCCGTGTGGGCCGAAATCAGCCCACTACTCTTGCTGCCTTTTTCCTTTTCTTTTTACTTCAGAACCAAATAACTTGTAGAAAATTGTAGAAAAATCCTGAAATTGTGAAACCAATTTTCCTAGGCTTCTTATTTTCCCTAGAATTTAATAAAAATAGTTTTATGATTTTTAGATGAAATAAGGAATTTTAAGGCATTTTAAGTGTGACGGAATCTCCCAAGTCATTAGGCCCACCTACAGTTGTCCTTGTCCAACAGACATCAGACAACCCTGTAGATGTTCCTGAATCACTTCACAAGTTCGGTATCTTTATCCTTACCTTTCCAGGAACGTTTCACCCGTCTGACAGACAGTATGTTCATCGGAGATGCAGAAGTGCGGAAGTGATTACATAAACTTTACATTTATTGAAAAGTAAGAGTAAGTCGTTTAATACAGACCAGAGTATAAGCGAGTGCAGAAAAAGTATTATTACAATACCTGGGAGGTAAAAGCTCCTCCCATTAAGTTCTTTACATAAAAGTTTTTAAGGAGGACCCGGTCCTCTGGCAGCTTCAGTCTTGATTATCTTCACTTTTCACCACCTTGGTACAAAAACAACAAAAGTTTGTTGTCTCCTCACCTAAAAACAACGGGGAAATAAACCCTGAGTATGGAATTACTCAGCAAGTCTTACCCGACTAAGGAAAAGACTCTCAAGGGTATGCTGGTTTAAGGGAGTCAAGGTAAGGCTTCTTAATAATCAAAGACTCTGTTTTGCAGAAATGCTTACTAAAGTGGATCATTAAAATCCAGTTTTATTAGTCAAGTTAAGTAAACTTACTTATCTCTAGAGTTCTCTCTAACCTAGTTCAAACACTTATCCTGAACTAGCCAAGTTCTTAATTCATACTTTATCTTCACTGGAGTGCTACGTGTAGGGCAGTGACCAAGTCTTCATAACCGCGAAGGTACGGCGATCCGAATCGATTATACTCAGCTGAGGATCTCCGATCACACGACATATGTAGCCTTGCCACAATTAAAACACCCGGTTGAGGAGCTGGGCAAAGCAGGGAATCGAGTGCCCGGGGCACCCGGCTGATTTGGGGTAGTGGAGGCATTGTTGGGGCGAATAATGATTGGCTGCTTGAAAGGGAATGAGGGCGGTCGAGAGAAAGAACGATTTTAGCTAGAAGGCCGGATCACAAACCGTTGCCTCTTTGCCTGGCCCTGATTAGGCTTCTCACCACCAAATCCCTTGTTCTTCCCGGAACCTGCATATTTTGCTTCAACGGATAAGGCTGTGCTGACAGCCTTCCCATACGTGAGATCTATGCAGGTGGCCATTTTTCTGTGCAATCGATCATTCAGACCCCTCATAAAGCAGTTCTTCTTTTTTAAATCAGTGTTCACCTGCTCGATGGCATACTGCGACAGGTGATTGAACTTGTTGAGATATTGATTGACAGTATCTCCTCCTTGTTTCAGCTTCATGAACTCTTCTTGCTTCATATGCAGAACACCTTTGGGTATGTAGTGCTCACGGAAGGCCGCTTTAAATTCTTCCCATGTGACTTGATGGTTAGCAGGTTGAATAGCCACAAAATTTCCCCACCAAGTACTGGCAGGGCCGTGTAGTTGTTGCGCTGCGAACAACGGCTTCTGTGTCTCTGAACAGCGGAGAAGACCAAATTTTTGTTCAATAACCCGTATCCACTCATCAGCTTCCAACGGGTCCTCAGCCTTAACAAATAGTGGTGGACGGGTTTCAGAGAAATCCAGATATGTGGTTTCATGGGGGCCTTGCTGATAACCCCTTCCTCCCTGCTGCTGGAATTGTTGGCCCGCCATTTCTCTAAGAAAGCGGGTATTGTCTGCAGTTGCGTTCACCAAGGCGGCAATCGCCTCGGCCAATGTGGGAGGAACCGAGGGTGGATTTGGGGTGACATCCCTTCCCCCAGAAGTTCCTGCTGCATCCTGTCCTCGAGTCCTGGTAGGCATATGAGGCAAGGAACATTTGAAGTAAACATAATATGCCAGAGAAACCTTCCATTTTACATTACTATAAAAAGTAATGATACAGACTCGATGTTATACAACAGGATACATTACCCATTATACAAGAGTTCAACCTATTATACAACATACTCCTTCTAATTCTACAAGCTACACTACTACTCCTGCTTCTGATTGCTCTTGGCAGCTTCATTGTCAGGTGTGGGAGACCATACGTCGACCAGCCTCAAAGAAGGAGGGGGCCTAAAAAGGTCTAACTCCCCACCAAGCGCTTCTCCCGCATTATGCGAGGGTCCGGCTTCTGACCTGACAGGATCTGCAGGGACATTTGGGTGTAATTGCGAATACAGTACATGAACTTCCTCATGTAAAGTATTGCAATATACCTGCAAGTTATCAATAGCAGTGCTAAGCTCTTCGACTCGTGCTCGAGCCTTCGCTTCCTTAGCCCAAGCTACTGAACGAGACTGTACTGCCCAATCAAGCGCCAAATCTCGATCAACTAGTTGATCTTGCAGGGTACAGATGTAACTTCTTAATTCATTTATTCGGTCACCGTCCGCAACCCATAGATTGGTCCTGCGTTGTAACTCTGCTTGAAGTTGATTCACGCGAGCTTCGAGATCGCCAATAGGATCGTTGCTCCCGCTACTGCTATCTTGCTCCCGTGGGGCAAGTTGGTGTCGAGGTACTCTGATAGGTCCATTATGTTTTCGCGCCGTTTTCCTTGTACGTGGCGGCATTTTCTATGGGGGAACTTTATTAGTACAATTCTTAGCATGATGCATGAATAATTACAGAATCAACCTTAGTTGATTCAACCTTCTATACATCGCACTCTTTCTATCTGGTCTTTAAAATAAACTCTTCAGAGATACTTAGGTAAGAAGAGAAGAAATTTTCTAGATAAGTCTTAGAAAATCCTTTTGAAGATGCTACATAGTATCTGTCAAGAAGGGCTACGCTCCGATACCAGCTGTGACGGAATCTCCCAAGTCATTAGGCCCACCTACAGTTGTCCTTGTCCAACAGACATCAGACAACCCTGTAGATGTTCCTGAATCACTTCACAAGTTCGGTATCTTTATCCTTACCTTTCCAGGAACGTTTCACCCGTCTGACAGACAGTATGTTCATCGGAGATGCAGAAGTGCGGAAGTGAATACATAAACTTTACATTTATTGAAAAGTAAGAGTAAGTCGTTTAATACAGACTAGAGTATAAGCGAGTGCAGAAAAAGTATTATTACAATACCTGGGAGGTAAAAGCTCCTCCCATTAAGTTCTTTACATAAAAGTTTTTAAGGAGGACCCGGTCCTCCGGCAGCTTCAGTCTTGATTATCTTCACTTTTCACCACCTTGGTACAAAAACAACAAAAGTTTGTTGTCTCCTCACCTAAAAACAACGGGGAAATAAACCCTGAGTATGGAATTACTCAGCAAGTCTTACCCGACTAAGGAAAAGACTCTCAAGGGTATGCTGGTTTAAGGGAGTCAAGGTAAGGCTTCTTAATAATCAAAGACTCTGTTTTGCAGAAATGCTTACTAAAGTGGATCATTAAAATCCAGTTTTATTAGTCAAGTTAAGTAAACTTACTTATCTCTAGAGTTCTCTCTAACCTAGTTCAAACACTTATCCTGAACTAGCCAAGTTCTTAATTCATACTTTATCTTCACTGGAGTGCTACATGTAGGGCAGTGACCAAGTCTTCATAACCGCGAAGGTACGGCGATCCGAATCGATTATACTCAGCTGAGGATCTCCGATCACACGACATATGTAGCACTTAACCCTTGCATATGTCGACCCGCCACCAGGTTTCTTAAGACCAGATCAGGTTCACGCAAACCGAGAGCACAGATACACCACCGTCCAGCCTCTTGCCACGGAGGGTACACGCTACTCTCGCCATCGCTCCACGCCCATTTCGTGTTATCTTATTCTGGCCTTAGTCTGCCCGAGGCAAGGCTTACCCATGACGAGGCATGTGACCAGTTAAAGGGTCATCGATCATCAAGCCTACATCGACAAGGTCCTTAATCGACTCAGACGGAGACACTACACCGAGACTCTCTTTCTCGTGCAAGTCACCCGCCCAGTCTCAGCTTAATCTTTTAACCCCAAAGGTTGGTACCTGGCAGAGGTACATCTTTTCCGATGTTGAATCCATCAAGGCCTTTGACAGATTCACCATCAAGTTTTATTTTGAAAACAACCCTCCCACTTTGCTAAACATCTTTTGTAAAACAAATCCTTTTGTTTTGCTAGAGCAATACTAAGCATAATAAAACCTTTTGTAAAATAGGGTATCAAGGAAGGTAATCAATTCCAAGGAAAGTAATGCAGGAATTGTTTAAGCAATCAACTCCTAACACCTAATGCATCAAGCAAGTGAATTTTTTTTTAAAACACAAGGAGGTGGCAAATGCACCGGGGCTTGCCTTTGTTTATGGGTGAGTCAGGCTCAGATCCACAAATATCGAAGTAGAAACAGTTCTCAGCCTGTGTTTCCAAAGGTGGTGGTACTTGCTCTTCAGTGGCTTCCACTTCTTCGTGTTCTAATCATAACCATACATATGTATAAGAATGAATGCCATGGGATGCTCATGAGGGTGCAAAGATAATATAAACTTATTATCTAAGTCTTGAATACAATTTTCCTTCACGGAACTCCGAGAACTTAGGGTTTCCGGAGTCAGTAAAGGAGTTCACAGGGCAGGGGGGGTGTTTTGGGGTTTAGTGATCAAACAAGGTCCAAATTAATTCAAACTCTACCTAAGGCTTCTAAATAATGTGGGGAGTTCATATAAAAATTTTGAACATTTTTGGCATTACTATTAATTCTTTAAAATTCCAGAACCATTTCTTTAAGCTATTTTAAATGCCCTAAAATTCTCTGTTTAACCCAAAAATCATGAAACTATTTTTATTAAATTCTAGGGAAAATAAGAAGCCTAGGAAAATTAGTTTCACAATTTTACCATTTTTCTACAATTTATAACAAATTTCTCAAGCTCTTCTAAAAAAGAAAAAGAAAAAGATTCAACAGGACTGGGCCAGTTTCAGCCCAGGCGGCCCAATCCAGAGGGAAAGGCGCCCGCGCCCGCGCGCGCTGGCGACTTTGCACAGGGGTTCCCGGGGTTTTGGCTAACTGAACACGAGTTCCTATTACTGTTTCTTGTGTCACTGACAGATTGCAGATAAGCCCTCCACCTTCTATCTCTTCGCAGACCAAAGTCCACGACGGCGTTCACGCGCGGAGAGGCTCCGGCGAGGTCCTGGACCGGCCGATTGGGGCTATGACCGGCGCTCAGCTTCGGCCTAAATCAAATTCACTACCTGGAGAACGTTTCCCCTAACTTAATTGCACAAATAACCAACTACTGAGCTCTGGCCACGATGACCGAGAGCATGGCGGCTCAAGTGTTGTGTTCCCGGCGATCCCAGGTGATTCGGTTCGATTAAAGGGGTCGGGGAGCATCACCAACATGTAAGGGTGCTAGAACAAGAACGAGAAGGGAATGAGCAGACCTGGGGAAGGCTGGCCGCGGTGAGGTGAGTTTACGGTGGCGGAGAGTGGATTTGGGGCGAATCCAAAATTCGCGACTTCAAGCGAAGGACTGCAAGCGATTAGCGGTGGCTGAGTGCGTGAGGATGTGGTGAAGCTTACTGCGGGGTCAATTTATAGATCCCCGGGGCGGTGGCGCTTAATTTGAGCGGATAGCGGAGGCGACCGGAGATGAGGAAGGGGCCTGGCGTCGTGGTTACGTGTTCCCAGCCATGGCGAGCTCATCGACGATGATGGGACGGCAGTAGGGAATCACGGCGGTGCCGTGGAAAGGCTCGAACACGCGGCGGGCACAGAGATGGCACGACGGCGGCGAGTGGCTTTATCTACGGCGGTGAACAAAGGGGAGGGGTACCGCGGCTGGCGGGGTGGCATCCAGCTCACCGACGATGAGGATTTGTTTATAGAGCTATGTTTATCTGAAGACCACGATGCACGAATCACGGCAAAGGATCGACCACTGGCAACGACTCATCGGCGACGAGCCCGTCGCGCTGGCGATCTAATCCCCAATGGTCTACTGTACCATCGTGAACTGCTTATCAGTGCACCTGACAGTCAATGTTTGGGTCGATTTTGCTCTCAAATTCACATGGCAGCTAATCCGAGGCTCTGCAGCAAAGTTGTAGACTAACATACCATCTCCATCTTTGTTATAGCAGCCATGGGCAAATTCTCAATAGATTACTCATAATTTGTCTCCAAAGATGGTCCAATGTCACTGATCATATAATCATCAGCTTATTTTATTCTGACAGCCCATCTTTGGGCTCACTTATTTCCAAATTTCTCATAAGAACATGATTTGCTCTCTTCAGCAAAATTGTTCTCCTTTGATTGGTCTACAAACTTGTTATGGTCACTTAGGGCAAAAACCCTATATTTTAAAAGATACAGGGCTCCAAAGTTGAGCCCACTAAACTGAATTTCAGACTTAGAATAGAGCTTAAGTGAGGTCCATTTTGCATTTAAGTCCAAAATCCAATATTTGGCTTACAAGTCCACACATTTGTGAACCAAATGATTTAAGATACTTATTTGACTTGGTTTTTGCACTTTAGTCCAAAAGTGGACTAATTTTGCACATAGGTCCCTAGGGTTGGGATTTAGGGTTTTCCAGGGTTCTAATTGAGATTTTTGGTATCCCCAGGGGTATAAATGTGACTCAACTTTGCTTTTGGGGACATTTTATGACTCTTTCCCTAAAGCCTTTAGGTTTTCTTCATTTGGGTTAAGTTTTGCCCCTTTGAGCCTGATTTAGGGTCAGGTTTACTATCTAGGGTCCTATTTGCAAAACACCAAAAACAATACACTTGTTTGAAATTTTTACCTAGTGAATGCACTCTAGGTGTGTCAAACATATGCAATGCCAATGTTTATGATGTCATGCTCAAGTTTTAGTTACAGTAACACCAGGGGTGTTACATCCTTCCCCCCATAAAAGAATCTCGTCCCGAGATTAAAGGTCCTAGGGTGAGTAATGGAAAAGGAAATGTGTCACATTTTTATTCCCTTATTTCTGGTACAAGGCAGGGGCAGTGTGGGGGTTCATTCCTTTATTACAAGAACTATATACATTTACAAATTACATGAGGCTAGAAAGCCTGGGAAATTCTTATCTAAAAAGTCTTAGGTTTCCCATGTAGCCTCTTCTTCAGAATGTTGGTTCCATTGTATCTTATAAAACTTGAGAGTTTTTCTCCGGGTAACCCTGTCCTTTTGATCCAGGACTCGAATAGGATGTTCCGAGTATGTTAAATCTGGTTCTAGGACAACATCTGTCACTTCAATGGTTCGATCGGGAACCCGAAGACACTTCTTCAATTGCGACACATGGAACACATTATGGATAGCAGACAGAATTTCGGGGAGCTGCAATCGATACGCCACTGGTCCACATTGCTCAAGTACCGGGAATGGACCAATGTACCTGGGTGCAAGTTTCCCTTTGACCCCGAAACGCGATACTCCCTTCATGGGTGAAACTTTCAGGTAGACATAGTCCCCTTCATGAAAATATAAGGGCATTCGCCGTTTGTCTGCATAACCCTTCTGACGGGCTTGTGCTTTCTTCATTTTATGAATAATTTTCTGAACCTTTTCCTCGGCCTCCTTCACAATATCAGGCCTAAAGAAATACCTTTCTCCAGGTTCAGACCAATTTAGCAGAGTTCGACACCGTCGCCCATATAAAGCTTCAAAAGGTGCCATCTTGATACTCTCTTGATAACTGTTATTATATGAAAACTCCGCCAAAGGCAAACATTCATCCCATTTTGGTGAGAAATCTAGGACACATGCTCGCAACATATCTTCGAGTACTTGATTAATTCTCTCAGTCTGTCCACTGGTTTGTGGATGATATGCCGAACTATGGAGCAACTTAGTACCCAAGGATTTGTGAAGGGCTTCCCAAAACTTGGCTACAAATTGAGGTCCACGATCTGACACAATGGTCTTTGGAACACCATGCAGACTAAGAATACGAGCAAGGTATAACTCCGCATAGGTAATGACGGGATATTTTACTTTGACAGGGAGAAAGTGGGCGATCTTGGTAAGTCGATCAATGATAACCCAAATAGAGTCATACCCTTTTGCGGTCCTGGGCAATCCCACGATAAAGTCCATACTTATATCTTCCCATTTCCATGTTGGGATCGGCAAAGATTGTAATGGACCGGCAGTTTTCATGTGTATGGCTTTGACACGTCTGCAAGTGTCACACTTAGCCACATAGCGTGCAATTTCAATTTTCATCTTCGTCCACCAGTAGTGCTGCTTTAGATCATGATACATCTTAGTGCTTCCCGAATGAATAGAATAGCGACTAAGATGCGCTTCATCTAAGATTTGCTGGCGGAGTTCTTCATTCTTTGGCACTATTATGCGGTTATTGAACCATATCACACCTTGATCGTCTTCTTTGAAACATGTGGCTGTCCCAGTCCTTATCTTTTCCCGTATGTGCTTCATACCTGTCGGCGTTTCGGGACCGGGGGGTCCCCGAGCCGACGAGTGAGTGTGCCGCGTGCCCCAGCCCAGATGGGTCGAGCGCGTGGGCGAGCGCGAAGGGGGGAGAGAGCGAGGTGGCCGGAGCCGGGTCGAGAGGGAGTCGGAGGTCCCACGGCCTTCGTGTTCGTCCCGCGCCCAGGTCGGGTGCGCTTGCAGTAGGGGGTTACAAGCGTCCGCGCGGGTGAGGGGAGCGAGCGGCCCCAAGAGAGCGCCTGCCCCTGCCCTCGTTCCCGCGAGGCCAACCTTCTCTAAGAAGGCCTTGGTCCTTCCTTTTATAGGCGTAAGGAGAGGATCCAGGTGTACAAATGGGGGTGTAGCAAGGTGCTACGTGTCTAGCGGGGGAGAGCTAGTGCCCTAAGTACATGCCAAGGTGACAGCCGGAGAGATCTTGGCACCCGACTAGTGTGGCGTCGTGGCTGTCGGAGAAGCAATGGAGCTTGGCGGAGGGACAGCTGTCGGAGTGGTTGGGCCCTTGCTGACGTCCCCCTGCTTTCGTAAGGGAGCTGAGAGCCGCCGTCGTCATGGATCTAGCGGGGCGCCATTATTGCCTATCTGGCGGAGCCGGCCAGATGGGACGTCGGTCCTGTTCTCTGCGGCCCGAGTCGGCTCGGGGTAGGGTGATGATGACGCTTCCTGTTGACGTGGCGGACTCGCGCCCTAGGTCGGGCGACGTGGAGGCTCCTCCGAAGCCGAGGTCGAGTCTGTCCTGCATGGCCGAGGCCGAGCCCGAGCTCTGGGTCGGGCGAGGCGGAGGTCGTTCGGCAGAGGCCAGGGCGGAGTCCGAGCCCTGGGTCGGGCGAAGCGGAGTTCGTCGTCTTCCGGGGCCTTAGCCCGAGTCCGAGCCCTGGGTCGGGCGGAGCGGAGTTCGCCGTCTTCCGGGGCCTTAGCCCGAGTCCGAGCCCTGGGTCGGGCGGAGCGGAGTTCGCCGTCTTCCGGGGCCTTAGCCCGAGTCCGAGCCCTGGGTCGGGCGGAGCTTCCTACGGCGCTTTTGGCCAAGCCTGGCCGCCCGTCAGTCTCACTCTTTACGTTAAATGCCCCAGTGACTTGGTCAGTCGGCGCGATGATTTAGTCAGGGTTGCTTCTTAACGAAGGCAAGGCCTCGGGCGAGCCGGAGATGCGTCTGCCGTAAAAAAGGGGGCCTCGGGCGAGACGGAAACACCTCAGGATCGGCTGCCCTTGCCCGAGACTAGGCTCGGGCGTGGCGTGATCGAGTCGCTCGTATGGACTGATCCCTGACTTAATCAAACCCATCAGGCCTCTGCAGCTTTATGCTGATGGGGGTTACCAGCTGAGAATTAGGCGTCTTGAGGGTACCCCTAATTATGGTCCCCGACAGTAGCCCCCGAGCCTCGAAGGGAGTGTTAGCACTCGCTTGGAGGCTTTCGTCGCACTTTTTTGCAAGGGGACCAGCCTTTCTCGGTTGCACTTTGTTCCGGTGGGTGCGCGCGAGCGCACCCGCCGGGTGTAGCCCCCGAGGCCTCGGAGGAGTGGTTTCACTCCTTCGAGGTCTTAATGCCTTGCGGAATGCTTCGGCTGGTCTGGCGGTTCCCTCATGCGAACAGGCCGTAGCCCGGGTGCACTGTCGGGGCCCAAGTTCTCGGGCTGGTATGTTGACGCTGTCAACGGTTCGGCCAGAGCCGGGTTTGCGAGAGCAGCCCCCGAGCCTCCACACAGAGCGAGAGGACGATCAGGGACAGACTCGGCTTTTTTATATACGCCCCTACGTCGCCTTTCCGCAAGGAGGAGGGGGGGAGAGCGCCATGTTACCCTCGATGGGCACCGAACATGGTGTCTCCGGTGAGCTGCAATCGGGTAATCCGAGTGGACGTCCGTGCCCCGTTCGTTGGGGGTCGGCTAGGGGCCCGGAGGCACGCCCAAAAGTACCTGCGGGTGATCTGCCGGACCCGGTCCCCTGGCGACGGGGTCCGAGGGCTCGTTGCCTCCCTCCGATGGGATTCCGTTACAGTGTCGTTCCCGCTGGTCTCGGAAATGTCCTAGGGTACCTCGGGAGCGCAGCCCGAGCCTTGGTTATGTATCGAACGTACCCCTGGTCATCCCTCGCTCGGTGTCTGAGGCGACTGTGAACCCTTCGGAGGGCCAGCCTTCGAACCCCTAATCAGTAATGGGCGTGGAGCCCGAGTAGCCTGAGGCGGTCGTGGAACCTTTCGGGGGGCCGACCTTCGAACCTCTGACCAGTAGTGGGTGTCGGGCCCACGCGATCTGAGGCGGCTGTTGAACCCTTCGGGGGGCCAGCCTTCGAACCCCTGATCAGTAAGGAGGCTCGGAGCCTAGTTCCTTCACGGGGAAGGATCCCTTTGGGGGTATCCCCTTTCCCGGTCCCTGTTGCAAGAGATAGAGAAAGAAGGAAAAGGGAAAAAGGATACGAAATTGAACGACGTGGCGTACCTTTTTGGGTGTGGTCGTTTTGGCGAAGGCGAAACGTCGCCAGCTGCTTCCACCAGAAGCGCTGCCCGTCGAGCCGCGGAGTTAATGCGCCGGGGCGAGCGGTCGGCGAGGCTGCCGTTGCGTGCGCGAGCCGTTCGAGGAACGGCTGTTTTGCTTTGCGTTTTTTGAACCCCGCGTCCGGTTCGGGTGGTACGTTGGAACCGTCTTCACCTTGGTCTTTATATACCCCGGAGAGGGTCCGTTGACGGTTCTCGACTCCGCTTCTTGTCTCCCTCTTAGGTTTTTTGCAGTCTGAGAGATCCAGCCAGGGAAAAGAAAACCGCCCTCCCCTGTCCTTCGCGCCGCCACCCTTTCTGCTTCGGCGATGGCTGACCGGGTGACCATCATCCCACCGCGCGACCCGCGGCCCTTCTCCACGGTGACGGCGGGTGATCTGGAGGACCTCGTCGGCGAGGGTTTGCTCCGCCCTCTCACCGATGAGCAGCGGCCGGAATGGATTCCTCCCGCGGGTGGAGTCACTCCATCCCCTCCGCCGGGGTACGTCGTGAGCTTCATCTCCTTCCATGAGCGGGGATTTGGTGTGCCGACGAGCCGCTTTATGCGGGCCATCCTGTTCCATTACGGGGTGGAGTTGCACAACCTCACCCCCAACTCCATCTCTCAGGCCGCTATTTTCGTAGCGGTGTGCGAGGGGTATTTGGGGATCGCCCCCCCATTGGGATTTGTGGACCCATCTCTTCTTCGTCGAGCTTTTTGCCTCGCCGACGGGGGAGAGGAAGGTCCGCGCAGCGGTGCGGGCCGGCGGCTGCACCTTTTGTTGAGGTAGTCGCGGTCGTCGCAGTATATCCCTGCCGTCCTCGCATCCTCAAACAAGGGTTGGCAGCGCCGGTGGTTCTACCTCCGGAACGACGGAGAGTTGCTCCCGCCGTTCTCTCAGCGGGTTGTCACCGCCGCTCCCGACGCCTGGCGTCACGGGACTCCACACGAGAGGCAGAAGAACCTCGAACCTCTTCTTCAGGCCCTGAAGGCGTTGCGGGAGGGAGGACTCACCGCCGCGGGTGTGGTTGTCGCCATCCACCGTCGGAGGGTGCTCCCTCTGGCGGAACAGCGGCTGTCGCTTTGGGAGATGACCCTGGAGGCCGACTGGGAGGGGTCATGGATGTCCCCTGATCCTCTTCCCCATGACGCCCTCCAATGGCGGGTGTCGGCCGCGATGGGGAAGCCGGACCCCCACGCCTTCTCCCAGCCTCGAATGCGCCCCGACCAGGGGTGCGTCGCTCTGGTGAGTGTTCGCTCCTTCCTTCCTCATATACCGGGTTGCTCCTGGTTCTCACGATTGGGTTTCTTTCCCCCTCCCCCCCTTTTTAGGAGGTGGGGCGGCACAAACCCTCCTTGCCGCGGGTCCCGGAGGACGCGGTGGGTCGGGCAGCGCGGTGGGTCGCCGCGGAGGAGGAGAAAAAGAAAAAGGACGCGGAGAAGGCCCGGGCCCGCAAGCGGAGGCGGGCTCGGGACGCCCTGGAGAAACACCGTCGCCAGCAGGAGAGGGAAGGACTCCCTAGGGAGCTGTCGCCGGAGACATCCGACGACGACGACGACGATGATGAAGAGGAGGAGGACGACATGGCCGCCCGTCTCGGCCTCAGCCCCAGCTTGGGGTGTGGCCAGGAGCTGTCGAGTCAGCCCCCGAGCTGGCCGATGTCGTCGGTTCCTGGGGCCGAGACGCCGGATCCCCGACCTGAGGGGCGGGGGCAACCCGAGAGGGTACTTGACCCCTCGGCTGGAGGAGCTGACGCGACTCCAGGGAGCCGGGCCGAGGGGTTCGTCCCTCGAGAGCCATCCCCCACGCCGGCAGCGCGGGGGAGCGGTCCTCAGGTTGCCATGGCGGCGCCTGGGCAGTCCGCCTCCCGGGCGTCAGGGGCGCCCAAGGCGAGGGCGGTGCCAGGGCTGTCGGCGAGGCGGACCTCGGCGGTGGTTCCAGGGAGCGGGAGCCAAGAGACCTCCCCCCAGGCACAGTGGATCATGGCCCGGAGCGGGTAAGTACCTTGGAATGTCTCCGTCCCGGCGCTTCATTCATACGTCTTGGCCATGATTTTCCCTTTCTTCTTTTTTCCAGCAAGCGGAGCCATGGCCCTACCGACCTGGCGCCCCGGAAGGCCCTTAAGACGGCGTCGGTCCAGGCGCCTGGCGCCATCCCGGGCCCCGCCGCTCAGCCGACCCTTTCGCAGGGCGCTTTGCCGCATGGGGCTCAGGCGTCGCATGTCCCGGGGGAGCAGGTCCCCGAGGCGGGCTCCTCTGCCGAGGCGGCCATCGTGATCGGGGAGGCGGCCGGCGCCGACGCGGTCCCGAGCCCGCCTGCCGTGTCGGCCATGCCGGCGCCTGCCGCCACCGTAGTTGGCACCGTCCCAGTCGGAGAGCATATGGTTGCTGCCGACGTTGAGTCAGCCACAGCGTCGGCGCCCAGGGCCTCGGAAGAGGTGGGCGTGGACGCGCAGCTCATCCAGGCGGGCGGCAGCCTTGTCGCAGTGCGGCGGAGCCCCGAGGCCCGAGGCCACTTGCTCCGATTCCGGACCCGCGAGGCTTCGGACCCTATCTTCGTTCTTGATGACGAACAGGAGGACCAGTCCTGGGATGAGCTCCGCAAGCGTGCGGAAGCAACGGTGGGGTCGCTCCGATCGTCGCTGGAGGTTCTCTGCGGGGACGTCCCCAAAATCCTCCAGGTAATGGTTTCAGGCATACCTTCTCCCTTCTGCGAGCGAGGCGTCCGTCGTGATGCCTTGTTTTCCTTTCCAGGATCTGATGGACCGGAGCGCCGCCAAGTCGTCGTTCATCCGCCGCGAGGCCGACGTCTGGGGCTCACTGCGGTCCCTGAGGACTTCGCTCACCGGGGCTACCGCGCGCCTTTCTCAGCAGGACGCTAAGATAGCGGACCTCCAGTTGCTCTGCGCTGACCTGAGGGCCGAGGCGGCGGCGGCGCGCACGGAGGCGCTACGGCAGCGGTCGGGCTCGTCCAGGTTGCCGAGGAGCGGGACCAATCCCGGGGTCAGGCTGCCGAGGCCGAAAGCCGGGCCAAGACCCTCGCGGCCGACCTGGCCGCAGCCCAAGTCGCGGCCTCGGAGCAGCGCGTCCGAGCCGGAGGTATGCTTCGACCGTCCTCGGTTCTCGTTCTTGTTCGTTTCTTCCGCTTGTGTTTGAGGTCTTTCTTCTGGTTGTTCGCAGAGCTCGAGTCTGCCCTCGACGAGTCTGCCAAAGCGCTCGCCGAGGCGCTCACCGGGGCTGCTGAGCAGAGGGAGGCCGATCTCGCGGCCATGTCCGAGGCCGTCTCGGATGTCTATCGGACCCTTGGTCCCGGCGACGTCCCTTCAGGAAGCTCCCCCCAAAGCCGTCTTCAAGCCCTAGGTGGTTACGCGCGCGGTAAAGTCCGCGGGGCGCTACACCACGGCGTCAGGCGGGCCTTCGCCGTGCTCGCTTCCCATTACGTCGTGGACCTGGAGCGGGTCAGCGAGGGGTATTGCCTTCCTGACGAAGACGAGGCGGCCCTGGCGGAAGTTCAGCGGCTCGACGCGGTCGCTGCGGGTCCGAGCGCGGCGCTGGCGACCATCTTCGAGGCGGAGATTCTTCCTCCTGTGCCGCCGCCGGAAGCGGAGGTGGACCTTACCGACGGCGGGAGTGGAGCTGAGGGCGCGGCGCCTTCCCAAGGCGACGCCTGACTTTTGTTGGGACAATTTCTGTTGGATGTGCGATTTGCCGCGGCCGCCGAGGCCTAGACACTTTACTTCTCTTGCGTGAAGTCATACTCTTTTCTGTTTCAATTTTGCGCGCCTGGCCCGACTTGTCAACAACAGGGTGATTTCCCGAGCTGGGTCCTTTTTCGTGGCAGGCGATGAGTGAGGTGTCCCTAGCCCGGAGGCATAGGTGTTCCTCGGCTCAGTCGGTCTCGCCACTTATTTGTACCCACGTTCGCTCCTCGGGACCCTGCTTCTGACGCATCCGGGAGAACGCAAAAACCCCTTCTTGATCGAAAAAAGAATTTTTTTTGACGCGGAGAGGCGCATCCAAACTCGACAAGAGGGGTTCCCCCTTTTTAGCCCCCGAGGGAGGGTCGGGCTCCGCCGGGGCGATGCCGACCCTTCCTTGATGACTGATTCTCGTGTGTGAGTGGGGGAAGGGCGTAGCCCCCGAGCGTCGTCCGTGCAGGGGCCGTTTGACGAGTCGGGCTCCTGCCCGAATATCCGGCGAGTGCTCGGTGACATCCCTCGGTATGCCAGGCATGTCCGAGGGACCCCACGCAAAAATGTCGGCGTTTGCGCGGGGAAAGTCGACGAGTACTGCTTCCTATCTGGGGTCGAGCCCGGAACTGATCCGGATCTGCTTGGAGGTGTCGCCACTGGGGTCGAGAGGGACGGCCTTAACCGTCTCCGCTGGCTCGAAGTTGCCGGTGTGTCGCTTCACGTCCGGCACCTCTCGGGAGAGGCTTTCCAGGTCGGCGATGAGGGCCTCGGACTCGGCGAGGGCCTCGGCGTACTCCACGCACTCCACATCACATTCGAATGCGTGTTTGTACGTGGGGCCGACGGTGATGACCCCGTTGGGGCCTGGCATCTTGAGCTTTAGGTAGGTGTAGTTGGGGATGGCCATGAACTTCGCGTAGCATGGCCTTCCCAACACTGCGTGGTAGGTTCCTCGGAACCCGACCACCTCGAACGTCAACGTCTCCCTTCGGAAGTTGGAGGGTGTTCCGAAGCAGACAGGGAGGTCGAGCTGTCCGAGGGGCTGGACGCGCTTCCCAGGAATGATCCCGTGGAAGGGCGCAGCGCCTGCTCGGACGGATGACAGATCGACGCGCAGGAGCCTGAGGGTCTCGGCGTAGATGATATTGAGGCAGCTGCCCCCATCCATCAGGACCTTGGTGAGCCTGACGTCGCCGATGACGGGATCGACGACGAGCGGGTACTTCCCCGGGCTCGGCACGTGGTCGGGGTGGTCATCCTGGTCGAAGGTGATGGGCTTGTCGGACCAGTCTAGGTAGACTGGTGCCGCCACCTTCACCGAGCAGACCTCCCGACGCTCTTGCTTACGATGCCGAGCCGAGGCATTCGCCGCATGCCCTCCGTAGATCATGAAGCAGTCGCGGACCTCGGGGAACTCTCCTGCTTGGTGATCTTCCTTTTTGTCGTCGTCGCGGGCCCTGCCACCCTCTGCGGGTGGCCCGGCCCGGTGGAAGTGGCGCCGAAGCATGACGCACTCCTCGAGGGTGTGCTTGACGGGCCCCTGATGGTAGGGGCACGTCTCCTTGAGCGCCTTGTCGAAGAGGTTGGCGCCTCCGGGGGGCTTCCGAGGGTTCTTGTGTTCGGCGACGGCGACAAGGTCCGTGCTAGCGGCGTCGCGTTTCGCTTGCGACTTCCTCCTGCCTTTCTTCTTGGCGCCGAGCGGAGTAGACGCCTCGGGAGCATCTTCCGATGGGCGGCCCTGGGGCTGCTTGTCCTTTCGGAAGATGGCTTCGACCGCCTCCTGACCAGAGGCGAACTTGGTGGCGATGTCCATCAGCTCGCTCGCCCTAGTGGGGGTCTTGCGACCCAACTTGCTCACCAGGTCACGGCAGGTGGTGCCGGCGAGGAACGCGCCGATGACATCGGAGTCGGTGATGTTGGGCAGCTCGGTGCGCTGCTTCGAGAATCGCCGGATGTAGTCCCGAAGAGACTCTCCCGGCTGTTGCCGGCAGCTTCGGAGGTCCCAGGAATTCCCGAGGCGCACGTATGTGCCCTGGAAGTTGCCGGCGAAGGCTTGGACCAGATCCTCCCAGTTGGAAATCTGCCCCGGAGGCAGGTGCTCCAACCAAGCGCGAGCAGTGTCGGAGAGGAACAGGGGGAGGTTGCGGATGATGAGGTTGTCGTCGTTCGTCCCACCCAGTTGACAGGCCAGGCGGTAGTCCGTGAGCCACAATTCCGGTCTCGTTTCCCCCGAGTACTTTGTGATAGTAGTCGGGGGTCGGAATCGGGGCGGAAACGGCGCCCGCCGAATGGCCCGGCTGAAGACCTGCGGACCGGGTGGTTCGGGCGAGGGACTCCGATCCTCCCCGCTGTCGTAGCGTCCCCCACGCCTGGGGTGATAACCTCGGCGCACCCTTTCGTCGAGGCGGGCCCGACGGTCGCGATGAGGGTGCTCGTCGCCGAGGCGGCCCGGGGCCGCAGGCGCGGTGTTGCGCGTGCGCCCGGTGTAGACCGAGGCTTCCCGCATGAGTCGGGAAGTCGCGGCACGAGGTTCCGAGGGGTACCCCTACCTTCGGGAGGCAGAGCTCTCGGCCCGCCGGGCCGCGGCGCCTTCCAGGAGATGCTTGAGCTCTCCCTAGATTCGCCGACCCTCGGTGGTTGATGACTCCGGCATCGCGCGGAGGAGCATCGCTGCGGCTGCCAGGTCCTGACCGGTTCCGCCGGATGCGGGTGGCGGTCTGTCCCTGGCATCGTTGGCGATGCGGTGCTGGAGACCTTGGGGCAGGTGACGTATTTCTCCAGCCGGGGGCTGGCCCGCCCATACCTGCCCGACGTCCCGGCGGATTGCCTCGAGCGCTCCTGCTCCCTCATCGAGCCCGGCCTGCGGCCCGCGGACTTGCTCGAGCTGTGGGTCGTGACCCCCCGCCGGAACGGGGACCACAGCTAGCTCCCGCGAGATGTCGACGCGAGGCGCTGGCCTAGGGGGATCACCATCCTCCGGCATGCCGAGACAGCTACCTCCGGAGGGATCCCCTAGCTCGACGTGGAAACACTCGCGGCTCGGGCCGCAGTCCTTGTCGTCAAGGCTGCGGTTGCCGTCGGAACAGTCGGAGAGGCAGTAGTTGCATGCGGTCATGAAGTCCCGCATGGCACTGGGGTTGCCAGATCCAGAGAAATCCCAGCAGACGCTGGGGTCGTCATCTTCCTCGGACCCAGAGAGTCCGTAGGTCGAGACGCCCGTCAATCGGTCCCAAGGCGACCGCACACGAAACCCCAGAGGGGTTGCACTCGCCTCAACGTGAGCGCCCGCCAAAGCGAGGTCGCTAGGCGGGTTGAGGCCGAGTCGAAATGACAAAGGATGGGAATCAGCCGGTACCTTTTGGTCGACGAGGAGCGACGAAGTCACATCGGGGGCTGATCGCGCTGTCGTCCTGGGTGCGGGGGCGACGTCCTGCAGGCCCTCCGTGAGCGCGCTGGCGTCGTCCACTTGCTCGGGGGTCGGCGTGTCGCGGGGGGACGGCGCTCGCCTTCGCCTCAAACGCGTGGGTGATGCCCGACGCGTCCTCCGTTGGGGCGCTGGGGATGTCGATTTGCTCGACAGCCGACTGAGCGCAGCCTCCCGCTCGGCCCTGGTTGCCCCGCCTCCTCCTCCGATGGCGAGGGAGAGGATGGGGCGAGCTCGAAAGTTGTCCTTCCCCCACGCGGGAAAGACGTCGTCGATTCCGCCACCGGCGGGCGGGCTGTCCGCCGCCATTGTCGCTGTCGCGCGGCGGTGGAAGGAGTATCATGTCGTAGCTGCCGTCGAAAGACATGAACTCGAGGCTTCCGAAACGGAGCACCGTCCCGGGTTGAAGAGGTCGTTGGAGACTACCCATCTGGAGCTTGACGGGAAACTACTCGTCAACACGCAGCAGGCCCCTACCTGGCGCGCCAACTGTCGGCGTTTCGGGACCGGGGGGTCCCCGAGCCGACGAGTGAGTGTGCCGCGTGCCCCAGCCCAGATGGGTCGAGCGCGTGGGCGAGCGCGAAGGGGGGAGAGAGCGAGGTGGCCGGAGCCGGGTCGAGAGGGAGTCGGAGGTCCCACGGCCTTCGTGTTCGTCCCGCGCCCAGGTCGGGTGCGCTTGCAGTAGGGGGTTACAAGCGTCCGCGCGGGTGAGGGGAGCGAGCGGCCCCAAGAGAGCGCCTGCCCCTGCCCTCGTTCTCGCGAGGCCAACCTTCTCTAAGAAGGCCCTGGTCCTTCCTTTTATAGGCGTAAGGAGAGGATCCAGGTGTACAAATGGGGGTGTAGCAAGGTGCTATGTGTCTAGCGGGGGAGAGCTAGAGCCCTAAGTACATGCCAAGGTGGCAGCCGGAGAGATCTTGGCACCCGGCTAGTGTGGCGTCGTGGCTGTCGGAGAAGCAATGGAGCTTGGCGGAGGGACAGCTGTCGGAGTGGTTGGGCCCTTGCTGACGTCCCCCTGCTTTCGTAAGGGAGCTGAGAGCCGCCGTCGTCATGGATCTAGCGGGGCGCCATTATTGCCTATCTGGCGGAGCCGGCCAGATGGGACGTCGGTCCTGTTCTCTGCGGCCCGAGTCGGCTCGGGGTAGGGTGATGATGACGCTTCCTGTTGACGTGGCGGACTCGCGCCCTAGGTCGGGCGACGTGAAGGCTCCTCCGAAGCCGAGGTCGAGTCTGTCCTGCATGGCCGAGGCCGAGCCCGAGCTCTGGGTCGGGCGAGGCGGAGGTCGTTTGGCAGAGGCCAGGGCGGAGTCCGAGCCCTGGGTCGGGCGAAGCGGAGTTCGTCGTCTTCCGGGGCCTTAGCCCGAGTCCGAGCCCTGGGTCGGGCGGAGCGGAGTTCGCCGTCTTCCGGGGCCTTAGCCCGAGTCCGAGCCCTGGGTCGGGCGGAGCGGAGTTCGCCGTCTTCCGGGGCCTTAGCCCGAGTCCGAGCCCTGGGTCGGGCGGAGCTTCCTACGGCGCTTTTGGCCAAGCCTGGCCGCCCGTCAGTCTCACTCTTTGCGTTAAATGCCCCAGTGACTTGGTCGGTCGGCGCGATGATTTAGTCTGGGTTGCTTCTTAACGAAGGCAAGGCCTCGGGCGAGCCGGAGATGCGTCTGCCGTAAAAAAGGGGGCCTCGGGCGAGACGGAAACACCTCAGGATCGGCTGCCCTTGCCCGAGACTAGGCTCGGGCATGGCGTGATCGAGTCGCTCGTATGGACTGATCCCTGACTTAATCAAACCCATCAGGCCTCTGCAGCTTTATGCTGATGGGGGTTACCAGCTGAGAATTAGGCGTCTTGAGGGTACCCCTAATTATGGTCCCCGACAATACCCAAATTATCCTTTTGAGCATCAATTATCCTTTGCAAGATGATAGACTCAAGCTTTAGCTGATTCAGGGTTCCTTGTTGGACCATCCCTAGGTTTAGCTTTTCCATCTCTTGACATAAAGTATTGTCAGAGGTCTTTGCCAGAAGACAGTGGCAGGAAACCTTACGGCTTAGTGCATCTGCCACAACATTGGCTTTGCCTGGGTGATAGTGAATTTCCAGTTCATAGTCCTTAATAAGCTCAAGCCATCGCCTTTGCCTCATATTCAACTCTGACTGGGTGAAGATATACTTCAAGCTTTTATGATCTGTATATATGTGACAGATATTTCCCAGCAGATAGTGACGCCAAATTTTCAGGGCATGAACCACAGCAGCTAGCTCCAGATCATGAGTTGGGTAATGCTCCTCATGTCGGCGCAACTGCCTTGAAGCATATGCAATTACTCGGCCCTCTTGCATTAATACACAGCCGAGTCCACTGCCTGACGCATCACAATATACATCAAAAGGCTTGGTGATGTCCGGTTGAGCCAATACTGGAGCAGTGGTTAATAATGTCTTCAATTGCTCAAAAGCTTCATTACATTTAGATGACCAATTGAATTTAATGTCATTCTTTAATAAACTTGTGATTGGCTTCACAAGCTTAGAAAAATCTGGTATGAATCTGCGATAATATCCAGCTAGTCCAAGAAAACTCCGGACTTGGTGAACAGTGGTTGGGGGTTTCCACTCCAGAATATCCTTGACCTTGCTAGGATCTACCGCAATTCCCTTGGCAGATAACACGTGCCCCAAAAATTGAATTTCCTCCAGCCAAAACGCGCACTTGCTGAACTTGGCATACAACTGATGTTCCCTCAGGCGCGTCAATACAATCTGTAGATGTTGAGCATGACCCTCTTCATTTTTAGAGTATATCAAGATATCGTCGATGAAGACCACCACGAACTTGTCCAACTCGGGCATAAACACCGAGTTCATCAAATAGGTGAAGTGGGCAGGAGTATTTGTTAGCCCGAAAGACATTACCAGATATTCAAATAAACCATACCGCGTAGTAAACACGGTCTTCGGTATATCCTCGGGCCGAATACGGATTTGGTGATAGCCCGATCTGAGATCAATTTTAGAAAATACCCTCGCCCCAGTCAATTGATCAAATAAGATGTCGATCCTTGGAAGAGGGTACTTGTTCTTGATGGTGACCTCATTCAGGGGTCGATAATCCACGCACATTCGTAAAGTTTGGTCCTTCTTCTTAACAAAAATAGCGGGGCAACCCCATGGAGACGAGCTTGGCCGGATGAATCCTTTATTCAGTAGATCTTGTAATTGAATCTTCAATTCCGCCAACTCATTAGGGGGCATACAGTACGATCTTCAGGAAATGGGAGCCGTACCGGGCTTTAGTTCAATTACAAATTCTACATCTCTTTCAGGGGGCAGTCCAGGCAAATCTTCCGGAAATACATCTGGAAACTCACATACTACCGGAATATCCTTGATCTTTGGTACAATGGCTTCATATATTCTACCAGAAGCTTTGGCTGGATTGGTTACGGGGAGAGACAAAAGAATCTCTTCTTGATTATAGCTCAACCTAACGGTTCTGAGTTCAGTGTTGAGAATTGCCTTGTGTTGGGTTAACCAATTCATACCCAAAATTACATCTATATCCTGGCCTTTCAGAACAATCATGTTAGCAGGAAAGTTCCGTCCGGCCATTGTTACTGGCACTTCATAGGCCACTTCTCTAGTAAAAATGTGTCCCCCAGGTGAATGAATTTTAAATCCTTCTTTTGATTCATGGCATGAAATGTGATGTTGCTCCACAAATGTCTTGCTAATAAATGTATGCGAAGCACCAGAATCAAAAAGAATAATTGCAGGGTGACTGGCCACGAGAAACGTACCCATCATCACCGGTTCACCTTCCGGTGTAGTGGCCACTTGAGTATAGTATACCCGCCCCGTCTTCTTTGCATTCTTCCCCACATTATTTCCCTTGGGCTGAGCTGACTTCCCAGATCCTTGCTGAGCATTTGATTGATTCTGCTTGGGATATGGGCAGTCTTTGATGAAATGTCTAGACTTGCCACAATTAAAACACCCGGTTGAGGAGCTGGGCAAAGCAGGGAATCGAGTGCCCGGGGCACCCGGCTGATTTGGGGTAGTGGAGGCATTGTTGGGGCGAATAATGATTGGCTGCTTGAAAGGGAATGAGGGCAGTCGAGAGAAAGAACGATTTTAGCTAGAAGGCCGGATCACAAACCGTTGCCTCTTTGCCTGGCCCTGATTAGGCTTCTCACCACCAAATCCCTTGTTCTTCCCGGAACCTGCATATTTTGCTTCAACGGATAAGGCTGTGCTGACAGCCTTCCCATACGTGAGATCTATGCAGGTGGCCATTTTTCTCTGCAATCGATCATTCAGACCCCTCATAAAGCAGTTCTTCTTTTTTAAATCAGTGTTCACCTGCTCGATGGCATACTGCGACAGGTGATTGAACTTGTTGAGATATTGATTGACAGTATCTCCTCCTTGTTTCAGCTTCATGAACTCTTCTTGCTTCATATGCAGAACACCTTTGGGTATGTAGTGCTCACGGAAGGCCGCTTTAAATTCTTCCCATGTGACTTGATGGTTAGCAGGTTGAATAGCCACAAAATTTCCCCACCAAGTACTGGCAGGGCCGCGTAGTTGTTGCGCTGCGAACAACGGCTTCTGTGTCTCTGAACAGCGGAGAAGACCAAATTTTTGTTCAATAACCCGTATCCACTCATCAGCTTCCAACGGGTCCTCAGCCTTAACAAATAGTGGTGGACGGGTTTCAGAGAAATCCAGATATGTGGTTTCACGGGGGCCTTGCTGATAACCCCTTCCTCCCTGCTGCTGGAATTGTTGGCCCGCCATTTCTCTAAGAAAGCGGGTATTGTCTGCAGTTGCGTTCACCAAGGCGGCAATCACCTCGGCCAATGTGGGAGGAACCGAGGGTGGATTTGGGGTGACATCCCTTCCCCCAGAAGTTCCTGCTGCATCCTGTCCTCGAGTCCTGGTAGGCATATGAGGCAAGGAACATTTGAAGTAAACATAATATGCCAGAGAAACCTTCCATTTTACATTACTATAAAAAGTAATGATACAGACTCGATGTTATACAACAGGATACATTACCCATTATACAAGAGTTCAACCTATTATACAACATACTCCTTCTAATTCTACAAGCTACACTACTACTCCTGCTTCTGATTGCTCTTGGCAGCTTCATTGTCAGGTGTGGGAGACCATACGTCGACCAGCCTCAAAGAAGGAGGGGGCCTAAAAAGGTCTAACTCCCCACCAAGCGCTTCTCCCGCATTATGCGAGGGTCCGGCTTCTGACCTGACAGGATCTGCAGGGACATTTGGGTGTAATTGCGAATACAGTACATGAACTTCCTCATGTAAAGTATTGCAATATACCTGCAAGTTATCAATAGCAGTGCTAAGCTCTTCGAATCGTGCTCGAGCCTTCGCTTCCTTAGCCCAAGCTACTAAACGAGACTGTACTGCCCAATCAAGCGCCAAATCTCGATCAGCTAGTTGATCTTGCAGGGTACAGATGTAACTTCTTAATTCATTTATTCGGTCACCGTCCGCAACCCATAGATTGGTCCTGCGTTGTAACTCTGCTTGAAGTTGATTCACGCGAGCTTCGAGATCGCCAATAGGATCGTTGCTCCCGCTACTGCTATCTTGCTCCCGTGGGGCAAGTTGGTGTCGAGGTACTCTGATAGGTCCATTATGTTTTCGCGCCGTTTTCCTTGTACGTGGCGGCATTTTCTATGGGGGAACTTTATTAGTACAATTCTTAGCATGATGCATGAATAATTACAGAATCAACCTTAGTTGATTCAACCTTCTATACATCGCACTCTTTCTATCTGGTCTTTAAAATAAACTCTTCAGAGATACTTAGGTAAGAAGAGAAGAAATTTTCTAGATAAGTCTTAGAAAATCCTTTTGAAGATGCTACATAGTATCTGTCAAGAAGGGCTACGCTCCAATACCAGCTGTGACGGAACCTCCCAAGTCATTAGGCCCACCTACAGTTGTCCTTGTCCAACAGACATCAGACAACCCTGTAGATGTTCCTGAATCACTTCACAAGTTCGGTATCTTTATCCTTACCTTTCCAGGAACGTTTCACCCGTCTGACAGACAGTATGTTCATCGGAGATGCAGAAGTGCGGAAGTGATTACATAAACTTTACATTTATTGAAAAGTAAGAGTAAGTCGTTTAATACAGACCAGAGTATAAGCGAGTGCAGAAAAAGTATTATTACAATACCTGGGAGGTAAAAGCTCCTCCCATTAAGTTCTTTACATAAAAGTTTTTAAGGAGGACCCGGTCCTCCGGCAGCTTCAGTCTTGATTATCTTCACTTTTCACCACCTTGGTACAAAAACAACAAAAGTTTGTTGTCTCCTCACCTAAAAACAACGGGGAAATAAACCCTGAGTATGGAATTACTCAGCAAGTCTTACCCGACTAAGGAAAAGACTCTCAAGGGTATGCTGGTTTAAGGGAGTCAAGGTAAGGCTTCTTAATAATCAAAGACTCTGTTTTGCAGAAATGCTTACTAAAGTGGATCATTAAAATCCAGTTTTATTAGTCAAGTTAAGTAAACTTACTTATCTCTAGAGTTCTCTCTAACCTAGTTCAAACACTTATCCTGAACTAGCCAAGTTCTTAATTCATACTTTATCTTCACTGGAGTGCTACGTGTAGGGCAGTGACCAAGTCTTCATAACCGCGAAGGTACGGCGATCCGAATCGATTATACTCAGCTGAGGATCTCCGATCACACGACATATGTAGCACTTAACCCTTGCATATGTCGACCCGCCACCAGGTTTCTTAAGACCAGATCAGGTTCACGCAAACCGAGAGCACAGATACACCACCGTCCAGCCTCTTGCCACGGAGGGTACACGCTACTCTCGCCACCGCTCCACGCCCATTTCGTGTTATCTTATTCTGGCCTTAGTCTGCCCGAGGCAAGGCTTACCCATGACGAGGCATGTGACCAGTTAAAGGGTCCTCGATCATCAAGCCTACATCGACAAGGTCCTTAATCGACTCAGACGGAGACACTACACCGAGACTCTCTTTCTCGTGCAAGTCACCCGCCCGGTCTCAGCTTAATCTTTTAACCCCAAAGGTTGGTACCTGGCAGAGGTACATCTTTTCCGATGTTGAATCCATCAAGGCCTTTGACAGATTCACCATCAAGTTTTATTTTGAAAACAACCCTCCCACTTTGCCAAACATCTTTTGTAAAACAAATCCTTTTGTCTTGCTAGAGCAATACTAAGCATAATAAAACCTTTTGTAAAACAGGGTATCAAGGAAGGTAATCAATTCCAAGGAAAGTAATGCAGGAATTGTTTAAGCAATCAACTCCTAACACCTAATGCATCAAGCAAGTGAAAAAAAATTTTAAAACACAAGGAGGTGGCAAATGCACCAGGGCTTGCCTTTGTTTATGGGTGAGTCAGGCTTAGATCCACAAATATCGAAGTAGAAACAGTTCTCAGCCTGTGTTTCCAAAGGTGGTGGTACTTGCTCTTCAGTGGCTTCCACTTCTTCTTCGTGTTCTAATCATAACCATACATATGTATAAGAATGAATGCCATGGGATGCTCATGAGGGTGCAAAGATAATATAAACTTATTATCTAAGTCTTGAATACAATTTTCCTTCACGGAACTCCGAGAACTTAGGGTTTCCGGAGTCAGTAAAGGAGTTCACAGGGCAGGGGGGTGTTTTGGGGTTTAGTGATCAAACAAGGTCCAAATTAATTCAAACTCTACCCAAGGCTTCTAAATAATGTGGGGAGTTCATATAAAAATTTTGAACATTTTTGGCATTACTATTAATTCTTTAAAATTCCAGAACCATTTCTTTAAGCTATTTTAAATGCCCTAAAATTCTCTGTTTAACCCAAAAATCATGAAACTATTTTTATTAAATTCTAGGGAAAATAAGAAGCCTAGGAAAATTAGTTTCACAATTTTACCATTTTTCTACAATTTATAACAAATTTCTCAAGCTCTTCTAAAAAAGAAAAAGAAAATGATTCAACAGGACTGGGCCGGTTTCAGCCCAGGCGGCCCAATCCAGAGGGAAAGGCGCCCGCGCCCGCGCGCGCTGGCGACTTTGCATAGGGGTCCTCGGGGTTTTGGCTAACTGAACACGAGTTCCTATTACTGTTTCTTGTGTCACTGACAGATTGCAGATAAGCCCTCCACCTTCTATCTCTTCGCAGACCAAAGTCCACGACGACGTTCACGCGCGGAGAGGCTCCGACGAGGTCCTGGACCGGCCGATTGGGGCTATGACCGGCACTCAGCTTCGGCCTAAATCAAATTCACTACCTGGAGAACGTTTCCCCTAACTTAATTGCACAAATAACCAACTACTGAGCTCTGGCCACGGTGACCGAGAGCATGGCGGCTCAAGTGTTGTGTTCCCGGCGATCCCAGGTGATTCGGTTCGATTAAAGGGGTCGGGGAGCATCACCAACATGTAAGGGTGCTAGAACAAGAACGAGAAGGGAATGAGCAGACCTGGGGAAGGCTGGCCGCGGTGAGGTGAGTTTACGGTGGCGGAGAGTGGATTTGGGGCGAATCCAAAATTCGCGACTTCAAGCGAAGGACTGCAAGCGATTAGCGGTGGCTGAGTGCGTGAGGATGTGGTGAAGCTTACTGCGGGGTCAATTTATAGATCCCCGGGGCGGTGGCGCTTAATTTGAGCGGATAGCGGAGGCGACCGGAGATGAGGAAGGGGCCTGGCGTCGTGGTTACGTGTTCCTAGCCGTGGCGAGCTCATCGACAATGATGGGACGGCAGTAGGGAATCACGGCGGTGCCGTGGAAAGGCTCGGACACGCGGCGGGCACAGAGATGGCACGGCGGCGGCGAGCGGCTTTATCTACGGCGGTGAACAAAGGGGAGGGGTACCGCGGCTGGCCGGGGTGGCATCCAGCTCACCGGCGATGAGGATTTGTTTACAGAGCTATGTTTATCTGAAGACCACGATGCACGAATCACGGCAAAGGATCGACCACTGGCAACGACTCATCGGCGACGAGCCCGTCGCGCTGGCGATCTAATCCCCAATGGTCTACTGTACCATCGTGAACTGCTTATCAGTGCGCCTGACAGTCAATGTTTGGGTCGATTTTGCTCTCAAATTCACATGGCAGCTAATCCGAGGCTCTGCAGCAAAGTTGTAGACTAACATACCATCTCCATCTTTGTTATAGCAGCCATGGGCAAATTCTCAATAGATTAGTCATAATTTGTCTCCAAAGATGGTCCAATGTCACTGATCATATAATCATCAGCTTATTTTATTCTGACAGCCCATCTTTGGGCTCACTTATTTCCAAATTTCTCATAAGAACATGATTTGCTCTCTTCAGCAAAATTGTTCTCCTTTGATTGGTCTACAAACTTGTTGTGGTCACTTAGGGCAAAAGCCCTATATTTTAAAAGATACAGGGCTCCAAAGTTGAGCCCACTAAACTGAATTTCAGACTTAGAATAGAGCTTAGTTGAGGTCCATTTTGCATTTAAGTCCAAAATCCAATATTTGGCTTACAAGTCCACACATTTGTGAACCAAATGATTTAAGATACTTATTTGACTTGGTTTTTGCACTTTAGTCCAAAAGTGGACTAATTTTGCACATAGGTCCCTAGGGTTGGGATTTAGGGTTTTCTAGGGTTCTAATTGAGATTTTTGGTATCCCAGGGGTATAAATGTGACTCAACTTTGCTTTTGGGGACATTTTATGACTCTTTCCCTAAAGCCTTTAGGTTTTCTTCATTTGTGTTAAGTTTTGCCCTTTGAGCCTGATTTAGGGTCAGGTTTACTATCCAGGGTCCTATTTGCAAAACACCAAAAACAATACACTTGTTTGAAATTTTTACCTAGTGAATGCACTCTAGGTGTGTCAAACATATGAAATGCCAATGTTTATGATGTCATGCTCAAGTTTTAGTTACAGTAACACCACGGGTGTTACATTAAGTAGTTTAAAGTATTAGTTCTAGATTTTTAGAAAACATATAGTAATTCCAAAATTGCTCAAACTTTTTATATAAGCTCTACACATTATTTAGAAGCCTTGGATAGAGTTTGGGTTGATTTGGACCTTGTTTGATAACTAGAACCCAAAACCCCCACCCCTGCTCTATGAACTCCTTTACTGACTCCGGAAACCCTAAGTTCTCGGAGTTCCGTGAAAGAAAATTGTATTCAAGACCTTAGATAATAAGTTTTTATTATCTTTGCACTCTCATGAGCATTACATGGCATCCATTCTTATATACATATATGTGGTTATGTTTAGAAAACGAAGAAGAAATTGAAGTGAGTGAGGAGAAGGCACCACCACCTTCGGACTCTCAGGCAGGATCTTGTCTCTACTTTGACATTTGCGGGCCTGAGCCTGACTCACCTACTAGCGAAGGCAAGCCCCGGTGCATTTGCCACCTCCTTGATGTTTTTTAAAACTTTTCTCACTTGCTTGATGCATTAGGTGATAGGAGTTGATTGCTAAAACAATTCCTGCATTACCTTCCTTGATCACCCGCTTTACAAAAGATTTTGATGCTTAGCCTTGCTTTAGAAAAACAAAATGTTTTGTTTTTACAAAAGTTGATGTGGCAAAAGTGGGTGGGATGTTTTCGAAAATAAAACTTGATGGTGGATCCATCATGGCCATGATGGGTTCAACATCGGAAAAGATGTACCTCTGTCAGGTACCAAGTTTTGGGGTTAAATGATTAAGCTGAGACCGGGCGGGTGACTTGCACGAGAAGAGAGTCTCGGTGTAGTGTCTCCGTCTGAGTCGATTAAGGACCGTCTCGATGTAGGCTTGATGATCGAGGACCCTTTAACTGGTCACATGCCTCGTCATGGGTAAGCCTTGCCTCGGGCAGACTAAGGCCAGAATAAGATAACACGAAATGGGCGTGGAGCAGTGGCGAGAGTAGCGTGTACCCTCCGTGGCAAGAGGCTGGACGGTGGTGTATCTGTGCTCTCGGTTTGCGTGAACCTGATCTAGTCTTAAGAAACCCGGTGGCGGGTTGACATATGCAAGGGTTAAGTGCTACATATGTCGTGTGATTGGAGATCCTCAGATGAGTATAATCGATTCGGATCGCCGTACCTTCGCGGTTATGAAGACTTGGTCACTGACTTACACGTAGCAATCTAGTGAAGATGAAGGAAGAATTAAGAACTTGGCTAGTTCAGGATAATTGTTTGAACTAGGTTAGAAAGAACTCTAGATGTAGGTAAGTTTACCTAAGTTGACAATAAAACTGGATTTTTAAGGATCCACTTTTAGTAAGCATTTATGCAACAATAGAGTCATTGAACTTGAGATACCTTACCTTGACTCCCTTATAACCAGCATACCCTTGAGAGTCTTTTCTTTAGTTGGGTAAGACTTGCTGAGTAATTCCATACTCAGGGTTTATTCCCTCGTTGTTTTTAGGTGAGGAAGTAGCAGATTTCTGTTGCTTCTGTACCAAGGTGGTTCCTCATGAGGAAAAGCAAGAGTGAAGATGCGGGAGGACATGGTCCTCCATAAGAAAACTTTTATGTAAAAACTGTTCGGGAGGAGTTTTGCCTCCCTTGGTTATGTAATAATACGACTCTGCACTCGTTTATATTTTCTGGTCTGTAATAAGCAACTTAATCTTACTTTTTAATAAATGTAAGTTTATGTAATCACTTCCGCATTTTGATATCTCCGATGTTCTGTAATGTTTGCAAGACGGGTGAAACGTTCCTGGAAAGGTAAGAAAAGATACCGAACTTGTCAAGTGGTTCAGGAACATCTACAGGGTTGTCTGATGTCTGTTAGACAAGGACAACTGTAGGTGGGTCTAATGACTTGGAAGGTTCCGTCACAGCCCTCTCTCGGACTCGCATTATATTTCTAACGCTAACCTGGCTTGTAGTTGTGATTAACTTTGTAAATTTCAGTTTCGCCCTATTCTCCCCCCTCTAGGCGACTTTCAATTGGTATCAGAGCCCGGTGCTTCATTAGAGCCTAACCGCTCGAAATGATGTCGGGAGATCACGCCAAGAAGGAGATGGAGACTGGTGACAAATTCACTACAAGCCACGGGAAGACTTCATCGGAAGAGTCCCGCAACAAAGGGAAGGGGAAGGAGAAGAAATCCTCTTCCCACAAGTCGCATCGGAGTGGTGACAAAAATAAGAAGATGAGGAAGGTGGTCTACTACGAGACCGACACTTCATCACCATCGACCTCCGGCTCCGACGCGCCGTCCGTTACTTCTAAGCACCATGAGCGCAAGAAGTATAGTAAGATTCCCCTACGCTACCCCCATATTTCAAAGCGTACTCCTTTGCTCTCCGTTCCATTAGGCAAACCACCGGTTTTTGACGGTGAAGATTATAATATGTGGAGTGATAAAATGAGGCATCATCTAACCTCACTCCACACAAGCATTTGGAATGTTGTTGAGTTTGGTGTACAGGTACCATCCGTAGGGGATGAAGACTACGACTCGGACGAAGTGGCCCAAATCCACCACTTTAACTCCCAAGCAACCACTATACTCCTCGCCTCTCTAAGTCGAGAGGAGTATAATAAGGTGCAAGGGTTAAAAAGTGTGAAGGAAATTTGGGACGTACTCAAGACCGCACACGAAGGAGACGAGGTGACCAAAATCACCAAGCGGGAGACGATCGAGGGGGAGCTCGGTCGGTTCCGACTCAACCAAGGCGAGGACCCTCAAGCCATGTACAACCGCTTAAAGACCTTGGTGAACCAAGTGCGCAACCTCGGGAGCACAAAATAGGATGACCATGAAATGGTCAAGGTTATTCTAAGATCCCTCGTATTTCTTAATCCTACGCAAGTTCAATTAATTCGAGGTAATCCTAGATATACTCAAATGACCCTCGAGGAAGTGATAGGTAATTTTGTGAGCTTTGAGTTGATGATCAAAGGCTCAAAGAAGATCATCGAGCTAGATGGCCCCTCCGCGCCCGAAGCACAACCGGTTGCATTCAAGGCGACGGAGGAGAAGAAGGAGGAGTCTACATCAAGTAGACAACCAATCGACGCCTCTAAACTCGATAATGAGGAAATGGCGCTCATCATCAAGAGTTTCCGCCAAATCCTCAAGCAAAGGAGGGGGAAGGACTACAAGCCCCGCTCCAAGAAAGTTTGCTACAAGTGTGGTAAGCCCGACCACTTTATTGCTAAATGTCCATTATCAAGTGATAGTGACAGGGACAACGACAAGAAGGGGAAAATAAAGGAGAAGAAGAGGTACTACAAGAAGAAGGGCGGCGATGCCCATGTTTGCCGGGAGTGGGACTCCGACGAGAGCTCCACCGACTCCTCCTCCGACGAGGACGCCACCAACATCGCCATCACCAAGGGACTTCTCTTCCCCAACGTCGGCCACAAGTGCCTCATGGCAAAAGACGGCAAAAAGAAGAAGGTTAAATCCAAATCCTCCACTAAATATGAGTCCTCTAGTGATGATAATGCTAGTGATGAGGAGGAAAATTTGCGTACTCTTTTTGCCAACCTAAACATGCAACAAAATGAAAAATTAAATGAATTAATTAGTGCCATCCATGAGAAGGATGAACTCTTGGATTCCCAAGAGGACTTCCTAATCAAGGAAAACAAAAAGCATGTTAAGGTTAAAAATGCTTATGCTCTGGAGGTTGAAAATGTGAGAAATTAACTAGTGAGCTAAGCACATGCCATGATTTGATTGCCAACCTTAGAAATGAAAATGCTAGATTAATTGCTAAGGTTGATTCTAATGTTTATGATGATTCAATTTCCAATCTTAGAGATGATAATGCTAATTTGCTTGCAAAGATTGAAAAATTGAATGATTCTCTTGCTAGCCTCAGAAATGAAAATGAAAAATTAATTGCTAAGGCTAAAGATTTTGATGTTTGCAATGTTACTATTTCTAACCTTAGAAGTGAAAATGATATATTACATGCTAAGGTTGTAGAATTAAAATCTTGCAAACCCTCTACATCTACCGTTGAGCATGTTTCTATTTGCACTTGATGTAGAGATGTTGATATTGATGCTATTCATGATCATATGGCTTTAATTAAACAACAAAATGATCATATAGCACAATTAGATGCTAAAATTGCCGAGCATGAACTTGAAAACGAAAAATTTAAATTTGCTCGTAGTATGCTTTATAGTGGGAGACGCATCAAGGATGGCATTGGCTTCCAAAAGGGAGACAATGTCAAACTTAATGCCCCTCCTAAGAAATTGTCTAACTTTGTTAAGGGCAAGGCTCCCATGCCTCAGGATAACGAGGGTTACATTTTATACCCTGCCGGTTATCCTGAGAGCAAAATTAGGAGAATTCACTCTAGGAAGTCTCACTCTGACCCTAATCATGCTTTTATGTATAAGGGTGAGACATCTAGCTCTAGGCAATCAACTCGTGCTAAATTGCCTAAGAAGAAAACTCCTAGTGCATCAAATAATCATGACGTTTCATTCAAAACTTTTGATGCATCTTATGTTTTGACTAACAAATCCGGCAAGATAGTTGCCAAGTTTGTTGGGGGCAAACACAAGTTATCAAAGACTTGTGTTTGGGTACCCAAAGTTCTTGTGTCTAATGCCAAAGGACCCAAAACCATTTGGGTACCTAAAGTCAAGAACTAAATTTGTTTTGTAGGTTTATGCATCCGGGGGCTCAAGTTGGATCATCGATAGCGGGTGCACAAACCACATGACAGGGGAGAGGAAGATGTTCTCCTCCTACGAGAAAAACCAAGATCCCCAACGAGCTATCACATTCGGGGATGGAAATCAAGGTTTGGTCAAAGGTTTGGGTAAAATTGCTATTTCACCTGACCATTCCATTTCCAATGTTTTTCTTGTTGATTCATTAGATTACAATTTGCTTTCCGTATCTCAATTGTGCAAAATGGGCTACAACTGTATATTTACTGATGTAGGTGTCACTGTCTTTAGAAGAAGTGATGATTCAGTAGCATTTAAGGGAGTGTTAGAGGGTTAGCTATACTTAGTTGATTTCAATAGAGCTGAACTCGACACTTGCTTAATTGCTAAGACTAACATGGGCTGGCTCTGGCATCGCCGACTAGCACATGTTGGAATGAAGAATCTTCACAAGCTTCTAAAGGGAGAACACATTTTAGGACTAACAAATGTTCATTTTGAGAAAGACAGGATTTGTAGCGCATGCCAAGCAGGGAAGCAAGTTGGTGTTCATCATCCGCATAAGAACATCATGACGACTGACATGCCACTGGAGCTCCTACACATGGATCTATTCGGACTGATTGCTTACATAAGCATCGGCGGGAGTAAGTACTGTCTAGTTATTGTGGATGATTATTCTCGCTTCACATGGGTGTTCTTTTTGTAGGAAAAATCACAAACCCAAGAGACTTTAAAGGGATTCTTGAGACGAGCTCAAAATGAGTTTGGCTTGAGGATCAGGAAAATTAGAAGTGACAATGGGACAGAGTTCAAGAATTCACAAATTGAAGGCTTCCTTGAGGAGGAGGGCATCAAGCATGAGTTCTCCTCCCCCTACACGCCATAACAAAATGGTGTAGTGGAGAGGAAGAATAGAACTCTATTGGACATGGCAAGAACCATGCTTGATGAGTACAAGACTTCAGATCGGTTTTGGGCCGAGGCAGTCAACACCGCCTGCTACGCCATCAACCGGTTGTATCTACACCGAATCCTCAAGAAGACATCATACGAACTCCTAACTGGTAAAAAGCCCAACATTTCATATTTTAGAGTCTTTGGTAGCAAATGCTTTATTCTTGTTAAAAGAGGTAGAAAATCTAAATTTGCTCCTAAGACCGTAGAAGGCTTTTTACTGGGATATGATTCAAACACAAGGGCATATAGAGTCTTTAACAAGTCCTCAGGACTAGTTGAAGTGTCTTGTGACGTTGTGTTTGATGAGACTAACGGCTCTCAAGTAGAGCAAGTTGATCTTGATGAGATAGGTGAAGAAGAGGCTCCGTGCATCGCGCTAAGGAACATGTCCATTGGGGATGTGTGTCCTAAGGAATCCGAAGAGCCTCCAAATGAACAAGATCAACCATCCTCCTCCATGCAAGTATCTCCACCAACCCAAGATGAGGATGAGGCTCAAGATAATGAAGAGGAAGATCAAGAAGATGAGCCACCTCAAGAAGACGGCAATGATCAAGGGGGAGATGCAAATGATCAAGACAAAGAGGATGAGCAAGTTGCAAGACCGCCACACCCAAGAGTCCACCAAGCAATCCAACGAGATCACCCCGTCGACACCATCCTCGGCGACATTCATAAGGGGGTAACCACTAGATCTCGTGTTGCACATTTTTGTGAGCATTACTCTTTTGTTTTCTCTATTGAGCCACACAGGGTAGAGGAAGCACTCCAAGATTCGGATTGGGTGATGGCGATGCAAGAGGAGCTCAACAATTTCACTAGGAACGAGGTATGGCATTTAGTTCCACGTCCTAATCAAAATGTTGTAGGAACCAAATGGGTCTTCCGCAACAAGCAAGACGAGCATGGTGTGGTGACTAGGAACAAAGCCCGACTTGTGGCCAAGGGATACTCCCAAGTCGAAGGTTTGGATTTCGGTGAAACCTATGCACCCGTAGCTAGGCTTGAGTCTATTCGTATATTATTAGCCTATGCTACTTACCATGGCTTCAAGCTTTACCAAATGGACGTGAAGAGTGCCTTCCTCAATGGACCAATCAAGGAAGAGGTCTATGTTGAGCAACCTCCCGGCTTTGAAGACAGTGAGTACCCTAACTATGTTTATAAGCTCTCTAAGGCGCTTTATGGGCTCAAGCAAGCCCCAAGAGCATGGTATGAATGCCTAAGAGACTTCCTTATAGCTAATGGCTTCAAAGTCGGAAAGGCCGATCCTACTCTATTTACTAAAACTCTTGATAATGATTTGTTTGTATGCCAAATTTATGTTGATGATATTATATTTGGGTCTACTAACGAATCTACATGTGAAGAATTTAGTAGGATCATGACATAGAAATTCGAGATGTCAATGATGGGGGAGTTGAAGTATTTCTTAGGATTTCAAGTGAAGCAACTCCAAGAGGGCACATTCATTAGCCAAACAAAGTATACTCAAGACATTCTAAACAAGTTTGGGATGAAGGATGCCAAGCCCATCAAGACACCCATGGGAACTAATGGGCATCTCGACCTCGACACGGAAGGTAAATCCGTAGATCAAAAGGTATACCGGTCGATGATAGGTTCATTACTCTATTTATGTGCATCTCGACCGGACATTATGCTTTCCGTATACATGTGTGCAAGATTCCAAGCCGACCCTAAGGAAGCTCACCTTACGGCCATAAAACGAATCTTGAGATATTTGGCTTATACTCCTAAGTTTGGGCTTTGGTATCCTAGGGGATCCACATTTGATTTGATTGGATATTCGGATGCCGATTGGGTAGCGTGTAAAATTAATAGAAAGAGCACATCGGGGACTTGCCAGTTCTTGGGAAGGTCCTTGGTGTCTTGGGCTTCAAAGAAGCAAAATTCCGTAGCTCTTTCTACCGCCGAAGCCGAGTACATTGCCGCAGGCTATTGTTGCGCCCAACTACTTTGGATGAGGCAAACCCTCAGGGATTATGGTTACAAATTAACCAAAGTTCCTCTTCTATGTGATAATGAGAGTGCAATTCGCATGGCGGATAATCCCGTTGAGCATAGTCGCACTAAACACATAGCCATTTGGTATCATTTTCTAAGGGATCACCAACAAAAGGGGGATATCGAGATTGCATATATTAACACCAAAGAACAACTAGCCGATATTCTTGATTCTAGGAATTTTTATTGATGTCTTGCATACATAGCTCATATATATACCTTTGATCATATCTCTTTTATATGCCATGACTAATGTGTTTTCAAGTATATTTCAAACCAAGTCATAGGTATATTGAAAGGGAATTGGAGTCTTCGGCGAAGACAAAGGCTTCCACTCCACTCCACTAACTCATCCTTCACCGTCGCTCGGAGCAACTCTCCAACTTTGGTATAATCTTCACTCATATTATTGTTTGCCAAAGGGGGAGAAAGTAGTTCCAAAGGGCTTATATTTCACTCAAGTATCCGTTTTTGGCGATTCATGCCAAAGGGGGAGAAAGTATTAGCCCAAAGCAAAAAGGACTGCACCACCACCTAATTTTAAAACTCATGATTTTCAAATTGGTATTATGTTCAAAAAGGGGAGAGAGTAGCACCTTCAAAAATTGGTATCTTAAAACCCTCTTGAACACTAAGAGAATTTATTGAGGGAGAATTTTGTTTAGTCAAAGGAAAAGCATTTGAAACAGGGGGAGAAAATTTCAAATCTTGTAAATGCTTCTCAAGAATCTTATTCATTTACGTTTGACTAGTTGCAAAATGTCTTTGAAAAGATTTTACAAAAGAATTTGCAAAAACAATACATGTGGTGCAAGCGTGGTCCAAAATGTTAAAAATGAAAGAAACAATCTATGCATATCTTATGAATTTCTATTGGCTCAATTCTAAGTAACCTTTGCACTTACAAATATGCAAACTAGTTCAATTATGCACTTCTATACTTGCTTTGGTTTGTGTTGGCATCAATCACCAAAAAGGGGGAGATTGAAAGGGAATTAGGCTTACACCTATCTCCTAATTGACTTTGGTGGTTGAATTGCCCAACACAAATAATTGGACTAACTAGTTTGCTCTAGTCTATAAGTTCCACAGGTGCCAAAGGTTCACAATAAGTCAATAAAAGGACCAAGAATGGGTTCAAACAAAGAAAGCAAGGAACAACCGAAGGCTGCCCTGGTCTGGCGCACCGGACTGTCCGGTGCACCACCGGACAGTGTCCGGTGCATCAGGGGACTCCAAGCTGAACTCTTCACCTTCGGGAATTTACAGAGGCGCTCCACTATAATTCACCGGACTGTCTGGTGTACCACCGGACAGTGTCTGGTGCCCCAGGGGAGAGCGACTCTGAACTCTGCAGCTTCGGGAATCCGCTCCGCTATAATTCACCGGACTGTCTGGTGAGTCACCGGACACTGTCCGGTGCACACCGGACTGTCCGGTGTGACGGCGGAGCAACGGCTACTTCGCGCTCAACGGTCGACTGCAAAGCATAAAATGCGCGCCTGCGCGCAGAGGAGCAGAGCACGCGCGGGTGGCACACCGGACAGCCTACAGGGCCTGTTCGGTGCACCACCGGACAGCCAGGTGGACCCACAAGACAGAGCTGCAACGGTCGAACCCTAACGGCCGACTGACGTGGCTAGCGCACCGGACAGTGTCCGGTGGCACACCGGACTGTCCGGTGCGCCATGCGACAGACAGTCTCCCAACGTCCACTTTTGGTGGTTGGGGTTATAAATACCCCCAACCACCCCACATTCAAGGCATCCAAGTTTTCCACCTTCCAACTACTTACAAAAGCTCTAGCATTCAATTCAAGACACACCAAAGAGATCAAATCCTCTCCAAACTCCACACAAAGCTTTAGTGATTAGAGAGAGAGATTTGTTGTGTTCATTTGAGCTCTTGCGCTTGGATTGCTTCTTTTTCTCATTCTTTCTTGCGATCATCTCAATTGTAATCAAGGCAAGAGACACCAATTGTGTGGTGGTCCTTGCGGGAAAGTTTGGTTCCCGTTTGATTGAGAAGAGAAGCTCACTCGGTCGGAGGGACCGTTTGAGAGAGGGAAAGGGTTGAAAGAGACCCGGTCTTTGTGACCACCTCAACGGGGAGTAGGTTTGAGAGAACCAAACCTCGGTAAAACAAATCCTTGTGTCTCACTTCTCTATTCGCTTGCGATTTGTTTTTACGCCCTCTCTCGGACTCGCATTATATTTCTAACGCTAACCCGGCTTGTAGTTGTGATTAACTTTATAAATTTCAGTTTCGCCCTATTCACCCCCCCTCTATGCGACTTTCAGACTCCAACTCCGATGACGACAACTAGACGGGCCACCGGGGGGACCCCGTACTCCCTAGTCTACGGGGCCGAAGCCTGCCTTCCCCCGGAAACCCTTCTGGACTCCCCATGGGTCTAATCTTTTGATAAGTCTGTGCAGGAGCGGCTGCAGCGCGAGGACATGGACTCCATCCATGAACGCAGATAGCAGGGAGGTGATCCAGAGTGCACGTTGCAACCAAGCGCCCAAGCACTATCGCCAACGGTTCGTGCATGAGTAGGGAGCCCCGGGTCAGGACCTAGTCACATGGCGAGTACCGAACCAAGAAGGGGTATGCAAACTCTCCCCCAGCCGGGAAGGACCCTTCAAGGTGACGGAAGTATGCCGACCCGGGTGTATCCGTCTTGCCGCAACAGAAGGAGAACCTCTTCCCAGCCCCTGGAACATGGAGCATCCCCATAAGTTCAGCCCAATAGAAGCAAGTCTGAGGGGTTAAGTTTTTCTTCTTTTGTAATTAGGTCGTGCATATGTGTACGCCGGCCCGGTGATGTTTTCCCTCATAAACCCGGCTTGTTGGTCTACACCCATGCATGTAAGGTTATAAAGAAAAGAATTACCTCCTCAGATGTGCTTCTATGATAGTCTTATCCTCCTGCTCCATGGTTTTATACTGCAGTTTTCGGATATTATTTTTTATCTAACCCACCCATACAGTTCCCATCCCTGCTGATATGACGACATCCGAATTGAGTAGCCAGGCTTGCAGTTTAGGACCCCTCTACGAAGGCAGGGGGTCCGGCAGTCTGGTGGCCGGTTCTAAAGACGACAACTCGTTCCATGGGGTGGTCCGGGGCTGTGTAGCCGCTTAGCTCGGTTCCATACCCTAAGCCTGCACACTCCACCACTCTGTGATGGGTATCCTAGTATTTGGAGCTATGGTCCTGTGGGTCCGACAATCTGGGGTCCGGTTCTAGAGAATGGACACTTGTCTCCTGGGGTGGTCTGGAGCCATGTAGCCGCTTAGCCTGGTCCCGTACCGTAAGCCTGCACACTCCACCACTCTGCGACGGGTGTCCTAGTATCTGGCACCGTGGTCCAGGGGGTCCGGACACGCAACTTGGCTTCCCAGACTAAGTCCTGCAGGTCCTGTGCATGTATCAAAGGATGGCTAATATCGGACGGAGGGTCTTATGGGTGTATTACTAATGCTTCCTGGCTGAAGCTGTGTACAGGTCCAGGTCCCAGCCGAGGCTACCTCCTAGAGGCCGTTACCAACTATTTTAAGTATGCTGGTATCCAGCCTCGACACGTCGAGCCTACATCCCAGGGGGGCCAGGTACCGGGAAGGAGTCGGTAACGCCACACTCAATAGGGACAAATAGCATACAGATAAGTGCTAATACTGCTCGATAAGTAGTACTCCAAAGTATCTTACAAAAACAAAGTTATTACATCAGCTTTCAAGCGAAACCCTAGCTCCATTCCTACAGGTACGAACTACTCGGCACCAGCAGGGTCGCGTCGAAAGCGCGCGGCCACCGTCTTCATGGCGTCCTGAATGACCTTCCGGACGGCTTGCCGGCGGCGGTGGCCTCCTCGACGTGTGTGCCGAGACAAAGGAGCCCTCATCGTCGGAGGCGACGTCGGGGCCATTAAAGCCAAAGAGTTGGAAATGCGGCAACACGTGGCGCCCAGTGGCCTGGCCGCTGAAACAGAGTTGGAGCTCGACTAGTTCATGGAGGCGTGCCATGAGGCTGCTACAGGAGGCAATGAAGTTCATGCGGAAGATGGAGCCGCAACTTAGCTCGATTTCCACCTCCGCAAGTGTCAGGTACCATAATTAGGGATACCTCCAATACTCCTAAGCATGGCTGGAAAACATCTTCAAAACAGACCGTAAAGACTGGTAAGCACAGCTCAAAGTTAAAGCCTCATCTACTAAGGGACGCGATCTCGTCTCGCCCGAGCCCGGCCTCGGGCAATAACAGTAGTCCTGGACAGATTCACGCCTCGCCCGAGGGCCTCCTCAGGCAGCGGGCACACCCTCGGCTCGCCCGAGGCTAAGCTCGAGCAAACTTTGTCATATAGCAACCTCAGCCAAATCGCCTTACCGCCGACCGTATCGCACAAGCATTTAATGCAGGGATCACCTGACACCTTATCCTGACACGCGCACCTTAGTTGGCAAGGTCGAAATGACCGCAGTCACTTCGTCCCTTTACTGATCGTTCTGACTGGAAAACAACACTATTCACCCCGTTCCGACTACTGTGCCAACCACTAGGGTAAGACTAACATCAGTAAGTCACGACCTCTCCCAAGTTCAGCCTCGGGCGCAACAGGGAGCTCCACCTCGCCCGACCCCAGGCCTTGGCCTCAGCCTCGGCCTCAGGAGAAGGTCTCCGCCTCGCCCGACCCCGGGCCTCAGCCTCAGCCTCGGCCTCGGGAGAAGGTCTCCGCCTCGCCCGACCCTAGGTCTCGGCCTCAGCCTCGGTCTCAGGAGAAGGTCCCCGCCTCGCCCGACCTCAGCCTCGGCCTTAGGAGAAGTCACCGCCTTGCCCGACCTTGGCCTCGGACCGACTACGCTACAGGAGATACATCATTACCCTACCTCTAGCTAGCCGCCTCAGGCTACGAAGGAACAAGACCGTGTCACATCTAGATTACTCCGGCAACAGGTAATGATGGTTCCCTGCATGCGTCCATGACGTTGATTATTCTCAGCTCTCTACGAAGGCAAAGAAACGTCAGCAGGACCTAGGGCCGCACCGCCAGCTACGCTTCTACAGGGCTCAAGCACTTCTCCACCGGCCACGTTAGCACATAGCTACACCCCCATATGTACACTTGGACCATCCCCTTGTATCTATAAAAGGGGATGCCCAGGGCCTTCCCAAGGGAGGTGGACGCGGATAGGGAGAGGAAAAAGGGGGCTAACTCAGACGGCTCACCTCAAGGCCAAACCCTATCTCGCGAAGCTTGTAACCCCTACTACGAGCACCTCGGTGCAAGATAATATAGGCCTCATCCCTCCTCTTGTGTTTCATCTTGCATCAACCCATCTGGGCAGGGACACACGGCACAAAATTCACTAGCCGGTTCAGTTGAGGGTCCCCCAGGTCCGAAACGCCGACAGTTGGCGCGCCAGGTAGGGGATCACTGCGTGTAAACAACACTTTCCCGTGAGGTTCCAAATGGACAATCTTCAGCAGCATCTTCAGCCCGGGACGGTGCTCTACTTTGGGAGTCTCGAGTTCATGTCCCTCGACGGTAGCTACGACATGGTACTCCTGCCCCCACAGCACAACAACAATGACGATTGTCGGCTCGCCCGGTGGAGGCGAACTCGACGACGACATCTCCCCATGGTGGAAGAGGCACACCCGAGTCAACCCCACCACCCTCCTCGCCGAAGAAGACGGAGACGGGGCAACCATGGCCAGGCAAGGGGAAGCACCTCGTCGGCTGTTGGGCCAGAGCAGGTTGACGACGCCGACACCCCTGCGGGGGACATGTCAGGTGTTATCCTCACACCTAGGACAACAACGGGTGTCGCTTCCCAGCAACGTGCCAACCCCAGGCGGACTGATGATGCCGGCACCCTTGCGAGGGACTTGTCGGGCATTAGTCTCACACCTGAGATAACGACACATTCCATCTCTGATTCAACTTCACCGCCATCCATGAACCAGGAGGTACCATCAGTTTTCCATCCTGTTCCCTTTAGATTCAGCTTCGACCCACCAAGCGACCCCACTTCGGCAAGCACTTTCGCAAGGGCATATCCTGGCCTTCCAGGGTACCATATGAGGTCAACTTGGGACCTACTAACGACCGTCTCAACCTCCGGACCCACGGGTTCCGAGGAAGAGGACGACCCCGACTTCAGTTGGGATTTCTCCAGACTCTGTGATCCTAGTGCCATGCGAGACTTCATATCCGCATGTGACCACTGCCTCTCCGGCTGCTCTGACGATGGCCACAGCCTCGACGACGAGGGTTACGACCCAACTCAAGAGTGCTTCCACATCGATCAGGAAGATCATGACGGAGACAACCACCTCGGCATGCCAGGAAACAACGGTGCCCTTGCACCTGCGTCTCGCGTTGAGATCCCGTGGGAGCTAGCTGTGGCCTGGGTCCCTGCGGGGGTTCAGGGCACACAGCTCGAGCAACTCTGCGAGATGCAGGCCAAGCTCGACGAAGAAACGTGGCGACTTGTGCAGCTCCGATAAAACCTCGAGCAAGAGTGGGCAGGCCGAGCACTCGCCGGAGGAGCGCGTCATCGGGCTCGGGACGTCCAGTGCCGTATTATTGGCGATGCCAGGGCAAGGCTGCCCCGACCTTCAACGGGGCCGGCCAGAACCTAGCTGCAACGGTGATGTTACTTCGAACAATGCCGGAGCCATCCACCACCGAGGGGCGACGTATCCAGGGCGAACTCAAGGACCTCCTGGAAAATGCCGCAGCTCGACAAGCCGAGAGCTCTGCCTCCCAAAGGCGAGGATGCCCCTCAGAGCATCACGCAGCGTCCTCCCGACACATGCGTGAGGCCTCGGTCCACACCGAGCACACAGGAGATGAGACACCTGCAGCCCAGGATCGCCTCGGCGACGAGCAACACCGCCGCGACCATCGAGCCTGCCTCGAGGAAAAGGTGCGCCGAGGCTACCACCCCAGACGCGGGGGACGCTACAACAGTGAGGAGGATCGGAGCGCCTCACCCGAACCACTAGGTCCGTGGGTCTTCAGCCAGGCCATACGACCGGCGCTGTTCCCGGCCCGGTTTCGAGCCCTGACTACCATCACCAAGTACTCAGGGAGACGAGGCCGGAGTTGTGGCTCGCGGATTACCGGCTGGCGTGCTAGTTGGGAGGGACGGACGACGACAACCTCATCATCCGCAACCTCCCCCTTTTCCTCTCCGACGCCGCCCGGGCCTGGCTGGAGCATCTGCCTCCTGCGCAGATCTTCGACTGGGACGACCTAGTCAAGGCCTTCGCTGGAAATTTCCAAGGTACGTACGTGCGCCCTGGGAACTCGTGGGATCTCCGGAGTTGCCGCCAGCAGCCAGGGGAATCCCTGCGAGAGTACATCCGACGGTTTTCAAAGCAGTGCACCGAGTTGCCTAACATCATCGACTCGGACGTCATCGGAGCATTCCTCGCCGGCACCACTTGCCGGGACCTGGTAAGCAAACTGGGACGCAAGACACCCACCAAGGCGAGCGAATTGATGGACATAGCCACCAAGTTCGCCTCTGGTTAGGAGGCGGTCGAAGCCATCTTCCGGAAGGACAAGCAGCCTCAGAGAAGGCAGAAGTAAGACGTCCCCGAGGCGTCCGTCTAGCGTGGCACAAAGAAGAAGACCAGGAAGAAGGTGCAAGCAAAACGCAATGCCGTTGACACGGATCTTGTCGCTGCTGCCGAGCACAGGAATCCTCGGAAGCCTCCCGGAGGGGCCAACGTGTTCGACAAGATGCTCAAGGAGTCGTGCCCCTACCACAGGGGCCCCGTCAAGCACACCCTTGAAGAGTGCGATATGCTCCGACGTTACTTCAATAAGGCTAGACCCTCGGCGGAGGGTGGCAAGGACCAAGGCAACAACAAGAAAGGAGGCAACAGGGAAGAAGAGTTCCCGGAGGTCCACAACTGCTTCATGATCTACGGTGGGCAAGTGGCGAATGCCTCAGCTCGACGCCGCAAGCAAGAACGCCGGGAGGTCTGCTCGGTGAAGGTAGCGACACTAGTCTACCTAGACTGGTCCGACAAGCCCATCACCTTCGACCAAGATGACCACCCCGACTACGTACCAAACCCAGGAAGGTACCCGCTCGTCGTCGACCCTATCATCGGCAATGTTAGGCTCTCCAAGGTCCTCATGGACGGAGGCAGCAGCCTCAACATCATCTATGCCGAGACCCTAGAGCTCTTGGGGTTTGATCGGTCCACGATCCGGGCCGGTGCAGCACCCTTTCACGGGATTATCTGTAACACCCTAAAGTTCAATCTTGTGAAGACAAGGAAAAATTCTCAAAGATTTTAAATCAAAACACCTTTCCTTAAAAATAATCATAATTTAGAAGCTTCCACTCATGAATATGTTAAAAATACATAATTAAAGATACTTAGATAATCTAAATTGCCTTTTGGGTTAGGATATATAAAAGAATTAGGATTAAACTATTTCTTAATATATATAGTCTACAATATAAATTTGATTTCCCTAGAAGTAATAAGGTAGGGATTATTTAAAAGCTTATCTAAAGGAACTAAAATAAATAAAGAAATACATAAAATAGGTTTTTATGCATTATGCTAAAGTTCTATATGAGTATCCAAAATTAAGTGTTTGAACTTTAAAACTTGTGTTGATTTGAAATTCAAATGGAAAGGGAAAATAGAAAATAAGAAATAAAAGGAGAAGGGGAGAACTAAGAAAAATACTACATAAAATAAAATAAAATAAACACCCTTCACACTTGTATTATTAAATTATACCTTTCAAACTGAGGACAAGTTATTCACAAAGTTGAACTCAAACTTGAAATTCAAATTGGATTTGAAAATGGAGAAAAGAAAATAGAAAAGAAAAAGAAAAAGAATAAAAACCCCTAACTGGGCCGGCTACTGGAAATCGGCCCACCTATGGAATCCTCACCGCGCGGCCCATCTCCATTCACGGGGCGTGCCGACAGGTGGGCCACGCCCGACAGCCTCTCCCGCACGCGCCAGCCACTCCCTCTCTCACGCGCTCTCGCCACTCACTGACGCGCGGGGCCCCTGCTCAGTCTCTCCCACGCCCGCGCTCACTCCGCTTCTTTCGCTGATCCGCGGGGCCCGCACGTCGGGGCGTCTTCAACAGCTTCGCCGAGCTCGCCGCAACGACCGCCGTGCGCATCGCGCGCTACACCGACCGGATTCCTCGGGCGCGGACTCCCCTAGCTATAAATTCGTACCGAGCTCGCCTCCCTCCCTTCATCTCCCCACTGCCAGCCACCATCGCCGAGAACGCATCGAGAGAACCGGAGAGGAGCACCGCCGCCGAGGATAGCCGACGTCGGGGAGGTCTCCGCTCTTGGGATCGAGTCGGGGAGTATCGTCTTCGCTCGGGGAAACTGTCCGCGCCTCCAATTCGGGTTGGGCGCCACCGTGACGCAAGGAATTGCTCGCCGTGGTGAAGCCTCCGCCGTGAATCCGCCCTCCACCGTGGCCGTGTGCCTCCGCGCCATAATCGCCGGTATGGGGTCTTCCTTTGTGTCCACCTTCGCCTTCTCTACGCGTAGCGCCGTTTAATTTGAATTTGGGGCGGTGTTGCGCCGGATTGGGCCAACTCCGGCGAGCTTCGTCGCGAATCCAGGGCGGCGCCGCCGTCGTCAGCATCGATTTGGGGAGGCAGCGACTGCGCCGTTGGATCCTGATGAACGGCGTAGATTAGAACATTGCGTACCCCTTCGCTCGATCGCACAGAGACCGTAGATGCGAGATCCAGCGGTGCAGAGTAGATCTGAGGTTCATTAAATCCCTGCCGTCGATCGTAGATCCCACGGCACCGGGCGCATACCGGTTCGGGTTATACTAAGTCTAATCCGAGCCGTCCGTGTGTGATCCAACGGCCAGAACGGCCCGATACCCCTCCGCCGTGGCCACTTTCTTAAAGAGACCCTGAACTTTTACGAAATCAACCCGCCGTCCAGAGCACTATGCGCTGTGTCTCTGTAATTTTACCCCGAGCCCCCTGGGTTTCTCTGGATTTGAGGCCCAGTCCAGAACATAATAAAACCAGGGAAAATGATTATTAAATAGATTTTTAATATAAAAATAATTGCTAAAACTTAGATAATTCATAGAAAATCCATTTTAGCTCCAAATTGAACCATTCCAGTTTCTAAAATTTTGTAATAATATTCTTCATCATTTTGTGCCTCTGTTTTGGCATGAAAGGCTCATTTAAATTTATCTAATACTTAATCTTGTATTAAACACATAAAACATTAGAAAATCCATAACTTAAAATCTATAACTCCAAAATTAATGATTCCTGTTCTTAGAATCTTATTTTAATGTGTAGATTATTATTATGTATTTTGTTTACATGTTTGGTGTAATGTTAAATTTGCCTATACTATGTTTGTTTGAATTGCTACGACTAGTGCGAGGTCACGTGTCACCTGAAGATCATCCTGCTACCTGGAATCTCAAGGCCCAGGCAAGTTGTGCCCTTGATCACTTCTTTTCACCTACTCATGTTCTAATTAATCATAATGATCTGCATAGGTTAATTTTGATGGGACCCAATAGGTTACCCTAGTTTGTCTATCTTTATACCTTGTTTACCACTGAACTTTTTGGGTAGTACTTGCTAGTGCTATATGTGGTTTTGGGTATGAAGATTACACTATTCATGATTATACTTTTGTTATCAGTTGTTATTTATGGTTCATGTTAAGATCATTATGTTAATTGGAACATGGAGAACCACCCGGGAAAACAGTGCTACCACAAGGGTGGAATGGGACGCCCTTGGCTGATTAATTAGGGAAGCTAGTGGAAGACTACCTTACCCGAAAGGGGCAAGGGCAGTAGGGGAGAGGTCAGTGTAGGGAGGCCCTCGGGAGGATTTTGCTGCGATGGCGGTCCTGCAAGGGATTCCTGCACTGGATCTTCCTATAAACTGTAGCGGGTTTTTGGAAGCTAGTGGAACTTTGTAAAGGCCTCGTAGTGTTACCCTGCCTCGCTTCCTTGGTAGAGGTGAATGGGATTCATGACCCCTTGGCAGATGGGTAACACGACTTGTGGGTAAAGATGCGCAACCTCTGCAGAGTGTAAAACTGGTATACTAGCCGTGCTCACGGTCATGAGCAGCTCGGACACTCACATGATTAATTTATGGAACTAAATTCAAATGCATTGCATTGCAGGTGGTGTTGTTACTTTTGATCTATTACTTAATTGGGTTTGGTATTTACTTATACTTAGTAACTGCTAATAAAATTTTGACCAACTTTAAAAGCAATGCTCAGCTCTAACCATCTCCTTTGGTAAGCCTTACACTTCACGTGAGCTCCCACCTTTGGCGAGTTCATGCACATTATTCCCCACAACTTGTTGAGCGATGAACGTATGTGAGCTCACTCTTGCTGTCTCACATACACCACAGGTCAAGACCAGGTACTGCAGGATGATGCTCATGGAGGATGCTGCGATGTGTTCGTGAGTGGTCTAGGTCGTCGTCTCCCAGTCAACTTTGGGGTTGCTGGACCGTTGTCTCCTTATAATGTAACTATTTATTTTGTATAGAACTCCTTATATATATAAAGTTGTGACATTCGATCCTGTGCCACTTTACATCATATGTTTGAGACTTGGTCCCAGCATACCTGGTGTTTATGTTAACCCCGGGTTTTGGACCCCTAAAATCCGGGTGTTACAGAAGTGGTATCAGAGGAATGTTGACTGTAGGACGAAACCTAGATAGAACTGGACAACCATTCTTTACTTACCTTACTCTGATTCTTTTCTAAACTCATCTTAATCTTTTCTCATCTAATTCCGCTTCACTCTGATTATTCTTACCTTTCATTTCTAAAGACAAATGTGGATTTCACACTTTGAAATCCTGTACCTAAAGTGACTTTAGGAATAGGAGACCTAATCCTAGGAACAAAAACAAAACTATTTTTATGGTTATCTATGCACTTGAATGTTTGTTCTTATGACACTTGTCTGATTTGATTCTTTAATTGAGTGTGATGGGTTGTGGAGTAATGTCCACAATTGCATCTACATATACACATAGGTATAAAAATATAATTGTAAGATAACTAGACAACCTAGATTATCCCCATTGGAACATATCTAGCATAAGAGATTTAGCTTATCCTAAAAAGATCTCATTCTAACCAATTCATCTTATCTTAAAAGATTCTCCCCTATCTTAATAGATCCATCTCATCTCAAAAGATCCTAACTTATCCTAATTAAAATATAGATCCATCTTATCTTAAGAGGTTTTCTCTTATCTTAATAAGATTTATCTTATCTTGAAGGATTCATCTTATCCTAACCACTTTGCTTATCCCATCTTGATAGAACTAACTAACCTTAAAAGACTGTACCTTAACCTTATGGATTCATCTTGCCCTAATTAGCATAATGACCCCACTTTAGAATAACAACCATGATCTAATGCAAATTAATTAGATCTTATCTAGTCAAACTAGTCACACCAATCTAACATAGATCTGATCTAATCTAAAGTGACTTACTAAACATGTTAGATAATACTTGTGAAAGAGATTAGACCCCAGTAGCCATGTATTAACTTATCTTAGCACATTGGATCAATTCAACCATAAGCTAACCCAACCCATAGAGCCATGATGAATGGTATAACCTTTCTATTCCCACCTAACATCAAACAAACTTTTGACCTATATCATGTAGTCTATCTCATCTATATCTATCTTAACCATATTCCCAACCGATGATATACACTAACCATGAATCAATGAGACAAGACCGGAGAAGATGATTAACTTCGTCAAGAAAGGATGAGCACCAACTCAAGTCTTCAAGGATCAAGTGAGGTCACCAAGATGAGTCAAGATCCACAATCTTGGATGGAGTCTTTTCTTATCCTACTCTTTCTTACCCAAACCTATATATACCCTAAAGACATCTTCTATCCTACATAATAAAGTGGACATACATATATACACCCATGCTTTCCTAACCACCAGTTCCACCAAGCTACATAAAACATATATGTGGATTACGACTATTTGTAAGCTATGAGTGTTACTTTAGTTAGTAGATGATATAATATTATTTTAGAAGGAATAATAAGGTCTATTGACCCTCTGTTTTGTTGAAGAATTATACCTCATGCTGAGATTTCTTTGTTTGTGCATATGTTCCAAGAACAATATGAGTATACATCCCTTTTCTTACAAATCTCGAGGACGAGATTATTTTTAAGGGGGGTAGGATTTGTAACACCCTAAAGTTCAATCTTGTGAAGACAAGGAAAAATTCTCAAAGATTTTAAATCAAAACACCTTTCCTTAAAAATAATCATAATTTAGAAGCTTCCACTCATGAATATGTTAAAAATACATAATTAAAGATACTTAGATAATCTAAATTGCCTTTTGGGTTAGGATATATAAAAGAATTAGGATTAAACTATTTCTTAATATATATAGTCTACAATATAAATTTGATTTCCCTAGAAGTAATAAGGTAGGGATTATTTAAAAGCTTATCTAAAGGAACTAAAATAAATAAAGAAATACATAAAATAGGTTTTTATGCATTATGCTAAAGTTCTATATGAGTATCCAAAATTAAGTGTTTGAACTTTAAAACTTGTGTTGATTTGAAATTCAAATGGAAAGGGAAAATAGAAAATAAGAAATAAAAGGAGAAGGGGAGAACTAAGAAAAATACTACATAAAATAAAATAAAATAAACACCCTTCACACTTGTATTATTAAATTATACCTTTCAAACTGAGGACAAGTTATTCACAAAGTTGAACTCAAACTTGAAATTCAAATTGGATTTGAAAATGGAGAAAAGAAAATAGAAAAGAAAAAGAAAAAGAATAAAAACCCCTAACTGGGCCGGCTACTGGAAATCGGCCCACCTATGGAATCCTCACCGCGCGGCCCATCTCCATTCACGGGGCGTGCCGACAGGTGGGCCACGCCCGACAGCCTCTCCCGCACGCGCCAGCCACTCCCTCTCTCACGCGCTCTCGCCACTCACTGACGCGCGGGGCCCCTGCTCAGTCTCTCCCACGCCCGCGCTCACTCCGCTTCTTTCGCTGATCCGCGGGGCCCGCACGTCGGGGCGTCTTCAACAGCTTCGCCGAGCTCGCCGCAACGACCGCCGTGCGCATCGCGCGCTACACCGACCGGATTCCTCGGGCGCGGACTCCCCTAGCTATAAATTCGTACCGAGCTCGCCTCCCTCCCTTCATCTCCCCACTGCCAGCCACCATCGCCGAGAACGCATCGAGAGAACCGGAGAGGAGCACCGCCGCCGAGGATAGCCGACGTCGGGGAGGTCTCCGCTCTTGGGATCGAGTCGGGGAGTATCGTCTTCGCTCGGGGAAACTGTCCGCGCCTCCAATTCGGGTTGGGCGCCACCGTGACGCAAGGAATTGCTCGCCGTGGTGAAGCCTCCGCCGTGAATCCGCCCTCCACCGTGGCCGTGTGCCTCCGCGCCATAATCGCCGGTATGGGGTCTTCCTTTGTGTCCACCTTCGCCTTCTCTACGCGTAGCGCCGTTTAATTTGAATTTGGGGCGGTGTTGCGCCGGATTGGGCCAACTCCGGCGAGCTTCGTCGCGAATCCAGGGCGGCGCCGCCGTCGTCAGCATCGATTTGGGGAGGCAGCGACTGCGCCGTTGGATCCTGATGAACGGCGTAGATTAGAACATTGCGTACCCCTTCGCTCGATCGCACAGAGACCGTAGATGCGAGATCCAGCGGTGCAGAGTAGATCTGAGGTTCATTAAATCCCTGCCGTCGATCGTAGATCCCACGGCACCGGGCGCATACCGGTTCGGGTTATACTAAGTCTAATCCGAGCCGTCCGTGTGTGATCCAACGGCCAGAACGGCCCGATACCCCTCCGCCGTGGCCACTTTCTTAAAGAGACCCTGAACTTTTACGAAATCAACCCGCCGTCCAGAGCACTATGCGCTGTGTCTCTGTAATTTTACCCCGAGCCCCCTGGGTTTCTCTGGATTTGAGGCCCAGTCCAGAACATAATAAAACCAGGGAAAATGATTATTAAATAGATTTTTAATATAAAAATAATTGCTAAAACTTAGATAATTCATAGAAAATCCATTTTAGCTCCAAATTGAACCATTCCAGTTTCTAAAATTTTGTAATAATATTCTTCATCATTTTGTGCCTCTGTTTTGGCATGAAAGGCTCATTTAAATTTATCTAATACTTAATCTTGTATTAAACACATAAAACATTAGAAAATCCATAACTTAAAATCTATAACTCCAAAATTAATGATTCCTGTTCTTAGAATCTTATTTTAATGTGTAGATTATTATTATGTATTTTGTTTACATGTTTGGTGTAATGTTAAATTTGCCTATACTATGTTTGTTTGAATTGCTACGACTAGTGCGAGGTCACGTGTCACCTGAAGATCATCCTGCTACCTGGAATCTCAAGGCCCAGGCAAGTTGTGCCCTTGATCACTTCTTTTCACCTACTCATGTTCTAATTAATCATAATGATCTGCATAGGTTAATTTTGATGGGACCCAATAGGTTACCCTAGTTTGTCTATCTTTATACCTTGTTTACCACTGAACTTTTTGGGTAGTACTTGCTAGTGCTATATGTGGTTTTGGGTATGAAGATTACACTATTCATGATTATACTTTTGTTATCAGTTGTTATTTATGGTTCATGTTAAGATCATTATGTTAATTGGAACATGGAGAACCACCCGGGAAAACAGTGCTACCACAAGGGTGGAATGGGACGCCCTTGGCTGATTAATTAGGGAAGCTAGTGGAAGACTACCTTACCCGAAAGGGGCAAGGGCAGTAGGGGAGAGGTCAGTGTAGGGAGGCCCTCGGGAGGATTTTGCTGCGATGGCGGTCCTGCAAGGGATTCCTGCACTGGATCTTCCTATAAACTGTAGCGGGTTTTTGGAAGCTAGTGGAACTTTGTAAAGGCCTCGTAGTGTTACCCTGCCTCGCTTCCTTGGTAGAGGTGAATGGGATTCATGACCCCTTGGCAGATGGGTAACACGACTTGTGGGTAAAGATGCGCAACCTCTGCAGAGTGTAAAACTGGTATACTAGCCGTGCTCACGGTCATGAGCAGCTCGGACACTCACATGATTAATTTATGGAACTAAATTCAAATGCATTGCATTGCAGGTGGTGTTGTTACTTTTGATCTATTACTTAATTGGGTTTGGTATTTACTTATACTTAGTAACTGCTAATAAAATTTTGACCAACTTTAAAAGCAATGCTCAGCTCTAACCATCTCCTTTGGTAAGCCTTACACTTCACGTGAGCTCCCACCTTTGGCGAGTTCATGCACATTATTCCCCACAACTTGTTGAGCGATGAACGTATGTGAGCTCACTCTTGCTGTCTCACATACACCACAGGTCAAGACCAGGTACTGCAGGATGATGCTCATGGAGGATGCTGCGATGTGTTCGTGAGTGGTCTAGGTCGTCGTCTCCCAGTCAACTTTGGGGTTGCTGGACCGTTGTCTCCTTATAATGTAACTATTTATTTTGTATAGAACTCCTTATATATATAAAGTTGTGACATTCGATCCTGTGCCACTTTACATCATATGTTTGAGACTTGGTCCCAGCATACCTGGTGTTTATGTTAACCCCGGGTTTTGGACCCCTAAAATCCGGGTGTTACATTATCCCCAGCAAGCGTGTCCTACCCCTTGGGCAAATTGACTTGCCCGTCTGCTTCGGAACTCCCTCCAACTTCCGAAAGGAAACCCTCACTTTCGAGGTAGTCGGGTTCCGAGGGACCTATCACGCGGTGTTGGGAAGACCGTGCTACGCCAAGTTCATGGCCGTCCCCAACTACACGTACCTCAAGCTCAAGATGCCAGGCCCCAAGGGAACCACCACCGTCGGATCCACATACCGCCACACTTACGAGTGCGACGTGGAATGCATTGAGTATGCCGAAGCCATCACCGAATCCGAAGCCCTCATCGCCGACCTGGATTGCCTCTCCAAAGAGGCGCCCGACGCGAAGCGGCAAGCCGGCAACTTCGAACCAGCCGAGGCGGTTAAATCTGTCTCTCTCGACCCCAGCAACGATGCCAGCAAGAAAGTCAGGATCGGCTCCGAGCTCGACCCCAAATAGGAAGCCGTGCTCGTCGACTTTCTCCGCGCAAACGCCGAAATTTTTGCGTGGAGTCCCTCGGACATGCCAGGCATACCGAGGGATGTCGTCGAGCCTCATTGGACATCCGAGCTGGTGCCCGACCCGTGAAACAGCACCTGCGCTGTTTTGATGAAGAAAACACAGGGTCACAGGCGAGGAGGTCCACAAGCTAATGGCAGTAGGGTTCATCAAAGAGGTATTCCATCAAGAATGGTTAGCTAACCCTGTACTTGTAAAGAAAAAAGGTGGGAAATGGAGGATGTGTGTAGATTACACTGGGCTGAATAAAGCATGTCCAAAGGTTCCCTACCCACTGCCTCGCATCGATCAAATTGTGGACTCCACCGCTGGGTGCGAAACCCTGTCTTTCCTCGATGCCTATTCAGGCTATCACCAAATCAAGATGAAAGAATCCGACCAGCTCGTGACTTCTTTTATCACACCTTTTGGCATGTATTGTTATACTACTATGCCATTTGGCTTAAGGAATGCAGGTGCAACATACCAAAGGTGCTTGAACCATGTGTTCGGAGAGCACATCGACAGAACAGTCGAGGCTTACGTTGTAAAGCCCTAAAATACGTATAAAAATGATAAAATAAATAAATACATATATTTATATAAAAGTGTTTTGGGATCATGGAACCCTTAGAGATTACCTAGTTTTCTTTTTCTATGTGCATATTCAATTAATGGAAATAACAAATAAATTTAGAAATATATGTATATATATACACATATGTCTAATCCTGAGATCTAAATAAGAGTATTTTCTCGTAAAATTAATTATATACTAGAGGGTATTTTCTCATAAAATAGAATAGGTAATAAATAATGAAGCTTTGGAATAAACCTCTAATGGACTAAACATACGAAATATTTTCGTAAAATGAATATTTTGTGTTGCATATTGAAAACATTGCCTAAATAAATAAGTAAGGTGATAAATAATTGAATAAACTTAATACCTAAACCTTGCATTCATGTTGGAATATATTTTGGTGTGCTAACTAGAACTTTGTTTGAAATTTAAATCTAATTAGAATTTGAAAAGCAAACAAAAAGGAAATAAAAAGAAAAAGAACAGAAACCTGCTTGTGGGCCGAATCACCTGGTTGGCCCAACTCCCCCACCGCGCCTGGCACCGCTCCCGCTGCGCGGTCTCTCCCCTGGCGCTCGCGATCTCTTGCTTTGGCGTCGCCAGGTGGGACCCACACGACAACATCCTCTCCCACCTACACCGGAGTTCTCGGCTGTGTTGACGTTAATCCGTTATGAATCGCGTAATCACCGCATCCGGGCGGGATTCGATCCGTGCTGCCAAACCATCTTGGCTATAAATTGGTAGCTCGTGATCTGGATGCCAGAATCATTGGAACGTGGCCGTACCACCGAGAGCGGAGAACTACTAGGGTGCGTAGGATGGAACCAGGGGGGAGTTGAAGCCGCCACCATCGATTGGAGATTTCGCCGTTGATTCTACCTCTGCTCAGGGGAATAAAAGGCCACTAAGAGTACATGCGCATGTCCGAAGACGTTCCAGGCAAGAAGATCCCCCGGTGGCATGTGAATTGCTCACCGGAGTTTGGTGGGAGTGGCAGATCCGCACCACTGCGTGGCCGACCCTTGCGCAGTCGTAGTCTGCTGGTGAGAACCTCCTCCACTGATCCACCATTAACTTAGCTTCGATTAGCACCTAGCAGACTCTACAATCGAACACCAGGGGTCTGGAGCACCTAGCTCCGGCGGGTGCGCTGCTGGGCTGGAAACGCGCAGCCGCCTGGCTGCGGCATGAGGAAGAAAGCGCCTGGGACGTTAGATCCTATGTGGACGGCTGAGATCATAACACACATATTCTTTCGCTTAGTGTTGCCTTGACTTTCGATCTTGCAGTGAGCGAATCAGATTAAAAGAAACATACCCTTCGTGTATTGAACTTAGACCGTGGATGGGAGATTGTGTGGTGGGGATTGAATCCAATTTGATTGAATCTGGGCCGTCGATCACGGATCCGGTGGTCCCTAGTGCGTACCGCTTGGATAAGGATGCGATCTAATCTGCGCCGTGCGAAGACAATCCAACGGTTCAGGATGCTAGATACCCCTTCGCCATGTTCATTTTACTAAAGAGACCCTGAACTTTTATGAAATGAACCCGCCATCCATCCTAAGCCAAAACAAATTGTAGCCGAGCCCAGAAAATTATGCTTTAGCCCCTGCATTCCGAGAAAATTATGTGCCTAGTCCAGGATCTTTAGGAAATCAGAAATTAATAAAGAAAAGGAGTTTTGGTATAAAAATAAATCTAGGAACTTGCTTAATTCATATTAAATTCATTTTAACTCCAAATTGACCCGTTCCAGTTCCTGTAATTTTGTATTAATATTGTTTATCACCTAGTACCTTTGTTTAACCATGATACTTGGATTAAAATATTTTTTGAATCAATCTATTCTAGGTGCTAAATGATTTCAGAAATTCATAACTCAATATCCGTAGCTCCGAATTTAGTGGTTCTTGTTCCTACGATCTCGTAGGTTCTCGTAGATCATTATTATATAGTTTATTCTTATGTTTGGTGTGATGTTGATTTTGCCTATACTATGTTTGTTTGTATTGCTACGATTAGCGTGAGGTCACGAGAATCTTGAAGATCATCCTGGTACCTAGAACCTCAAGTCCCAGGCAAGTTGTGCCCTTGATCACTTCTTTTTACCCAGCCATGTTCTAATTAATCATAATGATCTGCATAAGTTAATTTTGATGGGACCTAATAGGTTACCCTAGTTTGTCTATCTTTATACCTTGTCTACCATGGAACTTTTTTTGGGTAGTACTTGCTAGTGCTTTATGTGGTTTTGGGTATGAAGATACATTATTCATGATCACACTTTTATTATCTGTTTATTATTACTGTTCACGATAAGATTATTATGTTAATTGGAACATGGAGCGACCACCCGGGAAAACAGTGCTACCACAAGGGTTTAATGGGACGCCCTTAGCTGATTAATTAGGAAAGCTAGTGGATGACTACCTTACCCAAAAGGGGCAAGGGCAGTAGGGGAGTGGTCAGTGTAGGGAGGCCCTTGGGATGATTTTGCTGCGATGGCGGTCATGCGAGGGATCCCTGCATTGGAGCTTCCTATAAACTATAGCGGGTTTTCTGAAGCTAGTGGAACTTTGTAAAGGCCTCGTAGTGTTACCCTGCCTCGCCTCCTCGGTAGAGGTGTATGGGAAGTCGTGATCCCTTGGCAGATGGGTAACATGACTTGTGGGTAAAGATGCGCAACCTCTGCAGAGTGTAAAACTGGTATATCAGCCGTGCTCACAGTCAAGATCAGCTCGGACCCTCACATGATTAATTTATGGAACTAAATTCAATTTGTCATATGCATTGCATCGCAGGTGATGTTGTTACTTTTGTTCTACTATTTAATTGGGTTGGTATTTACTTATACTTAGTAATTGCTAATAAAATTTTGACCAACTTTAAAAGCAATGCTCATCTCTAACCATCTCCTTTGGTAAGCCTTACACTTCACGCGAGCTCCCACCTTTGGCGAGTTCATACACATTATTCCCCACAACTTGTTGAGCTATGAACGTATGTGAGCTCACTCTTGCTGTCTCACAACCCCCCACAGGTCAAGAACAGGTACCATAGGATGAGGCGCTTGGAGGATGCCGTGACGAGTTCGTGAGAGGTGTAGGCCGTCGTCTCCCAGTCAACTTTGGGTTGCTGGACTGTTGTCTCCTTATAATGTAAATATTTATTTATTTTGTATAGAACTCCTGTTATGTAGTAAAGAAGTGACATTCGATCCTGTGCCATGATTCATCATATGTGTGATACTTGGTCCTAGCACACCTGGTGATTATGTTCGCGCCCGGGTCTTGGTGCCCCAAAACCCGGGTGTGACATACGTCGATGACATCGTTATCAAAACAAGGAAAGCCTCCGACCTTCTCTTCGACCTTGAAGTAACATTCAGGTGCCTGCGAGCAAAGGGCGTAAAACTCAATCTCAAGAAGTGTGTCTTCGGAGTCCCCCGAGGCCTGCTCCTAGGGTTCATCGTCTCCGAACGAGGCATCGAGGCCAACCCGGAGAAAATCGTGGCCATCACCAACATGGGACCCATCAAAGATTTAAAAGGAGTGCAAAGGGTCATGGGATGCCTTGCGGCTTTGAGCCGCTTCATCTCTCGCCTTGGCGAGAAAGGATTGCCCTTGTACCACCTCTTAAGGAAGGCCGAGCGCTTCACCTGGACTCCCGAGGCCAAAGAAGCCCTCGGAAACTTAAAGGCACTCCTTACTAATGCGCCCATCTTGGTGCCCCACGCTGCGGGAGAAGCCCTCTTGATTTACGTAGCTGCAACCACTCAGGTGGTCAGCGCTGCGGTCGTAGTCGAGAGACAGGAAGAGGGGCATGCACTGCTCATCCAGAGGCCAGTCTACTTCATCAGTGAAGTGCTATCCAAGACCAAAATCCGCTACCCGCAAATCCAGAAGCTACTGTACGCAGTGATTCTAACACGGCGAAAGCTGCGACACTACTTTGAGTCTCATCCGATGAATGTGGTGTCATCCTTCCCCCTGGGAGAGGTCATCCAGTGCCGAGAGGCCTCGGGTAGGACAGCAAAATGGGCAGTGGAACTCATGGGGGAAACACTTTCATTCGCTCCTCGGAAGGCCATAAAATCCCAGGTCTTGGCCAACTTCTTGGCTGAATGGACCGACACCCAGTTGCCAACGGCTCCAATCCAGGCCGAACTTTGGACCATGTACTTTAATGGGTCGTTGATGAAAACTGGAGCAGGCGCGGGCTTGCTCTTCATCTCACCCCTCGGAGAACATGTGCGTTATGTAATACGCCTCCATTTTCCGGCGTCAAACAATGTGGCCGAATACAAGGCCTTGGTTAATGGGTTGCGCATCACTGTCGAGCTAGGGGTTCGGCGCCTCGACGCTCGTGGCGACTCGCAGCTCGTTATTGACCAAGTCATGAAGAACTCTCACTGCCGCGATCGAAAAATGGAGGCCTACTGCAACGAAGTTCGGTGCTTGGAAGATAATTTCTATGGGCTCGAACTCAACCATGTCGCTCGATGGTACAACGAGACTGCGGATGAGCTGGCTAAAATAGCCTCGGGACGGATGACGGTTCCCCCGAATGTCTTCTCCAGGGACATATATCAACCATCCGTCAAACTCAACGACACACCCGAACCCGAGGAGACCTCGGCCCAGCCCGAGGTACCCTCGGCCGCTGAGGGTGAGGTCCTGCGTGTCGAGATAGAGCAGAATGGGGTCACACCAAACCTAAACTGGCAGGCCCCGTACCTAGAATATCTCCTCCGAGGAGAGCTGCCCCTCGACAAGGCCGAAGCTCGGCGACTGGCTCGGCGCGCCAAGTCGTTCGTTTTACTGGGTGATGAAAAAGAGTTGTACCACCACAGCCCCTCAGGCATTCTCCAACGATGCATATCCGTCGCCCAAGGACAAGAGCTGTTACAAGAAATACACTCGCGGGCTTGCAGTCACCATGCAGCACCTCGAGCCCTCGTAGGAAACGCTTTCCGACAAGGTTTCTACTGGCCGACCGCAGTGGCCGACGCCACTAGGATTGTACGCTCCTGCCGAGGGTGTCAATTCTATGCGAGATGGACGCACCTGCCCGCTCAGGCCCTACAGACAATACCTATCACTTGGCCGTTTGCCGTGTGGGGTCTGGACCTCGTCGGTCCCTTGCAGAAGGCACCCAGGGGCTTCACGCACCTGCTGGTCGCCATCGACAAATTCTCCAAGTGGATCAAAGTCTGACCCTTAACTAGCATCGGGTCTGAACAGGCGGTGGCGTTCTTTACAAATATCATCCACCGCTTTGGGATCCCAAACTCCATCATCACTGACACTGGCACGCAATTCACTAGGAAAAAGTTCCTAGACTTCTGCGAAGGCCACCACATCCATGTGGACTGTGTAACACCCCTGGTGTTACGTTAACTAAAACTCTGACATGTCATCATAAGCATTTGCATTATCTGGTTTGATATACCTAGAATGCATTCACTAGGTTAAACCTTTTCAAAAGTATGATGTTGTGTGTTGGGTTTAGAGTTTAGTTTAAGGACTTGGCTCAAGTTAAACAGAAGTAGATCATCTCTCAAGCAAGTGACAAGTTGGTTTGAAGTCTTAGAGTGCTAAAGGCAAGACTTAGAACCTTGAGCAACTATGATTTTGGAGGTAGGTTAAGTGGAAGAATTAATTGATGAGAATTGGGCAAAAGTCAAAGTACCAAAGTTATAGAGCTTGGAAAAGTGAATAACTTTCTTATTTGGAGATTCCCAAGTTGTGTGAAAGAATTTGGAGTTAAGTACAAAAATTCAGTTTTGAGTTTAGATTGGAATTTCTGAAAATAACATCAACTAGTCAACTTTGGACCATTGTAACTTTTGATCTATAAAGCAGTTTGAAGATGGTCATTATAACAAAGTTATAGGGCCACATGAGGAGTACAAGTTTTGTTAAGTAACCTAGCCCTAAAACTGTTTGTAACTTAGAGAAAACCTGGTCCAAATTAGAGCTGTCAGATTTTGTAGATTTCAGACTTAGTGAAATTCAGATTCTGAATTTCAGTAGTTTGGTCAAAATTTGGACCTTTGTAGTTTGGAATCCAGGAGTATTTGGCTATGGCTCACTATATAAAACTTTTAGAGTAACTGTTGGAGAACAATCCTTATTAAGTGTGATAGCCCTAAAACTATATGCTACTAGCAGAAAAGGTAGTCCAAAGAGGGGTTAACAGATCTTTGCATTTTCAGACTCAGAACAGTACACTAAGTCTGAAATTGCAGTGTTTTGGCTGATTTTGAAACTCATTTGTGCCTAATACATAGGGCGTTGGGCTGTAGAATATATAGAGAAATTAAAGACCATATATTGGCGAACAACTTCTTTAAAGGTAATGGACATGATCCTATACGAAAATTGGAGTAACAACTGCTCCAATTTGGACTGTCAGCTAGGTGGCTAAATTCTGAATTTTCAGATTTGGAATTGTATAAGTCTGAATTTCAGTGATTATGACTGACTTTGGAGCTTCTTCGTGCATAATCCATAAGGTTTTGAAATATGGTTTCTATAGAGGAATTGAAGACCATAAGTTGGGGTACAAATGTCTTTAAGGGTGATGGATATGATCCAACACAAAAAGTGTAGAAAAAGTTGATTGAAAATGGGCTGTTGAGTTCCTAGTGGCTGAAATCAGTTCAGTTAACAAAAACTAAAATTCAGTAAATGGTGCCAAATTTGGAGATCATTTGTGATCAATCCAAGTGGTTTTAGACTAAAGTTTCCATAGCAACGTTGGAGCACATAGTACAGAGAACAAGTTTCATTAAAGGGGTTGGACTTGGTTCAACATAAACCTAGGAGAAAAAGTTGTTCCAAGTTGTGGTGTCAGGATGGAGAGATGTTGATTTAGTTGACTGTTGCTAGCAGTTTTAGTGAGTTTTACCCACCTTTGGAGCTCTATGGTAATCAAACCAAGAAGATTTGGGTTAGGAATTTCTAGCAAACTGAAAGGCCTTATATATGAGAACAAATTCCCTTAAGTGATGTTGGTTTGGTGCTATATGAATTTGGGAGTAAAATACCCTCAAACTCTCTCTGTCGGACTTTGTAGTTGTTGTTTCAGTTAAACTGAAATTGTGTTTCAGTGAGATTTGCCCAACTTTGGAGCACCATAACTCTTGAATTAGGGGCATCTGGCCTTTGGCTACTACAACAAACTTTCAGAGCTATGTTAGGTGAGCAAATGATGTGAACCAAAATCAGCCTGTTGTCACTGAGAATTTGGAGAAAAGTGGATTCCAGGTTAGGCTGTCTATGGGTTGTTTGAGTTAACTGAAACAAATATTCAGGAAGCTGGGTTCATTTTGAGCCCATGCAGTTTCTGTTCTGGGTAATTTCGACATGGGATTGTTGAAGCAACCTGATAGAACTATGTTTAGAGAATAATTTTGGTTAAGGAAGAGTGGTCTGTTGCTGCGAAGAATTGGGAGATCTGAGGGCCTGAACAGGGAGGGTGCAATGGAGAAATGAGTGCTGTTTCAGTGAACCAGAGTCTGAATTGGAGAAAATTGAAGAAGAATCTCGTCTCCCTGTGATTGCACTAGTAGTTTTAAATAGAGATAAGGGGGAAGTGCTTAGCCTAGGTGCTAGTGGCTGCTCTCCCCATTGGAAATATCCAAATTTGGACTGTTGTGGAGTAGTGGACAGAGGGGAAGAATCTAGATGGGCTGTTGAGCAGTAGCAGTTCAGGGTGGAGTAAAAATATCTGAAGAAAATATCACTGGCCACTACAGACTCCATCTACTTCTAGGGGAAACTAAGGATAAGAAAGAACTGTGCTGGGGGCACGTAACTTGGCACAACCTTATCACCCCAAGGATAGGATTGGAGATGTGAACTCTATCCTATGTGTTAGCTGTCGGTCTGCTTGGTGGTGTGCTCTATCCTGGGCGTTTTGGCCACCACTGCTGTTCCATTGTGCCTTGCCCTTGCGTGGTGGTCATGCAGTAGGGAGGTGGAGCATATTAGTTTTGTTTTCCCATGTGATAAGTCCTATTAAAGCCACAAATAGCCCATTGCTTGTAATGTCTTGCCATGACAGTTGAAGCCTAGAACTGAACCTTGTGTTGCTCTCGTAGCTTCCATGACCTGCTCATTGTGCCTCACCATTCTTCTATACCTTGTGTTGGACTCAATTTTTGTTCAGAACTGAAACCTGAAATTGCAATGTTGGGTGCTCAGTTTGGAAGTGTTTTGTGACCACTCTGAGTAGTTTTAGACTATAGTTGCTATAGAAAACTTGAAGACCAGTGTTAGGGTAGTAAAGTTTGGTGAGGATTATGCCCTTGACACTACTTAGAGCTGGGAATAATTAGTGCCTAAAGGTGTGCTGTTAGGCTTATTTTTCTCTAAACTGAATTCAGTTAACTCCAACTGAAATTTTAGTATTTGGTGCCCAGTTTGGAGCAACTTTGTGATCAGTCCACAAGGTTTTGAACTAAGAATCTTATAGCACAGTCAAAGACCAGATGAAGGTGAACAAGTTTCATCAAAGGAGTGGGGCTTGCTACTGTGTAAAATATGGAGAAATATGTGCTGCAATTTTCTATGTCAGGTGTTGTGTTCAGGTCTTTTTCAGTTAGCTGAAATTTAGCCTTTGCGTTTCCACCTCAAGTTTGGTGCTCTGTAACTTGAGATCTGTTCAGGGTTAGCTAGTAGCTGTTGTAACAAAGATGGAGAGAGATTATAGAGGAACCATTCCTAGTAAGGAAATACATTGAGCCCTCATATGGAATTGCGAGAAAATAGTGTTACAAAACCCTCTGTCAGACTTGGAGTGGGCTGTTTCAGCTAACTGAAAACCTGTTCAGGGTGTTGTTTAGTCAACTTTGGAGCTCTGTAGTAATTAATAAAACCAGAATTAGGTTAAGAGTTTTATAGAAAGGTGAAAGACCAAGTGTAGGAGAACCAGTTTTATACAAGCAGATTGGCTTGTTGATGTATGGAATTTAGAGAAAAGCCTGTTGCAAAATTCTCTGTCAGGCATGGTAAGGTGCTGTTTCAGATCGAGGAACTGAACTTTTCAGTGTTTTGCTCTAACTTTGGTGCAGCATAGCTATTGCTCTATGTATTTTTAGTCTTGGAGTGTTCTACCAAAGTGGAAGGGCAATACTTAGGGAATAGATTTGGTTAAGTAAGTGGGGTCTCTTGTAAGTTTATGAGATAAAAGGCATTGAACAGAGGGGAGATGAATGGAGCAATGGAAGATTAATTCAGAGAACTGAAAGCAGGTCTAGTGAATTGTGGCTGATTCTTGGACACTATAACTTGTAGTACATGCAGTTTGGATCCTTGCTTAAGACATAAATGAAGTACTTGGTTATGGAGGCAAGGTTTCCTAGTTTGGTTGATGAATTGAGCTGTGATATTAGAGTATTTAGCTCTCTTAAGGTTTTGTAGTTTTTATGTGCACCTTTAGAGAGGTGTAAGTCTTGTGATGCTTTTTAGTATTTTCTTTTCAAGTTGCATAAGCATAAGCATTCATGTTCATTTCTTTACATGTAGAATTCCCAAAAGAAGAAGATGAAATTCAAGAAGTGGTTTCTAAAGTGGAATCTGCTTTAGTGCCTGCTCGTCAAGTGATGGGAGGCATCTAACTGGGGTTTAATAGAAGGATCTAGAACTTCGTCTCTGCAACAAAGGCAAGCACCGGTGCATGCAACCCCTTTCCTTGTGTTTTTAAATAAATTTTTGCACACTTTGAGTCTAGTGAAATGTGCATTAGGTTTATAAGAGTTGCTTGGAAACTACTTGATGCATTGCCTTCCTTGATATCCATACCTGTATAGGTACTTCTGGTGAAGTATCAAAATATGATTTACAAAAATGCTTAGCCCTGCTCAGATCTTGTGGATAGAGGTTGTCTTTTGCATTAAGGCCTAGCTCGGGGGTTATCCTGAGGAAAGATGACTTCTACCTACAAGAATATTTTCATTGCGAGCGTGGTGGGATCTTACTGCAAAGTTCCCTTTGATGCTCTTTTCATCCCAGGAACACAAACAATCCTAAGGATGGAAGTACTTAAATCGGGACTTGGGCTAGGAACAGGTGATGTTCCATCCAGGTTAATTAAGGATTGGATGCATATGTAGGCCTGTTGATCAAGGACTATCTTAACTAGCCACATGCCCTGGAAATGGGACAGGGTAAGCTTGAACCCAACTATTCCATACATGAAAAGACAATCGCGCACTGGGAGTGGAGAGATGGCGAGAGTGGCACGTACCCTCCTGGCAAAGGACCGCCTAAAAGGGGTGGTGTGCTCTCGAGTGGCGCGGACTTGTTCATGCAGTGGAGGATCCATGGGAATGGTTGTAATACTCAAAGTTGTATACCAAGAGTAATAGAGAGAGCTCCTCATTTTGTGTGTCTTATTTGCATCATAAAAAGAGCACCTATGTAATTGAGAGTGACTAAATAAAACAATTATTCTAAAATAAAGAAAAAGTGCATTTGTTGGAGTTTTTATGTTTGTGCATTAAATAAAAATAACAATAATATAAAATGACTAGAAATTGGATTAAGCCCTACATTGGAAACTAGGGTTAAAAGGAAGAAGAGAAAAGTTATGAAAATAAAAATAATATAAATATATTCCAAAAATTTGTATTTTATATTCCATAATGTGATTTGATAACCAATGTGCACAAGGTTTGAAAACTAAATTCAAATTCAAATTTAAACCTAGAAGAAGGAAAACAGAAATGATAAAAATAAAAAGAATAAAGGAGTTACATGGGCCGACTGTCTCATTTCGGCCCATCTCGCCAATCCGCTACTGCGCGCGCAGCCCAAACTCTCCTTGGTGCCGACACCCTTACCCCACCCGTCAGTCTCCCTTGCGCCGCGCCTCGCTCTCTCACTGAGCAGCGGGTCCCACACATCAGCGCGTCTTCCACCTCCCTTCACGGATTTTACCGGACTCAAGCGCAACGACCGCGCGGAATCCTCGCGCGTCCGACCTGTTCAGCCGCGCCCGCAGGAGATAAGAGCCCTTCAACACGCGATAATCCTCATCCCGCCCTGTCGTGCGCCGTTCCACCGTTGCTACTGCTCCACAAATCCTTGCGCCTCCGCATCTAACTCGGTAGCAAATCCGCCGCCGCAGCCACGCTCGTGCATTGTTGCCATACCCATCTGCTGCGCATCGGAGGTCGACCAGGGAGCATCGCTGGGTCGTGGCGGACCTGTCGGTGGCGGAGTTTGGGACGTTGGGATCCCCGGCGACGCGCGGATTTCTCATCGGAGACTCGCGGTCGCGCAACCTCGTGGCCGAGCTACCATTGTCGCCAATCCTAGGTAATTGATCCCCCATCGCGTTCGCCCTACCTTTGCCTTAGTGTAGCTTGGTTGAATTGGAAATTTGGGTTGGATTGTGGCCGAATCGGTGGTTCTCCGGCGAGCGGGCCGCCGCAGTGGGTGTGCGCCGCCGCGCTCGGGATCCAGGGGAGGCGACGGTTGCGCACCGTCGGTTCGGCGATGAACGGTTAAGATTAGATCGGGATACCGATTCGATCGCGTCCACCCGTGACCGTAGATCGGAGATCCGATGGTGGGAAGCGGATCTGGGCTTCATTAAACCGTGGCCATTGATCTTGAATCGTGCGGTTCGGAGCGCGTACCGGTTCATTTATAGCGTCATCTAATCATGACCCTTGATCTTAGATCCGACGGCCTATATCACCCCGTACCCCTTCGCGGGTCAATTTTTCTAAAGAGACCCTCACCTCTCTGGAAATCAACCCGCAGTCCATGTGTTACTATTCTCTGTGTCTTGGATATCTTGCGCAGAGACCCCTGTGTTTTCTGGAATTTGACGCCCAGTCCCGAGAGTATTAAAAACAGAGAAACTAATATTAGAAATTCATTTTTAATACAAAAACAAATCTAGAAACTTGTAAAATGCATAGAAAATTCATTTTTGTTCCAAATTGAGTCATTCCAATTCCTAAAATTTTGTAATAATATTCTCTATCCTTTAGAATCACTGTTTTGACATGAACTCTGTTAGAAAATTAATTTACCATCTAATCCTATTATAATCACCTTAAATCTTAGGAAATTCATAACTTAAATTCTATAACTCCAAATTCAGTGATTCCAGTTCCTATGGTTTCATTTTAATGTGTAGATTTTTACTGTATATTTTATTCATCTGTTTGGTGTGATGTTGATTTTGGCTATACTATGTATGTATTGTGTTGTTGCGAATAGACGAGCAAGCCACTGTGGAAACTGAGGTTCAACAAGTAGAAGTAGCTGAGCAGGAGCTCATTACAGGCAAGTTGTGCCCTTGATCACTTACTTTTCCCAGCCATGTTCTTATTAATTTTAATGATCTGCATAGGTTAATTTTGATGGGAGCCTTTATGTACCCCAGTTTTGATTACCTCTATACCTTGTTCACCCCTGGAATATTTTTGGGTAGTTCTTGCTATTGCTTTATGTGGATTGGGTATGGAGATTCATTATTCATGATTATTCTGTTATTATCTTGTTATTATTGCTGTTCATGTTAAGATCATTAAATTAATGGGAACATGGAGCGACCACCCGGGAAAACAGTGCTACCACAAGGGTTTAATGGGACGCCCTTGGCTGACTAATTAGGAAAGCTAGTGGAAGACTACCTTACCCGAAAGGGGCAAGGGCAGTAGGGGAGAGGTCAGTGTAGGGAGGTCCCTGGTTGATTTTTGCTGCGATGGCGGTCAGCCAGGAACCCTGCACTGGATCTTCCTATAAACTGTAGCGGGTTTTCGGAAGCTAGTGGAACTTTGTAAAGGCCTCGTAGTGGATCCCTAGCCATTCACCTCGGTAGTGTCTAAGGGCCTTGCAAACCCAGGCGACATGGGATACACGACTTGTGGGTAAAGATGCGCAACCTCTGCAGAGTGTAAAACTAGTATACTAGCCGTGCTCACGGTCATGAGCGGCTCGGACCCTCACATGATTAACTATGGAACTTAAGTTTAATTTGACATTTGCATCGCATTTGGGATTATTTTACTATTACTGTTCTTTATTATTATTAAGGTTTTGGTATTTACTTACACTTAGTAATTGCTAATAAAATCTTGACCAACTTATAAAAGCAATGCTCAGCCTTAGCCTCTATTTCATTGATCAGCCTGACACTTCATGAACTCCCACCTTTGGTGAGTTCATGCCACATTATTCCCCACAACTTGTTGAGCTATGAACGTATGTGAGCTCACTCTTGCTATCTCACACCCCCCCCCACAGGAGAAGAACAGGTGGTCGAAGAGGAGCTGCCTAACACTGAGGAGTTCGATCTGATCTAGGTGGCGTTTCTGAGTCGACATTGGCGCCATCGATCCTTAGTTCGTTTTATATTTATATTTATTTTGTAATAAGACTTCCGCTATGTAATAAATACTCTGATGTTTTATGACATTTATCTCTATACACTCTGTTATTATATATGTTGTCTTCTTGGCGCATGTATGAGATGCACCCGGCTTTGTTCTTTAAAACCGGGTGTTACAATGGTAGACATGCAAGGTTTATGAGAAACATATGTCGTGTGGTTAGATATCCTTAGCTGAGTAAATCGATTCGGATCACCGTTATATCCCCCAGAGAGTGGAGACTTGATCTCTGACCTACAACCTAAGTCAGGATGTAAACATTATGAATAAAAATGATGTTGTATTGATGAGATGGTGAAATTAGACTAGATGCAAATAGAGTCTATGGATATTTAATCTGGCGTTAAAATATTGAAAGTAAGGACTCACTTTAGTAAGCTATTTCTGCAAAAGTATCTAAGTTGATTCTTGGTAAAGCCTGTCCTTGATTCCCAAATCCAGCATACCCTTGAGAGTCTTTTCTTTAGTCGGGTAAGTCTTGCTGAGTAATTCCATACTCAGAGTTTTATTCCCTGTTGTTTTTCAGGTTATAGTTTTGTGCTGCTGATGATGGTGTTAAGTGCCGGTGGGCTCATCCTTCTTATATAAGTATACCCCATCTTTATCTTCTTACTGAGGATGGTCACTTAAGCTAGCATATATTTCAAACTTATACTTTTGTAATCACTCCGATAAAATAATGTAAAATTTTTGTAACTTGTAAAATTTGGTAACAAGATTTTCGCTGCAAAAATATTGGTGTGTGTGATTTGTGTTACTTAATCCCGCGGTTCTGGTTGTAAGTGGTTTATCCGATGTCCTTGGGGCAATCGGACGGTTCCTGTTAAGTTATCTGGTACACATGCATGGCCGTCTGAAGTCTTTGAGACAAGGACAGGTGCATGTGGGCCCGATAATTTGGGAGGTTTTGTCACAGACTGGGCCGCCGTAGCTCACCCAATGACAAATGGGCAGGTGGAGCGCGCCAATGGCATGATTTTGTAGGGGCTAAAACCAAGGATCTACAACGACCTCAACAAGTTTGACAAGTGGTGGATAAAAGAGCTACCCTCGGTGGTTTGGAGTCTGAGGACGACGCCGAGCCGGGCCACGGGTTTCTCGCCGTTTTTCCTAGTCTATGGGGCCGAGGCCATCCTACCCACGGACTTAGAATACGGCTCCCCGAGGACAAAGGCATACGACGACCAAAACAACCAGACCAGCCGAGAGGATTCATTGGACCAGCTGGAAGAGGCTCGGGACGTAGCCTTACTACACTCAGCGCGGTATCAGCAGTCTCTGCGACGCTACCACGCCCGAAGGATTCGGCCTCAAGGCTTTCAGGTGGGAGATTTGGTGCTTCGGCTACGACAAGACGCCCGAGGGCGCCACAAGCTTACTCCTCCCTGGGAAGGGCCGTTCATCATCGCCAAAATTTTGAAGCCCGGGACATACAAGCTGGCCAACGATCAAGGCGAGGTCTACATGAACGCTTGGAACATCGAACAACTACGTCGCTTTTACCCTTAAAGTGTTTCAAGTCGTTCATGTATCTCGGTCCCTTTACATGTATAAATAAAAAGTCTAGTTGTCAAGGGAGGATCGGCCTTGCCTCAGCAAAAACCGACCCTCCCTCGGAGGCTAGAAGGGGGAACCCCCTCTGCGTCAAAATTTTCCTCGGAAAAGTTTTCGACCAAAACGACTTTCGTGCCTTTCGACTATATCGATAACGGAATCCTAAAAACGAGTGAGAGAGACCTTGAACGGCAAGGCCGACCGAGCCGAGGGACTCCTATGCCTCTGGGATACGGATACCTCACTCATCACCTTCCGCGAAAAGTAACTCGCGCCCGGATAAGTGATTCTGCTACCTAACAAGTCCTAACGCTCGAAACAAGAGGAAAGAAAACGCAGCTTTATACTCTGACACTAAAAATGTTTGGGCCTCAGCGGCCGCAAAGAAACATACACATACTTAGAATAAATTGTTCCCCACAGGCTCAGGTGTCGGCAGGGGGAGGAGCAGCACCCTCGGCGTCGTTCCTACCCACGGCGGAATCTGGCCCGACCTCGAACGGTGACACAGGCAGAAGGATCTCCACCTCAAAAAAGGAAGCCAACGCCGCGCCTGGGCCCTCGGCAGCCGCATCAAGCCTTTGGACCTCCGCTAGGGCGGCCTCCTCTTCGTTGGGTAAGCAGTAGCCCTCGCTGACCCGCTCCAGATCCACGTCGTAGTGGGAAGCGAGGACAGCGAAGGCCCGCCTAACGCTGTGGTGTAGCGCCCCGTGGAGGCTGCTGCGCACGTGGCCGCCCAAGGCCCCTCAGGAGACTCTAGGGGGAGCCGCCCGAGGGGACGTCGTTGAGGCCAAAGGTCCGGCAGAAGGCCGAGATGGCCTCGGACATGGCCATGCGGTCGACCTCTTTCTGCTCAGCCACCTGGGCAAGCGCCTTGCAGTTCTTGACGGACTCGTCGAGAGCCGCCTCGAACCCTGAAGACAGCCGGATGATATTCTTCAGACACGAGAAAAAGAATGAAGCTAAAACAAAGTCACAAAGCAGGCAAAACATACCTTTGGCCCGGGCACGCTGCCGTGAGGCCATGGCTTGGGCGGACCGGGCAGACCCGACGGCCATGACCAGGCCTTCCGCAAGGGTCCCGGCCCGAGCGGTCACCTCGGGTCTAGAAGGGGGGGAACCCCCTTTGCATCAAAATTTTCCTTGAAAAAGTTTTCTACCAAAACGACTTTCGTGCCTTTCGACTATATCGAGAGCGGAATCCTAAAAACGACAAGAGAGACCTCGAACGGCAAGGCTGACCGAGCCAAGGGACTCCTACGCCTCCGGGATACGGATACCTTACTCATCACCTTCCACGAAAGGTAGCTCACGCTCGGATAAGTGATTCTGCTACCGACAAACAAGTCCTAATGCTCGAAATAAGAGGAAAGAAACACGACTTTATACTCAAATACCCAAATGTTCAGGCCTCAGCAGCCATAGAAAACAAACACACATACTTAGGATAACTATGCTACATAGACTTAGACGTCGGCAGCACCCTCGGCGGTTTTCTCGACCTACGGCAGATGTCTTAGCACTTAAAGCAATTACATTTTGCTCTCAGGCAAATATCATTACATTCCCTTACAAACGGGACCCCAGCTCCATTCCCGCAGGAATGAACTGCCTCCACACCAGAAGGGCTGCAAGATAACAAACTCCAAGCAGCTCACCGGCGACCACTGCACCAGCAGCGACAACGACCTCCACCTCGGGCGGCTAGACAGCAGCAGCGATTGCCCCAGGGCAAACGCTACTATGAAAAGGCCCTCGCCCCCGTCCCTACACGGGGGCGAGAACAAGCCATTAAAGCCAAAGAGCCGGAGGTCCGACCACAGGTGGCACTAACGGTCTTGTCGGCGGAGGCAACCACCTCTGCAATGGGAAGCCTCACCTATGGCGGCCACCACCTCAGCACCGACGACAGCGGCCACCTGCGCACCAACGTCGCACCGGTGAATGGCGGCCGCCCCAGTGCGCACAAGGAGGTCCTCGCTCCCGTCCTCGCTACGGGAGTGAGGACAAGACCATCCAGGAACGCGGACACTGCCCCTGCGGCGTACGACGTCTTGTACGACCCCCGGTGTGGCCGGCGGCACGGGACGGGCCGTGGACGTGGCCGACCTGCGCACGGCACGACCGTCGCCCGTGCGGTGGACGGACAGCCACACCCCGACCAGGCAGCAGGTGGCAGTTCACCTCCTCCGCAAGGCTGGTGAACGCCCTTCTCCCCCGAAAGCTGGAGGAAGAAGCGGGTCGCCAGCCCATGCAGAAGGCAGGACCCCAACTCGGCTTGCCCTCCCCCCAGCACGGATGATGAACATCCTTGAAGCTGAGGGCAAGGGAGAGGCCACAGCCTGGCTCGCTCTTCTCCACCACAAGGCCGACAGTCATCATTCTAGGTGACCACTGGCGGGGAACTGCAGCCGGGCTGCATGATGAAAATCCTTGAAGCCGAGCGATGACTAAAGAGCGCCAACCCCCACGAGGTCGTGCTCCTCCAACAGCAGCAAGAAGAAGGCAACACCGGTGCACCCCATCTGGAGGCCCGGAAGATGGAAAGACGCGATGAATGCGAGAAGAGCAAAGGCATGGCTACTGCCCGGGAGATCAGTCCCTTTTTAAAGACAGATCTCCCCACTCGCGCCCCAAAGCATCACGGGCAAAGTCTCCCCCGACGTGCTCCAGGGTTCCCGCCCTACGACATGGGGGCTAGGTCCCACATGTCATACAAACTGACCCGAAACGCGAAGATGGCGAACCGCCGCACACGAAGCATGCAACCACCCCGTGGTTAAGCGCTCTCTCATCCTTGCCGAAACCAGCGGTCGAAAAGGCGGGCCACCATGCAAGAAGCGTGCAACCGCACCACGGTTGTGCACCCTTTCAGCTTCGTTGCAACCGGCGGTCCAGCATGGAGGCCCGGGCCCACGTGTCATGTAACCTTCACACCGGTTACCACGTGCAAAGAAACCGCACCGCCACTTGCGCCAATGCCGCGTCTTCTCGAGACTACAGAACCAGTGCAGCGACTCGAGGCAGCCCCGCGCATGACCCAACAGTGCCAATTAAGTGCGACGGTCACGGGTCAGTCAGCCGTGGGGATAGACACGACAGTTGGTATGACCATAGGCGGACCAGCAGTAATTACAGCAACAGACATACGGAAGCAGCGGTCCAACCACCAACCAGGCCCTGGTCCCACCTACAGGCTCGCATCCTCCCCCGAAGCGGCAGGGGAGCCCCCTCCTACAGCATAAAGACGACACACCCGTGTTCCATTCCTCGAACGACTCGCGCACGCGCAACAGATACCCCACGAGTCGCCCGTCTCGTTGCATTAACTCCCTGGCAGGACACACGTCCCCTCTGGTAGGCGGGCGGGCGTTGTTTTGCCTCCGTCATAATGACTGCCTCAAAAAAGGTGCGCCACACTGTTTCGAAATATCTCCTTTCTTCCTTTCCTCTCTCTTTCTCTCTCTCCGCAGGGATCGGGAAAAGGGACATTTCGAAGGAGCCCTTCGCAGCAAAAGAAACGGGCCCCGAGCCCTCCTACTGATCAGGGGTTTGAAGGTTGCGCCCTGCGGGGTTCGGCGACCGCCCCAGAGCACTCTGGCTCCAAGCCCTTTACTGATCAGGGTTTCAAAGGCTAGCCCCTCGAAGGGATTCGAGAGCTGCCCCAGAACATGCAGAGTCAGGGATGACCCTAGGTATGTCTGTTACATGGCTAAGGCTCGGGCTACGCTCCCGAGGTACCCTAAGACATTTCCAAGACCACCAGGAACGGTTTGTAATGGAATCCCACCAAAGGGAGGCACCGAGCCCTCGGCGCCTATCGAATGGGTCCGGGTCCAGCAAATCACCTGCAGGTACTTTTGGAGTGCGCCTCTGGGCCACTAGCCGATCCTTATCGAACAGGGCTCGGGCGTCCGCTCGGATTACCCAATAGCAACTCACCGGAAATACCATGTTCAGCGCCCACCGAGGGTAGCATGGCGCGTTCCCCCCCTCCTCCTTGCGGAAAGGCGACGAAGGGCCGTACAATAAAAAGCTGAGACGGTCCTCGATCGTCCTCTCACTCCGTGCAGAGGCTCGAAGGCTGCTCTCGCACCAGGCTACGACCAAATTGTTGACCACGTCGACAAACCAGCTTAAAAACTCGGAGCCTGACCATGCACCCGGGCTACGACCAGGCCGCATGAGGGAACAACAAGGCCGACCAAGGAATCACAAGAAGAATTAAGACCTCAGAGGAGTCAAACCACTCCTCCGAGGCCTCGGGGGCTACACCCGACGGGTGCGCTCGCGCACACCCATCGGAACAAAATATAACCGAGAAAGGCTAGTCCCCTTGCAAAAAATCCGGCAGAACCTCCAAGCGAGTGCCTACACTCCCTTTGAGGCTCGGGGGCTACTGTCGGGTACCATAATTAGAAGTACCCCCAATACTCCTAAGCATGGTTGGAAAACATCTTCAAAACAGACCGTAAAGACTGGTAAGCACAGCTCAAAGTTAAAGCCTCATCTACCAAGGGACGCGATCTCGTCTCGGCCGAGCCCGGCCTCGGGCAAGAACAGTAGTCCCGGACAGATTCATGCCTCGCCCGAGGGCCTCCTCAGGCAGCGGGCGCACCCCCGGCTCGCCCGAGGCTAAGCTCGGGCAAACTTTGTCATATAGCAACCTCGGCCAAATCGCCTTACTGCCGACCGTATCGCATGCGCATTTAATGCAGGGATCACCTGACACCTTATCCTGACACGCGTGCCTCAGTTGGCAAGGTCGAAATGACCGCAGTCACTTCGCCCCTTTACTGATCGTTCTGACAGGAAAACAACACTATTCACCGCGTTTCGACTACTGTGCCAACCACTAGGGTAAGACTAACAACAGTAAGTCACGGCCTCTCCCGAGTTCAGCCTCGGGTGCAATAGGGAGCTCCGCCTCGCCCGACCCTAGGCCTCGGCCTCAGCCTCGGCCTCGGGAGAAGGTCTCCGCCTCGCCCGACCCCAGGTCTCGGCCTCAGCCTCGGGAGAAGGTCCCCGCCTCACCCGACCTCAGCCTCGGCCTCAGGAGAAGTCACCGCCTCGCCCGACCTTGGCCTCGGACCAACTACGCTACAGGGGATACATCATTACCCTACCTCTAGCTAGCCACCTCAAGCTATGAAGGAACAAGACCGGTGTCACATCTAGATTACTCCAGCAACAGGTAATGATGGTTCCCTGCATGCGTCCATGACGTTGATTGTTCTCAGCTCTCTACGAAGGCAAAGATACGTCAGCAGGACTCAGGGCCGCACCGCCAGCTACGCTTCTACAGGGCTCAAGCACTTCTCTGCCGGCCATGTTAGCACATAGCTACACCCCCATATGTACACCTGGACCATCCCCTTGTATCTATAAAAGGGGATGCCCAGGGCCTTCCCAAGGGAGGCGGACGCGGAGAGGGAGAGGAAAAAGGGGGCTAACTCAGACGGCTCACCTCAAGGCCAAACCCTCTCTCGCGAAGCTTGTAACCCCTACTACGAGCACCCCGATGCAAGATAATATAGGCCTCATCCCTCCTCTTGTGTTTCATCTTGCATCAACCCATCTGGGCAGGGACACGCAACACAAAATTCACTAGTCGGTTCGGTTGAGGGTCCCCCGGGTCCGAAACGCCGACAGCAAGGCTGATGAACATCCTTGAAATGGAGCATTGGCGGAAGAGCGCCACTTCCCATGAGGTCGCGCTCCTCTAGCAACAGCAAGAAGAAAGGCGAGATCGGTAGCTCCAACACACAGGAGACAAAGAGCACAGACTCCCCGGTGACAAGATCGCCAAGGAGGATGGCACCGGCGCGGATCCTTCCACCGAACGCTGGCGTGCTCCATCTAGGCAGGCGACGCACCATGTCGGATGCCCACTTAGTCTGGAAGCGCTCGGGATGAACTAACAAGGCCATGGCAACTACGGCAGCACAAAGCAGAGCTCGGAGGCGAAAGGGCACAGCAAGTAGGAGAGAAGTGAAAGAATTACTGCTGCTCACGGGGTGAATCCCTTTTTAAAGCGGACTCTCCCACTCGTGCCCTGAAACGCCACGGGAAATCTCCCCTGATGTGCACCAGGGCGACCCAGCCTATGACACAGGGACCCGTCCCTACAAGTCATACAGTTGGTATGCAGGTCTCCGAGTGCGAAGAAGGCGAACCGCCACGCGAGGAGCGAATTGCTGCGCCTCTTCGTCTTCGCCGAAAGCAGCGGCCCAGCCTCTGACACGGGGGCCTGGGCCCATGGGTCATGCTCCATCAGCGTCGGTCTCCAGGTGCGAAGAAGGCAAACCGCCGTGTGAGGAGCATGCCGCCGCCCGTGGCAGTGCGCCTCTTCATCTCTGCCAAAACCAACTGCCCAGTCTCTGGCACGGGGGCCTGGGCCCACGAGTCATCCTCCTTGGGCGCTAGTTCCTGGGCGCAGAGAAGTCGTACCACCGCTCGTGCCAGTACTACGCCTCCTCGAGTCAGCCGCAGAAGACAGAGAAGGTGAATTTTTAAAACCAACGCAGTGGCAACGAGGCGCCCCACGCGCGGCCCGACGAAACCGCCATGCGTGGGGGCCACGCATCAGTCAGCCACGAGGATAAACACGACAGTTGATGTGACCGATGGCAGACTAACAGCGCATGTGTGCTGAGTTAATGCGGCGCGCGCTGAGGTGGCGCCCTAGTCTTCGGTCATGCCATGCTGACGCAAGGTACAAGTTTTGGCCCCACCTACAGGCTCGCATCCTCCCCCGAGGCGGGCCCGGGGGCCACTAACGGTACCCTGAAACAGGGATACCCCTTACTAAAGTGAGAAGACGCTATACCCGCGCGGCTACCTCTAGTCGCGTGGTGAGCAGCACCCTACTCCACCACGTGGACGGCTCCGGGGTCGCCACATGGCCAGGGAGGACGATATACTCCAAGATGCCAACAGCGGGTCCGGACCCCCATGGGAAAGTGCCAGACCCCTGTACATGTAGACCGGACCTCTGGGCAAGGTCCAGGATTCCCATGGGCGCGACCCGGACCCCCGGGACAGGTCCCGGACCCCTTTGTGTGGGGTCTGAACTACCCACAGCCGGGTCCCGGGACTCTGGGACAGAGAATACCCAGACCTTATTCAGGCAGGGGTCCGGTGCCGCCACGTGTCTAGGCCCAGCCTGGTGCGGATCTGTCCGCATAACGCTACTGCTCCCCGCCCAGGCGGAGACCTGATGCTGCCACGTGGCCTACCACGCGTGACGTGAGCCAGCGGGCGGGGCCTGACGTAAGGCCTCCAGGTTGCGTGGCCCCTGCATTTATTATGGATAAGGCGCGCCGCCTGACAAGCGATGTGCCGCCTTGGTATTTAATGAGGCCTGCCCACTCTGCTGTCAGACAGTGACCTGTCCACTCTACTGGCAAGCAGTGTGCCGCCTTAGCATTTAATTAGACCTGTCCATATCGCTGGCAGGCGGCATGCCTGTCCATTCTGATGGCAGGCGGTATGCCCATGCTGTCGTGTGCACTGTGTTCATCATCACTCGTACGTTGCCAGGGAAGCTTCCGCTGCACGCGGATGCTACACAGACCGCGGAAACCAGGACGCAGGAAGATTGCACTGGCGACTACCATTAGTTGCTCCAAGTATTACGTCTGTTATGTCCCTGGGCCCATATATCGGGGCTCAGCACCCTTGTACGTGCCCCCCTTTGGACTATAAAAGGGAGGGCACACTGCGTTACAAGGCACGCTCATTCAGACTCAAGCCATCCTAGACGCAACTCAAGCTCACGAGCAATACAACACACAGTGGAGTAGGGTATTACGCTCCGGTGGCCCGAACCACTCTAAACTCTTGCGTGTTCATCTCGAATCCATCTAACAGGAAAAACGCTTAGGCCCCCTCTTCATCTTAGGATTTAGGGCGGGTGCATTCCGCCACCCGGCCGGAGATCTCCTCTCTGACATATGTTTTTATTAAAAATCAGTAATAACAATCTACAAGTTATACTAATATATATTGCAATAGAATATCTAAAGAAACATTTCTATTTTATTTGAATAACATCGTTCTTTTTGTGGGTTTTAAAGAAAATCTTGTACAATATGCTTATTATGGACACTAACTGTGACATCATCTGTATTCAAGAGACAAAAAAACAATCCTTCGATGACTCCTACATTCGTCGCTTCTGCAACAGATCCATTGATAAATTCGCTTTCAGACCTTCTATTGGCGCTTCTGGGGGTTTTTAACAATCTGGAAAGGCTCTCACTTTGATGCTGAGGTGACTGATCAAAACTCTTTTGGTCACACAATGTTTTTCCGTACAAAGTTGACTAATCAAACCTGGTGGCTCACCAACATTTACACCCCATGCACTCCTCATAGAAGAGAGAAATTTTTCTCTTGGTTCTCCAGTCTTGAGATTAATGAGGACAAACTTTGGATCTTCCTTGGCGATTTCAATATGATCAGATCTCCTGAAAACTACAATAAACCTGGAGGGGACCATCTCAGAATGATGAATTTTAACATGGTAATCAGTCAGTTGGGGCTTTAGGAAATTCCTCTCAAAGGACAAGCTTACACTTGGTCAAATATGCAACGTCACCCTCTACTTGAAAAATTGGATTGGTGCTTTGTGTCGCAGGCATGGTCTATCAACTTTCCAGCTACTTCTGCACTCTCTCCCCAGAGGAACCTCAGATCACATTCCTTGGATGGTCAATGTCCAAATTAATGTTCCCAAACCGCCCATCTTCAGATTTGAAAATTATTGGCTCCAGCTTGAAGACTTTCACTCAATTTTTCAAGATTCTTGGAGTCAGCCCTTATTTCAACCAGACCCAGCTAACAGGCTCATGGCCAAGTTTAAAAGGGCATGCAAAGCAATCCAAGTCTGGTGTAAGTCTCTCCCTAATTTAGCAAAACTGATTGACAAGGTTAAACTAGTGATTCAGCTATTGGACTTCATTGAGGAGAGTAGAGACTTAACCATTCAGGAATGGAACTTCAAAGAAATTCTTATTCTCCATCTGCATGATCTTTTATCTAAACAACAGACTTATTGGAAACAAAGAGGCCAAATTAAATGGGTCACCCTTGGTGATGCTGGGACCAAATTCTTTCATGCCAATGCTACTGTAAAGCACCAACACAACCTCATTTCCTCACTAAAGGATGACAATGGAAATATGGCTCTCTCTCATACTGACAAAGAATATGTGCTTTTCAATGCTTTCAAGACCAGATTGGGGACCTCTCAACAAACATCCATGGTTTTCAACTTACCATCCTTGATTCAGCCGATTGACAATTTGTCAGACCTTAAGCACCCCTTCTCTTGTCATGAGATTGATCAGATCATTAAAAGTATGCGAGCAAATAAATCTCCAGGTCCAGATGGATTTAATACAGACTTCGTTAAAAAATGATGGCCGGTGATTGCCCCTAACTTCTATGAACTTTGCAATAAATTCTTTGAAGGATCTCTCTGCATGCGCAGCATCAATAGTTCATACGTGACTCTCATTCCCAAAAACAGCTCTCCGGACTCAGTTGGTGACTATAGGCCTATCTCCCTCCTCAACATGAGTGTTAAAGTATTGACAAAAATCTTAGCCAATCGTCTACAACAGGTGATCACAAAGTTAGTTAACCAGAATCAATACGGTTTCATCAAGGCTAGGTCGATCCAGGATTGCTTGGCTTTGGCTTTTGAATACATTTCTCTTTGCCACAAGTCCAGAAAGGAAATGGTCATTCTAAAGCTAGATTTTGAAAAGGCTTTTGATAAATTGGAGCATGCAGCTCTTATGGAGGTTTTGAAATACAAGGGGTTCGGTGACAAATGGATTCACTGGATTTCTATGATTCTTGGTTCCGGCACTTCAGAAGTTCTTTTGAATGGAGTTCCTGGGAAAAGATTTCACTGCAAACGCGGAGTCAGACAAGGAGATCCTCTGTCCCCTCTTCTTTTTGTTCTTGCAGCTGGTCTTCTATAGTCAATTGTCAACAAGGCTTGTGAATGTGGCATTCTACGGCTCCCCCTTCCGAGCGATTGTGGTCCGGATTTCCCAATCATCTAATATGCTGACGATACTATTCTCATTATGGAAGCTTGTCCTAGACATCTCTTCTTTTTAAAAGCGACGCTCAATTCTTTTGCTGAATCCACTGGGCTACATGTCAACTACCACAAATCTAATATTTATCCCATCAATGTCACGGACCGGAAAATGGAAATTCTTGCAAATACTTTTCACTGCAAAATTGGATCAATGCCTTTCATTTACTTAGGGCTTCCCTTGGGCCTTCATAGACCCAACCTGGGTGATTTTCTTCCCCTTATCCAGAAAATTGAAAATAGACTGGCGTCAACCTCTATCTTCTTATCACAGGCTGGCAGGCTTCAAATGGTTAATGCAGTCTTCTCCTCACTGCCAACATACTACATGTGTACTCTCAAGCTCCCCAAAACGGTGATCAAACATATTGACAAACTCAGACGACATTGCCTTTGGAGAGGTGCAGACTTAAATGCCAAGAAACCCCCTCAGGTGGCTTGGAAATCGGTCTGCAAGCCAAAATTTCAGGGGGGATTAGGTGTCATAAAATTGGCATTACAAAATAAAGCTCTTCTCATGAAAAATCTTCATAAATTCTTTAACAGAGTTGACATCCCATGGAACAATATAATCTGGGCCAACCATTATAGCCATTCACTGCCCTCGGATAAACCAGTGGGTTCTTTCTGGTGGAGAGATGTACTTAAAACTCTTGAATCCTTTAAGGGAACTGCTCAGGTGGAGATTGGGGATGAAAAAACAACACTTCTATGTCATGACAACTGGGATGGTATTTGCAAATCGACACAGTATCCTGAACTTTGGTCCTTTGCCTCATGCAAGGACATCACTGTCCAACAAGCAAGATTGGCAGACTTGCAAGAGATGTTTCACACACCACTGTCAGCTGAGGCCTTTGTTCAATTTCAAGAGTTAAATGGTTGCTTGGCTAATCTCCCACATAATAATCAGAGAGACAAATGGCTCTGCACTACTTCTTCTAGCTTCTTTTCATCACAAAAGATTTATTCTTACTTGATGGGCAACCAGTGGACACATCCCATCTACACTTGGCTGTGGAAATCAAAATGCCAACCCAAACACAAGGTCTTTTCTGGCTTTTACTTAAGGACAGATTAAATACCCGGGCATTTCTAAGGCAGCGGGCTATGCTTCTGGAATCATACACCTTTGACAACTGTATTCTACAAGCTGAAGAGGCAGTCACCCATCTTTTTTTCCGATGCAATTTTGCTAGGATATGTTGGTCCTTTATAGGAATCTCCCTATCAAGATCAACTGATTTAATCAACACCATTCTAAGGATCAGAAGACGTTGGCAAGTCCTATGGAATCTTGAAACTATCATACTATTAACCTAGTGCATCTGGAAAAGCAGAAACAATTGGGTGTTCAATGAGATTCCACCCATGGTGCAAGGATGTAGGGACATGTTCAAAACAGAGATGAATCTATTATGTCACCGAGTTAAACCAGTGATAGGAGATAAAATTAAAACCTGGATTTAGTGTTCTGTTCTGTAATTTTCATCTTTTTTTTCTGTATCTACCCTCCTGTATCTACTTTCCCCTTTTCTCCTCATGCAATAAAATATTGTAGGCCCTCCCTACAGTAATTTAAACTTCAAAAAAATATGCTTATATTCGATCTTCTCCAAAGCTTCACTCTCGAGCGTTATTGTGGCTAAATAATACGTCTTTTTTTATTATAGTAGAACACAAATATGAATTTAGTAGCTTTAATTTAGAGAACTTCGTTCACGCGGACAGATATGTTAAGATTCTATGAAGATTTATTCTTTAGTGCAGCGCTTGGTAGTTTTGCTTCAGCGCAGCAGTATGGTATGAAGGAAAATATGTGCTACATATTAACATGTGTAGAAGATCATAAAACTAGAATATATACATCTGCTAAGTTTTAGGGCCCTCAATTTTTGGAGGCCATGTGCGAGCGCACGGCTCGCACATGCCTAGGCCCGACCCTGTACGGGACACAGTCTAACAATCGTACGTAGAGTCTATTAATCTGTGCCCAACAGATCTTGCATATGGCTATGTGCTTTACACTGTTATCGAGTGAAATTTACCATATAGGGTGATATTGAGATAGACCGTGAAATAGAGAGTATGTTGAAGATACAAAAGATGGTCTCTCACTCACTCAGTCACTCTCACGGTGAGCAACACAAACATTAAGGTTTACGTAGACGGTATCACCTCTTCCAAAGAGTGTGGCAGGGTTTCACCTCATAATCATTTGATTAGATGTAAACCATCTTTCATAAACCCACGATGATCCAGCACTGGTTAGTCCATCTTTGTATTATCGTTTCATCATATCGCTGGTGTTGAACTGCACTGGACAAAATAACTTCTGGTGCTATAGTTTGGGTCTCTAACTATACTATTGCCAGACATTCAGTGTTGTTTCATGGTTCAACCAATCCATTTTCAATCATTTAGGCAAAGACTGTCCGTTTTCTGCAGAGGTTTGGGACATGATCCTATCTTGGACCAATCTATCCTTTCTAAGTGGCGTTTCTAACCTCGGGCCGTTGTATGATTGGTGGAAGAGGTTAAGGAATCGTTGCTGCAAGGAGTCAAAGAAGATTTTCGATGGACTCCTCATCTGCTTGTAGTGGTGTCGGGGACCATAATTAGGGGTACCCTCAAGGCTCCTGATTCTCAGGTGGTAACCCCCATCAGCACAAAGCTGCAAAGGCCTGATGGGTGCGATCAAGTCAGGGATCAGTCCGTTCGAGGGACTCGATCGCCCGAGCCTAGCCTCGGACAAGGGCAGCCGACCCCGGAGGATCTCCGCCTCGCCCGAGGCCCCCTTCCAGCGGCGAACACGTTCCCGGCTCGCCCGAGGCCCTGTCTTCGATGAGAAGCAACCCCGACCAAATCGCAGGAGCATTTAATGCAAAGGTGGCCTGACACCTTTATCCTGACGCGCGCCCCGGCTGACAGAGCCGAAGTGACCGCCGTCACTTCGCCGCTCCACTGACCGGTCTGTCAGAAAGACAACGCCGCTTGCGCCCCTCCGACTGCAGTGCCACTTGACAGAGTGAGGCTGACAGGCAGTCAGGCCCGGCCGCTCACCATAGGAAACTCCGCTCCGCCCGACCCAGGGCTTGGACTCAGGCAAAGCCCCGGAAGACGGCGAACTCCGCTCCGCCCGACCCAGGGCTCGGACTCGGGCAAAGCCCCGGAAGACGGCGAACTCCATTCCGCCCGACCCAGGGCTCAGACTCAGGCAAAGCCCCGGAAGACGGTGAACTCCGCTCCGCCCGACCCAGGGCTCGGACTCGGGCAAAGCCCCGGAAGACGGCGAACTCCGTTCCGCCCGACCCAGGGCTCGGACTCGGGCTAAGCCCCGGAAGACGGCGAACTCCGCTCCGCCCGACCCAGGGCTCGGACTCGGGCAAAGCCCCGGAAGACGGCGAACTCCGCTCCGCCCGACCCAGGGCTCGGACTCGGGCAAAGCCCCGGAAGACGGCGAACTCCGTTCCGCCCGACCCAGGGCTCGGACTTGGGCTAAGCCTCGGAAGACGACGAACTCCGCCTCGCCCGACCTAGAGGCTCGGACTCGGCCTCGGCCACGAAAGACGGGCTCGACCTCGACCTTGGAGAAGCCTCCACATCGCCCAACCTAAGGCGCGGACCGGCCACGTCAACAGGATGCGCCATCATTACCCTACTCCAAGCTGACTCAGGCTACGGGGAACAAGACCGGCGTCCCATCTGGCTCGCTCCGCCAAATAGGCAATGATGGCGCCCCACACATTCCCTGACGATGGCGGCTCTCGGCCCCCTTATGAAAGCAAGAGGACGTCAGCAAGGACTCGATGGCCACGACAGCTGTCTCTCCGCCAGGCTCCAGCACTCCTCCGACGGCCACGACATCACACAAATCGGGTGCCAAGATCTCTCCGGCCGCCACGATGGCGTGTACTTAGGGCGCTAGCTCTCCTCCGCTAGACACGTAGCACTCTGCTACACCCCCCATTGTACACCTGGACCCTCTCCTTACGCTTATAAAAGGAAGGGCCAGGGCCCTCTTAGAGGAGGTTGGCCGCTCGGGGACGAGGACGAGATGGGCGCTCGCATAAGGCCACTCGCTCCTTCCCCCAGGTGGACGCTTGTAACCCCCTACTGCAAGCGCACCCGACCTGGGCGCGGGACGAACACGAAGGCCGCGGGATTTCCACCTCTCTCTCTCGCCCATCTCCGAACTCCTCGCTCTCCCCCCTTCGCGCTCGGCCTCGCGTCGACCCATCTGGGCTGGGGCACGCGGCGACACTTCACTCGTCGGCTCAGGGACCCCCCTGTCTCGAAACGCCGATAGTTGGTGCGCCAGGTAGGGGCCTGCTGCGTGTTGACGAACAGCTTCCCGTCAAGCTCCAGATGGGTAGTCTCCAGCAACCTCTCCGGCCTGGGACGGTACTCCGTTTTGGGAGCCTTGAGTTCATGTCCCTCGACGGCGGCTACGACATGATACTCCTTCCACTGCCGGGCGACAGCAACAATGGCGGCCGACAGTCCGCCCTCTGGCGGCGGAATCGACGACGTCTTCCCCGCGTGGTGGAAGAACAACCTTCGAGCTCGCCCCGTCTTCTTCCCTGTCGGCGGAGGAGACGGAAGCGGGGCAACCAAGGCCAAGCAGGAGGCGGCGCCTCATCGGCCATCGAGCGAGTCGACAACGCCAGCACTCCAACGGGGAGCGCGCCGGGCATCGGCCTCGCGCTTGAGACGAAGACGAGCGCTGTCTCCCCGCGAAACGTCAACCCCGGGCAAACGGACGACGCCAACACGCTCGCGAAAGGCTTGCTGGGTGTCGCCCTCGTACCTAAGAGGACGGTGCAGTCAGCCCCCGATGTGACCTCATCACCGCCTGTCTACCAAGAGGTACCGACCGACTCCCATCCCACGCCTTTCAGATTTAGCCACGACCCGCCTAGCGGCTCCGCTTTGGCGGACGCTCTTGTAGAGGCGAATCCGAACCCTCTGGGGTTTCGCATGCAGTCACCTTGGGACCGGCTGACGGACGTCTCAACCTACGGGCCCTCCGGGTCCGAGGAAGACGACGAGCCCAGCTTCCATTGGGATTTCTCTGGACTTGGCAACCCCGGTGCCATGTGGGACCTCATGACCGCATGCGACTACTGCCTTTCCGACTGTTCCGACGGTAGCCGTAGCCTCGGCGACGAGCACTATGGCCCGAGCCGCGAATGTTTCCACGTCGATCTAGGGGTCCCTCCGAAGGCAACCATCTCGGCATGCCGGAGGACGGTGATCTCCCTAGGCCGGTGCCTCGTGTTGACATCCCACGGGAGCTAGCCGTGGTCCCCGTTCCGGCGGGGGGTCACGACCCACAACTCGAGCAAATCCGTGGGGTGCAGGCCAGGCTCGACGAGGGAGTAGGAGCGCTTGAGCCAATCCGCCGGGACGTCGGGCAGGCATGGGCGGGCCAACCTCCGGCCGGAGAAATACGTCATCTACCCCAGGGCTTCCAGCACCGCATCACCGACGATGTCAGGGTTAGGCCGCCACCCGCATCCAGTGGGGTCGGCCAGAACCTGGCTGCAGCAGCAATGCTCCTCCGCGCGATGCCGGAGCCATCAACCACCGAGGGGCGGCGAATCCAGGGAGAGCTCAAGGAACTCCTGGAAGGCGCCGCGGTTCGGCGGGCCAAGAGCTCCGCCTCCCAAAGGCAGGGGTACCCCTCGGAACATCATGCCGCGACTTCCCGATTCATGCGGGAAGCCTCGGTCTGCACCGGGCGCACGCGCAACACAGCGCCTGCGGCCCCGGGTCGCCTTGGCAACAAGCACCATCACCGCGATCGTCGGGCCCACCTCGACGAGAGGGCGCGCCGAGGCTACCACCCCAGGCGTGGGGGACGCTACGACAGCGGGGAGGATCGGAGTCCCTCGCCCGAACCACCTGGTTCGCAGGCCTTCAGCCGGGCCATACGACGGGCGCCGTTCCCGACCCGGTTCCGACCCCCGACTACAATCACAAAGTACTCGGGGGAGACGAGACTAGAACTGTGGCTTGCGGACTACTGTCTGGCCTGCCAACTGGGTGGACGGACGATGGCAACCTCATCATCCGCAACCTCCCCCTGTTCCTCTCCGACACCGCTCGCGCCTGGTTGGAACACCTGCCTCCGGGGCAGATCTCCAACTGGGACGACCTAGTCCAAGCTTTCGCCGGCAATTTCCAGGGCACGTACGTGCGCCCCGGGAATTCCTGGGACCTCCGAAGCTGCCAACAGCAGCCGGGAGAGTCTCTCCGGGACTACATCCGACGATTCTCGAAGCAGCGCACCGAGCTGCCCAACATCACCGACTCAGACGTCATCGGCGCGTTCCTCGCTGGCACCACCTGCCGCGACCTGGTGAGCAAGCTGGGTCGCAAGACCCCCACCAGGGCAAGCGAGCTGATGGACATTGCCACCAAGTTCGCCTCCGGCCAGGAAGCGGTCGAGGCTATCTTCCGGAAGGACAAGCAGCCCCAAGGCCGCCCACCGGTAGATGCTCCCGAGGCGTCAACTCAGCGCGGCACCAAGAAGAAGGGCAAGAAGAAGTCGCAAGCGAAACGCGACGCCGCCGATGCAGACCTTGTCGCCGCCGCCGAGTACAAGAACCCTCGGAAACCCCCAGGAGGTCCCAACCTCTTCGACAAGATGCTCAAGGAGCCGTGCCCCTATCATCAGGGGCCTGTCAAGCACACCCTTGAGGAGTGCGTCATGCTTCGGCGCCACTTCCACAGGGCCGGGCCACCCGCGGAGGGTGCCAGGGCCCGCGACGACGACAAGAAGGAAGATCACCAGGCAGGAGAGTTCCTCGAGGTCCGCGACTGCTTCATGATCTACGGCGGGCAAGCGGCGAACGCCTCGGCGCGGCACCGCAAGCAAGAGCGTCGGGAGGTCTGTTCGGTGAAGGTGGCGGCGCCAGTCTACCTAGACTGGTTCGACAAGCCCATCACCTTCGACCAGGCCGACCACCCCGACCATGTGCCGAGCCCGGGGAAATACCCGCTCATCGTCGACCCCGTCATCGGCGACGTTAGGCTCACCAAGGTCCTGATGGACGGAGGCAGCAGCCTCAACATCATCTACGCCGAGACCCTCGGGCTTCTGCGTATCGATCGGTCCTCGGTCCGGGCGGGCGCTGCGCCTTTCCATGGGATCATCCCTGGGAAGCGCGTCCAGCCCCTCGGACAACTCGATCTTCCCGTCTGCTTTGGAACGCCCTCCAACTTCCGAAGGGAGACCCTGACGTTCGAGGTGGTCGGGTTTCGAGGAACCTACCACGTGGTATTGGGGAGGCCCTACTACGCGAAGTTCATGGCCGTCTCCAATTACACCTACCTCAAGCTCAAGATGCCGGGCCCAACGGGGTCATCACCGTCGGCCCCACGTACAAACACGCGTTCGAATGCGACGTGGAATGCGTGGAGTACGCCGAGGCCCTCGCCGAGTCCGAGGCCCTCATCGCCGACCTAGAGAGCCTCTCTAAGGAGGCGCCAGACGTGAAGCATCATACCGGCAACTTCGAGCTAGCAGAGACGATTAAGTCCGTCCCCCTCGACCCCAGCAGCGACGCCTCCAAGCAAGTCCGGATCGGCTCCGGGCTCGATCCCACATAGGAAGCGGTGCTCTTCGACTTACTCCGCGCGAACGCCGACGTCTTCGCGTGGAGTCCCTCGGGCATGCCCGACATACCGAGGGATGTCGCCGAGCACTCGCTGGACATCCGAGCCGAAGCCCAACCCGTCAAGCAGCCTCTGTGCCGATTCGATGAGGAGAAGCGCAGAGCCATAGGCGAGGAGATCCACAAGCTAATGGCGGCAAAGTTCATCAAAGAGGTATTCCATCCCGAATGGCTTGCCAACCCTGTGCTTGTGAGAAAGAAAGGGGGAAATGGCGGATGTGTGTAGACTACACTGGTCTGAACAGAGCATGTCCGAAGGTTCCCTATCCTCTGCCTCGCATCGATCAGATCATGGATTCCACTGCTGGGTGCGAAACCCTGTCTTTCCTCGATGCCTACTCAGGGTATCACCAAAACAGGATGAAAAAGTCCGACCAGCTCGTGACTTCTTTCATCACGCCCTTCGGCATGTACTGCTATGTCACCATGCCATTCGGCTTGAGGAATGCAGGCGCGACGTACCAGCGGTGCATGAACCATGTGTTCGGCGAGCACATTGGCCGTACGGTCGAGGCCTACGTCGATGACATCGTAATCAAGACAAGGAAAGCCTCCGACCTCCTTTCCGACCTTGAAGTGACATTCCGATGTCTCAAGGCGAAAGGTGTCAAGCTCAATCCCGAAAAGTGTGTCTTTGGGGTGCCCCGAGGCATGCTCTTGGGGTTCATCGTCTCCGAGCGGGGCATCGAAGCCAACCTAGAGAATATCGCAGCCATCACCAACATGGGGCCCTTCGCGGGCTTGAAAAGCGTACAGAGAGTCATGGGATGTCTTGCGGCCCTCAGCCCTTTCATCCCGCACCTTGGCAAAAGGGGCCCGCCATTGTACCGCCTCGGGGCGAATAACGTTCCCCCCGAAAGCCTGCTCCCGAGACCTGCATCAACCCTCCGTCAAAATCGACGACACGCCCGAGCCCGAGGCACCCTCGGCCCAGTCCGAGGCACCTTCGGCTCCGCCCGAGGCACCCTCGGCTCATTCCGAGGTACCCTCGGCCTAGTCCGAGGTACCCTCGGCACGGTCCGAGGTACCCTCGGCCCCCGAGGGTGAGGCACTGCGCGTCGAGGGGGAACCGAGCGAGGTCACGCCTAATCAAAGCCGGCAGACCCTGTACCTGCAATATCTCCGCCGAGGGGAGCTGCCCCTCGACCAAGCTGAAGCTCGGCGGTTGGCGCGGCGCGCCAAGTCTTTCGTCTTGCTGGGGGATGGGAAGGAGCTCTACCACCGCAGCCCCTCAGGCATCCTCCAGCGATGCATCTCCACCACCGAAGGTCAGGAACTCCTCCGAGAAATACACTCGGGGGCTTGCGGCCACCACGCAGCACCTCGAGCCCTTGTCGGAAATGCTTTCCGACAAGGTTTCTACTGGCCGACGGCGGTGGCCGACGCCACTAGAATTGTCCGTGCCTGCGAAGGGTATCAGTTCTATGCAAGGCAGACCCACCTGCCCGCTTAGGCTCTGCAGACGATACCCATCGCATGGCCTTTTGCCGTGTGGGGTCTGGACCTCGTCGGCCCCTTGCAGAAGGCACCCGGGGGCTACACGCACCTGTTGGTCGCCATCGACAAATTTTCCAAGTGGATCGAGGTCCGACCCCTGAACAGCATCAGGTCCGAGCAGGCGGTGGCGTTCTTCACCAACATCATCCATCGTTTCGGGGTCCCGAATTCCATCATCACCAACAACGGCACCCAGTTCACCGGCAGAAAGTTCCTGGACTTCTGTGAGGATCACCACATTCGGGTGGACTGGGCCGCCGTGGCTCATCCCATGACGAATGGGCAAGTAGAGCGTGCCAACGGCATGATTCTACAAGGACTCAAGCCTCGGATTTACAACGACCTCAACAAGTTCGGCAATCGATGGATGAAGGAACTCCCCTCGGTGGTCTGGAGCCTGAGAACAACACCGAGCCGAGCCACGGGCTTCACGTCGTTCTTTCTGGTCTATGGGGCCGAAGCCATCTTGCCCACGGACCTGGAATACGGTTCCCCAAGGACGAGGGCCTACGCCGACCAAAGCAACCAAGCTAGTCGAGAAGACTCGCTGGACCGGCTGGAAGAGGCTCGGGACAAGGCCTTACTACACTCGGCGCGGTACCAGCAGTCCATGCGACGCTATCACGCCCGAGGGGTCCGGTCCTGAGACCTCCAGGTGGGCGACCTGGTGCTTCGGCTACGACAAGACGCCCGAGGTCGACACAAGCTCACGCCCCCCTAGGAGGGGTCGTTCGTCATCGCCAAAGTCCAGAAGCCCAGAACATACAAGCTGGCCAACAGTCAAGGCGAGGTCTACAGCAACGCTTGGAACATCCAACAGCTACGTTGCTTCTACCCTTAAGATGTTTTCAAGTTGTTCATATACCTCGCTCTCACGCAAAGTTTAGTCATCAAGGAAGGGTCAGCCTTGCCTTGGCAAAGCCCGACCCTCCCTCGGGGGCTAAAAGGGGGAAACCCCCTTTGCGTCGAAATTTTCCTCGAAAAAAGATCTTTTCTGCCGGAATATCTTTCGTGCTTTTCGGCTACTTCGAAAGTGGATCCTGAAAACGACGGAGTACGCGTAAGCAGCCAAGGTTGACCGAGCCGAGGGACTCCTACGCCTCCGGGATACGGATACCTCACTCGTCACCTTTACACGGGGCGACTCACGCTTGGTGAAGCGGTTCAGACAACCAACAGGCGAGTCTTAGTGCTCGAAAATGGGGAAAAAACACGGCTCCGTGCCGAATTTACATACATGTTCAGGCCTCGACAGCCATAGTGAACAAAAACACTGGCATTCGAAGTGCCATTATAAACGGAACTCCGGTTCCACCTCCGCAGGTACGAACAACCCCACGCGACTGGGGGAGCCTGCGGAATAACAGAAGGCCAACGAACGGCTCGTCATCGCCCGCCCCAGCAGCGGCGACGATGAAGACTTCTGCTCCAGGGGGCCGAACAACAGCAGCGATGACCTCAGGGCGGATGCTGCTGCCAGGAGGCCCCCGCCCGTGCCCAAACTCGTGAGGCAAGGAAGGGCAGAAGGCCGTAGAGTTGGAGGTCGGTCCGCGGGTGGCGCCGGTGAGCTCGTCGGCGGCGGAACCTCTTCCAGCTGCCGTGGCAGGAGGCGGCACCGGGAGCGGCTCCGAAGCCGCTTGGCTCAGAGAGCCGGGTTTGGTGCAGCTGCCAGCGCCACGGACGACTCCCGCCCTTCCCCCCGATCACTGAGGGAAGGAGCGGGCCACCGCACACGCAGGGGCCGACCCCAACTCGGCACACTCCCCTCCCCAGCACTAGTGATGAAAATCCTTGAGGCTGAGGGAGGGGCAGAGGCCGCAGCCCGGCTCGCTTTCCCCCTCCATCAAACTGGAGGTCACCGTCTTGGGTGACCGCCGGCGGAGGGGTGCAGCCGGGCTGCATGATGAAAATCCTTGAAGCCGAACGACGGCTGAAAGGTACCAACTCCCGTAGAGTTGCGTTCCTCCAACGATGAAGCGGAAAAGCGGCGGATATCCCCCATCCGGGGGCTTGGAAGGTGGAAAGACACGATGCATTAGGGGAGCGCGAAGACATGGTTGCCCTCCAAAGGGGTCGCCCCCCTTTTTAAAGGCGGCTCCCCCCCACTTGCGCCCTCAACCGTTGCGGGCTGAGTCTTCTCCAACACGCTCCAAGATCCTCCCCCCCCCACGGCGCGGGGCTGGGTCCCACGCGTCATGCAAGCCGGTCCAGAGCAGAAGAAGCCAAACCGCCGCGCGCGGTGCGTGCAACCGCCCGGCGGTTACAAGCACTTCACCACTTTTGCCCAGACCAGCGGGCGAAAGGGCGGGCAGCCATGCAGGCGGCATGCAACCGCGCCAACTGGGCGCACCTCTCCGACTTCCAACGCGCCCAGCTTGGAGGACCAGGCCCACGCGTCATGCAACCGGTGCGCCGGTTGCTACGCGCCTGCAACTGCACCGCCACCTGCGCCACCTCCGCGCCTCCTCGACTGCGGAACCAATACCGCGACTCGAGGCGACCCAGTGCATGACCCAGCGGCTCCAGCCTAGCGCGACGGTCAATGCGGCCGAAGATGGGCCGGCAGTAATGGCGGTGGCAGGCGGGCGGGAGCGGCGGTCACGTCATCAGCCAAGCTTACGTCCCATCCAGGGGCAGCAAGAGAACCCTCTCTCACGGCGTGAAGACAACGCGTCCGTGTCCCGTTCCTCGAACGGCTCGCGCACGCGCAACGGCTGCCCCGCGAACCACTCGCCCCGTCGCATTAACTCCGCGGCGGGACAGGCGGCGCCTTTGGCAGGAGAAGCGAGCGACGCTTCGCCTTCGCCGTAATGACCACGTCAAAAAAGGTACGCCGCTTCGTTCGATTTCGTATCCTTTTCCTTTTTTCCTCTTTCTCTCTCTTGCAACAGGGACCGGGAAAGGGGGATACCCCGGAAAGGATCCTTCCCTATGAAGGAACCAGGCTCTGAGCCTCCCTACTGATCAGAGGTTCGAAGGCTGACCCCTCGGAAGGGTTCAACAACCGCCTCAGAGCACGTGGGCTCCACACCCACTACTGGTGAGAGGTTCAAAGGCCGGCCCCTCGGAAGGGTTCAACGGCCGCCTCAGGCTACTCGGGCTCCGCGCCCACTACTGATCAGGGGTTCGAAGGCTGGCCCCCGAAGGGTTCACAGCCGCCTGAGACACAGAGCGAGGGATGACCATGGGTACATTCGATACATAACCAAGGCTCGGGCTGCGCTCCCGAGGTACCCTAGGAAATTTCCGAGACCAGCGGGAACGATCTTGTAACAGAATCCCATCAGAGGGAGGCATCGAGCCCTCGGACCCCGTCACTGTAACACCCGGTTTTAAAGAACAAAGCCGGGTGCATCTCATACATGCGCCAAGAAGACAACATATATAATAACAGAGTGTATAGAGATAAATGTCATAAAACATCAGAGTACTTATTACATAGCGGAAGTCTTATTACAAAATAAAGATAAATATAAAACGAACTAAGGATCGATGGCGCCAATGTCGACTGAGAAACGCCACCTAGATCAGATCGAACTCCTCAGTGTTAGGCAGCTCCTCTTCAACAACCTGTTCTTCTCCTGTGGGGGGGGTGAGACAGCAAGAGTGAGCTCACATACGATCATAGCTCAACAAGTCGTGGGGAATAATGTGGCATGAACTCACCAAAGGTGGGAGTTCATGAAGTGTAAGGCTGATCAATAAAATAAAGGCTGAGGCTGAGCATTGCTTTTATAAGTTGGTCAAAATTTTATTAGCAATTACTAAGTGTAAGTAAATACCAAACCTTAATAATAATAAAGAACAGTAATAGTAAAACAATCCCAAATGCGATGCAAATGTCAAATTAAACTTAAGTTCCATAGTTAATCATGTGAGGGTCCGAGCCGCTCTTGACCGTGAGCACGGCTAGTATACCAGTTTTACACTCTGCAGAGGTTGCGCATCTTTACCCACAAGTCGTGTATCCCATGTCGCCTGGGTTTGCAAGGCCCTTAGACACTACCGAGGTGAATGGCTAGGGATCCACTACGAGGCCTTTACAAAGTTCCACTAGCTTCCGAAAACCCGCTACAGTTTATGGGAAGATCCAGTACAGGGTTCCTGGCTGATAGCCATCGCAGCAAAATCAACCAGGGACCTCCCCGCACTGACCTCTCCCCTACTGCCCTTGCCCCTTTCGGGTAAGGTAGTCTTCCACTAGCTTTCCTAATTAGTCAGCCAAGGGCGTCCCATTAAACCCTTGTGGTAGCACTGTTTTCCCGGGTGGTCGCTCCATGTTCCCATTAATTTAATGATCTTAACATGAACAATAATAAATACAAGATAATAACAGAATAATCATGAATAATGAATCTCCATACCCAATCCACATAAAGCAATAGCAAGTACTACCCAAAAATCTTCCAGGGGTGAACAAGGTATAGAGGTAATCAAAACTGGGGTACATAAAGGATCCCATCAAAATTAACCTATGCAGATCATTAAAATTAATAAGAACATGGCTGGGAAAAGTAAGTGATCAAGGGCACAACTTGCCTGTAATGAGCTCCTGCTCAGCTACTTCTACTTGCTGAACCTCAGTTTCCATAGTGGCTTGCTCGTCTACTCGCATCAACACAATACATACATAGTATAGCCAAAATCAACATCACACCAAACAGATGAATGAAATATACAGTAAAAATCTACACATTAAAATGAAATCATAGGAACTGGAATCACTGAATTTGGAGTTATAGAATTTAAGTTATGAATTTCCTAAGATTTAAGGTGATTATAATATGATTAAATGATAAATAAATTTTCTGACAGAGTTCTTGTCAAAACAGAGAAACTAAATGATGAAGAATATTATTACAAAATTTTAGGAATTGGAATGACTCAATTTAGAGCTAAAATGAATTTTCTATGAATTATACAAATTTCTAGAATTGTTTTTGTATTAAAAACGAATTTCTAATATAAATTCTCTGTTTTTAATATTCTCGGGACTGGGCGTCAAATTCCAGAAAACTCAGGGGCCTCGGTGTAAGTTTTCCGTGACACAGTGAATAGTAATAGGTGGACGGCGGGTTTATTTCCCGGAAACCCGAGGACTCTTTAACAAAATGACCCGCGAAGGGGTATCAACGATTTCTGGCCGTTGGGTCGCAAATGAACGGCCCCGATTAGATCCACACACGGCCGAAACGATACACAATCTACACCATCGGATCTGAGTTCAACGATCGCGATTTAATTATGCTAGATCTAACCCCATCCATTAGATCTGAGATCGACGGTACCCGATCAACGTGACGAAGGGGTACGCCTGCTTCTAATCTGAGCCGTTCACTGGGAGATCGACGGCCACCGCGTGTTCCCCCAACCTCCCGCTCGGGACGGCGGCGCCGCCCAAGCCACACGGCGGACCATCGCCGGAGGAAACCCAATCCGACGACCAGGCGCGTTATTCTAGAAATTAAACGGTGCGCCACGCAGCCGAGGGTATGGCGAACAAGGTAGAAGGGTTATTACCGACAATCTCGGCGCGCAGAGGATCCGGCGACGACGAAGGCGGATCCGCGGCGGATGACGAAGTGCGACGAGCAATTCGACGCTCCCGGGACGAAGACGAGCCCGGGCAAACTCCGCACCGGCTTCAAGGGGTCCCGGAGATGGATCCCGCACACCAAATCGAGGACGAGTCGACGGCGAGCGAGTCTTGGCGCGCGCGGATTTGAGCTCTAACCTGGCGGCGGCGCTGTTGGGTTCTACGGTGTGGAAAGGCGGTCAAAGGTTCTGGAGAGGGGGACGGGGTTTTGAATACGTGTAGGAGCGCGGTGGTTACGCGAGCTCCGAGATCACCGGATCCGCGCGCGCGCGCAGAGAAGAAATCGCGTGCCGTTGAGAAGGAAGACCGAGCTGACATGCGGGTCCCGCGGCGCAGCGAGAGAGCGAGGCGCGGCGCAAGGGAGGCTGACGAGTGGAGCCCACCCGTCGGCGCAAGCTCGAGTCGAAGATGACCCGCGCGGGTGGCTGACGGGCGTGGCCCACATGTCGGCGCGGGCGTGCGGAGGCTGAGTCCAGGAATGGGCCGAGCGCGGGATTTCCCCCCCTGGTGGGCCGGATACTGAGGAGGAGAGCCCAGGTAAGCTTTGTCTTTTTCTTTTTTTCATTTTTCTTTCTATTTTCTATATTTTCAAACCAAATTTGAATTAGTTCAAACTTTTGTGGATCCTCTTTTATAAACTCTATTTTTGCCATTAGAAATACTAAGACTGAAGATAATTATTTATACATTTTACTTATATTTTCCTATCTCTTCTCTTTTCCTTATTTTCAAAACCCTAATTTCAAGTTTAGGGTTAAATCAAGCTTCAAATAATTAATACCCTATTATTTTTATCCTCATGGTTTTATTTAATGCACAACACATAAAACTCCAACATATGCACTTTTCTTTATTTTAGGATAATTGTTTTATTTAGTCACTCTCAATTACATAGATGCTCTTTTTATGATGCACATGAAACACACAAAATGAGGGGCTCTCTTTATTACTCTTGGTATACAACTTGAGTATTACAAATCCTACCCCCCTTAAAAATAATCTCGTCCTCGAGATTTAAGAAGATCTAGGGAAAAGGTGGGGAAAATCTATACGAAGCTCTTCTTCTCTTTCCCAAGTTGCTTCATCTTCACTGTGGTGGCTCCATTGAACTTTGCACATCTTTATAACCTTATTCCTCGTAACTCGGGTCAAAGTATCCAAAATCTTAATGGGGTACTCAGCATAAGTCAAGTCCTCTTGAATACTAAGGTCTTCCATTGGTAACTGTTCTTCAGGTACCCTGAGGCATTTCTTCAGCTGAGATACATGAAAGACATCATGAACATCCGCGAGATGATCCGGTAACTCCAACTGATATGCAACCTCTCCCACTCGCTTTAAGATTAAAAAGGGTCCAATAAAGCGAGGAGACAACTTTCCTTTGACTTTGAATCTTCTCATACCCCGGAGTGGTGACACCTTCAAATAGACATAATCTCCTTCCTTAAACTCGAGCAGTCTTCTCCGGGTGTCAGCATAACTTTTCTGCCTGGATTGTGCAGTTCTCAAATTCTCCCTTATTTGCTGAACTTGTTCCTCTGCTTCTTGTATGATCTCAGGCCCAAACAACTGCCTTTCACCAGTTTGATTCCAATACAAGGGAGTCCTGCACTTTCTGCCATACAAAGCCTCAAACGGTGACATCTTCAAACTGGCCTGATAGCTATTATTGTAAGAGAACTCTGCATAAGGCAAACTCTTATCCCAACTTCCACCATGTTTAAGAGCACAAGCTCTTAACATATCTTCTAACACTTGGTTAGTCCTTTCAGTCTGCCCATCAGTCTGGGGATGGTAAGCCGAACTAAAATTCAATCTTGTATCCAATGACTCGTGCAACTGCTTCCAATATCGAGAGGTAAACTGTGATCCTCGATCTGACACAATCTTCTTTGGTACACCATGCAGGCATACAATCCGTGCCATGTACAACTCTGCCAACTTAGCTCCTGAATAAGTGGTCTTCACTGGAATAAAGTGGGCTACTTTAGTTAGCCTGTCCACAATCACCCATATAGAATCATATCCAGCAGACGTGCGGGGTAATCCAACAATGAAGTCCATGCCAATCTCTTCCCATTTCCACTCAGGTATCTTCAGTGGGTGCAATAGTCCGGCTGGCCTCTGGTGTTCAGCTTTAACTCTTTGGCATACATCGCACATAGCCACATGTGCAGCCACATCTCTCTTTAACCCATACCACCAATACTTTTGCTTTAAATCCTGATACATCTTAGTGCTCCCAGGGTGGATAGAATAAACTGAATCATGTGCTTCCTTCAATATGGTTTCCCGAAGACTATCAATATCGGGAACACAGATCCGATTCTTGAACCATATCGTGCCTTGCTCATCCTCCGTGAACTCTGGGCCTCTCCCTTCAGTAATAAGATCCTTGATCTCTTGAATCTTAGCATCACCAACCTGTCCTTTACGAATTTCTTGCTCCAAGGTAGGTTCCAATTCAATGGTGACTCCTTCCGTATGTGTAACAATTCCCAGGTTAAGCCTCTCAAAGTCTTTTGCTAATTCATCAGGTAGCTGGACAACGAAAGCGGAGTGAACATGCTCCTTCCGACTCAAGGCATCTGCAACCAAATTTGCCTTGCCTGGGTGATAGTGAATCTCCAAGTCATAATCCTTAATGAGCTCCAACCAACGGCGTTGCCTCAGATTGAGATCCTTCTGAGTGAATATATACTTCAAACTCTTATGATCTGTGTATACTTGGCACTTAGTTCCCATAATATAGTGTCTCCAAATCTTAAGTGCATGCACAACGGCAGCCAATTCCAAATCATGAGTGGGGTAGTTCAATTCATGCTTCCTCAACTGACGAGATGCATAGGCAATCACATGACCATCTTGCATAAGCACACATCCAAGTCCTTGGCCACATGCATCACAATAAATGTCAAATCCCTTCTGCAGATCTGGCATAATCAATACTGGTGGTGACATCAATCTTTCCTTCAATTGATCAAAGCTTTCTTGACATTTCTCATCCCACTTAAATTCTTTTCCTTTCTCCAATAGCGATGTCATCGGCTTGGCAATCTTAGAGAATCCCTCAATAAATCTCCGATAATATCCTGCGAGTCCCAAGAAACTCCGAATCTCCGTAACTGTAGTGGGCACTCTCCACTCCATTATCTCCTTAACTTTAGCAGGATCCACTGCTATTCCTCCATTAGAAATAATATGACCAAGAAATGGCACTTCGCCAATCCAGAACTCGCACTTGCTGAACTTAGCATATAGTTGATTATCTCGTAACTTCTGTAGCACCAACCTTAGATGTTGTTCATGATCACTTTCATTCTTAGAATAGATAAGAATATCGTCGATAAACACCACGACGAATCTGTCCAAATAATCCATAAACACTTTGTTCATCAAATTCATGAAATAAGCCGGTGCATTGGTTAATCCAAATGACATAACAGTAAACTCATATAATCCATATCGAGTCGAGAAAGCCGTCTTGGGAATATCCGATGGTCTAATCCTCATCTGATGGTAACCCGATCGGAGATCAATCTTCGAAAATACTCTAGCTCCTCTCATCTGGTCAAACAAATCCTCAATACGGGGCAACGGATACTTGTTCTTCACCGTGACATCATTAAGAGATCTATAATCCACACACATCCGCTGCGATCCATCCTTCTTCTGCACAAATAACACCGGTGCTCCCCAAGGCGAGGAACTTGGACGAATATAGCCAGCCTCTTGTAACTCCGTCAACTGCTTCTTCAGTTCCTTCAACTCTTCTACGGACATTCTATATGGCCGTTTAGAAATAGGGGCGGTTCCAGGTAAGAGATCAATAACAAACTCAACTTCTCTATCAGGTGGCATCCCTGGTAACTCCTCTGGAAAGACATCCGGAAAATCTCTGACCACCCGGATGTTGTCACCAACAAACTCCTCAGGCATAAAGAACATTGCACGCATGGATGAGGAGGTTACTGCAATATTGACTTGAAATCTTTCTCCTTTAGTGGTAGTGAGTTCTATGGTACCTCTACCACATGCTATAACGGCCTTTGCCTTTCTTAGCCATGACATACCAAGGATCAGATCTATACTGCTTGACTCTAATATTATAGCAGTAGCTCCAAATTCTCTACCCATAATGGTTAATGTCAATCTACGTGTCATTTGATTCGCCTCAACAGGCCCTTTAGGTGTAATTACTATCAGGGGTTTTCTCATATTTAGCAGTGGTATTTCATTTGTGTTGGCATATCTAGCAGACATGAATGAATGTGTAGCACCAGAATCAAATAATATGGTTGCAGGAATTGCATTAACATAAAACATACTAATTACGAGGTCCCCTCCATCCGGAGTATCATCAACACTGACTTGATTCACCCTGGCTATAGAATATCCCTTGCCAGGGGTCTGTTGCTTGTTCTGAGCTGTAGTAGTGGCAATCCTCTGTGGGCAGACATTTGCATAATGACCAATCTTCCCACACTTGAAACATTGAGTGCCCGCACTCTGTCCTGCAAACTTCGTCGGGGTGCCAGTAGGTGTAGCCTGTCGAGTAGGTGTCCTCAATGGTGATTGCTGAACTGGGCGCGGTCCTCCTGGTCGAGGCGGTGTACTCTGTGGTGAACTGTAGCGAGGACGAACACTGCTGCTACCCTGTCCTTGTGATATGGCCTTTCTCTTCAAATCTCCCAGTTGAACACGCTTGTGTTCAATAGCAAGAGCCTTATCCAACAGTCTCTGAAATGATGGAAAAGTGTGTGCCACTAGAGCATACTGCAGTGGTCCATTAAGTCCTTCAACGAAATGCTCCTGCTTCCTCTCATCCTCAGCAACTTCTTCAGGGGCATATCTGGATAGCTGAATAAACTTGTCGCGGTACTCGCTGACTGACATACTTCCTTGCTTCAGCGACAGAAACTCCTTCTTCTTGATCTTTATCATCCCAGCTGGAATATGGTAGTTCCTGAACTGTGTACTGAACTCTGCCCAAGTAATAGTATCCGCAGCATCATGGGCAGCAGTATAAGAATCCCACCAGTCAGCAGCAGGACCAGTCAGACGTCCAGAAGCATATAAGACCTTCTCCCGATCAGTGCATTGTGCAATATTCAGCATCTTCTCAATTGACTTCAGCCAATCATCCGCGTCCAGTGGATCAGGTGAGCTAGCGAATGTAGGTGGCTTATGACTCATAAACTCCCGGTGCTTATCACGAGGTGGAACTGGTGGTGGTGGTGGAGGCAGTGGCACTTGTTGCTGCTGTTGCTGTTGTTGAAGCTGTTGTTGCGCTCTCCTTTCCTGGCGTATCTCATCTCGCTCCTGGCGCAACTCCTGTCGTATATCCTCTCTTTCTTGACGCATCTCCTGGCGTTCTTGCTGCATCTGAGCACGCATATCAGCCATGGTGTCTGCCATCTGCTGCATCACCGCCATCTGAGCAGCAACCAGTGGATCAACTCCGCCTGGTGGAGGATTGGGAGGATTCATCCCTGCAGGTTGTGGCTGAGGTTGTCTTCGAGTGTGTTGGTTAGGAGGCAAGTCAATTCCACCACCCCTCCTGGTATTGACCATCTGAGTTAGATACATATGGTAAGAAAGAGCAGTAGACAAGGCAGTAATTACAATCATGTTACTTTGGGGGATTTATTAGCTAAGCAGATTAATATTTCACCTACTATAGCTAATTCAATACCTTATGTGGTACATGCTAAGATGTCCATCTATAGTAATTCAATCAATCAAAGAAGCAAATCAGGCATTTAGCATCAGCACAATCAAACAACATTTTTAATAGAGAAAATAGTTTTAATTTTGTCTTAGGCTTCCTATCTCTTAAAAATGTCATAGGGGTAGGGATTCCAAGGTTTGAAATCCATCTTGTCTCAGAGTAGAAAAGGTAAGAATGATCAGAGTAGAACAGTAGAAGGTGAGACAGGATCAAGATAAGTATAGGAGGAATCAGAGTAAGGTAAGTATAGAATGAATCAGAATGAGATAAGTAGGTAAGGGTCTGTCCAGTCTATCTAGGTTTCGTCCTACAGTCAACATTTCCTCTGATACCACTTCTGTAACACCCGGTTTTAAAGAACAAAGCCGGGTGCATCTCATACATGCGCCAAGAAGACAACATATATAATAACAGAGTGTATAGAGATAAATGTCATAAAACATCAGAGTACTTATTACATAGCGGAAGTCTTATTACAAAATAAAGATAAATATAAAACGAACTAAGGATCGATGGCGCCAATGTCGACTGAGAAACGCCACCTAGATCAGATCGAACTCCTCAGTGTTAGGCAGCTCCTCTTCAACAACCTGTTCTTCTCCTGTGGGGGGGGGTGAGACAGCAAGAGTGAGCTCACATACGATCATAGCTCAACAAGTCGTGGGGAATAATGTGGCATGAACTCACCAAAGGTGGGAGTTCATGAAGTGTAAGGCTGATCAATAAAATAAAGGCTGAGGCTGAGCATTGCTTTTATAAGTTGGTCAAAATTTTATTAGCAATTACTAAGTGTAAGTAAATACCAAACCTTAATAATAATAAAGAACAGTAATAGTAAAACAATCCCAAATGCGATGCAAATGTCAAATTAAACTTAAGTTCCATAGTTAATCATGTGAGGGTCCGAGCCGCTCTTGACCGTGAGCACGGCTAGTATACCAGTTTTACACTCTGCAGAGGTTGCGCATCTTTACCCACAAGTCGTGTATCCCATGTCGCCTGGGTTTGCAAGGCCCTTAGACACTACCGAGGTGAATGGCTAGGGATCCACTACGAGGCCTTTACAAAGTTCCACTAGCTTCCGAAAACCCGCTACAGTTTATGGGAAGATCCAGTACAGGGTTCCTGGCTGATAGCCATCGCAGCAAAATCAACCAGGGACCTCCCCGCACTGACCTCTCCCCTACTGCCCTTGCACCTTTCGGGTAAGGTAGTCTTCCACTAGCTTTCCTAATTAGTCAGCCAAGGGCGTCCCATTAAACCCTTGTGGTAGCACTGTTTTCCCGGGTGGTCGCTCCATGTTCCCATTAATTTAATGATCTTAACATGAACAATAATAAATACAAGATAATAACAGAATAATCATGAATAATGAATCTCCATACCCAATCCACATAAAGCAATAGCAAGTACTACCCAAAAATCTTCCAGGGGTGAACAAGGTATAGAGGTAATCAAAACTGGGGTACATAAAGGATCCCATCAAAATTAACCTATGCAGATCATTAAAATTAATAAGAACATGGCTGGGAAAAGTAAGTGATCAAGGGCACAACTTGCCTGTAATGAGCTCCTGCTCAGCTACTTCTACTTGCTGAACCTCAGTTTCCACAGTGGCTTGCTCGTCTACTCGCATCAACACAATACATACATAGTATAGCCAAAATCAACATCACACCAAACAGATGAATGAAATATACAGTAAAAATCTACACATTAAAATGAAATCATAGGAACTGGAATCACTGAATTTGGAGTTATAGAATTTAAGTTATGAATTTCCTAAGATTTAAGGTGATTATAATATGATTAAATGATAAATAAATTTTCTGACAGAGTTCTTGTCAAAACAGAGAAACTAAATGATGAAGAATATTATTACAAAATTTTAGGAATTGGAATGACTCAATTTAGAGCTAAAATGAATTTTCTATGAATTATACAAATTTCTAGAATTGTTTTTGTATTAAAAACGAATTTCTAATATAAATTCTCTGTTTTTAATATTCTCGGGACTGGGCGTCAAATTCCAGAAAACTCAGGGGCCTCGGTGTAAGTTTTCCGTGACACAGTGAATAGTAATAGGTGGACGGCGGGTTTATTTCCCGGAAACCCGAGGACTCTTTAACAAAATGACCCGCGAAGGGGTATCAACGATTTCTGGCCGTTGGGTCGCAAATGAACGGCCCCGATTACATCCACACACGACCGAAACGATACACAATCTACACCGTCGGATCTGAGTTCAACGATCGCGATTTAATTATGCTAGATCTAACCCCATCCATTAGATCTGAGATCGACGGTACCCGATCAACGTGACGAAGGGGTACGCCTGCTTCTAATCTGAGCCGTTCACTGGGAGATCGACGGCCACCGCGTGTTCCCCCAACCTCCAGCTCGGGACGGCGGCGCCGCCCAAGCCACACGGCGGACCATCGCCGGAGGAAACCCAATCCGACGACCAGGCGCGTTATTCTAGAAATTAAACGGTGCGCCACGCAGCCGAGGGTATGGCGAACAAGGTAGAAGGGTTATTACCGACAATCTCGGCGCGCAGAGGATCCGGCGACGACGAAGGCGGATCCGCGGCGGATGACGAAGTGCGACGAGCAATTCGACGCTCCCGGGACGAAGACGAGCCCGGGCAAACTCCGCACCGGCTTCAAGGGGTCCCGAAGATGGATCCCGCACACCAAATCGAGGACGAGTCGACGGCGAGCGAGTCTTGGCGCGCGGCGGATTTGAGCTCTAACCTGGCGGCGGCGCTGTTGGGTTCTACGGTGTGGAAAGGCGGTCAAAGGTTCTGGAGAGGGGGACGGGGTTTTGAATACGTGTAGGAGCGCGGTGGTTACGCGAGCTCCAAGATCACCGGATCCGCGCGCGCGCGCGCAGAGAAGAAATCACGTGCCGTTGAGAAGGAAGACCGAGCTGACATGCGGGTCCCGCGGCGCAGCGAGAGAGCGAGGCGCGGCGCAAGGGAGGCTGACGAGTGGAGCCCACCCGTCGGCGCAAGCTCGAGTCGAAGATGACCCGCGCGGGTGGCTGACGGGCGTGGCCCACATGTCGGCGCGGGCGTGCGGAGGCTGAGTCCAGGAATGGGCCGAGCGCGGGATTTCCCCCCCCTGGTGGGCCGGATACTGAGGAGGAGAGCCCAGGTAAGCTTTGTCTTTTTCTTTTTTTCATTTTTCTTTCTATTTTCTATATTTTCAAACCAAATTTGAATTAGTTCAAACTTTTGTGGATCCTCTTTTATAAACTCTATTTTTGCCATTAGAAATACTAAGACTGAAGATAATTATTTATACATTTTACTTATATTTTCCTATCTCTTCTCTTTTCCTTATTTTCAAAACCCTAATTTCAAGTTTAGGGTTAAATCAAGCTTCAAATAATTAATACCCTATTATTTTTATCCTCATGGTTTTATTTAATGCACAACACATAAAACTCCAACATATGCACTTTTCTTTATTTTAGGATAATTGTTTTGTTTAGTCACTCTCAATTACATAGATGCTCTTTTTATGATGCACATGAAACACACAAAATGAGGGGCTCTCTTTATTACTCTTGGTATACAACTTGAGTATTACAGTCACCAGGGGACCGGGTCTGGCAGATCACCCACAGGTACTTTTGGGCGCGCCTCTGGGCCCCTAGCCGACCCCTAACGAATGGGGCACGGACGTCCACTCGGATCACCCGCCTGCAGCTCACCGGAGACACCATGTTCGGCGTCCATCGAGGGCAACATGGCGCTCTCCCCCCTCCTCCTTGCGGAAAGGCGACGCAGGGGCGTATGTAAAAAAGTCGAGTCTGTCCCTGATCGCCCTCTCGCCCTGTGCAGGGGCTCGGGGGCTGCTCTCGCAAACCCGGCTCCGGCCAAACCGTTGACAGCGTCAACATACCAGCCCGAGAACTTGGGACCCGACCGTACACCCGGGCTACGGCCAGTTCGCATGAGGGAACGACCAGACCAGCCGAAGCATTGCGCGAGGCGTTAAGACCTCGGAGGAGTCAAACCACTCCTCCGAGGCCTCGGGGGCTACACCCGGCGGGTGCGCTCGCGCGCACCCACCGGAACAAAACGCAACCGAGAAAAGCTGGTCCCCTTGCAAAAAAGTGCGACGAAAGCCTCCAAGCGAGTGCTAACACTCCCTTCGAGGCTCGGGGGCTACTGTCGGGGACCATAATTAGGGGTACCCTCAAGGCTCCTGATTCTCAGCTGGTAACCCCCATCAGCACAAAGCTGCAAAGGCCTGATGGGTGCGATCAAGTCAGGGATCAGTCCGTTCGAGGGACTCGATCACGCCTCGCCCGAGCCTAGCCTCGGACAAGGGCAGCCGACCCCGGAGGATCTCCGCCTCGCCCGAGGCCCCCCTCCAGCGGCGAACACGTTCCCGGCTCGCCCGAGGCCCTGTCTTCGACGAGAAGCAACCCCGACCAAATCGCAGGAGCATTTAATGCAAAGGTGGCCTGAAACCTTTATCCTGACGCGCGCCCCGGCTGACAGAGCCGAAGTGACCGCCGTCACTTCGCCGCTCCACTGACCGGTCTGTCAGAAAGACAACGCCGCCTGCGCCCCTCCGACTGCAGTGCCACTTGACAGAGTGAGACTGACAGGCAGTCAGGCCCGGCCGCTCACCATAGGAAACTCCGCTCCGCCCGACCCAGGGCTCGGACTCGGGAAAAGCCCTAGAAGACGGCGAACTCCGCTCCGCCCGACCCAGGGCTCGGACTCGGGCAAAGCCCCGGAAGACGGCGAACTCCGTTCCGCCCGACCCAGGGCTCGGACTCGGGCTAAGCCCCGGAAGACGGCGAACTCCGCTCCGCCCGACCCAGGGCTCGGACTCGGGCAAAGCCCCAGAAGACGGCGAACTCCGCTCCGCCCGACCTAGGGCTCGGACTCGGGCAAAGCCCCAGAAGACGGCGAACTCCATTCCGCCCGACCCAGGGCTCGGACTTGGGCTAAGCCCCGGAAGACGACGAACTCCGCCTCGCCCGACCCAGAGGCTCGGACTCGGCCTCGGCCATGAAAGACGGGCTCGACCTCGACCTCGGAGAAGCCTCCACATCGCCCAACCTAAGGCGCGGACCGGCCACGTCAACAGGAGGCGCCATCATTACCCTACTCCAAGCTGACTCAGGCTACGGGGAACAAGACCGGCGTCCCATCTGGCTCGCTCCGCCAAATAGGCGATGATGGCGCCCCGCACGTTCCCTGACGATGGCGGCTCTCGGCCCCCTTACGAAAGCAAGAGGACGTCAGCAAGGACTCGACGGCCACGACAGCTGTCTCTCCGCCAGGCTCCAGCACTCCTCCGACGGCCACGACATCACACAAATCGGGTGCCAAGATCTCTCCGGCCGCCACGATGGCGTGTACTTAGGGCGCTAGCTCTCCTCCGCTAGACACGTAGCACTCTGCTACACCCCCCATTGTACACCTGGACCCTCTCCTTACGCTTATAAAAGGAAGGGCCAGGGCCCTCTTAGAGAAGGTTGGCCGCTCGGGGACGAGGACGAGACGGGCGCTCGCATAAGGCCACTCGCTCCTTCCCCCGGGTGGACGCTTGTAACCCCCTACTGCAAGCGCACCCGACCTGGGCGCGGGATGAACACGAAGGCCGCGGGATTTCCACCTCTCTCTCTCGCCCATCTCCGGACTCCTCGCTCTCCCCCCTTCACGCTCGGTCTCGCGTCGACCCATCTGGGCTGGGGCACGCGTCGACACTTCACTCGTCGGCTCAGGGACCCCCCTGTCTCGAAACGCCGACAAGTGGAATATATGGTTGGAAAGAAATAACAGAATCTTTCAGAGATTTCAAAAATCTGCTATCTAGGTTACACAATTGATGAAAGATCAAATTGGGAGTTTTAGTGTATGTTAGATTGAGTTAGTGTATGTTTTCTCCTTTTTTTTCTTTTGCTCGGTCTTCTAGAGACTGTTATCTATTTCTCTTCTAATATATTGAAGAGGCAAGTTTTTGCCGCTTCCTTTAAAAAAAAGGAAGGGGGCCCCACTTCGTAATTCTACTCTTTCTATATTTTTTCTTGGGATTTTATTGCTAAGCGGTCCTGTTTAAAAAAAGGTGATCCTTTTATTCTTGTTAGATCCGTTATGTTCTCATGCTTGTTTGTGCCATGCTATTGATTGCTCGCATCATGTGAGATCACCTCCTACAACCTTCAGTTATGTGACACGGAACAGAACCGAAGGTGCTCTCTGGAATCACGCTTTTTGATAGCAAAACCTTAGTAACTTGCTGTGCAACTTACATTTATTGTAGACCATGCTAGCAGAAAAGCAGGCATGAGGCATCGCTAGAGAAGTTAGAGTGGGAAGCAAATGTGTCGAGTACGAAGGTGGAAGAGCTGCATGCGAGTTGATGTAGCTTGTATGGATGCTGAAGTTTCTGCTCTCATGAGAAGATGTTCAGGAAAATAACAGAGAATGACAGAGCCCCTCCACCTAAGGATAGAACTGGCGAGCCAGTTCAGCTTGATGTAAGTTACTCTCTTTTCCTTGCCGAAGTTGTTTCCAGTCTTTAGCATGGTACTTGGACCGATTTCTTTCTTGGACTAGTGTACTCTAAGCAGCGAAAGCATGCATATATTCATGTCTTCTCTCTGAATTCTCACGTGCTGTCTTCCCTTTTGACATGTGGTCGATACTGATGTCGAGAAGATGGAGAAGCAAATGTCGGGTTACGTTACGTCTCGGCTTTAGCTGCCGCCAAGGAGAACCCTACCGACGAGTTCATGATAGCAGTAGCCGATGCAAGATTTTAGACCAAAGGAGGTAAGGAGCGAGTCGATACCCATACCCTAGCTGATCGCTGTGTTTTGCCGGTGGCGTATTTCCCACTCCCAGCTGAATGTGCTCGCTCAGGGTCAGGAGTCAGGGCCTTGTCTGTGTTCTTCTGATCTTCTCCCACCTTCGGATCTGATCGCGGCCGCCAGGGAGCTAGCTTTTGTATCTTGGAACGCTATGAACCGTGGCCTACGTGACTGAACCTCCGTAATATATATTAGGTGGCATCGTGTACGTTTTTAGCAACAAGATGGTCCGTGCTGCAATATAGGACTAGAATTCACTGTCTTGCTTTTCTTTGTTATCCTATAAACATAACAGGGAACTTCAACGATCATTTGATTCCAGTTATACGGAATTGCCGAATTTTGTCAGCGCTTCGATATAAACACAACTGGATGGATGGATACACTCATACACAGGTCGAAGACCTCAACCTGCCCACGTAGTCATCAGCGCGCACACCAGCGTCGTATGGGGAGCAGGCGAGCAGCCCAATGGGCATAGCCTTAAGCTCTTTACCATGATCATCCGAATGTTGACGATGGGATCCTGGGACCCATATTTCACGTCAGATCATGGGTATGATTCCAGAGCCTCACCCAACCCAATTCCACCCTCGTCTCTAGTCATGATGATAGTATGGATCTGTTTGTTTTGTCTTTTTTCTGACGAACTTTTCTAAGAATCTAACTACGAGGCAATTTGACTATAGAGAGAATCTAAGTATCATTAGGTTTACGTGCGGAGGAAGATGAAGGTATTTATGGGGTTTAAGATTAAGGAAGTGACTGATTTCTGCTATCGCGACGGCTCGATCAATTATGTGTCCACGTTGATTTTAGACGATTTTCATCAAAGAGATTTTGATATAAACAGGCTGAAAAACAGTGTTTGGCATTCTGAGCCGGCGGACAAAATCAGCAAAAATGTTGAAATAAATAGGCCCTATCTCATCTTGGTTGTGCCCCATTTCCCAAACATGAGTTCCCTAGGTTTGAGGGTCATAATATGAGATTGTGTCATGATCTGTATTAAGCCTTGTTCGGTTATTTCTATGCCACATGGATTGAATGAGATTGGAAAAAAGTTAGTAGAGATGTTGATTTGCTATGGATTTAAACCTACTGGGTCCGTTCGTTTAGTAGTTCAGATTGGGCCCAGGAACTGTTCCGGTTTGTTAAAATTATACAAATTTGTGAATACTATCGACGGGAAATGGCTCCAGAACGTCGTTCGTTTCGGAGTAACCGAACAGACTTAAATCTCCTCCAATCTATATGGATTGGAGTGAAACCGAATGGAGCCTTAGATGTATTTTGAGGTGTGTACTCGAGGCACCCTTCTATTAAGACGTGTTTGGAGAAGTATGTAAAGGGCATTATAGTAACCAGAGCGTGTACATGATCGTATAAAAGATTGTTTTCCATTCTCCTTACATGGTAAAGTTTAAAATAAAAAATACTAAGATGTATAGAGCTAAAGCTAAGTGCGCGCCAGAGCGCATCCTCGTCCCATCTCTCCCCTCACTCTTACGCGCACGCACAGCACCGCGCCCGGCAGGCCGCACTCCGCTTCCGCTCCACGCTCTCGCCCCGCACAATGCGCCGCCTCAGCCGCGCCGTGGCGCTCCTGCTCTTCCTCCCCCTCGCCCTCGCGGCCACACCCACAACGGCGGCCGTCGTGGCGAAAGCTCCCGCGGCGGCGGCAGCGCCTCCGAACGTGACGGCGGAGATGGCCAAGGGCGGGTGCAAGGCGTTCGCGGACCTGATCGCGGCGTGCCCCGACGCGTCGTCCACGTACCAGTCGGCCGTGGAGGGCGGCATGACGGCGTTCTGCCCCTCCGACGACGCCGTGAGGGCCTTCCTGCCCAAGTACAGGAACCTCAGCGCGGACGGGAAGGCGGAGCTGCTGCTGTTCCACGCCGTGCCGGTGCACTACTCGCTGGGGAGCCTCAAGTCCAACAACGGGCCCATGAACACGCTGGCCACCGACGGCGCCGCCAGGAGCTTCAACTTCACGGTGCAGAGCCAGGGCGACGCCGTCACGATCAGGACGGCCGCCGCCGCCGCCGCGCCCGCGCGGGTCGAGTCCACGGCGCTGGACAAGGACCCCCTCGCCATCTACATCATCGACGCCGTGGTGGAGCCCGTGGAGCTCTTCAAGCCCGCGCCGTCGCCGTCGCCGACGCCCGCGCCCGCGCCTGCCGCGGATGCGCCCAAGGCCGGCAACGTCAAGGCCGCCGCGCGCCAGCGCCACCCGGCGCCCGCCGTGGCCGACGCGCCCGGCCCCGCCGCGGAAGGCGACGCTGCTCCTGTGGACCAGAAGGACGCCAAGAAGAGCGCGGCCGATGGCGCGCCGTGCGCCCGGTGGTGGCTCGCCGCCGCGCTGGCCGCGGCCTCGGCATTGGCCTAGCGATCCATGGACGGAAGTGCTTTGTTTTTTGTTTTTTTTTGCCTTTTTTTTGTTTTTCCGGTGTTGATCCATTGGCGACTTGGCCTGTGATCGTGGTTGTGATGGCGTGATTCGAGGTTTGTGTTTTTTTCTTCTCTCGATCGGGAGAAAATAGTGTATGCGTGCTTACGTATTCGTGAGTGAGGGTGAGGCTCAGTGCGAGTTTATGAGGAGGAGTTCGTATTTTTGGTTCTGACGGACGAATGAAATCTGGGCACTGGCTGAATTGCCGCTTCTGAGTTCTGACGACGACGAGCTCCCGGTGGTTTCCTTCTTGTCGCAGCTTTTGCGAGAGACCGGAACAAAATCTGACTTGCTACGGCCTTCGTGAGCAAAATGCGTCGCCGGATCCTTCCTTGGCTCCGAAGCGAGTGCCGCGCCCCCCTTCCCCTTGCGCATTCATTTCTTGCGTCTCCAGTTGTCGGTGGATGCCATTCATTTGACGCTGGTCGCAGGTCATGCAACCCGAACCACACACGCCAAAAGTATACTCGTACTACTACCGCTACACAGCCAGTAATTAGAAAACAAGAATGTGCCCAGGTCAGGAGGAGTGGAGGACAAAGCGAGGCCGATCCGGGCGTAGCACAGCACTGCGGAAGAGCCAGCACGAGCAGCACTGTTTAGCTCCGGGGGGTTTCTATTTTGGCCCCGGTCATTTGCGATGGAGCACGAAAGCGAGCAGAGCAGCGACAGTGCTCCACCGACGCTGGCACCGCCCACTGGCCACTGGGTAATCCTCCCAGCATAGCCCAAACATCTTTTGATGCAGGAAAGTACTTTGCCCCGTTGGTCCGTCCGTTTCACAGCACACACAGCCAACGCCAATCTCGTGTGATCGTGTCGTGTCAGTGCCCCGAGGATGCCTTTCGGCGTGTTCGGCTGGCTGCAAGCCGACACTGTTGCAGCTGTTTGGACTGCTGCAGCTGCAATCCATAGAGAGAAAAATACTGTAGAAGCCGCAGCCGCAGCCGGATTAAAGCCGCAGCAAGCCGCAGCGAACAAGCCGTTTGGCTATTTCTAGGGGTGCGCGTTCGAGTCACTCTAAATTTTTGGTTTTACAATTTCAATAATTTAAATTGAGGTTCCAAAAATCGTTACTCAAAATTACAACAGGTTTTAGAGCAACTCAAAATTCCAAAAAATTTTAACTTTCTAAATCACAGATTTAAGAAGTTATTAAATAACTTTGTGAGTAAAAAAAATGAGTTCTCCAATAGTTCTCTAAATATAGGTTGTAGTTTTGTTTTGTATCTATCCACATAAAAAAGTCATAAATGTCATCAATTACCTTCATTATCTACATAATACAGTCAATATTTTGTTTAGAGAGTTGCTAAATGGTTGCCAAATGTAGCGAGGAAATGAGATTAGATGAGCAATTGCTAAAATTAGGAAGTTCATTTAAAGTATCATTGGAGAGGAGTTTTTATGTCAACTATCTAAATTATTGATTTATGAAATCTTTTAGAGAACTATTGTTGCTCTTACGTTACCCAAAAATTCGGATACCCAATTAATTGGGTTCAAATATTCCTGAACTATTCTGGCGGCTTCATAAAAACACATACATCCTATCAAATTAGTACAAAAACATAGTCTTAATCTCTACTACTCTATATGGACCTATTGTAGGCGTCCACAGTAGTGCACCACGTTCTGCCATCCCTCGCGTCCCCCTTGTGTTGCCCACCCCCACGACGCAATCCTTGTCGCCGCCAGCGCTCCCCCTTGTGTTGCCCACCCCCGCGACGCAATCCCCGCCGCCGCCCTCGCCCCCGCCTCTGTGGAGGCCAAGGGAGGCATCACGCGTCCCCCTCACTCGCGCCCTCGTCATCAGCACCGGGCGTCCTTCGCCTTGGCTTCTCATTGATTTCTCTCACCCCACTCGCCACCATCATCGGCCTCCGCCCCCCGTGATTTGCGTCCCCGCCCCGCTCTCCTAAGCTCCGACTTCGCCCTTCCATCGACGCCATTCCAGGGATGGATGTCCCCACCCCCACGATCCACGCCCTTGCCCGCATCTCCCCTTCCATCCGCCACACCCCCATTTGGCTCTGCATCTCCCCTTCCATTGGCGCCCCTCCATTGCCGCCCGGCAACGATCCCCTCCATCGCTTCCCCCGGTACACGGTGCCGAAGCTACCATCCTAGATCTTGGCCTCCAGCGCGAACCCCTTGGTGGCCGCCTCCAGTTGCGCAAATGTGAACTCTCCAGGGGGTCCTTGAACGATGACGGTCTGCTGCGCTTCCGCGTCATCACACGCGACAGCTGCCACCGGAATAGGATGCACGCCAGCGACCCATACGGGCTCCCGCCCGCCACAGCACCCTCGACGACGATGTTGTGGTTGTTCTAAGCAGCGCCTGTGCTCGCTGCGACAACGCTGATGTTGGGCTGCATCGAGGCAGTACACGAGGGAGCAGAGCACCACAAAGCCGCCCATCGCTGTGGCTGCCTGAACCAGGTGAGTCTCCTCTAAATTATTTTATGCTTTTTGAATGGATTGATCGGAGGTAGGCATGTGGAGGTAGCGACGGAGACCGAGCTGGTGGTGGGAAATTTGGTAGCGGAGTCTTTTATTCTCTGTACTCTTGCTGCCCTTCCTCACTCCTCTCCCTCGCCTGCACGCCTACAAATGGCCCTAGAAGAACACCAAAACCGCATCGCCTCCGCCTCCACGCTGCTCGGCACGCCACGGCCTCAAGTTCGCTACTGTGCCCGCCATCGCCTGGATGCTGGTTGGCGATCCGCGGACTCCAAGCCCGCTCTTGCGCCCACCACCGCCTCGACGCTGCTCAGCGTCTCTCCCTTGCGCTACTGCCACCGCCACATCAGGCTTATGCATACCGTCGCCGAGGTGGGATGCTAAGCATTGGGGACCTCGCCGTATGAGGCTTCATCCTTGACGACGACGACGGCATGCTCAACCTCCGAATAGAGCTCGGCCACCTGACTGATCACCCCACCAGAAGATTCAGCGCACCATTCTACAGTCTTTGTGGAGTACTATTTTTTATTTCCATTGATTACAACAACTATGTCTTCAAAACATAAGACATTATGGATTCTTATCAAGTAAAACCAATGCATATTAAATATGTTGAATGAAATATATTAATTCACTTCTTTGCATTTATCTCAGATGAAATGAGAACACATATATGATTGTTGATCAGTTTTTTTATATCGACCTTGTCTAGCATCAGGATGCCTAATGGCCTTTCTGTTTTTTGCAGTTTGATCAAAATCACATGTATACTTTATCTTAACACATACTCCTGGTCTCTTAGAAGTGTGCAATTTGTACCTTTAATTTGTTACAGAGCTATTGCGTAGTATATGATGGTTGAGGATATCCATAAACAAATTTCCATACACATAATTTACTTTTTTTGAATTGATCGAATTGATCAATATTGAATTAGGTTCAGTACTTTTCAAATTGCTCATCATTTTATTTTCATTGTGTTGGAAGTACATTCCCTTCTTTGTTCCCATTTTGTTCGGTATATGTTTGTTTACAATGGAATATGGTGTAGTTTTACCTTTTTTATTTGGTGAGCATTTAATGATTGTTTCATATTATATATCTTGTTTATTGTTCTATTAGTTTGGAGAAGTGATTCCATTTGAATTGCTTGACAATATGAGTGGTACGTTTTTATGTTTAATTTAACAATCTAATTGTGCTACTGTATTTGTTGGTAATGCAGACCCCACTGAATTATTGTCCTAAATGGTGTTGCTTCATGCTGGCAAAGAGCTTGGACTTAATGTTTCTCAGACAAGCCTTGATTTTCTTCTGAGATTATGTGTGAAAGCAAGGAGTTTGCGACGTGCCCAACATATCTGGTCATAATATGAATATGCTGGTCTTCCACACAATTTGTTGACTTCCTTGAGGTTGAAATCTTTTTACATAAACCAAGAATTTATAAATCATTTTCTGCATAATGGTACATTTGTGGATTGATTTTTATTGTGGAGTCATACAAGATTTTGCTTTATGTGATATCTATTACATTTATGCCTCTTTAGGATGTCTACAATTAAAGAAATTTAGCTATTTCTAGCCCCCATGTGTTATCTTCTGTAACCAGTTCTTTTTTGCAAAACCGAATTTAGGGACAAAAATTTGTTATATAGACTATCAAATTGTTCCTAATTCAATATACTATATAGCATCAAGCTGATAATAGTGAAACACAGTGGTGGTAGACAACATATCTTTCGAGCTCCTTACCTTGATAGTGAAAATGATCTTTTTTTCAATAATATCCCCTAGGAGCACATAGTTAATATGGCTACCACCATACAACAGCTCGAGTGAAAAATGAAATATAAAGGGCTGTAGAAATATGCAGAGCCTATGGGCAACCTGCAGAAAGGCCAAATCACCATACTGAAGCAGATTCACCTATATTCCATCATGATGTGGAGGTCAACAACATGCTGATTTTGGTCTCAAGGCTTGCTCCAGTACCGGATGTCGAAGGGACATTACTAGCTCATGTCTCCACTATTGTTAAGGGCACCCCATTAAGTCTCATACTTCAGTCACATTGGAAATGTCAAACTTGCCATGCTTTCTTTTATGGTAGTATACCATTACTATTTGGTAGGATTATCTTGATCCGGAATATTTCCTAGCTCACAAATTAACCTAGTTTAACAATTGTGCTTGTGAGACTGCTTGTCCACTTGAAGGTGGTTGCTCTTTCAGCTTGTGCTGGTCCATTGGCTAAAGAGGTGTAGTGGCCTTTAACTATTGTGCTGGTCCAGTAGTAACTGAGATTATTGTTGCTCAATTTATATGGCTAGACTGTGACGACCACACATAACCCATTTACCTGTATATAAAATCCATTGGAACTATGGTAAGCAGTTGTTTGAATATTTGAAAGATAAGAAGTTATGTCATTTTTCATATGTTTCTGATGCATATTGCCATATTTGTGTAACTACATCCTCTGTGCTGTAACAGGACGAAAATAATGAGCTTGTTGCATCTGAAACTAATGTTTATGCAATTGCTGATTTTATTAATGTAAGGTTGTATCTTCTAATCACTAACATATAATCTAGCATAATTTTATGCCATTGTCAATGATATTATTATCATGCCTAGGACTTTATCTATGTTTGAAATTTGAATTTAGTCTCATAGAATTTATGTGCATACTTGAGTGCATGTAGGGAGCACGATTGTCAATCTAGATTCTAGAGGAATTAAATATGTTGTGCCATTGTCAATGATATTATTATCCAGATTTGTAATGATGTGCTTGATAATATAAGAAAATATTAACATAAAATTTTATACATATATATTCTAAAATACTAAGTTTATCCTAACGGTACAAATTACCACTTCATCCCTACTTCCGAGCACAAGAGACTCTTGATTATGGACTTGCTGATACGATCTTGCACTCGCTAGATGGTTGTTTCAAGCCAAAGGTATCATGCTAATCCCTGTTTTATCACCAATTTCCATGGGTAACTTTCCGCTGATTATTTCTTCTCGTGGATTAGGACCTGACTACGCAACTAGCCAAGGCATAGGCGATGCGCTAGTCAGTCAAGCGTGCAGCTACTGGAGCTAGGAGATGGTCAACTCCAACCGCACCCAGGTAGAGACTAGAATGGTACACTAGGACAGTATATGTTCATTTGGATGGTCTTTGGCTTTACTATACAAAGAGGCCAGCCTTATGTATAATTGTGTTGGAAATCCACGGAGCTTGGAATTAGATGCACGGCTGGATAGTGAAATGTTGTGTACTGTAGTGTCAGTTGTGACATATGTGTATCAGCTGTGTGCAATCTTTGCTACACTCAGCCCACATACATTGCATTCAGATAGATTAATTTGACCAGTGCAAACGATAGCGTATGGACCGTATAAAATAATTTCCTTGTTATCTTTAATTTATTCTTCCCAGCTACTGCTATGACAATATAATAGTAATTGTCAAATTTAAGTGTTGAAATTCCGCTACTTTGTGTACCACCATATGCTAAAATATATATGGTACCACCATCTGCTAAAATATATTTGGTACCATCTTTTAAAATTCCTCTACGAAGGTGTGTTAAAGTAAGCCTGCAAATGCAATGTTCTTTCAGATATTTATGTGTAAAATTTATATGGCACTTTCAGGCATGTTTTTCTTTCTTTCTAAGTACTCTAAACCAATTTATTTTTTGTGTGTCATGGTAATGAAAATGGAGATGTACTTGATTCAATATTTCTTTTATTTAGGCTATTGTGAAGACATAAATTAAGCCCTTCTAAGTAATTTTTACCTCTTTGCAGTTGTATCAACTTTGATAGTACCTGTTGTTGCTGCTAGGACAGTTGGCTATTGTTACATGTGGTGGAAAGTAAGTCCCAACTAATGTTGATTTTTTTTTCATTCACTAGTGGCAATCACATTGTATGTTTAAGTAAATCCTCTTGTCCTGAACACTCATGCTTTCAGATACTCAATACCAATTGCTCTTCTTTTACAAATAAAATAAAAAACTGGAAATTGGTTTTTGCCTTCTTCTAAGTTGTAGTATTTGTGTGTCACTGCAGTCAAATGGAATTATATATAAAGTCTATTACAATCCTAAAACCTAGCTAGATATCATAGGCAAAGAGAAACACTAAAAATGTGTTAGGCCATTTGCTATTTACTTGAAGATATAACGATAATTAATGTTCCTATATCTCAATATATTTTATTAACATATTGACTCCGTATCAACTAAAATATGCTCGTGATATGATAATATGTGGAGAAAGGTTTCTGTCTATATTGGACAACAATTTCTCAGTGTTTATTGTGTTTATTGTGCATTTAGGTTTGGAAATTCAGATGCTTGTGAACCTTTTATATTTTATACAGGGGTATAGAGATCATGTGGTCAAGGACTTCTGATTTTAGTATTGAAGACCAGAGACCTCCAGTATCTACTGCAAAAGGTTTTGAAACCACATTTTCTACACCTGACTGATATCGTTCCATCATCCAATGTAAGGATGACTGAATTGTGGAATATCAACTCATGATTACTTATCATAACATATTGGTAGATACCTACTGATCTTGTTGCTTGTTATATTTCTATGTGATGTGAATCCTGCCTATATGCTTTTGATGTTAAAGTATGTTTGTAGCTGAGTAATAGTTTTGTGAACTATGTGTAATTTAAAAAACAATTTAAACATTTTAATCTCCCTCCCTCCCATAGTAACAGAGGTTGCGCTGGAGATTGGAGAGTTATATATGCTCAGTGCTTAAGCAATACAATAATAATCCTTCCTTTTTTTGCTTGATTTGTTGATTTTTCTTATCGTGTGCTTTATTGCCATTCTAGGTGCATGATATGGGTTTTTCCCCAATTGAAATTGCCAAATATTTTATGCAAGCATAGACCTGAACTTTTGTACATGAGTCCAAAAAGCAGAAATTTAGAGCTTTGAGTCATGCAGACAATTTGACATAAAAAGTTTCCCCAACAATAACTATTGATTCTTTTGTAAGCTAGCCTGGTTCAGCGGTTCAAGGTTCTCCTAGTTATCTTACACCCCAAAGTAATAAAGGAATGACTCTGCCTCAGCCTCTTTCTCGCACACCATACAATAGCTCAGTTATTCAAAGATATATTAAGGTTGCATGTTGATTTTCTTGCAATTGATTTTCATTCTTAGTTATGCAATATTTCTTATTTGTCATCAACTGTGTACTAGCATCCAAATATTCCCTTTGGGAGATAAAAGGTTTCATGCTTATTTGGTCTGTTGTTACTACAAAACAGCAGACATGATGATATATACAATAATGGACAGGCACCAATAGTAAATGCTCTAGACTGATGCTGACCGTTGGTCCATTCTTTTGGTGGCATGTTTACTGTTGGTCAATGTGAATGGCCATGATCATCTTGGTTTGTTTCATTTGGTGTACAGATTTATGAATGTATCTGATTTTTTTCGAACACGCATGAATCCTGACACAAATTATAAACATGAATTTTTATTGTAATTCGAGTTTTGCCTTGGCTTTGATAATTCATCAACATTGAAACATGTATAAATATGTTTACAATTCACTTGTGTCTGTGCAGTGCATGTATATATCCACATCATAGACTGTATGTATCAATATATGTCCATATCAATGTTTTATACTAATTTTTAACTCTCGTTGCAATGCACGGGCACATACCTAGTAATGATATATATGCACGTAGAAACCAAAGCCAATATGCAATCACAAGTTCACACACACTTACACATGATTATAGATATACAAATCGATAATTAACAAAAACACAAGTACATGATACATGAAAGCGTGGGTAATTTGGGTATCCAATTGTGGTACCCGAATTACCCGAAATAAGTTCGGCTTTTACAAGTTATCACTAGAAATTTTGGAACAAAATTTGGGTTCTAGTTATTTTGGTTTGCATGTTTTTTCTAGCCCTAGCTATGCCCAACAGCTCTCTAGCGTAGATGTGGAAATTGGGTGGCTTGTACAAGAATGCAGATGTGAAAAGAAGGTACATGTTCTAGCAGAAAGCGAATGTGGACACATAAACGGACTACGGGGAGGAAAGAGAATATCATATTTGGGGTACACAATGGGTAGCATCTTTTTCGCATCTGTATCGGTGTTCCACTGGAGAGCTAAACAGTAAATGCAAATGGGACCCTCTATTTTTAGTAGGGGCAATTACCTGTGTGACATCGGAAATTATACCCATTTCTTGTGTGCCACTGGCCCCACATGTCATACACACAAAAAACTCTCTATATGCCAATTAATGGCACCCAAGGAATGAGTATACAATCCAATGGCACATAGGGAATTTTTCCTTTTTAGGGATGCAATAAGGGAGTTGTTGGATACAGCCTAAGAGCATCTCCAAGAGTCTGTGCAAAAAAATTCCCCAGAAACTGATTATGAGGGACATACTAAATCTTTTTTAGAACAAACAAATATTCCAGCAGTTTCCCAAAATAAAAAGTTGAAACGAAACTGAACCAACATTTACAAAATCTTAGGTTCTGACGCTAGCCCAGTTTTCCTCTACGGCTAGCCCATTGATACATGCTAATTTAAAGTTGCCTAGAGGGGGTGAATAGGCGAAACCTGAAAATTATAAATTTTAAACACCCACTTCAACTGAGGTTAGGGTTAAAAATAAATAATAATGAATTACAGAGTGTGAAAGATAGTTCTTTTTGTTATGAGTTACTCAATCAATACAGATAACATTGGGAGCTAACTCAAAACAAGGTGAAGATCAACACGAGTGAACACGACGATTTGTTTCCCGAGATTCGGTTCCAAGGAACCTACTCCCCGTTGAGGAGGCCACAAAGGCCGGGTCTATTTCAACCCTTTCCCTATCTCAATCGGTCACATAGATCGACCGAGTGCTTCTTCTTAATCACACGGGTCACTAAGACCTCGCAAGGATCACCACTCAATTAGGTGTCTTGCTTGCTTTACAAAACACTTGGGAAGTTTAGAATGAGATGAAGAAAGCAACTAAGCAACAAGAGCAACAAAAGAAACACAAGACACCCTCTCTCAAGTCACTAAACACTTTTGATCACTTGACTTGATTTTGGAACTTGGAGAGGATTGAAGGCTTTGATTGTGTCTTTGGAGTGTATTCTTTGCTCTTGTATTGAATGAGGAGAGTGGGAAGCTTGGATGGCTTGATTGGTGGTGGTTGGAGGTATTTATAGCCCCAACCACTATTCTAGCAGTTGGATGACTTCTTTGTCGATGGGCACACCAGACAGTCCGGTGGTGCACCGCACAAAGCACTGTTCACTGTCCGGTGCGTGCCACTTCAGCCGACCGTTGGGGTTTGAAGCTGTTGACCGTTGAAGACTTCTGTCCTTTTGATGCACCTGACAGTCCGGTGGCACACTAGACAGTCCGATGCGATCTGACATCGCAAACTATCTTGTGACCTCTGACGGTCAGACTACTGCGCAGTCGGCCGTTGGCGAAGTTGACCGTTGCTTCGTGGTCTCACCGGACAGTCTGGTGGTACACCGGAGAATCTGTTGATTTTTAATGGACGAGCGTCGAGAATTCCCGAGAGTGGCGAGATCGTGGTGCGCCACTGGCTGCAGCAAGTCTATTTTGTTCCAAACTTGTAGAATTGTTCCATAGTCATTTTCTTTGTATGTGTATATGAACTTTATGCACCTGAGAAAAAAATATTAGCTAGACAAACTAGTTAGTCCATATGGTTTGTGATGGACATCAAACACCAAAATCGATTATAGTGCACCAGTGGAACAACACCATAAATATACTTCAGAATGCGACCATCCTGATCTTGCTAGTATGCATTCTCTAATTAAGAAGCCATCTCTGACGTGTTCTGCTGAAGCACCGAATTGTATGGGTGAACCATTGAGAGCACCTAGAGGGGGGTGAATAGGTGATCCTGTAAAATCAAACACTAAATACCACAAACTTGATTATTAAGGTGTTAGTGAAATCAAGTGGCTATGGAACACGCTCGTGCAAACAAAACAACCACAAGAAGCAACACACGAGACATGCGATTTTTATCCCGTGGTTCGGCCAAGTAACACTTGCCTACCTCCACGTTGTGGCATCCTAATGGACGAGGGTTGCACTCAACCCCTTTCAAGTGATCCAATAATCAACTTGAATACCACGGTGTTTTATCTTAGAGTACTCTTCCCGTTTGCGAGGAATCTCCACAAGTTGGAGCCTCTCGCCCTTACAAAGTTATGATCACAAAGAAATTACAAGAGTAAGGATGGGAGAGAAACACATGCAAGACTCAAATCCGCAGCACAACCACGCACACAAGCCAAGACTTGAGCTCGAAACACAGCACAGGGAGTTCGCAACTCAAACAGAGCTCAAATCACTAACACAGCGAATCAAATGCGTGGAGATGGAGTCTGGGAGTCTTAGAATGTTCCTTGAAAGCTTGGTGTCCTGCTCCATGCGCCTAGGGGTCCCTTTTATAGCCCCAAGGTAGCTAGGAGCCGTTGGAGATCAACATGGAAGGCTATTCTTGCCTTCTGCCGAGTGGTGCACCAGACAGTCCGGTGCACCACCGGACAGCCACTATTCATGTCCGGTGCGCGATCTCCTTCCATATCGGGCGCAGCCGACCGTTGCTCCTTGGAACCGGTTGGCGCACCGGACACTGTCCGGTGCACACCGGACAGTCTGGTGCACCCAGCCGACCGTTGGAGCGAGCCACGTGTCGCGTACTGATCGCGTGGACGACCGTTGGCCACTGGCACCGTTGGCTCACCGGACAGTCCGATGAATTATAGCCACGTCGCCTTTTCCTTTTCTCGAGAGCGACGAGTTCGTCACTGATGACTCACCGGACAGTCTGGTGCACCACCGGACGGTCCGGTGATTTATAGCCGCATCACTCCCGAGAGCAACTGATTCACCATCGGCTCGCCTGGGGCACCGGACACTGTCCGGTGTGCCAGACCCGAGCTGGTTTTGGCCAATGAACTTCTTCTTTTCTTGGCACTATTTCTAGCACTTAGATAAACACATTAGTATTAAAAAACAATGTACTAAGTCTAGAAACATACCTTGTACCTTGATTTGCACTTTTCACACATTTAGCACATGAGGACTCAATTAATATGTGTTGGGCATCTAATCACCAAAATACTTATAGAAATTGCCCAAGGGCACATTTCCCTTTCAATCTCCTCCTTTTTGGTGATTTATGCCAACACATCAAAAAGCAACAAAAAGGTGTAACATCAATGCAATTGAAGACCAAATTGTTTTTGCTTATGATTTGGCATATTTGGATCACTCTTTGCCACCACTTGGTTTGTTTTTGTAAATCAAATTCTTTTTCCTATCTCTAAGTCAAACACACTTGTTTGGGCAAATAGAGAGATATTCCAAGAGTAAAATTGATCAAGTGCCAAAACTCCCCCTTTTCCCATAATCAAAATTCTCCCCCATAAGAGACCAAATTTTGCAATAAGAATATTTTGACAAAACAAATTTCTAGCTCTTCTATTTTCAAAAGTCTCAAGTGGTTGGCTTATCCATTTGCTTTGGCCTTAATTTCTCCCCCTTTGGCATTAAGCACCAAAATAGGATCATTTTTTGCCCTTTAACCCCATTGCCTCACCAAAATTGTCAATTAAGAGCAAAAGACAATGAGAGCACAAGGATGAACTTGGAATTAAATACACTAATACCGGAGTGCAATGGAAGTCTTTACGTCGTCCAAGTTCATTTTCCCTTTCAATGTACCATCGAGACTACATCAAGTGTACTCAAACAAACAAATTAGTCTCAAAGGGATCAAGTTGTAGCACATCTTCCCTAAACATGTGCACATCTGCATACGAACTTGTGAGGTTCGGGGATGACTTGTACAACTTGAGCACCATAAATAAACAATAACTGATTTAAATGCATAAAGTAACATGATCAAAGGCATAGAACACATGTATGCTATAGATCAATCCAAGTTACGCGAATCTAAGACATTTAGCTCACTGCGCAACCTGCAAAACCTTTTCTCATCTAAAGGCTTAGTGAAGATATCAGCTAGCTGGTTCTTGGTGCTAATATGGTACACATCGATATCTCCCTTTTGCTGTGGTCTCTTAGGAAGTGATGTCGGATGTCTATGTGCTTAGTGCGGCTATGTTCAACAGGATTATTCGCCAAGCGGATTGCATTCTCATTATCACATAGGAGTGGGACTTTGCTCAGATTGTAGCCAAAGTCCCGGAGGGTTTGCCTCATCCAAAACAGTTGCACGCAACACTGTCCTGTGGCAACGTACTCGGCCTCAGTTGTGGATAGGGCAATGGATGTTTGTTTCTTCGAACTCTAGGACACCAAGAACCTTCCTAGAAATTGGCACGTCCCTGATGTACAGGTCCTATCAACCTTGCACCTGGCATAGTCGGAGTCTGAGTATCCAATCAAGTCAAAGGTAGACCGCTTTGGACACCAGATCCCGAAGCAAGGCGTAGAAACTAAATACCTAAGAATTCGCTTAACGACCACAAGGTGACATTCCTTAGAATCAGATTGAAATCTAGCACACATGCATACACTAAGCATAATGTCCGGTCTACTAGCACAAAGATAAAGTAATGAACCTATCATTGACTAGTATGCCTTTTGATCAACAGACTTACCTCCTTTGTTGAGGTCAATATGCCCGTCAGTTCCCATGGGTGTCTTCGCGGGCTTGGCGTCCTTTATCCCAAACCTATTGAGAAGATCCTGAGTGTACTTCGTTTGGGAGATGAAAGTGCCGTCCTTGAGTTGCTTCACTTGGAATCCAAGGAAGTAGGTCAACTCGCCCATCATCGACATCTCGAACTTTTGCATCATCACCCTGCTAAACTCCTCACAAGACTTTTGGTTAGTAGAACCAAATATTATGTCATCGACATAAATTTGGCACACAAAAAGATCACCATTGCATGTCTTTGTGAAAAGAGTGGGATCGGCTTTCCCAACCTTGAAAGCATTAGAAATAAGGAAATCTCTAAGGCATTCATACCATGCTCTTGGGGCTTGCTTAAGTCCATAGAGCATCTTAGAGAGCTTATACACATGGTCGGGATACCTGTCATCCTCAAAGCCAGGGGGTTGTTCCACGTATACCTCCTCCTTGATTGGCCCGTTGAGAAAAGCGCTCTTCACATCCATTTGGAACAACCTAAAAGAGTGGTGAGCAGCATAGGCCAATAATATCCGAATTGACTCTAGCCTAGCAATAGGAGCAAAAGTCTCCTCAAAGTCCAAACCTGCGACTTGGGCATAACCTTTTGCCACAAGTCGAGCCTTGTTTCTTGTCACCACTCCATGCTCGTCTTGCTTGTTGTGGAACACCCACTTGGTTCCCACAACGTTTTGCTTTGGACGTGGCACCAGGCTCCAGACTTCATTTCTTTTGAAGTTGTTGAGCTCTTCCTGCATGGCCAACACCCAGTCCGGATCCTGCAAGGCCTCTTCTACCCTGTAAGGCTCAATAGAAGAGACAAACGAGTAATGCTCACAAAAATTAGCTAATCGTGAGCGAGTAGTTACTCCCTTGCTGATGTCATCCAAGATCTGATCGACGGGGTGATGTCTTTGGATCGACGCTCGGACTTGTGTTGGAGGGGCCCGTGGTGCTTCTTCCTCCATCACTTGATCTTCCTGTGCTCCCCCTTGATCCTACCCTTCTTCTTGAGGTACCTGTACATCGTCTTGAGTTGGGGGATGCACCATTGTTGAGGAAGATGGTTGATCTTCTTCATGTGGTTCCTATGGTCGCACATCGCCTATCGCCATTGTGCGTATTACGGCCGTCGAAACTTCTTCTTCATCTATGTCATCAAGATCAACTTGCTCTCTTGGAGAGCCATTAGTCTCATAAAATTCAACGTCGCTAGAGACTTCAACTAATCCTGATGATTTGTTGAAGACCCTATACGCCTTTGTATTTGAATCATACCCTAGTAAAAACTTTTCTACTGCCTTGGGAGCAAATTTAGAATGTCTACCTTTCTTCACCAGAATGTAGCATTTGCTCCCAAATACACGAAAGTAAGAGACATTGGGTTTGTTACCGGTAAGGAGTTCGTAGGAGGTTTTCTTGAGGAGGCGATGTAGATAGAGCCGGTTTATGGCGTGGCAGGCTGTGTTCACAGCTTCAGACCAAAACCGCTCGGGCGTCTTGAACTCTCCAAGCATCATTCTCGCCATGTCGATTAGCGTCCTGTTCTTCCTCTCTACCACACCATTTTGTTGTGGTGTGTAGGGAGCAGAGAACTCGTGCTTGATGCCTTCCTCCTCAAGATACTCTTCAACTTGTAGATTTTTGAACTCGGACCCATTATCGCTTCTTATTTTCTTCACCTTTAGCTCAAATTCGTTTTGAGCTCTCCTCAAGAAGCACTTTAGGGTCCCTTGGGTTTCTGACTTATCATGCAAAAAGAATACCCAAGTGAAGCGGGAAATATCATCAACAATTACAAGACCATACTTACTTCCCCCGATGCTGAGGTAGGCAACGGGTCCGAAGAGGTCCATGTGAAGAAGCTCCAGTGGTCTTGATGTTGTCATCACATTCTTGATGTGATGAGTGCTTCCCACCTGTTTCCCTGCCTGACATGATGCACAAGGTCTGTCTTTCTCAAAACAGACATCGATTAGTCCTAACACATGATCTCCCTTTAGAAGCTTATGAAGATTCTTCATCCCAACATGTGCTAGACAGCGATGCCAAAGCCAGCCCATATTAGTCTTAGCCATTAAGCATGCATCTAGATCGACATTCTCTTTCGAAAAATCAACTAAGTAGAGCTTGCCGTCTAATACACCCTTAAAAGCTAATGAACCATCACTCCTTCTAAAGACAGATACATCTACATTTGTGAATAAACAATTATAACCCATGTTACATAATTGACTCACAGACAATAAGTTGTACTCGAGCGATTCAACTAAAAACACATTGGAGATAGAATGCTTGGATGTGATGGCTATCTTTCCCAATCCTTTAACCTTGCCTTGGTTCCCATCTCCAAAAATAATAGCATCCTGGGAATCCTTGTTCTTGACATAGGAGGTGAACATCTTCTTCTCCCCCGTCATATGATTTGTGCATCCGCTATCGATAATCCAGCTTGAGCCCCCGGATGCATAAACCTGCAAGGCAATTTAAACTTGGGTTTTAGGTACCCAACTCTTGTTGGGTCGTACGAGGTTAGTCACAATAACATTTGGAACCCAAATACAAGTCTTGTCTCCCTTGCATTTGGATCCCAACTTCCTAGCAACTACTTTTGTGTTCTTACATGAAAGTACAAAAGAAGTATTGCAAGCATGATAAATAGTAGAAGGTCCATTGCACATTCTCCTAGGCCTACTTCTACAATGAGCAAAAGTGGAGCTAGATGCAAACATAGCATGTGAATCATTATAAGCAGCATGATCATAACATCTATCATTATAAGCATTCCTAGCATATTTCCTATCATAAATATAGGCATGATTCTTTTGGGAACTACTAGCCATAGGGGCCTTCCCTTTCTCCTTGTTGAGAATAGGAGCCCTTTGGCTTGTTAAGTTCTTGGTTTCCTTTCGAAAACCAAGTCCATCCTTAATCTAGGGGTGTCTACTAACAGTGTAGGCATCTCTAGCAAATTTCAATTTATCAAATTCAACTTTGCAAGTCTTAAGTTGAGCATTAAGACTTGCCACCTCATCGTTTAATTTAGCGATAGAAATAAGATGTTCATCACAGGCGTTAACATCAAAGTCCTTACATCTATTGCAAATAACTACATGTTCTACACATGATCTAGTTGCATTTGCTTCCTCTAGTTTAGCATTTAATTCAACATTTAAATCTTTTAGACTAGAGACAGATTCATGACAAGCAGACAACTCAGAGGATAGCATTTCATTTCTTTTAATTTCTAAAGCAAGAGATTTTTGAACACTAACAAATTTATCATGTTCTTCATACAAAATGTCCTCTTGTTTTTCTAGAAGTCTATCCTTTTCATTAAGTGCGTCAATTAGTTCATTTATTTTGTCTACTTTAGCTTTATCTAGTCCTTTAAATAAATCAGTGTAATCTACTTCATCATCAAACGATTTCTCATCAGTAGAAGAAGAGTACTTGGGGGTATCTCAAATGTGTACCTTATTCTCCTTAGCCATAAGGCAAGTATGGCGTTTGTTTGGGAAGAGCAAAGATTTGTCGAAGGTCGAGGCAGCCAAACCTTCATCGTCGGAGTCGGATGAAGAGCAATCAGAATCCCATTCCTTTCCAAGATGCGCCTCGCCCTTTGCTTTCCTGTAATTCTTCTTCTCCTTCTTCCCATGTCTTTCTTGTGCCTAGTCATTTTCATTATCAGAACATTGAGCAATAAAATGACCAGTCTTACAACATTTGAAATAGGAGCACTTTCCCCTTGTTTTATTCTTGTTGGGGGGTACTCTTTGCGTCCTTTGAGTGCGGTCTTGAAGCGCTTGATGATAATTGCCATTTCTTCCTCATTGAGCCCGGCAGCCTCCACTTGTGCTACCTTACTTGGTAGTGCCTCCTTGCTGTTTGTTGCTTTGAGAGCAACGGGCTACGGCTCGTAGATGGGCAGTGGACCATTTAGCGCATTGTCCACGTATCGCGCCTCCTTCACCATCGTGCGCCCGCTCATGAATTTTCCAAGGATCTCCTCGGGCGTCATCTTGGTGTACCTGGGGTTTTCATGAATAAGGTTGACAAGATGGGGGTCAATTATAGTAAATGACCTTAGCATGAGTCGGACGACATCATGATCCGTCCATCTTGTGCTTCCATAGCTTAGGATTTTATTGACCAGGGTCTTGAGCTCGTTGTAGGTTTGTGTTGGCTCCTCTTCCCTGATCATCGCAAACCTCCCCAGCTCGCCCTCCACCAGTTCCATTTTGGTGATCATGGTGGCATCATTTCCCTCATGTGATATCTTGAGGGTGTCCCAGATCTGTTTGGTGTTGTCCAAGCCACTCACCTTATTGTACTCATCCCTGCAAAGAGATGCTAGCAAAACAGTAGTAGCTTGGGCATTTTTATGGATTTTTTTTCATTTATAAAAACAGGATTATTGGTGCTATCGAAATGCATCCCATTTTCTACAATTTCCCATATGATAGGATGGAGAGAGAATAAATGACTATGCATTTTATGGCTCCAAAACAAATAGTCCTCTCCATAAAGTGTGAAGGTTTTCCAAGGGGAATTCAAAGTAGGTGCATGTTTGAATTATAGGGAATGCGAGGGTAATCAAAAGAATATTTTTGATTGACCGTCTTTTTCTTGGACGAGGAGTCGTCGTCGTCCCTTGGTGAAGAAGAAGATTCATCGCTGTCGTAGTAGATGATCTTCTTGATGCATCTCTTCTTCTTCCCGTCCCTCTTTTTGTGACTCGAGCCTGAGTCAGTAGGCTTGTCGTCTCTTGGTTCATTGAAGAGGGACTCCTTCTCCTTGTCATTGATCACCATCCCCTTTCCCTTAGGATCCATCTCTTCGGGCGGTTAGTCCCTTAGATGAAGAGTACGACTTTGATACCAATTGAGAGCACCTAGAGGGGGGTGAATAGGTGATCTTGTAAAATCAAACAGTAAATAGCCACAAACTTGATTATTAAGGTGTTAGTGAAATCAAGTGGATATGGAACACGCTCGTGCAAACAAAACAACCACAAGAAGCAACACACGAGACACACGATTTTTATCCCGTGGTTCAGCCAAGTAATACTTGCCTACTTCCATGTTGTGGCGTCCCAATGGATGAGGGTTGCACTCAACCCCTTTCAAGTGATCCAATGATCAACTTGAATACCACAATGTTTTATCTTAGAGTACTCTTCCCGTTTGCGAGGAATCTCCACAAATTGGAGCCTCTCGCCCTTACAATGTTATGATCACAAAGAAAGCACAAGAGTAAGGATGGGAGAGCAACACACGCAAGACTCAAATCCGCAGCACAACCACGCACACAAGCCAAGATTTGAGCTCGAAACACAGCACAGGGAGTTCACAACTCAAACGGAGCTCAAATCACTAACACAGCGAATCAAATGTGTGGAGATGGAGTCTGGGAGTCTTAGAATGTTTCTTGAAAGCTTGGTGTCCTGCTCCATGCGCCTAGGGGTCCCTTTATAGCCCCAAGGCAGCTAGGAGCCGTTGGAGATCAACATGGAAGGCTATTCTTGCCTTCTGTCGAGTGGTGCATCGGACAGTCCGGTGCACCACCGGACAACCACTGTTCATGTCCGGTGCACGATCTCCTTCCATATCGGGCGTAGCCGACCGTTGCTCCTTGGGACCGGTTGGTGCACCGGACACTGTCTGGTGCACACCAGACAGTCCAGTGCACCCAGCCGACCGTTGGAGCGAGCCACATGTCGCGTGCTGATCGCGCGGACGACCATTGGCCACTGGCACCGTTGGCTCACTGGACAGTCCGGTGCACCACTAGACAGTCCGGTGAATTATAGCCACGTCGCCTTTTCCTTTTCCCAAGAGCGACGAGTTCGTCGCTGATGACTCACCGGACAGTCCGGTGCACGACCGGACGGTCCGGTGATTTATAGCCGCGTCACTCTCGAGAGCAACTGATTCACCATCGGCTCGCCTGGGGCACCGGACACTGTCCGGTGCACCACCGGACAGTCCGATGTGCCAGGCCCGAGCTGGTTTTGGCCAATGAACTTCTTTTCTTAGCACTATTTCTAGCACTTAGATAAACACATTAGTATTCAAAAACAATGTACTAAGTCTAGAAACATATCTTGTACCTTGATTTGCACTTTTCACACATTTAGCACATGAGGACTCAATTAATATGTGTTGGGCATCTAATCACCAAAATACTTATAGAAATTGCCCAAGGGCACATTTCCCTTTCAACCATTACTTTATAGGGATACAGAACATATTCCTGAAACCAATTCTTCGGGAAGAGCATACCCCAAGGTCAGCCAACCACTTAAAATTGATACATCAAACAGTAATTGTTCTGTGATCAACTCACTACTTGATAATGATACATTGCAGGCTACTGAGGTTACTAAAAAACCAAAATCTCATGTCTCACCTCTCTATGGTGGACCTTTGCAGCTACCTACCCAACTAGCTGATGTAAGGTTTGTGGCTCATACATCACTAGGAATATCACCAAACAGTTTGTTAGGGGTGGATGGGTGTAATCACCTTCCAAATTTGCAAAAAAATGGCACAAACAGCCAATGCTCCCAAGGCAGGTCGGCTATAAGCTTAGAGATGCTTCCACCTCAAAATTTTATTTCCACTGATGTCAGTAGAGCCTATGGTGGTTCTGCTGATAACAGCAACAACGAATCTGTGGTTCTAAAAGTTAGCCCCATTAGCTCATCTACAACCAGAGATTTGCAAGTAACAGAAAAGAATGTTGCCGCTTCATAAAAAAAAGCGATGGAAAACTGCAGCAAGGTATTGTGATTGCTTTTTGGAGATCATTACTTGTTTCCTTTTTAGTAAATGCCAATAACTTAATGTGAAATATTCTTTTTATAACTTGCAATCTTTTAGGAAAAGAACAAGAGACCCCTCATACTAAGGATGATGCGCAAGTAAATGCTGATTCATACACAGCCGAAAACATTGAGAAAGTGAAGTCTCCATGTATGCAGAATCATGTGACAAGGACAACAAGCACCAGGAGGATAGAGGACATGCTCAGAAGAAGTCAGCTACAGATGGCGTCCAGATTAATGGGGGTACGTCATCCAAAAGAAAACGAATAAAATGCGAAGGCATCATGCTTCCCATTTTTCAAGACACAAATCCATTATCTCCCAACCACCAAGATGGCATTGGCACCCATGTTGTAATTGTAGAAAAAATCTCAATGGAAACATAACCTTCTGGATGTTACTTCCTAAGAAGTTCATGATTTGATGACTTCATGCTTCTCAAGTCTAAGACAAAGAATGATGCAGTGAACCTCGGTATGTCAGTTGCAAGTGATGTTCAACAAAATGAGAATTCTTCTCCTAAGCTAAGAAATAGGTTTAGCCAATCTGAGGTTTCTCTCTGTAACTTATCTATTGCAAAGGCTTTATCACCAAATTTTAGTTGTGATATTAGCAGCAGGAATGTAGTTGAAGAAATGGACCTCCAAAATTATCAAGCACAGTTACAAAATACTTTTTATGTTGCTACAAGTTCTCCTTTACCTAGCAGCTCTAGTATTGCTCTTGATAATATGGAACTCTATAGTCAAGAGGTACGTGTTTCCATCAAATGTTTCAGTTCTTTTCCATTCTGAAATTGTGAAAATGTTAATTTAAAAGACTATTGTTTGGATTCTTTTTTCAACTGCAAGTTTATGGAGTTGGATGGTTTCAGTTTTGTCTAAGTGCAAATTGGTGCAGTGTCTGATTCTTAAATATATTGTTAGACTTGTTGGTAGGCGAATTTTATTTGTTAGCAAATCAGTTCAGTTTTGCAATGTTCATTCTTGGATAGGAGCATGTTGAAATCATCTATCAGCGTACCAGAATAGTGAACCGTCTTTAGACCACTAGAAGTACATATAGTCATTTTCTCCTTTTATTTTTTGGTGGTGGCTCGTGTTGGGTTTCAGCTCTAGCCTACCCCAACTTGCTTGGCAATTGGCCTAAAAAGGCTTTGTTGTTATTGCCACTGCTGCAGTGTTTTGCTATTTTCATTCTGAACCATGCTTATTGTTTTCTTCTTGTGTTAGTAATTTCTAGAGTATTGACAACTTATCTTTTGTTGGTAGGAAAACACTTACTTACAAGGAGAGGACTTAAATGTTGCTAATTCCAACATGGAACATCCATGGATGGCTCCTCAGATGGATGAAATATTATCTCAGAGCGTGATACTGAATCCAGAAATTTGTTTCAGCACGGTTTCAACAAATATATTCCCAAGTTATGCATTGGATCAACATGGTAAACATGCATCTGCTCCAGTTGACATGACTGTAGAAACTTGCAGCAGCGAATTCAATCATCATCTAGATCTCAGAGATGATGATGGTAACAAGAAGCCTAAAGAAAGTTGTATTTCTTTATTAAAAAAGGAGGGAAAATGTCTTGTTCCCTCCATTATAACAGATTAAGCAAGACAGAAAAAGACACATGAGTGAAGCAAATCCTGGCAAGCACTCTAAGCCTAGCAATATTGTTGCTAATGTGGCATCTTTTATACCTCTTGTAAAACCAAAGGTGCAACCAACAGCATGTGGTAAGTCTCATTTGTTTACTTCCACTATTTCATACTCCCTCTATCCCAACATATAGTGCATATTACTATATTAGGAATCAGAGGAGTCAATCTTCACAACTTTTGACCAATAATTAATCAAATATGCACTTGTTTAGTCTACAACAGTTGCACCACTAGATTTCTACTGGAAATATCATTAATACCATATTGATTTTGTATCAATTGGTATTAATGTCAATAATATGGTTGACTTTCTCTAAACATAATACACCCTATATTTTGGGATAGAAGGAGTACTAATATAAGTAAGTTATGCTAAATCTATTTGGCAACTGATCCTTTGATTTGAGTGGTGCTTATGCATCTACAAATGGGGTTTTGTCTTGTAGTGAAAAAAGATGTTAGAGTGAAGGCACTTGAGGCCGCTAAAGCTGCAAAATATCTTGAAGAGAAGAAACAAAATGAACGTGAAATGCGCAAAGCAGCGGCAAAACTAGAGCACGAGAAACTGAAGCAAGAGAAAGAGCTAAAGCAAAAGCAGGAAGATGAACAGAAGAAGCAAAAAGGTGTTGATGTGGCAACAAGAAAGAGGCGGAGGGATGAGGAGGAAAGGAGGGAGATGGAGAGAAAAAAATGATTTGAAGAAGTTTGAAAACAATAGAAGCAACAGATGAAAAGAAAGCATGCTAACTGTTGGTCACTTGTTCTCAAATGCTATGAGTTAAGAACAAGACAACACAAAGTGTTAATAGTCAAAGACCTTTGTCCTTCAAAGCATTATCTCCCTTAGGATATAATGATCTTTAGACGAAGGTTATGAAGGACGTACCTTCATCATCTCAGTATATAATAATGAAAGTAAAAACATATAAGGTATGGAAAACAACATGAATAATCATATGGTATTATCAGAACATTTTAATTACATTATCATGAATGAATATGGACAATATCGAATTACACTTATACCTTCGGCTTGACAGAAGGTAAAAGACTTGAGAGTGACGTGCGAGCGAATACAAGTCAACATGAACAGTACGGTGCTACTGTTCATCTATTTATAGGCACAGGACGCAGCATATGCAAATTACATTCATGCCCTTGACATTTACTATTGACCTAGGGATAATCTATCAAGGACTAGACAACCTTTTCCCCTTTAGGTCGGTTCCATTTTTCGCTGCTAAGCCGAAGCTTCTCCACAGGTAGCTTCGAAACTGGTTCATTCTTCTCCCGATCTGTGCTTTTTATATCGTGTACAGCTTCATCCCAAGGCCGAAGGTCCCTGTATGTATATTTGAACTTGGGAAACATGTTAGTTGTGTTTTTGAGGACCTTCGGAAGATGAAGGCCCCCCAACAGTAGCCCCTCATAGTATTAATTTATTATAACAACGAATTTAGACTGCGGCATGAACGAAGGCCTTAAGCTGAAGGTCCGAAAAAATACCTTCCCTTCGCTAGAATAGCGACAGTCTATGACAGACGGGACCCGCCAAGTTGCAGAGCACTAGGCGTATAAATATGAGCCCACGTCCGCAGCATTTGATACGCCATTTCTGCTGCTTGTGTTATTTCCTCAAATTTTAACTCTTGCTTGCAAGTTTTTGCTTAATTTTCAAGCTTCGGTTTAAAGACGTGCTTGCTTTGTATTTGAGGAAAAGATGACTGGTGAGGAGAAGAAGATAGTTGAGGAGAAGTCAGAGAGGAAGATATCAGAGGAGAAGAAGTTGTATGAAGAGAAGAAAATTATGGATCCTTTTATTGCTGGATTTTATGAGTCTATGGCTAAGACGAACACAGAGAAAATTACTAAGGAAATAATGGAGGGTTTGTCTGAAGATTCTGATGACAGTGATAGTTATGATGTGGAGAGTGGAGATGAAGATTCTAAGGATCGGCCCTGGCGGCCAAGCCATACTATCTTCGGAAAATCAACCATCAAGCAAAGTCATATTGACGCCATGAGAGGGAGATATTTTCACGACCTGTCTATTGTCTGGGTTGGAGGAGATAGCACTGCCTCTGCTCCTAAGGAGAATGAAGTTGTTATTTACCAAAGCTTCCTGAAGGCAGGCCTTCGGTTTCCGCTGAGCAGGTTTGTGGTTGAAGTATTGAAGATATTCCAGATCTTTCTTCATCCGATCACCCTCGTAGCTATAATTAGGATGGGGATGTTTGTCTAGGCTATAAGAAGCCAGGGGCTAGAGCCGAGCGCAAGGTGCTTCTGCAATATGCACGAGCTTTTATACGAGACGAAGGCTATCGGCAAAGAACAGTACCACAACAACTTCGGTTGTTACGGGTTCATTGCCCGCTCTAATGCAAGTTACCCGATGCCAACATACCGGAAAAGGTGGCCCAGGGCCTGGATGGAGGAGTGGTTTTATGTTAAAAATGATTTGGTTAAAAGGGAAGACATCAAGGAGATTATCCAGCGCCCCATCTGGTCTCGCTTCGGCCTTCGAAGGCCGAAGGTCACTATTAATAGTGACGCCGAAGCATGCCAGAAGGCATTTAGCAATGTTTGTGCCTTCATTGGCACAAGGGATATAATTTAAGAGCACATAGCCTGCAGAGTGTGGCCACTTGTGGAGAGCTAGGATATGCCGAAAGAAACTGTTGCCGAATCCAGTGAAGGTGGCTGGTTCGATTGAAGTATACCTTCAGATTTAGAGAGAAATTTGATGAGCCAAATGATGACTGGTTGAAATGTATTGATGCTACCAGTTACGAGTTGCTTGGGACATACTCCAAGGCCGAAGATAATGCCTTGTGAAAGTTGCCTAGAGGGGGGTGAATAGGCGGAATCTGAAAATTATAAACTTAAGCACACACTACAAGCCAGGATTAGCGTTAGAAATAAAATCGAGTCTGAAAGAGAGGGCGAAAACAAATCACAAGCAAATGAAGAGTGTGACATGTAATTTGTTTTACCAAGGTTCAGTTCTTGCAAACCTACTCCCCGTTGAGGTGGTCACAAAGACCGGGTCTCTTTCAACCCTTTCCCTCTCTCAAACGGTCACCTAGACCGAGTGAGCTTCTCTTCTCAATCAATTGGGACACTAAGTCCCCACAAGGACCACCACACAATTGGTGTCTCTTGCTTTGATTACAAATGACTTGGGAACAAGAAATGGGGAAGAAGAAAAGCGATCCAAGCGCAAGAGCTCAAAAGAACACAGCAAAACTCTCTCTTCTAGTCACTATTGCTTTGAGTGGAATTGGGACTTGGAGAGATTTTGATTCACTCTAATTGTGTCTTGTAATGAATGCACTAGCTCTTGTATTGAATGTGTTGGCTAAAAACTTGGATGCCTTGAATGTGGGGTGGTTGGGGGTATTTATAGCCCCACCCACCAAAATGGCCGTTGGGGAAATCTGCTGTCGATGGGCACACCGGACAGTCCGGTGCGCCAGCCATGTCACCCAACCATTAGGGTTCGACCGTTGGAGCTTCTGACAGCTAGGCCACCGGACAGTCCGGTGGTGCACCGGACAGTCACTGTTCACTGTCCGACGCGCCTTCTGGCGGCTGCTCTGACTTCTGCGCGCGCAGTCCGCACTTTTCACCGTACTATACACTTTTGCAGACGACCATTAGCGCTGTTATCCGTTGCTACCGCTGCCACACCGGACAGTCCGGTGAATTATAGCGGAGAGCAATTTCCAGAAACCCGAAGCTGAGGAGTTCGAGCTGATCCACCCTGGTGCACCGGACACTGTCCGGTGGTGCACCAGACACTGTCCGGTGCGCCAAACCAGGGCAGCCTTCGGTTTTCTATGCTCCTTTAATTTGAACCATTTCTTTTGACTTTGTATTGGTTGGTTGTGAACCTTTGGCACCTGTAGAACATATATTCTAGAGCAAACTAGTTAGTCCAATTATTTGTGTTGGGCAATTCAACCACCAAAATCATTTAGGAAAAGGTTTGACCCTATTTCCCTTTCAATCTCCCCCTTTTTGGTGATTGATGCCAACACAAACCAAAGCAAATGTATAAGTGCAGAATTGAACTAGTTTGCATAAGGTAAGTGCAAAGGTTGTTTGGAACGAAACCAATATAATTATTTCAAAAGATATGCATGGATTGTTTTCTTCTTATTTAAAATTTTGGACCACGCTTGCACCACAAGTTTTGTTTTTGCAAATTTTTTGGTAAATTCTTTTCAAAATCCTTTTTGCAAATAGTCAAAGGTATATGAATAAGATTGAAAGAAGTATTTTCGAAATTTGAAATTTTCTCTTCCTGTTTCAAATGCTTTTCCTTTGACTTAAACAAAACTCCCCCTCAATGAAATTCTCCTCTTAGTGTTCAAGAGGGTTTTACCAATTTTTGAAGATACTTTCTCCCCCTTTTGAAAACTCATTAAGATACTAATTTGAAAACTTCATTTTTAAAATTCGTTGGTGGTGGTGTGGTCCTTTTGCTTTGGGCTAATACTTTCTCCCCCTTTGGCATGAATCGCCAAAAACTAATACTTGTGAGTGAAATATAAGCCCTTTTTGTAAATTCTCTCCCTTCGGCAAACAATATATGAGTGAAGATTATACCAATGTGAAGAGATGGCGGAATACCAGCAAAGATTAAATAATACCGATGGAATAGAGTGGAAGTGTCGTCTTTGCCGAATACTCCATTTCCCTTTCAATTCTATGACTAAACATGATAATACACTTGAAAACACATTAGTCATAGACATAAAAGAGATATGATCAAAGGTATACAAATGAGCTATGTGTGCAATGTTTCAATCAAAATTCCTAGAATCAAGGATATTTAGCTCATTTCTAAGTTTGGTAAAGGTTTTCTCATCTAGTGGCTTGGTAAAGATATCAGCTAATTGTTCTTTGGTGTTAATATAGGCTATCTCGATATCCCCCTTTGTTGGTGATCTCTCAAAAAGTGATACCGAATGGCTATGTGCTTAGTGCGGCTGTGCTCAACGGGATTATCCACCATGCGGATTGCACTCTCATTATCACATAGGAGAGGGACTTTGCTAAATTTGTAGCCATAGTCCCTAACAGTTTGCCTCATCCAAAGCAATTGCGCGCAACAATGGCCTACGGAAATGTACTCGGCTTCGATGGTAGAAAGAGCTACTAAGTTTTGTTTCTTTGAAGCCCAAGACACCAGAGATCTCCCCAGAAACTGACAAGTCCCTGATGTGCTCTTCCTATCAATTTTACACCCTGCCCAATCAGCATCTGAATATCCTAGTAAATCAAAAGAGGATCCCTTGGGGTACCAAAGACCAAACTTAGGAGTATAAACTAAATATCTCAAGATTATTTTCACGGCCCTAAGGTGAACTTCCTTAGGATCTACTTGGAACCTTGCACACATGCATACGGAAAGCATAATATCCGGTCAAGATGCACATAAGTAGAGTAAAGATCCTATCATCACCGGTATACCTTTTGATCTACGGATTTACCTCCCATGTCGAGGTCAAGATGCCCATTAGTTCCCATGGTTGTCTTGATGGGCTTGGCATCCTTCATTCCAAACTTGGTGAGTATGTCTTGAATGTACTTCGTTTGGCTGATGAAGGTGCCCTCTTGGAGTTGCTTGACTTGAAATCCTAGAAAATACTTCAACTCCCCCATCATAGACATCTCGAATTTTTGTACCATGATCCTACTAAACTCTTCACAAGTAGATTTGTTGGTAGACCCAAATATGATATCATCTACATAAATTTGGCATACAAACAAATCTTTTGCAATAGTTTTAGTAAAGAGAGTAGGATCGGCTTTACCGACTTTGAAGCCATTAGCAATAAGGAAATCTCTTAGGCATTCATACCATGCTCTTGGGGCTTGCTTGAGCCCATAAAGCGCCTTAGAGAGTTTGTAAACATGGTTAGGGTACTCACTATCTTCAAACCCGTGAGGTTGCTCAACATAGACCTCTTCCTTGATTGGTCCATTGAGGAAGGCACTTTTCACGTCCATTTGATAGAGCTTAAAGCCATGGTAAGTAGCATAGGCAGGTAATATACGAATTGACTCAAGCCTAGCTACGGGTGCATAGGTTTCACCAAAATCCAAACCTTCGACTTGTGAATATCCCTTGGCCACAAGTCGGGCTTTGTTCCTTGTCACCACACCATGCTCATCTTGCTTGTTGCGGAAGACCCACTTAGTTCCTACAACATTTTGGTTAGGACGTGGAACCAAATGCCATACCTCATTACTCGTGAAGTTGTTGAGCTCCTCTTGCATCGCCAGCACCCAATCCGAATCTTTAAGTGCATCCTCTACCCTGTGTGGCTCAATAGAGGAAACAAAAGAGTAATGTTCACAAAAATGAGTGACTCGAGATCGAGTGGTTACCCCCTTATAAATATCGCCGAGGATGGTGTTCACGGGGTGATCTCTTTGAATTGCCTGATGGACTCTTGGGTGTGGCGGTCTTTGACCCTGTTCATCTTCCTTGTCTTGATCATTGTCATCTCCCCCTTGATCATTGCTCTCCTCTTGAGGTGGCTCATCCTCTTGATCTTCATTTACATCATCTTGAGCTTGATCCTCATCTTGGGTTGGTGGAGATGCTTGTATGGAAGATGATGGTTGATCTTGTGTTTGTGGAGGCTCTTCGGATTCCTTAGGACACACATCCCCAATGGACATATTCCTTAGCGCGATGCATGGAGCCTCTTCATCATCTAGCTCATCAAGATCAACTTGCTCTACTTGAGAACCGTTAGTCTCATCAAACACAATGTCACAAGAAACTTCAACTAGTCCAGTGGACTTGTTAAAGACTCTATATGCCCTTGTGTTTGAGTCATAACCAAGTAAAAAGCCTTCTACAGCCTTAGGAGCAAATTTAGATTTTCTACCTCTTTTAACAAGAATAAAACATTTGCTACCAAAGACTCTAAAATATGAAACATTGGGCTTTTTACCGGTGAGGAGTTCATATGATGTCTTCTTGAGGATTCAGTGAAGGTAGAGACGGTTGATGGCGTAGCAAGCGGTGTTGATTGCTTCCACCGAAAACCGGTCCGAAGTCTTGTACTCATTAAGCATGGTCCTCGCCATGTCAAGTAGAGTTCTATTCTTCCTCTCCACTACACCATTTTGTTGTGATGTGTAGGAAGAAGAGAACTCATGTTTGATGCCCTCCTCTTCAGGAAAGCCTTCAATTTGAGGGTTCTTGAACTCCGTCCCATTGTCGCTTCTAATCTTTTTGATCCTTAAGCCGAACTCATTTTGAGCCCGTCTCAAGAATCCCTTTAAGGTCTCTTAGGTTTGTGATTTTTCCTGCAAAAAGAATACCCAAGTGAAGCGAGAATAGTCATCCACAATTACAAGACAATACTTACTCCCGCCGATGCTTATGTAAGCGATCGGGCCGAATAGATCCATGTGGAGTAGCTCAAGCGGCCTGTCGGTCGTCATGATGTTCTTGTGTGGATGATGAACACCAACTTGCTTCCCTACTTGACATGCGCTACAAATCCTGTCTTTCTCAAAATGAACATTGGTTAGTCCCAAAATGTGCTCTCCCTTTAGAAGCTTGTGAAGATTCTTCATCCCAATGTGGGCTAGTCGGCGATGCCAGAGCCAACCCATATTAGTCTTAGCAATTAAGCAAGTATCGAGTTCAGCTCTATTAAAATCAACTAAGTATAGCCAACCCTCTAATACTCCCTTAAATGCTACTGAATCATCACTTCTTCTAAAGACAGTAACACCTAAATCTGTAAAAAGACAGTTGTAACCCATTTTGCATAATTGAGAAACTGAAAGCAAATTGTAATCTAAAGAATCTACAAGAAAAACATTGGAAATAGAATGCTCAGGTGATATAGCAATTTTACCAAGTCCTTTGACCAAACCTTTATTTCCATCCCCGAATGTGATAGTTCTTTGGGGATCTTGGTTTTTCTCGTAGGAGGAGAACATCCTTTTCTCCCCAGTCATGTGGTTTGTGCACCCACTATCAATGATCCAACTTGAGCCCCCAGATGCATAAACCTACAAAACAAGTTTAGGCCTTGTTCTTAGGTACCCAAACGGTCTTGGGTCCTTTGACATTAGAAACAAGCACCTTGGGAACCCAAACACAAGTCTTTGACCCCTTGTGTTTGCCCCCAACATATTTGGCAACTACTTTGCCTGATTTGTTAGTGAGCACATATGATGCATAAAAAGTCTTAAATGAAATGTTATGGTCATTTGATGCAATAGGAGATTTCTTTTTAGGCATTTTAACATGGGTAGAACGCCTAGAGCTAGAAGCCTCATTCTTATAAATAAAAGCATGGTGAGAAACAGAGTGAGTCTTCTTAGCATTAATTCTCCTAATCTTATCCTCAGGATAACCAGCAGGATATAAAATATAGCCCTCGTTATCCTGAGGCATGGGAGCCTTGCCCTTAACAAAATTAGACAATCTTTTAGGGGCATTGAGCTTGACATTGCCTCCCTGTTGGAAGCCAATGCCATCCTTATTGCACGGGCGTCTCCCATTATAAAGCATACTATGAGCAAATTTAAAATTTTCATTCTCTAATTCATGCTCGACAATTTTAGCATCTAATTTTGCTATATGATCATTTTGTTGTTTAATCATAGCAATGTGATCATGGATAGCATCAATATTAACATCTCTACATCTAGTGCAAATAGAGACATGACTAGCAGTAGATGTAGAGGGTTTGCAAGCATTTAATTCATCAATCTTAGCATGTAAAATAGCATTCTCATCTCTAAGATTGGAAATATAAATATTGCAAACATTTAAATCTTTAGCCTTAGAAATTAATTTTTCATTCTCAAATTTAAGGCTAGAAAGTGATTCATTCAACTTGTCAATCTTAGCAATTAAACTAGCATTATCATTTTTAAGGTTGACAAGAGAATCATCACAAACATTTAATTTCTCAACATTAGCAATTAATTTGGCATTTTCATTTCTAAGATTAGAGATAGTGTCATGGCAAGTGCTTAGCTCACTAGTCAATTTTTCACATTTCTCTACTTCCTGAGCATAAGCATTTTTAACCTTAACATGCTTCTTGTTTTCCTTAATGAGGAAGTCCTCTTGGCTATCCAAGAGTTCATCCTTCTCATGAATAGCACTAATCAATTCATTCAATTTTTCCTTTTGTTGCATGTTTAGGTTGGCAAAAAGTGTAACCAAATCATCTTCATCATCACTAGAACTTGCCTCATCACTAGATGTTGTATATTTTGTAGAGGCTCTAGATTTTACCTTCTTCTTGCCGTCCTTTGCCATGAGGCACTTGTGGTCGACATTGGGGAAGAGGAGGCCTTTGTTGATGGCGATGTTGGCAGCGTCCTCGTCATCGAAGAAGTCGGTGGAGCTCTCGTCGGAGTCCCATTCCCGACACATGTGAGCATCGCCGCCCTTCTTCTTGTAGTACTTCTTCTTTTCCTTCCTCCTTCCCTTCTTGTCGTCGCCCCTGTCACTAGAAATAGGACATTTTGCTATAAAGTGACCGGGCTTACCACACTTGTAGCAAACTTTCTTGGAGCGGGGCTTGTAATCCTTCCCCCTCCTTTGCTTGAGGATTTGGCAGAAGCTCTTGATGATGAGTGTCATCTCCTCGTTGTCGAGCTTGGAGGCGTCGATGGGAAGTCTACTTGATGTAGACTCTTCTTTCTTCTCCTCCGTCGCCTTGAATGCGACGGGTTGTACCTCGAGTACGGAGGAGGCGCCTTGCTCGATGATTTTCTTGGAGCCTTTGATCATCAATTCAAAGCTCACAAATTTTCCTATAACCTCCTTGGGAGACATTAGCTTGTATCTAGGATCACCACAAATTAATTAAACTTGTGTAGGATTAAGAAAACGAGTGATCTTAGAATAACCTTGACCATTTCATGGTCATCCCATTTTGTGCTCCCGAGGTTGCGCACTTGATTTACCAAGGTCTTGAGCCGGTTGTACATGGCTTGTGGCTCCTCTCCTTGGTTGAGCATAAAACGACTGAGCTCCCCCTCGATCGCCTCCCTCTTGGTGATCTTGGTCACCTCATCTCCCTCGTGCATGGTCTTGAGCACGTCCCAAATCTTCTTGGCGCTCTTCAACCCTTGCACCTTATTATACTCCTCTCGACTTAGAGAGGCAAGGAGTATAGTAGTGGCTTGGGAGTTGAAGTGCCGAATTTGGGCAACCTCGTCCGAATCATAATCTTCATCCCCCAGCGATGGTACCTGCACTCCAAACTCAACAACGTCCCAAATACTAGCGTGGAGTAAGGTTAGGTGATGCCTCATTTTATCACTCCACATGTTATAATCTTCACCCTCAAAAACGGGTGGTTTGCCTAGTGGGACGGAAAGTAAAGGAGTACATTTTGAAATGCGAGGATAGGTGTAGGGGGATCTTACTAAACTTCTTGCGCTCATGGCGCTTAGAAGTAATGGACGGCGCGTCAGAGTCGGATGTAGATGGCGACAAAGAGTCGGTCTCGTAGTAGACCACCTTCTTCATCTTCTTTTTCTTATCGCTGCTCCGATGCGACTTGGTGTGTGAAGGGGATTCCTTCCCCTTGTTGCCGGACTCTCCCGATGGAGTCTTCCCATGGCTTGTGGCGGGGTTCTCGCCGGTCACAACCTCCTTCTTGGCGTGGTCTCCCGACATCACTTTGAGTGGTTAGGCTCTAATGAAGTATCAGGCTCCGATACCAATTGAAAGTCGCCTAGAGGGGGGTGAATAGGCGGAATCTGAAAATTATAAACTTAAGCACACACTACAAGCTGGGATTAGCGTTAGAAATAAAATCGAGTCCGGAAGAGAGGGCGAAAACAAATCACAAGCAAATGAAGAGTGTGACACGATAATTTGTTTTACCGAGGTTCGGTTCTTGCAAACCTACTCCTCGTTGAGGTGGTCACAAAGACCGGGTGTCTTTCAACCCTTTCCCTCTCTCAAACGGTCACCTAGACCGAGTGAGCTTCTCTTCTCAATCAATTGGGACACTAAGTCCCCACAAGGACCACCACACAATTGGTGTCTCTTGCTTTGATTACACATGACTTGGGAACAAGAAATGGGGAAGAAGAAAAGAGATCCAAGCGCAAGAGCTCAAAAGAACACGGCAAAACTCTCTCTTCTAGTCACTATTGCTTTGAGTGGAATTGGGACTTGGAGAGATTTTGATTCACTCTAATTGTGCCTTGTATTGAATGCACTAGCTCTTGTATTGAATGTGTTGGCTGAAAACTTGGATGCCTTGAATGTGGTTGGGGGTATTTATAGCCCCACCCACCAAAATGGCCGTTGGGGAACTCTGCTGTCAACGGGCACACCGGACAGTCCGGTGCGCCATCGGACACTGTCCGGTGCGCCAGCCACGTCACCCAACCGTTAGGGTTCGACCGTTGGAGCTTCTGATAGCTGGGCCACCAGACAGTCCGGTGGTGCACTGGACAGTCACTGTTCACTGTCCGGTGCGCCTTCTAGCGTCTGCTCTGACTTCTGCGTGCACTGTTCACCGCATTGTATACTTTTGCAGACGACCGTTGGCGCTGTTAGCCGTTGCTCCCGCTGCCACACCGGACAGTCCGGTGCTACACCGGACAGTTCGGTGAATTATAGCGGAGAGCAATTTGCAGAAACCCGAAGCTGAGGAGTTCGAGCTGATCCACCCTGGTGCACCGGACACTGTCCGGTGGTGCACCGAACAATATCCGGGGGCACACCGGACAGTCCGGTGCGCCAGACCAGGGCAGCCTTCAGTTTTCTATGCTCCTTTAATTTGAACTCTTTCTTTTGACTTTGTATTGGTTTGTTGTGAACCTTTGGCACCTGTAGAACATATATTCTAGAGCAAACTAGTTAGTCCGATTATTTGTGTTGGGCAATTCAACCAACAAAATCATTTAGGAAAAGGTTTGACCCTATTTCCCTTTCACCTTGTCCACAGCCTTCGGGGGTCGGGGCAAGAAAAGATTGAATAGGGTATTTGATGCGATTGGCTTCGTATACCCTGATTATCACTACCCGCTACGTGGGCGAGGAAAAAAGAGAAAGGCTGCTGCTTCAGTCACCACAACTGTGCTGAAGGACAAAAAGTTGAAGGTTCTGACCCACCGGCCACGATATATTGAACCTGCCGTAGTGCCTGAATTCGGCGAAGGAACCTCTTCCACGGCTGATGCAACACAAACTACCCCAATTGTGCAGATCGCTGAAGAGCCGATTGTAATGCCGAAGATGCCTACAATCGGGCCAGCCAAAACTAAGGGTGACAAGGCCGAAAAGTCAAAGGTGGAAAAATAGTGAAAATGCCAGAAATTCTGAGCCCACCAGCAGAGGCAAAACTGCCGAAGGTACAAAAGGCTCCTGTCGTGACTCCCAAGAGGAGGAGGATGGCCAGCGTGCTGGACGCTGTGTTGGAGACTACAAAGGCCTTGAGCCCTTATCCTGCTAAGAAAATTGTTGAAGCTGCCAAAGTCCAAGCCGAAGCCGAAGCTGGGTCTTCAGCGCCCATTGAGACGAAGGCTATCGCACCTGAAGATAAAGATGATCAACAAACTTCAGATATTGGCATGGCAATAGGGCAAGACGTGGCAGAAAAAGCAAAATCTTCTGTCCCCAAAGCTTTAGTTGAAGATGTTGATTACATTTTTCGACATGCTTCGGGGAAAAAATTATCCGAAGAAGAAATCTTGGAAGCCAGACACTATGCCCAAAAATTAAAATATCCAAAGGGGGCCTTAGTGTTTAACGGCACTAAAGAAGATGATTTTCAGTACTGTCTCCCGGACAACAAAGAAATATCTGTTTGCCGGGAGATGGCTAAAAGTATGGGATTTCCGAAGCTTGAAGAAGGCTTTTCGGCTATGTCGAAGGATGATCTTGCTGATAGCCTTGCGTATAGTAGTATAAAGGTATAGAAATTAACTTTTAAAGTTTTGTTGCTATACTTAATTACTTCTTTTTCTTACAGGGCTTAATTCTTAGTAATGACTTGAGGGCACAAAAAAGCGATGAAGACGAAGGTTGCACAATGGCTCTCAGCAACCTTCGTTCAGAAGTAATTGAGCTGAGAAACGAAGGTCTGGAGAAAGATAGAATTTTGATTTCATTGGTGAATAAAATGAAAGAAGATGAAGCTAAGTATAACGCTCAAGCCGAAGCCCAAAAAGCTGAGGTTGAAGACCTTCGAAAACAACTGGCCGAAGCTAATGAGAAGTGCGCACTCGCATAGGTGGACCAAGAGATTAGTGAATATTGGAAGAATAAACTAGAGAAAAATGTTGAAGAACTTCACGAATCCAAGGAAAGGTGTTTTGAAAAATCCTTGGATTGTGTGAAGAAATTAAAAACTAGCTTCTCCAAAGTGGGCGCTTACTCTTCTGAAGAAAATTTTATCCGAGGCGACCCTGAGGGCGTTATTGAATGGATAAGTGTAGAAGCCGAAGCTTTCGAAGAAATCTTGAATGATTGTGGGGATATTTGTGCTTTCTCTGGTGCCAGGGGAGTTGCAGCTATTCTAGAGAAGGCAGGATGCGAACACGTGAAAACTACAGCGAATGCCGAAGCTGCCTTCTCCGTAGACGATACAAAAGGTCCTTCAGCCGAAGCAACTTTGGTGGGTGGAAAATTCTATTCTGATGTCTGGGTGAATGGTGGCTGAGAATTGGCCCATGAAATTATAAAAAAGAATGAAAAAGACACCCATGACGCTCGAGAAGAAGCTAGGCGAGCTGAAGAGCCTGCTGAGCGCGAAAGACGCATAGGTATTATTTTTGAATTTCAGCTTCGGCACTTACTTTGTGTCTTCGAACTAATAGTTTATCTATTACAGCTGAGCTGTCACCGCCACCAAAGCCGTACAATCCCCTGGCTGATCTAGAGATGAAGGAAGCACTAGATATAATAGGCATTGCTAATTCTATTATGGACGAAGTCATTGACAAACTTTTGAACGAAGTCGCAGAAAAAGTCCTCAAAGAAGAGTAGACTTTTTTATAAGAATATTTTGTAATATTTGATGTATGGAACAATTTGAAGGAAGATTAAGCTTCTATTGTAACAGAACTATGTAACATTTGATGTATGTAACATTGAATCGAATATGTAAGCTATTGTAATTTATTTCTTTGCGATGCATGAAACATACACACATACCGCTTTTTGAGCCTTCGGCGAAAAAACACCTTCCCTTCTTTTCATGCTTCGTAAAGAAGGATGCCCCTTCTAGGGCAGATCTGATAAAATTGTCACCTGAAGCTTGCTTCGTGCCTTAGCACATTTTTATTCAACAAAGTGTTGCCGAAGATTTGCTTCGTATCTTAGCATATTTTCATTTAACAAAGTGTTGCCGAAGGTTTGCTTCGTATTGAATCGTCCTGTTGATGCGGAATGATGTATGATGTGATGTTGTGCTAAATGATGCAATGATATGATGCAATGTGATGATGATGTTCGAACACCCACTCATACACCCATACTGCAACACAGAAGACTCTGCATCCCCTTAGGAACGTCTTTTGAGTCTTTAAGCTCTGCATCCCCTTAGGAACGACTTTTGAGCTTCTTCACCTTCTATTTCGGTGGTATAAGTTCTGCATCCCCTTAGGAACGACTTTTGAACTTCTTCGCCTTATATTTTGGCGGTATTTGGCTCTGCATTCGCTTTAGAACGACTTTTGGGCAGAAAACTTACGCCGTGCTCCTTAGGAATGACTTTTTATAGCTTCGTCAATTCTTGGCTCTACATTCCCTTAGGAACGACTTTTGAGCAGAAAACTTACACTGTGCTCCTTTAGGAACGACTTTTGTAGCTTCATCAATTCTTGGTTCTGCATTCCCTTAGGAACGACTTTTGAGCTTAGAAATTTACTTTGTTCCTTTAAGAGTCGTCTTTCGATCTATGAAGAAGATATATTTCATTCTGCTGTAGGCAGAATTGTTACAAGAAATTGAAACCAAGTTTTTCATTACTTGTTTTTCATATAGAAAGTAAACTGGCATAAAAGATAGAAGTACTTCAGAAGTAGGATATTCCTTAGTATATGTGCTTCGATTCTGGTACAGTGCTGTTGACTGTATGAGCTTCGGACTCCTCCCTAAAATCGCGTTGCTGTTGGGGGTGATGGCGCCCTTCCCGCTGCTGGCTTTGGGTATGAGTAGGTGGCAGTGGTGGTGCTAGTGGAAGCTGAGGCCAAGAAGCTTGTGAATGGCTTGCCGAAGCAACAGAAGCTGCAGGTTGATTGCCACATACTCTAGTATGTAGGGAGAGTAGCACGAAGCAGTATGTAAAACTTGCTTCGGCTGATTCTGCCTAGCTTCTGCTTCGGCAATCTCCTTTTGCTTCTGAATGGTAATCTGGCACGTTCTCGTAGTGTGGCCCTTGTCTTCACCATAGAATAAGCAATAGATTTTCCTGGGCTGATCCCCATATCTTCCTCCGAAGCCCCTGCCGCCTCTGTCCATTGGAGCTGGTGGCCTGAAGGAGCTTTGCTGCTGCCCTAAAGACTGTGAGCTGTGCTATGGCCTCTAGAACTGGCTTCCTCTGTCTTCGCTCTGACTGGAGCTGTGGATTGATCTGACATGCCTTGGGTGGATCCTTCCTCTGAAGCCCCTAGTCATCTCAGAAAACCTATAAGCTTCTTCCCTTCTCTGGCGAAAATCATTATCAGCTCAGATGTACTCATCCATCTTCTGAAGCAGCTTCTCCAGGGTCTAGGGGGGTTTCCTGGCAAAATATTGAGTCGTAAGTCCTGGTCGAAGACCCTTGATCATGGCCTCAATGACGATTTCATTGGGCACTGTGGGCGCTTGTGCTCTCAGACGTAAGAACCTTCGGACATACGCCTGGAGGTATTCATCGTGGTCTTGCGTGCACTGGAACAAAGCTTGAGCAGTAACCAACTTTGTCTGAAACCCCTGGAAACTTGTGATCAACATGTCCTTCAGCTTCTGCCATGATGTGATTGTTCCTGGCCGAAGAGAGGAGTACCAGGTTTGCGCAACATTCTTGACTGCCATGACGAAGGATTTTGCCATGACTGCGGTATTGCCCCCATATGAAGATATGGTTGCTTCGTAGCTCATCAAAAACTGCTTCAGATCTGAGTGCTCATCATACATGGGGAGCTGGGGTGGCTTGTATGATGAAGGCCATGGTGTAGCCTGCAGTTCTGCTGACAGAGGAGAAGCATCATCAAAAGAAAATTTTCCATGACGGAAGTCATCGTACCACTCGTCATCATCATAATAATTGTCGTGGCGAAGCTCTCTGCGTTGAGGTTGTCGGTCCTGGTCATCTTGGGTGAGATGACGCATTTCCTCAGTGGCCTCGTCAATCTTCCTTTGTAACTCGAAGAGACGAAGCATCTTCTCCTTCTTCCTCTAGACTTGTTGGTTGATGGCTTCGAGGTCCCTTATTTCTTGGTCCAACTCCTCCTCCTGAGGCGTTGGACTTGTAGCTTTCCTTTTTTGGTTTCTGGCTTCGTGCAGTGTTTCTTGGTTGACGTCCAGTGGCTACAATGCAGCCCCTAGCCCTGAAGACTTCTTCGGCGGCATGACGAAGGTCAGAGCTTGCCGAAGGTGGTCGAATGAGTTCACCGGAGGTGGGCGCCAATGTTGGTCACTTGTTCTCAAATGCTATGAGTTAAGAACAAAACAACACAAAGTGTTAATAGTCAAAGACCTTTGTCCTTCGAAGCATTATCTCCCTTAGGATATAATGATCTTCAGACGAAGGTTATGAAGGACATACATTCATCATCTCAGTATATAATAATGAAAGTAAAAACATATAAGGTATGGAAAACAACATGAATAATCATATGATATCATCAGGACATTTTAATTACATTATCATGAATGAATATGGACAATATCGAATTACACTTATACCTTCGACTTGACAGAAGGTAAAAGGCTTGAGAGTGACGTGCGAGCGAATACAAGTCAACATGAACAATACAATGCTATTGTTCATCTATTTATAGGCATAGGACGCAGCCTGTGCAAATTACATTCATGCCATTGACATTTACTATTGACCTAGGGATAATCTATCAAGGACTAGATAGCCTTTTCCCCTTTAGGTTGGTTCCATTTTTCGCTGCTAAGCCGAAGCTTCTCCACAGGTAGCTTCGGAACTGGTTCATTCTTATCCCAATCCGTGCTTTTTATATCGTGTACAGCTTCATCCCAAGGTCGAAGGTCCCTGTATGTATATTTGAACTTAGAAAACATGTTAGTTGTGTTTCTGAGCACCTTCGGAAGACGAAAGCCCCCAACACCAACATTGACAAAGATGTTCATCTAGAAGTTCATGTGAGTATAAGTTGTTTTATTTATGTCTACCAAGTGTTCCTCAATAAGATATATAAGTCGTTGCGGGATATTAATGTAAAGCCCAAAATTGGTAGGAGAAAAAATAAAATAAATAAATAAGTAAATTTATAAGTGGATGTTTTGGGGATTCCTTGATTTCTTTTCCCTTTTTCTTTCATATTTAACTAATAGCATTAATTTATGCAAATAACAAACAAATAAATAAAGAAACTAAAGAAACTAAATGAAAAGTGGAAAGATCTTCATATGAATTAGGTTATATATTTTTTATATGGTTGAGGGACATTCTTAAGGAGGGTAAGTAAAATCACCTTTTAATGAATGTTACACATTAGAAGTTATTTTCCTAAAAGTAATTTTTATGGCTTGTATGTTGAGAACATTTGCTAAAAAAAGAAAAAAAGATAATAAATAAATAAATAAAATTATACTTTAGAATTCATATTGGAGTTTTGTCTATGCACTTAAATTGTTTTAAGATTGAACTCTATTTTAATCTAATTCGAAATTTGAAATTTAAAGCCTGATTTGAAAATAGGATTAAGATATGAAATCAGAAAATAAAAATAAAAAGTGTAGACCTCACCTTGTGCCTCGTTGGGCCGTTTTTGGCCAGTTTGGCCCACCCGCACTCTTTCTCCGCCACCAGTCCCGCGGCCCAACCAACTCACGCTCTAACGCACTGCCGTCTCTGCTTTCACTGTCGCGTGGACCCCGCCTGGTAGTACTTTCTCTTGCGATGGACCTCTGGGTCAGAGTAAATGACCAACGCCGCACGCCCTAGGGACGAGGTCCACCGCCGCGCAACAAACAACAAAGAAATCCGGAGGACGCTGAACCGCCTTGCGCTGCCAGTGATCTTCCCGAATTATCGCCCAAGATCCACGCACTGCTCGACCAACCCCTCCCCTGATTTTCTCGCTGCCAGTCCGGATTGTGGGGAGGGTACCTAACAGCTTTGCCGCCGACCGCGGAACTGTACCCCAGGGAGCTTGAGAAATCACCCCGTGATCGACCTTCTGGCGCTATATAAACGAAGTCGGGGTTCCGTTCTTCCCCTTCATATCCTCCTGACCGCGCCACCAAGTGCACGTGGGAGAGAATGCATCGGTGCGGGATGTGGTGTTGCACCGTCACGAATCTCCTATCCTGGTGTCACTCTACGCCCAGGATTAGGCCCACGGCCTGCATTGGGTCGCTGGGGGATCACCCGCGGTAGTTCCTGCCGAGATCGATTGTGGGACAACCACTAATTTCTCATCGGAGCATCACCATTGCCACTCACCGTGGTTGGCCCTCTCTCCATTTCCACCACCGGTATGTACCCCTCGGTTGAGTTCGCCATCATCTCCGCTTTGTGTAGCGTTCATCTAATCTAAGTTTGGACATTGGAATCGTCTCTCGGCACGCGCTTGCCAAGGCACCGCTGTACCCGAGTGTCACACCCGGCTTTAAGGAACAAAGCCAGGTGCATCTCATACATGCGCCAAGAAGACCACACATATAATAACAGAGTGTATAGAGATAAATGTCACAAAACATCAGAGTATTTATTACATAGCGGAAGACTTATTACAAAATAAAATAATAAAGATGAAACGAACTAAGGATCGTCGGCGCCAATGCCAACTGAGAAACGCCACCTAGATCAGATCATACTCCTCGCCTTGTGGCTCCTCCTGAACCACCTGCTCTTCTCCTGTGTGGGGTGTGAGACAGCAAGGGTGAGCTCACACATGATCATAGCTCAACAAGTTGTGGGGAACCAGTGGACATAAACTCATAAAGGTGTGAGTTCATGTGATGTGTAAGGCTAATCAATGACAGGGGTTAAAGCTGAGCATTGCTTTTAAGTAGTTGGTCAAACTTTTATTAGCAGTTACTAAGTGTAAGTAAATACCAAACCATAAGTAAAGTAATAGAACAAAATTAATAACAAACCCATGCATATGCGAATGACAAATTGAATTTAAGTTCCATAATTTAAACATTAGAGAGTCCTGAGCTGCTCATGACCGCGAGCACGGCTAGTATACCAGTTTTACACTCTGCAGAGGTTGTACCCTTTACCCACAAGTCATGTTACCCATCTGCCAAGGGGTCGCAACTCCCATACACCTCTACCTAGGAAGCGCGGCAGGGCAACACTACGAGGCCTTTACAAAGTTCCACTAGCTTCCGAAAACCCGCTACAGTTTATGGGAAGAGCACTTGCAAGAATCCCCCGTCTGACCGCCATCGCAGCTAAATCAACCCGAGAACCTCCTTGCATGCAACTCCCCTACTGCCCTTGCCCCTTTCGGGTAAGGTAGTCTTCCACTAGCTTTCCTAATTAGTCAGCCAAGGGCGTCCCATTAAACCCTTGTGGTGGCACGTGGTTCTCAAGTTAAGCTCTATGTTCTAATTAACATTAATGAACTTGACATGAACATAAATAGAATAACAAGAATAATTGGAACATAGATATAATAAATGATTATCCCAAAACCATGTAAAGCAATAGCAAACTACCCAAGTGATTCAGGGGTAAACAAGGTAATGAGATAAACAATCTAGGATGACCTATCGGGTCCCATCAAAATTAACCTATGCACGAATAAGTGATATTAAAGAACATTATTGGGTAAAAAGTTGTCAAGGGCACAACTTGCCTTCAATGAGCTCCTGCTCAGCTACTTCAACCTGCTGCTCACTAGGATCCTCGGTCACGGGCTCTTCTACTCGCCACAATACAAACAAGCACAGTATATATAGCAAATTAACATCACACCAAACATGTAAACAAAATACACAGAAATATTCTACACATTAAAATAAAATTCTAGGAACTGGAATCATAATTTTTGGAGTTATAGAATTTAAGTTATGAATTTTCAAAGGTTTTATGTGCTTAAAATAGGATTAAGTGTGGGATTAATTTTCTTACTGTTGTCATGATAAAATAGAGACACTAAGTGCTAGAGAATGAAATTACAAAATTTTAGAAACTGGAATGGAGTAATTTGGATTAAAAATGGATTTTCTATGAATTTATTAAGTTCTAGTAATTATTTTCATTTTAAAAATCCATTTATAATTCAATTTCTCTGGTTTTATAATGTTCTAGACTGGGCCTCGTTTTCTGTGAAGCGCAGGGGGCTCGGTGCAAGTTTCCTAAGACACAGTGAACAGGGTCCCAGGACGGCGGGTTTATTTATTACTTCCTAGGGGGCTCTTTTGCAAAAGCGTGGCCAAAGAGGTATGGATGAATCCTGGCCGTTGGATCCAAGGCGTACGCACCATATAAGATCCCACTGCACACGCGTCGGCGGATAACTAGAACCACCAGATCAAAATCCAACGATGGAGGTTCACTTTTGCCCTAAACCCGATCCTGATCGTTCGACCAAGACCAACAGACCAGATTGCTCGCAGCGAAGGGGTACGCGGCTGACTAATCCCGACCGTCGAACGCCAGATCAAGGGTTCCCAGCTAACTCCCCTATCTCCGGACATTCCGATGGCGGCGCCGCTCCCGGTGTACGGTGGCGCCATCACCGGTGCATGCAATCCACGCCACCGTGCACTAATGCTCCCACCCGAGACGTTCTACGCGCAGCAGAGGATGATTCAAATACAAGGGAAGGACTTACAGGGGGAGGAACATGCACAAGACGCCTGACCACGGTGAGGCTCGCGTCCGCGGCGGCGGAGAAGTACGACAAGCCACCACTTGCCCACAGTGGTGTCCAACTTGAATTGGGGGCGCAGACAGGTTTACGCAGGCGACGACGAACCCCCCGACCTAACACTGAGGGCAGGCGACACGGTATAACGAGATTCACCGGCGGCGGCGGAATTCCCGTCACCCAGCTAATGGCGCGCGACGGCTGCGATTGGCTACGGTGTCCGGGTCCGCGTGAAAGGATGGAAGAGAGGAGGAACGGGTCGCGGGGAGGGTACTTGTAGACCCGCGATGCCGAGTCCGCAGCTGGGCCAGGTACACCGGTCGTGCGAGATCCCCGCCCGCGCCACCGCTGGACGCGGTGTGGTCGTTCGTGGGGAAACCGCATCTGACAAGTGGGCCTGGACCGCAGTGTCCCAGACAACCGCCCACGAGAGGTAAACGTGGAAGGGGACTGACCCAGTGGACCCAGTTGTCGGCGCCACAATGATGAAGGTGGACCGCGCACGAAGTCACCTGGTGGGCCGAATGCGGTAAACCGGCCCAGGTAGGCTTCTTTCTCTTTTCTTTTGTTTTTTCTTTTATTTTCACTTTTAAATCTCCATTTTGAATTCAAACTTGTTTGTGAGCTTCATACCTGAGTTAAATGCCTAGATTAAAATATTAGTAGGAACAAAATGTATTATTTCATATATTTATTTTCCTCTATTTTGTATAATCTTTTCCTTCTCTCTTTTCTTAATTCTAGGATTATTTTAGGATTTAAATCCCCATCTGGATATTTAACTTATTTCTTTTTACATTATTATAATATTGTCACAAAAATGCACACACAAATAAAATATTCAGCATGATGCAATGATTTAGTAGCATATTTTTTATTAATTGTTTTTGGGCATGGTGTTCACATATGATGATGCATAAAGATCAAACTCACATAAAGAGAAATTGTTTCTCTATTGGTATTATTTCTAGCAAATTACAAAGTGGGTGTTACACCGAGGGTTGTGTTTCACTGGGTCGGCGTCAAGGGGAAGATGACAGCGTGGTGACCATTGGTCTAAAATGAACGGCTGTGATCAAACGCTGCGTAGCGATTCGGCTGGATCGTTTGGGACCGTGGATCGTGGGATAGAGGGATAAGATTAGACCGGGGTGTAACCCTTCAGTCATGGGATCTGGGCCGTTGATCTTATATTAGATGGATCAAGTTTTGTACTGGTTCGTGGTGGCCGGATTTCTAATCTAGGCCCTTGGGTCTCGATCGGATGGCTCAGAATCCATCTTACCCCTTCGGCTATGCTAATTTTCTAAAGCGCCCTCGGCTTATTCAAGAATCAACCCACCATCCACGCGGGGTGAATATGAGTCTTGGGAGAAATTGCGAGTTAGCCCCTGATCTCTTAATAAGAAATAATGTGCCCAGTCCAGAAGCCTGAGGAAATTCAGAATTTATTTTAGAAAATAATTTTTAATACAAAAACAATACTAAAAACATGTGAAATTCATATTTAATTCATTTTAGCTCCAAATTGATTCATTCCAGTTGCAATAATTTTGTTTTAATATTATCTATCACCTAGTATCTCTATTTAGCGATGAAACTTAGATTAAAATTGTTCACTTGAATTAGTCTATACCAGGCATTAAATAACTCTAGAAAATTCATAACTCAATAACCGTAACTCCGTTTTGATCCATTCTAGTTGCATTAGTCTTACAATAATATTTATTATCATCTGGTAACTTTGTTTTGTCATGAAATATAGGTTAAAATGTTGCACTTAGTCTATTCTATACTTAACCACGTGAATCTTCGAAAACCTTAACTTCATAACTGTAACCTCGAATTCAGCGGTTCTCAATCCCATGATCTCGTAGCGACGCGTAGATTATTGTTATTCAGTTTGTTCTTATGTTTGGTGTGATGTTAATTTTGCCTATACCATGTCTGTTTGTATTGCTACGACTAGTAGCGAGGTTACGAGTCATCTGAAGATCATCCTAGTACCTAGAATCTCAAGTCCCAGGCAAGTTGTGCCCTTGATCACTTCTTTTTACCTAGTCATGTTCTGATTAATCATAATGATCTGCATAGGTTAATTCTGATGGGACCCAATAGGTTACCCTAGTTTGACTATCTTTATACCTTGTTTACCATTGAATCTTTGGGTAGTACCTGTTATTGCTTTATGTGGTTTTGGGTATAGAGATACATTTTATTCATGATTATACTTTTATTACCAGTTATTATTTACTGTTGATGTTAAGATCATTATGTTAATTGGAACATGGAGAACCACCCGGGAAAACAGTGCTACCACAAGGGTGGAATGGGACGCTTTTGGCTAACTAATTAGGAAAGCAAATGGAGGACTACCTTACTCGATAGGGGCAAGAGCAGTATGGGAGTGGTCAGTGTAGGGAGGTCCTTGGGTTGATTTTGCTGTGATGGCGGTCAGGCGAGGGATCCCTGCACTGGAGCTTCCTATAAACTGTTGCGAGTTTTCTGAAGGTAGTGGAACTTTGTAAAGGCCTCGTAGTGTTGCCCTGCCTCGCCTCCTCGGTAGAGGTGTATGGGATTGGCCGTCTCTTGGCAGATGGGTGACATGACTTGAGGTCACATGATTGCAACCTCTACAGAGTGTAAAACTGGTATACTAGCCATGCTCACGGTCATGAGCAGCTCGGACACTCACATGATTAATTTATGGAACTAAATTCAATTTGTCATATGCATTGCATTGAAGGTGTTGTTATCACTTTTGTTCTACTACTTAATTGGGTCGGTATTTACTTATACATAGTAATTGTTAATAAAATTTTGGCCAACTTTAAAAGCATTGCTCAGCTTCAACCCTCTTCTTTGGTAAGCCTTACACTTCACGTGAGCTCCCACCTTTGGCGAGTTCATGCACATTATTCTCCACAACTTGTTGAGCGATGAATGTATATGAGCTCACTCTTGCTGTCTCACACCCCCCAACAGGTCAAGAACATGTACCGCAGGATGAGGCGTATGGAGGATGCCGCGTTGTGTTCATGAGAGGTCTAGGCCGTCGTCTCCCAGTCAACTTTGGGTTGCTAGACCGTTGTCTACTTATAATGTAATTATTTATTTATTTTGTTCAGAACTCCTATTATATAGTAAAGATGTGACAATCGATCCTGTGCCATGATTCATCATATGTGTGAGACTTGGTCCCAGCACACCTGGTGATTATGTTCATGCCCGGGTCTTGGTGCCCCGAAACCCGGGTGTGACATTTAAGAAGCTGCATAAGAATTCGGCTGAAGCGGTGAAAGAACTAGTAAAATTTGATGAAATGATAGGTCTTGGAGGAAAGGGCACAAACAGTAACAGTGAAATGGTTGTGATAAGCGATGAGAGGCCTACAATTTTTGGATCTCATTGTCATGAAAAACATCCCAAACAGTATTGAAGAGGTATGTTCTACTCTTCAGTTAGCTTTATGTTAGAAAGAGCCTTGCATGTAAGTAACATTTTTCCATTGGAGATCACAAGTCTTAGAAAGTGATGGGATACAAAGATGGTGAGAGCACCTAGAGGGGGGTGAATAGGTGATCCTGTAAAACTTGAAACTTAGTGCCACAAAAACTTGATTAGGAGTTAGCACAATAAGGCCAAGTGGCTAGAGAGGAGTCTTAGCAAAACACAATAACCACAAAGAGATCAACACAGAGATGGCACAGTGGTTTATCCCGTGGTTCGGCCAAGTCCAATACTTGCCTACTCCACGTTGTGGCGTCCCAACGGATGAGGGTTGCACTCAACCCCTCTCAAGCGGTCCAAAGACCCACTTGAATACCATGGTGTTTTTCTTTCACTTTACTATATCCCGCTTGCGAGGAATCTCCACAACTTGGAGCCTCTCGCCCTTACAAAGATGTTCACAAAGAATCACGGAAGTAAGGTTGGGAGGAGCAACGCACACAAGACACAAAATCAGAGCAACAACACGCACACAAGTCACAACACGAGCTCTCAACACAACCCGAAAAGTACACTACTCAAATGGAGCTCTAGTTGCTATCACAAAGAATCGAATGCGTGGAATTGAAGTCTTGGTGCTTAGGAATGCTTAGAGAATGCTTAGTGTGTTCCTCCATGCGCCTAGGGGTCCCTTTTATAACCCCAAGGCAGCTAGGAGCCGTTGAGAGCATTCCAGGAAGGCAATTCTTGCCTTCTGTCGCCTGGCACACCGGACAGTCCGGTGCACCACCGGACACTGTCCGGTGCGGATTTCTTTCCTTCTGTGGCGCAGCCGACCGTTGAAGATCCAGAGCCGTTGGCGCACCGGACACTGTTCGGTGCACACTGGACAGTCCGGTGCCCCCTTCTGACAGTTGGCTCGCCACGCGTCGCGCACGGATTACTCGGCCGACCGTTGGCCCGGCTGACCGTTGGCTCACCGGACAGTCCGGTGCACCACCGGACAGTCCGGTAATTTATAGTCGTACGCCGTTAATTGCTTGCCGAGAGCGATGACTTCGCCTGTGAATGGCTCACCGGACAGTCTGATGCACCACCGAACAGTCCGGTGATTTATAGTCGTAAGTCGTTGATCGCTTCCTGAGAGCAGCCAGTTGACAGTCGCCAGCCTAGCGCACCGGACACTGTCCGGTGCACCACCGGACAGTCCGGTGCACCCAGACTGAGCAGAGTCTTGGCTGCATAGCCAAGTCTTTTCCAAATTCGTCTTTTCCTGTTTCTAACACTTAGACACAATACATTAGTCTCTAAAACAATGTACTAAGTCTTAGAAACATACCTTTACTCTTGATTTGCACTTTGTCCACCAATTGGCATAGATTAACACTTAAGCACTTATGTTGGCACTCAATCACCAAAGTACTTAGAAATGGCCCAAAGACACATTTCCCTTTCAATCTCCCCCTTTTTGGTGATTTATGCCAACACAACAGAAAGCAACTAAAGAAGTGCAACATCAATGCAAATGAGAACACAAATTTGTTTTGATTCAAATTTGGCATATTTGGATCATTCTTTGCCACCACTTGGTTTTGTTTTTGCAAATTAACCTCAAATTCCTATCTCTAAGTCAAACACACTTGTTGAGACATAAAGAGAGTTGATCCAAGAGAAATTGATCAAAGATTTCAAAAACTCCCCCTTTTTCCCATAATCAACTATTCTCCCCACAAGAAGCCAACTTTTGACAAAAGAGACAACAAGAGAGTTTTGACAAACCAAAAGCTCTATTCTACTATTTTCAAAATTCTTAAGTGGTAGCTGATCCATTTATTGCTTTGGCCTTATTTTCTCCCCCTTTGGCATCAAGCACCAAAACGAGATCAATCTTGGCCCCTAAATCCCATTGCCTCACCAAAAACTTCAAATAAGAGTACCAAGGCAATAAGGATATTGAGATGGACTTGGAGTAAGTTACCCTCTCATCAGAGTGCAGTGGAAGTCTTGCATGGTCCAAGTCCACCTTTCCCTTTCAATCCATCTTTGAGACTAAATCAAGCAAACTCAAGCACACGGTTAGTCTCAAAGGGTCAAGTTGTAGCACATCTCCCCCTAAATATGTGCATCACTCACACATGGACTTTTGAGGTCCGGGGAATGTTTGTACAACTTGAGCACCATAAATAAACAAAATGCATAAGGGAACATGATCAAAGCGTAATACACATGTATGCTACACATCAATCCAAGTTCCATGAATCTAAGACATTTAGCTCACTATGCAGCCTGCAAAAGGTCTTCTCATCTAAAGGCTTGGTAAAGATATCGGCTAGCTGGTTCTCGGTGCTGATATAAAACACTTCGATATCTCCCTTTTGTTGGTGGTCTCTCAAAAAGTGATGCCGGATGTCAATGTGCTTTGTGCGGCTGTGCTCAACAGGATTGTCCGCTATGCGGATAGCACTCTCATTGTCACATAGGAGTGGGACTTTGCTCAGATTGTAGCCAAAGTCCCTGAGGGTTTGTCTCATCCAAAGTAGTTGCGCGCAACACTGTCCTGCGGCAACATACTCGGCCTCAGCGGTGGATAGGGCAACGGAAGTTTGTTTCTTAGAACTCCATGACACCAGGGACCTTCCTAATAATTGGCACGTCCCCGATGTACACTTCCTATCGACCTTACATCCAGCATAATCGGAGTCTGAATATCCAATCAAGTCAAAGGTAGACCCCGTTGGATACCAGATCCCGAAGCAAGGCGTAGCGACTAAATATCTAAGAATTCGCTTCACGGCCACTAAGTGATATTCCCTTGGATCGGATTGAAATCTAGCACACATGCATACACTAAGCATAATATCCGGTCTACTAGCGCATAAATAAAGCAAAGAACCTATCATGGATCGGTATGCTTTTTGATCAACGGACTTACCTCCTTTGTTGAGGTCGACGTGTCCGTCAGTTCCCATCGGAGTCTTTGCGAGCTTGGCGTCCTTCATCCCAAACCGCGTTAGCAAGACTTGCGTGTACTTCGTTTGGGAGATGAAGGTGTCGTCCTTGAGTTGCTTCACTTGGAACCCAAGGAAGTAGTTCAACTCGCCCATCATCGACATCTCAAACTTCTGAGTCATCACCCTGCTAAACTCTTCACAAGACTTTTGGTTAGTAGAACCAAATATTATGTCATCGACATAAATTTGGCACACAAATAAGTCACCATCACAAGTCTTAGTGAATAAAGTTGGATCGGCTTTCCCAACCTTGAAAGCATTAGCAATTAAAAAGTCTCTAAGGCATTCATACCATGCTCTTGGGGCTTGCTTAAGTCCATAGAGCGCCTTAGAGAGCTTACATACGTGGTCGGGGTACCGTTCATCCTCGAAGCCAGGGGGTTGCTCCACGTACACCTCCTCCTTGATTGGCCCGTTGAGGAAAGCAATCTTCACATCCATTGGAACAACCTGAAAGAATGATGAGCGGCATATGCTAGCAAAATACGAATGGACTCTAGCCTAGCCATAGGAGCAAAAGTCTCCTCAAAGTCCAAACCTGCGACTTGGGCATAACCTTTTGCCACAAGTCGAGCCTTGTTCCTTGTCACCACCCCGTGCTCGTCTTGTTTGTTGCGGAACACCCACTTGGTTCCCACAACATTTTGCTTGGGACGAGGCACCAGTGTCCAAACTTCATTTCTCTTGAAATTGTTGAGCTCTTCTTGCATGGCCAACACCCAGTCCGGATCTAGCAAGGCTTCTTCTACCCTGAAAGGCTCAATAGAAGAGACAAAGGAGTAATGCTCACAAAAATTAACTAATCTAGAACGAGTGGTTAGTCCCTTGCTAATGTCACCCAAAATTTGGTCGACGGGGTGATTCCTTTGAATCGTCGCTCGAACTTGGGTTAGAGGTGCCGGTTGTGCTTCTTCCTCCATCACATGATCATCTTGTGCTCCCCCTTGATCACACGCCTCTTCTTGATGAACCTGTTCATCGTCTTGAGTTGGGGGATGCACCATTGTTGAGGAAGAAGGTTGATCTTGCTCCTTGAGTTCCTGCGGTCGCACGTCTCCAATCGCCATGGTGCGTATTGCGGCCGTTGGAACGTCTTCTTTATCTACATCGTCAAGATCAACAACTTGCTCTCTTGGAGAGCCATTAGTCTCATCAAATACAATGTCGCTAGAGACTTCAACCAAACCTAATGATTTGTTGAAGACTCTATACGCCTTTGTATTTGAGTCATAACCTAACAAAAACCCTTCTACAGCTTTGGGAGCAAACTTAGAATTTCTACCTTTCTTCACTAGAATATAGCATTTGCTCTCAAATACACGAAAGTAAGACACATTGGGTTTGTTACCGGTTAGAAGCTCATACGAAGTCTTCTTGAGGAGGCGGTGAAGGTAGACCCGGTTGATGGCGTGGCAAGCCATGTTCACGGCTTCCGACCAAAACCGCTCGGGGGTCTTGAACTCTCCAAGCATCGTCCTCGCCATGTCTATGAGCGTCCTGTTCTTCCTCTCTACCACACCATTTTGCTGTGGTGTGTAGGGAGCGAAGAACTCGTGCTTGATCCCTTCCTCCTCAAGGTACTCCTCCACTTGAAGGTTCTTGAACTTGGACCCGTTGTCGCTTCTTATCTTCTTCACCGTGAGCTCAAACTCATTTTGAGCCCTCCTTAGGAAGCGCTTGAGGGTCCCTTGGGTTTCAGATTTATCCTGCAAAAAGAATACCCAAGTGAAGCGAGAAAAATCATCAACTATAACAAGACCATACTTACTTCCTCTTATGCTTAGATAGGCGACGGGTCCGAAGAGGTCCATATGAAGCAACTCCAAAGGTCTTGATGTGGTCATCACATTTTTGGTATGATGAGAGCTTCCCACCTGTTTACCTGCTTGACAAGCTACACAAGGTCTATCTTTTTCGAAAGTTACATTAGTTAGACCTATCACGTGTTCTCCCTTTAGAAGCTTGTGAAGGTTCTTCATCCCCACATGAGCTAAACGGCGATGCCACAGCCAGCCCATGCTAGTCTTAGGAATTAAGCATGCATCTAGACTGGCCTCCTCTTTTGCAAAGTCAACTAAATAGAGTTTGTCGTCTAATACATCCTTAAAAGCTAATGAACCATCACTTCTTCTAAAGACAAACACATCTACATTTGTGAATAAACAATTATATCCCATATTGCATAATTGACTAACGGATAACAAATTATATCCAAGCGACTCAACTAAAAATACATTAGAAATGGAGTGCTCGGATGAAATAGCAATCTTTCCTAACCCTTTCACCTTGCCTTGATTCCCGTCACCGAATATGATTGAGTCTTGGGAATCTTTGTTCTTGACGTAGAAGAGAACATCTTCTTCTCCCCCGTCATGTGGTTTGTGCATCCGCTGTCGATAATCCAGCTTGATCCCCCGGATGCATAAACCTGCAAGGCAAATTTAGGCTTGGGTCTTAGGTACCCAACTCTTGTTGGGTCCTACAAGGTTAGTCACAATGGTCTTAGGGACCCAAATGCAAGTTTTATCTCCCTTGCATCTTGCCCCTAACTTTCTAGCAATCACCTTCTTATCCTTTCTACAAATAGCAAAGGAAGCATTGCAAGTATGAAAAATTGTAGAAGGTTCATTGTTTACTTTTCTAGGAACATGAACAACATTTCTTCTAGGCATAGCATTTTTCCTAGCCAAATTTCTATCATTCATAATAGAAGAACTAGAAGCAAACATGGCATGAGAATCAAAAGCATCATAACTTCTATAAGCATTCCTAGAATGTCTCCTATCATGATACATGAAAGCATGGTTCTTTTGAGTACTACTAGCCATAGGGGCCTTCCCTTTCTCCTTGGCGGAGATGGAAGCCTTATGGCTTGTTAAGTTCTTGACTTCCCTCTTGAAGCCAAGACCATCCTTAATTGAGGGGTGTCTACCAATCGTGTAGGCATCCCTTGCAAATTTTATTTTGTCAAATTCACTCTTGCTAGTCTTAAGTTGGGCATTAAGACTAGCCACTTTATCATTCAATTTAGAAATTGAAACTAGGTGTTCACTACAAGCATCAACATTAAAATCTTTACACCTATTGCAAATTGCAACATGTTCTACACAAGATGTTGATTTATTAGCTATTTCTAACTTAGCATTCAAATCATCATTTATGCTCTTTAAGCTAGAAATAGAGTCATGGCATGTAGACAATTCACAAGAGAGCATTTCATTCCTTTTAATTTCTAAAGCAAGGGATTTTTGTGCCTCTACAAACTTATCATGTTCTTCATACAAAAGATCCTCTTGCTTTTCTAATAACCTATTCTTATTATTCAAGGCATCAATTAATTCATTAATCTTATCAACCTTAGTTCTATCTAGGCCCTTGAATAAACATGAATAGTCTATTTCATCATCGCTAGATTCTTCATCACTTGAGGAAGCGTAAGTACTAGTATCATGAGTGCTTACCTTCTTTTCCCTTGCCATGAGGCAGTTGTGATGCTCGTTGGGGAAGAGGAACGATTTGTTGAAGGCGGTGGCGGCGAATCCTTCATTGTCAGAGTCGGACGACAAACAATCCGAGTCCCACTCCTTGCCAAGGTGTCCTCGCCCTTAGCCTTCTTGTAAGTCTTCTTCTTTTCCCTCTTGTTCCCTTGTTCCTGGTCACTATCATTATCGGGACAATTAGCGATAAAATGACCAATCTTACCACATTTGAAGCATGAGCGCTTCCCCTTTGTCTTGTTCTTGTTGGGATGCCCCTTGCGACCCTTTAGCGCCGTCTTGAAATGCTTGATGATGAGGGTCATTTCTTCATCATTAAGCCCGGCCGCCTCAACTTGCGCCACCTTGCTAGGTAGCGCCTCCTTGCTCCTCGTTGCTTTGAGAGCAATGGTTTGAGGCTCTTGGATTGGGCCATTCGACGCATCATCAACGTATCTAGCCTCCTTGATCATCATCCGCCCGCTTACGAACTTTCCAAGTATCTCCTCGGGCGACATCTTAGTGTACCTAGGATTCTCACGAATATTGTTCACAAGATGTGGATCGAGGACAGTAAAAGACCTTAGCATTAGGCGGACGACGTCGTGGTCCGTCCATCGCGTGCTTCCATAGCTCCTTATTTTGTTGACGAGGGTCTTGAGCCAGTTGTACGTTTGGGTTGGCTCCTCGCCCCTGATCATTGCGAATCTCCCAAGTTCGCCCTCCACCAACTCCATCTTGGTGAGCATGGTGACGTCGTTCCCCTCATGTGAGATCTTGAGGGTGTCCCAAATCTGCTTGGCGTTATCCAAGCCGCTCACCTTATGGTATTCGTCCCTGCACAATGAAGCTAGAAGAACAGTAGTGGCTTGTGTATTTTTGTGAATTTGCTCATTAATGAACATGGGACTATCAGTACTATCAAATTTCATTCCACTCTCTACTATCTCCCATATGCTTGGATGGAGAGAGAACAAGTGACTACGCATTTTGTGACTCCAAAATCCGTAGTCCTCTCCATCAAAGTGAGGAGGTTTACCAAGTGGAATGGAGAGTAAATGAGCATTGGTACTTTGCGGAATACGAGAGTAATCAAAAGAAAAGTTCGAATTGACCATTTTCTTTTTCTCGTAGTCGTTGTCGTCGTTGTCCTTTTGGGAAGAAGAGGACTCATCGCTGTCATCGTAGTAGATGATCTCCTTGATGCACCTCGTTTTCTTCTTCTTCCCGTCTTTTCTTTTGTAGCCCGACCCCGAGTCAGTAGGCTTGTCATCCTTTGGATCATTGACGAAGGACTCCTTCTCCTTATCATTGACCACCATCCCCTTGCCCTTAGGATCCATCTCTTCGGGCGATTAGTCCCTTTCTTGAAAAGAACGGCTCCGATACCAATTGAGAGCACCTAGAGGGGGGGGGGTGAATAGGTGATCCTGTAAAACTTGAAACTTAGTGCCACAAAAACTTGATTAGGAGTTAGCACAATAAGGCCAAGTGGCTAGAGAGGAGTCTTAGCAAAACACAATAACCACAAAGAGATCAACACAGAGATGGCACAGTGGTTTATCCCGTGGTTCGGCCAAGTCCAATACTTGCCTACTCCACGTTGTGGCGTCCCAACGGACGAGGGTTGCACTCAACCCCTCTCAAGCGGTCCAAAGACCCACTTGAATATCACGGTGTTTTTTCTTTCACTTTACTATATCCCGCTTGCGAGGAATCTCCACAACTTGGAGCCTCTCGCCCTTACAAAGATGTTCACAAAGAATCACGGAAGTAAGGTTGGGAGGAGCAACGCACACAAGACACAAAATCAGAGCAACAACACGCACACAAGTCACAACACGAGCTCTCAACACAACCCGAAAAGTACACTACTCAAATGGAGCTCTAGTTGCTATCACAAAGAATCGAATGCGTGGAATTGAAGTCTTGGTGCTTAGGAATGCTTAGAGAATGCTTAGTGTGTTCCTCCATGCGCCTAGGGGTCCCTTTTATAGCCCCAAGGCAGCTAGGAGCCGTTGAGAGCATTCCAGGAAGGCAATTCTTGCCTTCTATCGCCTCGCGCACCGGACAGTCCGGTGCACCACCGGACACTGTCCGGTGCGGATTTCTTTCCTTCTGTGGCACAGCCGACCGTTGAAGATCCAGAGCCGTTGGCGCACCGGACACTGTCCGGTGCACACCGGACAGTCCGGTGCCCCCTTCTGATCGTTGGCTCGCCACGCGTCGCGCACGGATTACTCGGCCGACCGTTGGCCCGGCTGACCATTGGCTCACCGGACAGTCTGGTGCACCACCGGACAGTCCGGTGATTTATAGTCGTACGCCGTTAATTGCTTCCTGAGAGCGATGACTTCGCCTGTGAATGGCTCACCAGACAGTCCGATGCACCACCGGACAGTTCGGTGATTTATAGTCGTACGCCGTTGATCGCTTCCCGAGTGCAGCCAGTTGACAGTCGCCAGCCTGGCGCACCGGACACTGTCCGGTGCACCACCGGACAGTCCGGTGCACCCAGACTGAGCAGAGTCTTGGCTGCATAGCCAAGTCTTTTCCAAATTCGTCTTTTCCTGTTTCTAACACTTAGACACAATACATTAGTCTCTAAAACAATGTACTAAGTCTTAGAAACATACCTTTACTCTTGATTTGCACTTTGTCCATCAATTGGCATAGATTAACACTTAAGCACTTGTGTTGGCACTCAATCACCAAAATACTTAGAAATGGCCCAAAGGCACATTTCCCTTTCAGATGAGATATTATTTTTTGATGGGGAAATGATGGACATTCTTCAATTCGGCTACTTTGATTTCATAGGCCCCGTTTGGATCCTTGTAATTGAGTTCCATTCTAATAATCATAATTTAGCCATAGATCAATTAAGCTAATATGGTTTGATACAGAATATGTTTGTATACTACTATTAGCCAAAAATGTGTTATAAGTTGCAGATTAGAAACATATACTAGTGATACATAAAATCAATCCCCCTCATCCTTTGAATTTGGGATATACTTATATCTAAACTTTGGAAAGCGGTGGAATGTCAAATTCCAAACCAAATAAACTATTCTATTAAGTAAATTCAAATTCCTTCAAAATGAAGGGATCCAAACGGCCCCTTAGAGGGTTACTTCGTTTCGGTGTCCGCAAATGTTCTAATTGCGAATTTTCTGCTCTGTGGTTTGTTGAACTTTTGTAGTCATACATAATGACTCCATATAAAGATTCTGATGATGAGGATTTCAAACATAAAGAAGAATCAAGGCATGGATGGAAATTGGTTCCTTCATGGGCTCGGTATGTGTCTACCTTTCAGTTCCAGAATCTCTTAATAACATAGATGTTGTTCTTTATGTTTTCGTCCTCTGTAAGGAGGCTCTTGTATATGAGCTGTTTTCTGGCCCCATGACCTTCTTTCTTCTTAATATATTGAGGCGTAGTCCTCCTGCGTTTTTGAGAGGAAAAAAAGCTCAGGCCACAACAGAGCTTCCTTTGTACAATCCTTGTTGTTGAGCTCAGCGTGGGTGTGGGTGTGGGTGGGGGTGGGTGAGGGGTTTAATAATGACTATCGAATGCAACAGAGAAACTCAAGGCCTCTCAATAATGCCCATTTTTCGTTTTATCATTTGATTTTCCCTGTTTTTCCCTTGAGAGGTTGCTAATACTTGGTTTCTTCTCGAAATTGCAGGGGAGAAAACTTGGAAAAAATCTTATTATCTAATTATGCTTTGGGCCCTAAAGAAATCTTTGCATGAAAATGCTCCTCTAATCTCTCTGAAAGTAACCCACCATCCATTACTATCCTTATGAATTAAATTCACCCTAGTAGTTGCAAACACTTACTTTCTTGTTATTTGCATCTTGTCCTGTTCACATTCCGCAGCGTGGTTTCAAATGATTTTCTTTCTTAGTTCGAAAATGGACCATTTTTTGAACTATTGGCTGTATGCTGCTGCCTTTCGTCAGACATTGTCATTTGGCTTCTGTCAGCAGTATGTATGAGAACATTGTTGTGCCATTAGGCAACTGCGGCAACGATCGTTGTTGTACATAGTTTAGATTATTTCACAAAGGCTTTTGCTTTGTCGCATTGTTCTCTAACCAGTTAGCTGACAAGAGTAGTGATCTTGTCTAGGCATTGTGCTCAAAGGAGCAACATGGCTGTTAAACCACTATTGTGTACATTATGTAATGCCGTGAATTGACTTACACATGAAAACATATAGATAACGGGTATTTTTACGCTTAGAAATGATGTCTTGCAATGTTGTGATGATTTGGATCGAGGATGCTGAAAGCATCTAGGCCCCTGGTTGGTTTTAGTGATTAATGACAACGTAATGTTATATGTGACTAACGTGTGTTTTGCAGAGACAAATGGTAAGTTAGGTCGCATTACAGGTAGAAGTACTACAACGGTAAAAACAATCTTGGAGATAAGAACTCGAAGCGATGGCTAAAACGACGAAACAAAAGGTGAAGGACTACGGAGTCTGAGTGTCAAGGAGATGTGGACACTCGTGATTTAGTTAGGTCTTTTATTCTCTTTTAGCCGTACTATAAAGAGGGGTTGTCAATGAGTAGTTTGACCAAGAGAGTTCTAGTGTAGTGTTGGTGCACATTGACACTCACATATAGTGCTAGGTGACACTCTAGAACATACACTCAAGTTAGAACGAAAACCGATTTGAAAAACAGCATATAAAAGAAAATAGGGTTTCTGGCCTTGGGGCACTGGATTGTCCGGTGCACCCTCTGCCAGATGGGGCCAAGGTGGCCCTGGGGAAGAGTTTTCCCCCAAAGAAACCCGAGAGCGCCAGTTTCAGAAATAAATTTTAGTGGCGCACCGGACAGTGCACCGGACAGTGCACCGGATACTGCACCGGACTGTTCGGTGTGCACCGGACAGTGTCTGTTCACTTTCCGGTGTGCCATCAGCCCAACGGCTAGTTGTCAGAACTAGCCGTTGGAGTCGACCGTTGGCGCACCGGACTGTCCGGTGCGCCCATGCGTAGAAAAGTGCTGGTAACGGCTAGTTGGTGGGTGAGGGCTATTTATACCCCCTCCACCCACCATATTCAATGTCTTGCTGCCCACATTAATTCCAGCACTTTGCTAGAGCATTGCAAGCACCAAAAGCCTAGTGAGGAGATTAGAGAATCTTAATCCCGCATTTGTTCCTCATTAGAGCTAGCGAGAGCCACCTAGAGCACACACTACTTGCATTAGGCTTCTCTTGGTCAAGCGAAAGTCTACGGCTTGTTACTCTTGGTGATCGGCATCACCTAGACGGCTTGGTGGCGTTGGGAGCTCGGTGATCACCGTGAAGATCTTGTTGGTGACCCGACTCAAGTTTGTAAGCGGTCTTGAGGGATCCACCGCGCCGGAGTGGCAAAGGATCATCTCGTAGTGAGCACTTGGTTCTTGCGAGGACCAAGGGGGAGCGATACCTTTGCGCGGGTGCTCCAACGAGGACTAGTGGAGAGTGCCGACTCTTCGATACCTCGAGAAAAATTGGAGGAGTCTTCTAAACCTTGCTTTACATTCCGCACTTAATTCAAGCACTTTACATTGTGTATTTGTTTAGAAAGTATTTGAAGTATTGTCTTAGCATTGTTGTAATTCTAGTATTATTTTCTTAAGTGCTAGTTGTTGGGGTGAAGTTGGGCTCTTGCTTAGCTCTTGCTTAGGTTTTAATTAGTGTTGATTTTTAGAAAAGCCCAATTCACCCCCCCTCTTGGGCATCGTGATCCTTTCAATTGGTATCAGAGCCTTGTTGCTCTTAGATTAGCTTAACCGCTAGAGTAACGATGTCCGGTGGGGATGGACCTCCTCCCGTTTTTGATGGTGACGATTTTCCATATTGGAAAATTCGTATGGAAGCATATTTAGAGGCTATAGACATTGGTGTCTACAAAACCGCCACACAAGGATTCCCCCAACCTAGAGATCCCACAAATCTTGTAGGTGATGAGTTTAATTATGAGAAATGGAATGCTAAGGCCAAAAACACCCTTTTTAGAGGCCTTTGCAAAGATGTGTTCAATAGAGTTAGAAATCATAAAAATGCTCATGATTTGTGGATGGACATTTGTGCTCTACATGAAGGAACTAGGAGTGAGCGTGAGGAGAGATATCACATTGCTATGAGAAAGTTGAATTCTTTTGAAATGCTTGCTAATGAAAATGCCAATGCTATGTACTCACGTCTCAATATTCTTGTAGAGGAAGTAAATGGATTGGGGCTTACTCAAATCTCACAACCGGATGTTGTGAGGAAGATTCTTAGTGTCCTCCCAATAGACAAATATGGACACATTGTCACTGTGCTACATCAAATGGATCTTTCAGTTACCACACCTACACAGATATTGGGAAAGATCAATGCTCATGAGATGTACATGCACATCAATGACAAAGATGAGTCATCTTCCAAGAGAAAGGATTTGGCTCTCAAAGAAAATCAAGAAAGAAAAGGAAAATCCAAAGTACAAATTGAGGAAGAATCCTCAAGTGATGATGACCTTGATGCTAACATTGCCTTGATGGTGAGGAAGACCACCAAGATGTTAAAGAAGCTCAACAGAGAAGGCATCAAATTTGATTCAAGAAAGAAGAAATTCTTTTCCAGCAAAAGAAAGCCCATTTCTGAGATGGATTGCTACAACTGTGGAGAGCTTGGTCATCTTGCTCATCAATGTACCAAGCCCAAGAAGGACAAGTTCAAGGGCAAGAAAGAAGATGACAACGATGATGAGAAAAAGGAAAAGAAATTCTCGGGTTGTTCTGGACACGGTCTAGAGCGGCTGCATCGTGCTGTCCATCTTCAAACAGGGGGACCTCATGGTCATCGCCAGCGCCGGTGACTCTCGGGTTGTTCTAGACACCGCATCCGATGACGGCGCCATCGCCGTCTAGCTCATCATCCATCTGAAGCTCAACCTGCCACGTAAGTCGCTACTGACCAGCCATGAATTCTTGTGCACTGGGACGACGGCCGTTGCTGACGTTATGTGAGTGTCCTCGAACAAGATGTATGTAGAGGAGTAGCACATCCGGTGGTGCAACGGCTAGGTGTACTACTGAAAGGAAAATGTGCCCTTGGGCCATTTCTATTATTGTTTTGGTGATTAGGTGCCCAACACATTGTTTTGAACTCATATGTGCTAAGTAGGTGATAAGTGCACACCAAAGGACAAGGTATGTTTCTAGACTTAGTAAATTATTTTTAGTCACTAACATGTTTATCTAAGTGCTAGAAACAGTGCCAAGAAAAGAAGAAAAGAATTGGAGAAAATATGGCTCAGGACAGCCAAAACCAGCACCAGCCTGGCACACCGGACTGTCCGGTGCCCCAGGCTAGCTTGGAGGTGAACTGGCCGCTCTCAGGAATCGGCGGGCGACGTGGCTAAAAATCACCGGACTGTCCGGTGGTGCACCGGACTGTCCGGTGAGTCTTCAGCGTCCGCGCCCAAGTCCTTCAGCGACGAACTCGTCACTCTCAGGAAAACCAAAAAGCGTCGTGGCTAAAAATCACCGGACTATCCGGTGAGTCAGAGCCGCCCGAGCCAACGGTCGGCAGCGGAATCAGCGGGCGACATGTGGCCCGCGCCAATGGTCGGTTGGGCACACGGGACTGCCTGGTGCGCCAATGGGACCACTGACCCAACGGTCGGATGCGCCAGATAAGGAAGGGAATCGAGCACCAGACAGCTACAGGTAGGGATGGCAACTGGTACATACCCGTCGGGTAGTGCCGTTCCATACCCGTACCCATCAAAAAAAACTTCTACCCGTCGGGTTACCCATATATGCTCGCGGGTATAAAATCCTACCCATACCCGTACCTGCGCGGGTAATTTTACCCGTCAGGTAACCCGTACCTGCTAGGAAAGTCTTAAATTCCAATATATCAATCACTCAAAACATTAAATAAACATAAAAAACAAGTGAAACTTCACATATAACAAATCATATGATTACATAACTTGGTAGCTAGACAAATGATAGCTAGAGAAGAGTTTTATTTTAGCTAAGATGGGCTATATTAGATTATTATAGTGGTATTGTTGTGGGTATATTCTACCCATGGGTAGATGGGTATCGGTAGTACCAACCCGTACCCATACCTGTTTACCCAACGGGTAGAGGATCTTGCCCTACATACCCGCGGGTAGAGAAATCATCACATACCTGCCTTCATATCGGGTAAAACCCGTCGGGTAGTCGGGTTTCGGGTACCCATTGCCATCTCTAGCTATAGGACCTGTCCGGTGGTGCACCGGACTGTCTAGTGTGCCACTCGATAGAAGGCAGGAATTGCCTTACAAGTTGATCTCTAACGGCTCCTAGCTGCCTTGGGGCTATAAAAGGGACCCCTAGGCGCATGGAGCAGTACACCAAGCATTAACTAAGCATCCTAAGACTCCCAGACTCCGCCTCCACGCAATTGATCGATTGTGTTAGTGATTTGAGCTCCGTTTGAGTTGTGAACTCTCTGTGCTGTGTTTTGAGCTCAAGTCTTGGCTTGTGTGCGTGTGTGTGCTGCGGATTTGAGTCTTGCGTGTGTTACTCTCTCTTAATTACTACTGTGCTTCTCTTGTGATAAACTTGTAAGGGCGAGAGGCTCTAATCTGTGGAGATTCCTCGCAAACGGGAGAAAGACTCTAAGGAAGATAGCCGTGGTACTGAAAGCTGATCATTGGATCACTTGAGAGGGATTAAGTGCAATCCTTGACCGAAGGAGGTCACCACAACGTGGAAGTAGGCATTGGCCGAACCATGGGATAAATCACTGTCTTATGTTCATCTTATTTTGTGAGTGGCTTTCTTCTAAAGTTCACACTCTAGCAACTTGGTTTTAATCGCACTAACATTTCATAACCAAGTATTGGCTATTTAGTGTTGAATTTTGTAGGATCACCTATTCACCCCCCTCTATGTGCTCTCAACTACCTCGCTGATGAGTCCGGGGTGCACTTCGTTTGGCAGCCCAGCCAAAAGTCATTGGTACTCGTCATGTCGCGCACGTTCGATGACTACTATATCAAGGACTGTGGCATCATCTTGGCGCCAGAGGTGACGCAGAGGAGGACCGACAAGAATGACCACTTGCCATCGTCGGGGTAGCTTTTGTGTCGGTCTGCCTTTAATTCTCTTAGCAAACACACACACTTGCCTTTTTGTTTAAGCAAACGTGTATGGTGGTGCATGCCTGATGACTGACGATGTACGAGGGAACTTCTACCGGCAGGTGTGGCACGTGCTCTCCAATGATGAGACCATGCAAATCGTGGTATATATCGAAGACTGCATGATACTGATGGTTGCAATGTAGTAGTGAAATAACTAAATTAAAATAACAAAATTTATGTATAGCTAGAATCACAAATGGATTATGAAACATTTTCTTATAACAATATAAGACACATTTTGTATATACGTTATTATGGTATTATTGTTTCCGTTGCAACGCATGGGCACTCACATAGTCAAATATATATGTGCTCCCTCCGGTGCAGTAAAGGAAGTCATCCTGCGCGTGACCGAGCGTGCACAAAAAAAGACATAGCGCGTGTGGGTCTGGAATTTGGACGTCGCTGCCCCTGAGTAATTGCATCGCTCGAGTGCTTCGTTTTCTTCGTCAAAAAGAAATACGCTCCAATATCCCTATTTAGAATGCCTCGGGAGGTGCTGCAGCAACCAATGAAGCCTGATTGTTTTGGTGACGTCAATACACCCATATCTCTATTTAATAAGGGCAAACAGAGAAAACTCTATGATAATTAATTACTCATTGGTATGTACAATCATGTTCTAATCGACTACCTTTGCTGCCGCGGAGGGCTAATCTAACCTTTTTTTAAAGGATGGAATGAGATGGTCACGGTCCTAATCATGGGACGACACACCTGACACGTGGGTCTATCAGTCATCCTGGTCCTTTTATTTTCTTTCTTCTCTCACCCAGTTCTTCCTCCTCCCGAGTCCCGAACTCTCGATACATCTCATCCGCAGAGGGCGTCGGCCTCCTCCCCCGGCCGACCTCGCCCCTCCGGCGCTCCGTCCGCTTCCTGAACTCGTCTCGCTCACGGACGTTCTCCTCCCTCCGCTCGCCGCGCCGCAACCCGGAGAGGAGACCGCCGCTCGGTCGAGCACCACCTGGGGCCCAGCGTCCTCGCGATCAGCTCTAGCGCGGCGTCCGCCCTCTGCAGCCCTGGTGTCCCCGCGACTGGCTTCGGCCGGCACACAGCTCCACAGTTAGGTCTCCATCTGCACAGCGCGACGATCTTCTCTCTCCTTCCCGCCCTCTGCAGTCCCTCTCAGTCCCTCTCCGTCTGCTTGATTCTGCTCCAACCTCAGACTGCCCTCGCTCTGAAAATGTCATTACGCACCCAATGCGCTTGTAGCTGTATGCTGCAACCCTACTCTGCCTCGTCTTCTTCCATCACCCTAAGCACGCGCGCAACCCCCACTCACCAACGACGGGCCCGGCCGCCGCCGCCGTCCTGCCTCGCCACCCGCCACCTTCGCCGGCGACGAGCACCAGCAGGTATTCCCTTGGTCTTCCTTTCCTGCTGTGCGAAGCTTTGCGCCCAGACCCTAACTTACTATTAGTAACCGAAGCTGAATCTAGTTACAAGTATATATGCATGTATTTTGCCTACAGACTTCGATTGGGTTGCAAAAAAAAAGGAAGGAAGAAAGAAAGAAAGAAGCTGTACATGTGTACACCCATGTCCTTTACTGGGTCTACCCCCTTGTTCTCGTATCATTTGAAACATCTTGTATTTTGTCCCACTGTCAAGAGCGTGTCTTTTTGGGACTGCTGGAGCAAGACCTTGTGCTGCAAACTTAGTTTTCTTAACTCCTGGAGCACCAGTGCCTGTTGAAATGTTTTTTAGTGCTTGAGGACGTGTTTTTCTATTGATATGTCAGTAAACAAGGGAAAATCACCTGTTCTCAGAAAGGATATTATTACCTGTGATAAAAAGGGTTTACCCTGCTTAATGTCAGTGTGATTCTAGCTACCAATCAAAATCTCTGATTTTTTTAGGAATTAATAGAGTTCCAAACCTCGGCTCTGCAGTTTCTACAAAAAAAGCAGGTAAATTGTTCTATTTATAACTATACCTTACTTGCTCACTTTTATATTTTGATATATATTTTTTCTTCCTAGGGATGAGTAAGGATACATTTATTAATTTGGACGTCTCTCATCACAGAGCGGGTAAAAATTTATAGTTAAAGTTCTCAAATTTTGCTATTAATATGTAGTTTTCTTCATAAAAAATTTGGTGATAATATAACTTATAGGGCTTGTTTAGTCATTTATGTTATCTGTCCCCAAAGCAGTTGCAGTGGTGAGGTTGCTAAGAATCGAGAAGGGGAAAGCATTTGTAGACCTTTTGAACGAGAAAGCAAATGATTCTGGAGATAAAGAGATAGGATATGTGCAGAGGACACTAGGTTTCAGCACACGCTATTTGGAGGACAGGGATATAAGACTGGTAAAAGTTATATATTGCACATGGTGAAAAGTTGTTGGTTCTATTTATTTGAAAGGCATACACTATAAGACTAATAAAAGTTGTGTACAGCACATAGCCGCATACTTATTTGTGATCATGCTGTGTGATTTCAATTTATCTCAAAAAGCATACATCCATACACTTTTGGGTTATTGCTGGGACTTCCAAATTATTTATCTGCAACAACAATGAACTATAACATAGCCTTATAGTCCAAATTCCAAAATAAAAAAGGCTTGCCGGAGTGTCAACCATACGATGGCAACAACAACAAAGATTTTTAATCCCAAGCAAGTTGGGGTAGGCTAGAGTCGAAAGCCTACAAAAACTACAAGTTAAGGTTCAGACATATGGATAGCTATTTTCCATGCTCTCCTGTTCAAGGCTAAATATTTGAGTATATTCCATATCCATACTTTCAAGTCCCTTTTTACTACCTCTTCCCATGTCAACTCCTGCCTTTCCATGCATCTCTTTGCATTGCTATCGCGTCTTAGGATCCCACTACGCATTGGTGCCTTTGGAGGTTTCCGTTGGATATGTTCAAACCATCTCACCTGGTGTTGGACAAACTTTTCTTTAATTGGCGCTATCCCGAGCCTATCACGAATGTCATCGTTTTAGACTCGCTCCCTTTTTGTATGGCCACAAAATCCAATGTAACATATGTATTTCCGCAATACTTGTCCGTTGAACATGTTGTCTTTTTGTAGGCCAATATTCTGCAACATAAAACATAACACATTTAATCGTCGTCCTATAAAACTTGCCTTTTAGCTTCTGTGAGCTGTGGCAACCACATATGCCTTCAATATTCAATGAACATATAGCCCAACCATTTCTCAGTTGTTTAGGGCATCTTCACTTACTACTACTAGCATGTGTAAGGTGTGGTACTGTGAATCTGTGATGACATACATGTTTGTGTGAATGGCTATTAAATACTCCATCCCAAGTTATAAGACATTTTGGCTTTTGTAGATATGTTGCTTTTGCTATGCATTTAGATATACACTATGTCTAGATACATAGCAAAACAATATATCTATAAAAATCAAAACGTCTTATAATTTGGAACAGTTTGGAACAGATGGAGTAGTAACTATGTTTCAAGGTTTGTTTATGCCTGTACGAATGGTCTCAAAGCTCCTGTTTCATTTTCTTATACTTACATTGTTAGGTTACCGTCATAGTTGCTGGAACAGTGCGCTGGAAACGGTACCTTGATTATCTAATCATGTCACTATGCAGTGAGGAGAAGGTTTTCAGGGAGATGGAGCCACTGCTTCTACAGGTCTCTCTTAGTCTCCTATACTCCATCCATTCCAAATTATAAAATGTTTGGGTTTTCTAGATACATAGTTTTTGCTTTGCACTTAGATATACAGTTATACACTATGTCTAGATATATAGTAAAAGCAATGTATCTAGAAAAGCTAAAACGTTTTATAATTTGGAACATAGAGAGTATCTCCTATTCTCCTTAAAGCATATATACTTTTTGTTGGGTACTCATCATAGTAGTTAACTCCACTCTTGTAAAACCTTAGAATGCAAGCACTTTGTGATTTCAGATATTGAGAATTGGCTTTTTCGAAATTCTCAAGCTTGATGTACCTGCTTATGCTGCCGTTGATGAGGTAAGTTAATTTTTCTTTCCTTCCATTTCCCTTTTTTGATGGTTTGAAATTAAGTTAGCTATTTGAGTGGCTTATACTCTTGTTTGATCAAATCGTTAGCTGCTGTTTTCAGTTTAATAGCTTTACATTCTGTTTTGTTTAAGTTCCACTTCCACAGCGCAAATGTGACATCAAGTTAACAATTCTTTGATTTATTCTTGTCATGGTAATACCATAACAGAGAGTTTATTGTAAATTTGGCTGCTTTTTTGTGATAACTACATGGGATTAGTCAATTATCCAATTCTTGTGTTTTGTTAAGTTCCACAGCACAAATACGACATTGAGCTAACAGTTCATTGATTTATTCTTGTCATGTTTATACCATATAACAGATAGTGTATGTTGCATTTTGGTGATAACTACATGTGATTAGCCAATTACCCACATTCTTTTGTGCCTGCACTCTACATCAAATGACAATTTTAGTTGTTTTACTTTCCCCAGTACCCAATATGTATTATGTGTTCATGGATAGTAATGATGAATGGTGGGAAGAATCTTTTCAAGTTCTTTGTGTTTTTTTTGCACAACTTACATTTTTTATGTTATGATTATACATATACTTCCAGGCTCCAGCATGACTTCAGAAATATAGATATAATGGTCATTTTTCTGTTTCAATAATCTGAAATCAATTCACTTTGTACACTAATCATTGTTGTTGGGATTTGAAACTTTTTTATGTCCTTTCTTTGAGATGTATATTATATATTTGTCATTTATACTACTAATTTTAATGTTAAACTAGACAATCGTATAGATTTATCATTGTTTTTTAAAAAACCGATCTAACATTGTGTATCGTGCAAATCCAAATTTTAGAATGTAAGGCTTGCTAAAGTAGCTTTAAGGCCTGGTGCTGGGAATATGGTGAATGCAATTCTGCGTAAACTTGTATTGCTAAAGGTATGTGCAGTAGACTTGATTTAATCAGCCTGATTAATAGGATACTGTTGCAACATGTTTTGTTTCTCTTAATAATTCAGGAGACAGACTCTCTTCCTCTTCCAAAGATAGAAGGTGATGATCGTGCCCAAGCTCGTGCTCTTTCTATAATTTATTCTCATCCTGTTGTAAGTCTGCTCTTCTTTTAAGAATTTGTTACCTTCTTTTATATATTTTAATTATGCTATGTTATTCCTCGCTAGTCGCAACAATCAATGTACTCACATTTCTGAAGGCATAGCACCTGAACTAAATTCTTTTAGACCAATATCCCTATTACCTGGGGTCTTTTAGCTATGGGATGTTCAACATACTATACTAGTTCTTTCTGGTTAAAGATCTTTGTATGAAAACAATGCAAAGAAGATCATGAGTTCATGACCAGTTATAATTTGTGAACTATAATATGTGTTATGCATTGCAGTGGATGGTGAGACGATGGATACGGTTTCATGGAAAAGATGAAGCTCTAAGATTGATGAATTGGAACAACAGTGATCCTCATTTCAGTCTAAGGTTTTAGCCAATGTTATTTTATAATGCAATTCACATGCTCTGTTTCAAGCGCCTGGTTGACTGGCCTTTATATACTCTGCTTTATAGGGTGAACACATCAAAAGGCTATACTAGGGCTGACCTTGTAAAACGATTGGAAAGTTTACAGGTGCTTCCATTAATCTTCTTACCTCCTGTTCCATTGTGTATGAGTTTGAATATATTTTCTTCAAACCAAGAATGACTGAATGAGTATGAAATTCTGGATTTTGCCTAAGGCATTTAACTATTTCATTTCACATGGGAGTATCAGTCTTTATATAAAGCTAGTTAGGTCTATCTCAGTATCTCTAATATAATGCCCGTTTTAATGCCAATCTTTGTCAGTTTTGCAATCTAATGGATGTTTTTTGTAGGTTCATTATGAAGAATCAATTATGGATGAATTTGTTCGCATTCGGGAAGGGATGCAGGTAAATTAGCTGAATATATTTGTCTTTCTACTATTTGTACACTTTTCATATGTTGACATGATCTTTTCATATTCTATATACTTTTTCTTTAAACAAATGTGATTTGTTTAGTGCACTCACATTTGTACCATTTCATCAAAACCTAGTAAATATGTTAAGTGCATAAGATGTCAGCTACTCAGCTATCATTGCTTCTCCAGGAGAGAATTTATCGAAAGATGAATCTTATTTTATATACTTAAGATCTCTAGCAATAAAATTGTAAAAATGGATGGTTCTATGCTTCTGATTGCTTTAGATGTTATTTTGACTGTTATAACTGTTGGTCAGCATAGCTTACCATGCATCATGTTAAATAAGTTTGTTATTTATGATGCAAGTTCGTTTGCATCCAATAAGTGACCCTTGTGTGGATTCACTGTTTTCCTGAAAGAAAGGAAGAATCATTTTATCATTTATCCATGATCAAACCACTGATTTCATTTCTCATGTTTTCTTGATTATGCGTCTTGTTATGCTTGATAATTGGATAACTTAATTTCTTCTTTGTATAGCAAGTCTTAAAAGCTGGATTACTGAAAGATGGCATTTGTGCTGTGCAAGATGAGAGTGCAGGCAAGTTATGATAGTTATTCCATGATCATTAAGCATGTATCTTATGATCTTATCCAAAATGTAGTTACTGCATTAAAATGACATTTTTCTAACATGAGATTACTGCATTAAAATGATCTTTTTCCTGAAATGAGATTACTGCAAATGCAGGGAAGACTGCGAACTATAGACCCAAATGGGTCTGACCCTTCCCCAGACCCCACACAAGCGGGAGCACATGCAACTGGTGCCCCCTTTTTTTAGATCACTGCATTATAAAATAATACTCTTAGCAAATAATAGCTCATGGCTGTAAAAAGGCACTTCTCATATCACTTTGGTTTAATTGGGAGTGACACATTTTCAGTTGAGGAAGTTATTGATAATCTGTGCTGAGTTATGAAAGACCTATTTGTAGGTCTTGTAGTGTCTGTGGTTGATCCACAACCCGGGGAAACAATTGTTGATTGCTGTGCTGCACCTGGTGGAAAGACTCTTTTCATGGCATCACGGTTGTCAGGAGAAGGTAAGAAAATGGAATGGACAGAGAGGTTTAATTTTCTAATGATGTTGTAATGCAAACTGTGGTAAACTTGTTTTGCTACAATCATGAATACAACCAGACACAAATGCCACTTTTAAGTGAAGGTGTCAAGGTCATACAATTTAACTAGCCATCAGATGCTATACTGGAACTGTATGAATATAAAGTTTATACCTGATGAATATACTTAGCTTGACAACCATTGGCACATGGATATCAATTACCATATGCGTGAAGGTGCATATAATCAGGCTATTAACAGTACATAGTTGAAACTTGAAAGTAATTCATTCCAGCATTCACTAACATCTCCACTTCGTTCTGCTGAAATCCTGATTATATGCACCTTCATGCATATGGTTATTGATATCCTTGTGCCATTGGTTGTGAAAAAAATGTGAGTGAATTTTTGGATGACTCATTTTCCACTTTGTACTGCTGATAGCCTGAATATATCCACCTTTAGGTATATGGTAATTGATATTCATATACCAGTGGTTGTCAGGCATAAAGTTTATATCCATGCACATGCAGTTCCAGTGCAGCTTGATAGCTTCATTTAAAACACGTTTGTATCCACCTTTAGCTTGATATCCATAAAGTTTATATTCATATGCTAGTTAAACTGTATGACCTTGATAGCTTCATTTAAAACTGGCATTTATAAATGCTTATATTTGAAGTCCACAAGTACATAGATCTCACAAAAATCATTTCAGAATGTTTTTTTTTGTGCCAACACGTTTGTCATTTTATGTGGTTTTGATCAAATTCCATAAGTAGAATGGATAGTAGCTTAGAGACTTGTCACGATCATGTACTCTGGTACAGGGAAGATATGGGCTCTGGACATAAACAAAGGTCGTTTGAGAATACTCATGGACGCAGCAAAGTTACAGGGTCTAGATGATATGATCACTGACATCCATGCTGATCTTCGACTATATGCTGTAAGTTCCCATGAAATTGACACAAACCCAGAAAAAGAACAAAAGATATCATTATAACGCTCCATTGAAAATATTTTAGATATATGACTAGTGATCGTCATGGATTAATGATTTGTTATAGCCTTTTAGTCCCAAACAAGTTGGGGTAGGCTAGAGTTGAAACCCAATAAGAAGTCACCAAAAAGAGAGGAAGGGGAGGGGAAAAAGCTTTTGAGAGAACTAAAAGGAAAAAGGCCTAATCACGGTTTAGACACGTGGATAGCTTTTTTCCAAGCACTTATATCCAAACACAACTCTTTTGGGATATTCCCTTTTGATTGCCTCCTCCCATGTCAAGTTTGTCCGCCATCTACCTCTTTTCACATTATTGTTCCGTCTTATGATGCCTTTGTTCACATATATGATAAGAAAATTTGGTCCACGTGGACACATTGCAGAAGGAAACCACAGTTAAATATGACAAAGTATTGTTGGACGCTCCATGCTCTGGTCTGGGAGTGCTTTCCAAGGTACCTTTCTTGATCAAGTACATCTCCAACATTTCATCCTCCCAGTTTTCATTTGAACCAATCTGAATCTGGATCTACAAGCTATTGCATTATGAAATTGTTTCTTTTTGAATGTTTCTAAGAGGGCGGACTTACGCTGGAATAGACAGTTTGAAAATTTGGAAGAGTTGATGTGTTTACAAGACGAGCTTCTTGATTCGGCATCAATGTGAGATCCCTTGCTCTGTAAAATAATGCAAGAAAATTTGTCTGGAAAACATCTGACGTTACTTGCAGGTTGGTAAAGCCAGGTGGTATACTAATCTACAGTACATGTTCGATTGACCCTGAAGAAAATGAAGAGAGGATTACTGCTTTTGTTCAGAGGCATCCGGTACTTTTTTTTCATAACAGTCAGCACTATTTTCTGGTTCAAGTTATAAACTCAGTATTCAATTTGAATGATAAAAATATATGTTTGTCCTTCATATCCGGGGACTGTTGGTACTATACTATTATTATGTGTTGAGTTCTTTTTTTTCACTTAGCACTATCAATAATATTCTTAATTCTTTTTATTCCTTCACCCAGTAAATGGAAGTTCTTCATAACCAACCATTCCCACTATATTCTAGCCCTACTATTACAGGTTTAAAAAATGCTATAGCCCTTGGTGTAGTACACAGAAAAATGTGTACAATTGAACTTTTTGTACCATTTTTTGCTCACAATTGGAATTCCTGCATCATGATTCATGTCGACAACCTTGACACTTCATCATGTTCCTTTTTTTGCATACAGAATGTTTTGTATTTTTTAACAACAATAAAGTCTTTTAGTCCCAAGCAAGTTGTATAGGCTAAAGTTGAAACCTAATAGGAGCCAGAGTCAAGCTTTGATTGCTATTTTTCATGCACTCCTATTCATTGCTAAATCTTTCGGTATATTTCATCATTTCAAGTCTTCTTTTAATCCTTTTACTGTCTCATTTTATATTAATTTTGGCCTTCCTCTGCCTCTCTTCTCATTACTATCGCACTTTAGGATCTTACACTGGTGCTTATATAGGTCTCCGTTAGGCATGTGCAAACTATCTAAACCCGTGTTGGACAAGTTTTTCTTTAATTATTGCTACCCCTAGCCTATCACATATATCATCGTTTCAGACTCAATCTCTTATTATATGGCCACAAATTCAAATAACATATACATTTCTGTAGTACTTATTTGCTGAATATATTGTTTTTGTAGGCCAATATTTTTGCATCATACAACATACAACATAGCAAGTCTAATCACCTCCCATAAAACTTATCTTTTAGCTTATACAGTACCCTCTTGTAAAACGCTAGATGCTTGACTGCCACTTTATACATTATGCTTTGATTCTATGGTTAACATCTTCATTAATATCAACATCTCTTTGTAGCATTGATCCTAAATATCTAAATGTATCCTTTATGGGCACTACTAGATCTTTCAAACTAGCATCTTCTTCCTCATACATAGTAGTGTCAAAAGCACATCTCATATATTTGGCTTTAATTCTATTGAGTCTAAAATCTTTGGACTCTAGATTTTTCCGTCACAACTCTAGTTTCATATTTACTCTTGCCTGGCTTTAACAAGTAGCATTATATCATTTGCAAAAAGCATACATCAAGAGATATCTCCTTTATGCCCATTGTGACCTCACCTCATCCATCACCAAATAAAAAATGTAAAGGATCAAAGGTGACTCTTATGTAATCCTATTCTAATCGGAGAATCATCTTTGTCACGTCACTTATTTGAACATTACTCACAACATCGTTGTACATGTGTCTTTAATGAGTACTGTGTACTTTGTTGGAACTTTATGTTTATCCGAAACCTACCACATAACATTTTTTTGATATTTTGTCATAAACTTTCTCTAAGTCAATAAAAATCATGTGTAGTTTCTTCTTCTGCTGCCTATATTGCTTGTCACTTGTATTTTGTATTTTTTAATAACCCAATGAAAATCTTATTTTGATTATATGTTTTTTACATCTGTATATTAATTAATTTATGATATGCTGTAGGAATTTGCTCCTCAGAGTGTATGTGGATATGTTCCTAGAGAATTTATCACAGATGAAGGTTTCTATTCCTCAAATCCAACTAAGCACTCTATGGATGGGGCATTTGCTGCACGTCTTGTCCGGTCAACGCACTAAGATTATATGAGTTGCCACAAGGCCACAACTAGGTGTGAAGTTGAACAAGGAATCACTTGTATTGCCCTAATGTTAAAGTGCACCCAGTCATTGCTTCAATGTATTTGCTGCGTTTTCCTCTTACGCTTCAGAAAAAAAAGCATATCCAGATTCATACCATATTGCTTCTTGTACGGCACGCAGATTTTTTGAAGCCTTTTCGCTTTGGATTAAAGTCAGCTTTTTAGAGCTGATTAGATTGCTGTAGCTGTAATCTAGTAGAAGCGGTTTTGGAGCCAAACCAGCCGCCTATTTCAATGAGAGAAACCGTAACGAGAGAGAAACCGCTTTTTCCTTAAGCCTTCAACCGTTAGCAGCCGGGGGCCGGGGCGTAAAAGACGAACTATTCGTCTTCACGGAAAACGACGGTGAAGAAGATGGCGTCTACTATGAGGTTCATGAGCAGATCAACTCCACTCGACTGCCCAATGCTTATCTTGTTTGGCATATTGTTGCAGTATATGACAGTATCCCATCACTATCAACTACAGACATTTTTTAGAAAAAAATTGAAAGCGTCTTTAGCAAGGCCGTGGGACCATATCCTATGTACTCCGTATCTATTCTCGAATATTTATCGTCCGCTAGTTTATTTTTAAGCTAAATTATAATAATTAAAAACCAACGGAGGGAGTAGCTAGATCTCTGTAAGCCCATGTCCTGCATCACGCGTGGAGGAGGCTATATAAGCCCATAAATAGGCAGGCAGGGATACTTAGGCTATCTCTCCTTATCTATTTCACCTTCAATTTTAAACTCAACTATATAAACAATATATTGCAAAACGTTGTTTTCGACAACCATATACGCGGTCTGTAAGAATATTATATCTACCATCACATCACTATCGACTGGTCTGTAATTACCATCGTCAACCTTTTATTTACCGGAACATTCCAATGCATAACCTTTGTCGTCAGCCTACAACCACATCAACTTTTCTTTTACAGTTTTTTATTGAACATGAAATTGGGCATTACATTGCAAGAACATATGAACACTTGAAAAAACGATTAAAAAATATTTAGCTCATATAGAAAATAAAACATTACATTACATAAAGAAAATTACACAATACATAGGTCCAATTAAAATAAAAATTACATAATGCATAAAAATAAAACTAACATTATTTGAATAAAATAAAAAATTCAATAAATCAGAAGGATAATATCTAATTGTTGTGGTGCAGATTCCAAACATGCTCCATTAAATCATTTTGGAGTAGATCATGCAATGATTTTTCATGAAGTGTTGCCTCTCGCTGAAGGATAGTTGCAAAACCCATCGATGCTTCGGGGGTCATGGATGGTGCTACAACGGAGGACTCGATTGTCTCGTAGTTGTCTATGTCGTATGATCCTTCACACTTATCCTCAATGATTATACTATACAGAATGATACATACACATGATCAAACTAAGTACTTGTTAGGAGAAAGAACAACCTAGGGTTGCAAAAATACGAAATCAGGCCTTGAGCACCCCAAAATATCCTCCCCACATCCTTCTATGCCCCCTCTTAGCACGCATCAAGCATTCGTTGCTTTGGAGTCTGTGGGAGCGGTATGGTCTTCACAAACATTGGCCATCGAGGGTATATGCCATTAGCGAGGTAGTATCCTTGGTTGTACTCGTGTACTTTCACCATGAAGTTCACATTTAGTGATTCCCTCTAAGTATGTCTAAGTATGTCAGTGAACAATGATGATTGGTTGAACACGTTCACATCATTGTTCGATCTCGCCACCCCCAAAAAAGCATGCCAGATCCACAAGTCATACAAGGCAACCACGAGCATGACAATCAGAGATCCAATATCCTGTCTTGTGAACTGTCCTCTCCATCCATAGGACATCTTTTATACTTCCAATGCATGCAATCTATACTCTCTATCATAGGAAATCCCATTCCCCCCTTAGCTATTGGATGCCTAAAGTCATAATAGTGGGAAGACCCATGTACTCTGGCCTAAAACATTTGATAACACCTCTACAGAAATGTTCGAGACACTCTAAGGCAGAGGTTTTCCCCATTTTTATGTACTCATCGATGGAGTCAGCAGTGCTATTGTACGCAATCATAGGGAGGGCAGTTGTGTAGTTCTGGTGGGGGAGAATCCGCTGTGGTTGACTACGTCATTTCGAAGAGTGAAGTAGCGGGAGTGCTCACCCATCCTCTCCATGATGTGAAGGAAGAGGCTCTTCTGCATGCAGTACCTTCAACGAAAGTATAGCAGTGGATAGATGCATAGACCGTTGAAGTAGTCATACATCAACTGATCGTGAGCAGCTTCATGGAAGAATCAGCGTCAAGCTTCACTGTTGCTGCATTATTTCTTGTTGTAGCAAATGAAACAACTCTTCTTCGATCATGACAACATCCGAGCGAGATGAAGACATCGGGACAACAATTGAATCATACGAAGCAACTGTAAGATAAGAATGAGGAGGTGGTATGCAAATCTGAAGTGGGGTTGTGTAATGTGTCGATGAGCTTAAGAGGTTCTCATATATTTATAGACCACTCTCGACATTTTTTATTTTTTATATAATTTTTTGAATTCAAAATGTGAATGGACCAAACAGAGAGTGCCACATGGTAATCGCTTGTGCTACCGACCATGGCAACAACGTGGGGGCGATACCAACCAATCATGGCTGCAACACGGTCTGTAACGACCGAAGCGGCGTCGTCGAACGCATGCACATGTTGCTCGACACTAGCACCGTGTCGGCCAATACTGACCGGTCGGTTGGTCAGGGCTAAGAAGAAAGGAAGTTAGAAGTACCTAAATCACTAATAATTAAAAACTAGAAGACTAACCAACTATGAGTGATTTATTGTGTCTTCTATTGGAAAATTAACAGGGTCCAAGATTAATTTGATAATGCAGCATAAAACGAAAAACCCAGATCTACTAGCAGATAATATCCATGACATTAGAACAGAACATATCTGAACTAACTCAACAAGATTAACGCATAAAATAAGAATCGACAACGGATCTAACCATAAGACCATCATTGCAACAAACTGATATTGCAGATTTACTCACAGTGATTGCCACGAGTTTTATAGAGGAACCCGAGTGGACGTGCGCAAAGCACTTCCCAAAAACTTGATTCGCCGGCACCCGTGCAGGTCATCAAAACGCCGATGGTGGTTTGGAGACACCGCTCTCTCTTGATCTGTTGGACGACAGACGAAGGGACGACGTAGAGAATTGAGTAGAAGAGGACGAGTCGGTTGCTATTCGCATATGTCCTCCGACTGAAGGGCGTCTGCCCTTTATAGACGGGCCGCTGCAACCCCTTGATCCGATCTGCTAAATTCCAGGAATCGCCCCGGAATATCTCTACGTGTAACCGCCTGGAGATCTCGCACGTAACGTGTGTGTCCATTACTTATGGTTGACGTGGTAGTCTAGGTATGATATTTGATAACCAAATAAACAAAAGACAAAAATTAAACTGCCGTTTAGAACACGCGATAAATAATAAATAACACAAAACACGAGCGAGCGACCATGTGGCAGTCTCTATAGCCCTTTATTTGTCTCATGTGAAGAGTAGAGAACACTCCCACGTATAAATTGGTTCTCTCTTATCTAAATGAGCGATATGGAACTAAAGTCCTGTACTATCTCTACGCACCACATTGGCTTCCTTATTGAATTGGGCCACACACTAGTGGCCCTAATTCACTACCGGAATTCGGCTCTTTGCCGAGTGCCGGCGGCTTTGCCGAGTGCTTTTTATCGGGCACTCGACAAAGCCGACTTTGCCGAGCGCCGCACTCGGCAAATTCCTACGCTCGGTAAAGATCTTATTTACCGAGTGCGGGACACTCAGCACAGCCCAGCACTCGGCAAAGACTGCTTTGCCAAGAGTCAAACACTCGGCAAAGACAGCTCTCGGCAAAGGGCCGTTAGTGGCCGTCTACAGCTGACGGCCGTCAGTCTTTGCCGAGTGCCACATATTGGGCACTCGGCAAAGGACGCTTTGTCGAGTGTCTTCTCTAGACACTCGGCAAAGTATATTTTTATTTTTTTTATTTTGTCTCCCAAACTTTTTATGGTATGTTCCTACACTATGTAGACCTATATTTATCATTTGTGGACAATTATAACAGAGTTTTCAATCGTTAGTAGATTTAGTTCGTTTATTTGAATTTCTTCGGAAAAATTCAGATTTGAACTGCAGGTCACTCGAAACTTGGAAAACCGTGCATGCAAAAATGATATTCATGTTACTTAGCATAAGTTACGACCGATTCCAGGAGCGGACCGGAAACTTCGAGCAACATGCTCACTAAACATGGCCGTGAACTTGCCATCCACATGTTTAAAAATTGTATAAAACACAAACAAAGTCAGAAAATCATGAAACTTGTCCATGTGTCATGATATCATATGTACAGACTGTGATAAAAAATTGAAAAAAATTCGAGAAAACTATGACGCGCTATGTGTACAAACCTAAGAGATCCACATTGAAACTCTATGATTTCATGTGTAATTCTCTTAGGTTTCTACATATAGTGTCTCACAACTTTGTCCAAACATTCTCAATTTTTATCACAACCTGTACATATGATATCATGACACGTGGACAAGTTTCATGATTTTCTGACTTTGTTTGTGTTTTATACAATTTTTAAACATGTGGATGGCAAGTTCACGGCCATGTTTAGTGAGCATGTTGCTCGAAGTTTCCGGTCCGCTCCTGGAATCGGTCGTAACTTGTGCTAAATAGGACGGGTATCATTTTTGCATGCACGGTTTCCCAAGTTTCGAGTGACCTGCAGTTCAAATATGAATTTTCCGAAGAAATTCAAATAAACGAACTAAATCTAATAGTTATAAAAAACACTTTTATAATTGTACCAAAATGGTACTGGTAGGTCTACATAGTGTAGAAACACACCACAAAAAGTTTGGTTGCCAAAAATAAAAAAAAATAAAATATACTTTGTCGAGTGCTAGCTGTAGAGCAATCGGCAAAGGCGGCTTTGCCGAGTGCCTGTCCGTTGGCACTCGGCAAAGTGCGTCTTTGCCGAGTGCCCGAGATCCGGCACTCGGCAAAGTTTATTTTTAAATTTTAAAAAAATCTTTGTCGAGTGCCGGATCGCGGGCACTCGGCAAAGAACGTTTTAATAGCTGTTACGGCGCCCTCACTCACTATCTCTCACTCTCACTCACTCGCTCGCCGCCGTCGCGCCGCCACTCGCTCGCGCCCGTGGCGACCACCGCCGCGCCTTGCCACCGTCGTCGCGCCGCCGGCCTCCCGCACCCGCGGCGAGCACCGCCGTCCTCCCGCACCCGCGGCGAGCACCCGCGGCGAGCACCGCCGTCGCGCCGCCGGCCGCGCCCACCACCGTCGCGCCACCGCCATCGCCGACCCAACACCGTCCCGTCTTCTACCCCGGTCCCTCTCCGACGAATTTAGTGAGTATAATAAGTTTAATTAGTTTAGTATATATTTATTGAGTTTATAGTATATGTGTTTAGTGGATTTAGTGATTTTCGTGAGTTTAATTAGTTTAGTATGTGTGTTTAGTGAGTTTATACTATATGTTTTTAGTGAATATAGTGACTTTAGTGAGTTTAATTAGTTTAGTATGTGTGTTTAGAGAGTTTATACTATTTGTGTTAATTTGGCATAATGTGATGGTGGATATGGATGCCGTTGAAATATGTGTGATGGTGGATATGGATGCCACTTAGATGTGACTTGCATTCATCGTGTCGTTTGTATATGTGCGTGTCAGCCATCGTGCTGTTAGATCTATTTGCAGGTTTTGGAAACCTCCCCGTACAGGGGAAGTGCTGCCGATTTTTTTGACATGCTTGTTTATTTTTTACAGAGAAGATACTTGTCTTCCTAGCCACTGCGGGTCTGCCTGCACCGCGTCGTGTCGCCACTGCACCAACTCGCCACAGCCCCGCTAGCCTGATTCCACCGTCACCCTAGGTATAACCTCAATTTCCGCATCATGGTCGTAGATCACGTAACCCAGTTAGGCGTCTCCCGTTCGAAAGAGATACGATGTAGATATGCAGATCTTTGCATATCTACAAATGTATCAGTTTCGAATTGTCCACGTTTTTTGGACAGCCCGCAGTTGCGTAGATGGTGTTAGTTTCCATGGTCTACTCTGGTCCATGACAGAGTCTCGACGTCACCTCCCCGTTGTTCTCCGGACAGTACACTCTCCCTGCCAAGACGTGTATCCGAAGAACATCGGGGAGGTGCTGCCGAAATTCTATCTCGGATCGGAGTAGAGCATGGAAACTAACTCCATCTACGCAACCGCGGGTGGGATTAGGACCTATCCTCACCTATTAGAAGGTAGGAACGTAGTGTACATGCATTACATGTCTATATTAAACTATACTCGGTTATATATGTTAGAGGATGGAGGACCGTGAGTGGATATACACGGGCCGCGTTCGACGTAATGATGTCACCCCTAAATGGATTAGGAAGACCGATGCTTTCGTGGAACGGGCATTTGGCGAAGCTGCTAAAGGAGCTAGTCTAGTCCCTTGTCCGTGCAGCAAATGTGCTAACAGGAAAAGGAAAACAAAGAAGGTCATGGTAGAACATATTTGGAAGAATGGATTTACGCCGGACTATACTCGGTGGATCTTCCATGGTGAAGCGCATCGCACGAGAGAGGAGGTGGTGAAACAATGCGTCGAGGATTACGATGCTGATGCCGGGGTAGCGGACATGTTGAACGACTATCACGAGGCACAGTTCGCCGAAGGACGTATGGAGGACGAGCCAGAGGCGACCGCAAAGGCATTCTACGACATGTTTGACGCGGCACAGAAACCCCTTCACGGCAAGACAAAGGTTTCTCAACTGGATGCCATTGGACGTATAATGGCGTTCAAGTCGCAGTATAGCATGAGTCGAGACGTGTCGGCGTTTCGAGACCGGGGGGTCCCTAAGCCGACGAGTGAGTGTGCCGCGTGCCCCAGCCCAGATGGGTCGAGCGCGTGGGCGAGTGCGAAGGGGGGAAAAGCGAGGTGGCCGGAGACGAGTCGTGAGAGAGGTGGGAATCCCGCGGCCTTCGTGTTCGACCCGCGCCCAGGTCGGGTGCGCTTGCAGTAGGGGGTTACAAGCGTCCACGCGGGTGAGGGAAGCGAGCGGCCCCAAGAGAGCGCCTGCCCCGTCCTCGTCCCCGCGCGGCCAACCTTCTCTAAGAAGGCCCTGGTCCTTCCTTTTATAGGCTTAAGGAGAGGATCCAGGTGTACAATGGGGGTGTAGCAAAGTGCTACGTGTCTAGCGGGGGTGAGCTAGCGCCCTAGGTACATGCCAATGTGGCAGCCGGAGAGATCTTGGCACCCAGCTGGTGTGGTGTCGTGGCTGTCGGAGGAGCAACGGAGCCTGGCGGAGGGACAGCTGTCGGAGCGGTTGGGTCCTTGCTGACGTCCCCCTGCTTCCGTAAGGGAGCTGAGAGCCGCCGTCGTCACGGGTCTAGCGGGGCGCCATCATTGCCTATCTGGCGGAGCTAGCCAGATGGGACGCCGGTCTTGTTCTCTGCGGCCCGAGTCGGCTCGGGGTAGGGTGATGATGGCGCTTCCTGTTGACGTGGCGGGCTTGTGCCCTAGGTCGGGCGACGTGGAGGCTCCTCCGAAGCCAAGGTCGAGTCTGTCTTCCATGGCCGAGGCCGAGCCCGAGCTCCTGGGTCGGGCGAGGCGGAGGTCGTTTGGCAGAGGCCAGGGCAGAGTCCGACCCCTGGGGTCGGGCGGAGCGAAGTTCGCCGTCTTCCGGGGCCTTAGCCCGAGTCCGAGCCCTGGGTCGGGCGGAGCGGAGTTCGCCGTCTTTCGGGGCCTTAGCCCGAGTCCGAGCCCTGGGTCGGGCGGAGCGGAGTTCGCCGTCTTCCGGGGCCTTAGCCCGAGTCCGAGCCCTGGGTCGGGCGGAGCGGAGTTCGTCGTCTTCCGGGGCCTTAGCCCGAGTCCGAGCCCTGGGTCGGGCGGAGCGGAGTTCGCCGTCTTCCGGGGCCTTAGCCCGAGTCCGAGCCCTGGGTCGGGCGGAGCTTCCTATGGCGCCTTTGGCAAGGCCTGACTGCCTGTCAGTCTCACTCTGTCAAGTGGCACTGCAGTCGGAATGGCGCAGGCGGCGCTGTCCTTCTGTCAGACCGGTCAGTGGAGCGACGAAGTGACGGCGGTCACTTCGGCTCTGCCGGGGGGGCGCGCGTCAGGATAAAGGTGTCAGGCTACCTTTGCGTTAAATGCCCCTGCGACTCGGTCGGTCGGCGCGGCGATTTAGTCAGGGTTGCTTCTTAGCGAAGGCAAGGCCTCGGGCGAGCCGGAGATGTGTTTGCCGTTAAAAGGGGGCCTCGGGCGAGACGGAAACACCTCGGGGTCGGCTGCCCTTGCCCGAGGCTAGGCTCGGGCGAGGCGTGATCGAGTCGCTCGTATGGACTGATCCCTGACTTAATCGCACCCATCAGGCCTCTGCAGCTTTATGCTGATGGGGGTTACCAGCTGAGAATTAGGCGTCTTGAGGGTACCCCTAATTATGGTCCCCGACAGTAGCCCCCGAGCCTCGAAGGGAGTGTTAGCACTCGCTTGGAGGCTTTCGTCGCACTTTTTTGCAAGGGGACCAGCCTTTCTCGGTTGCATTTTGTTCCGGTGGGTGCGCGCGAGCGCACCCGCCGGGTGTAGCCCCCGAGGCCTCGGAGGAGTGGTTTCACTCCTTCGAGGTCTTAATGCCTTGCGTAATGCTTCGGCTGGTCTGGTGGTTCCCTCATGCGAACTGGCCGTAGCCCGGGTGCACGGTCGGGGCCCAAGTTCTCGGGCTGGTATGTTGACGCTGTCAACGGTTTGGCCGGAGCCGGGTTTGCGAGAGCAGCCCCCGAGCCTCCGCACAGGGTGAGAGGGCGATCAGGGACAGACTCGGCTTTTTTACATACGCCCCTACGTCGCCTTTCTGCAAGGAGGAGGGGGGAGAGCGCCATGTTACCCTCGATGGGCACCGAACATGGTGTCTCCGGTGAGCTGCAAGCGGGTAATCCGAGTGGACGTCCGTGCCCTGTTCGTTGGGGGTCGGCTAGGGGCCCAGAGGCACGCCCAAAAGTACCTGCGGGTGATCTGCCGGACCCGGTCCCCTGGCGACGGGGTCCGAGGGCTCGATGCCTCCCTCCGATGGGATTCCGTTACAAAATCGCTCCCGCTGGTCTCGGAAATGTCCTAGGGTACCTCGGGAGCGCAGCCCGAGCCTTGGTTATGTATCGAACGTACCCCTGGTCATCCCTCGCTCGGTGTCTGAGGCGACTGTGAACCCTTCGGGGGCCAGCCTTCGAACCCCTGATCAGTAATGGGCGCGGAGCCCGAGTAGCCTGAGGCGGCCGTGGAACCCTTCGGGGGGCCGGCCTTCGAACCTCTGACCAGTAGTGGGTGTAGGGCCCACGCGATCTAAGGCAGCTGTTGAACCCTCCGGGGGGCCAGCCTTCGAACCCCTGATCAGTAAGGAGGCTCGGAGCCTAGTTCCTTCACGGGGAAGGATCCCTTTCGGGGTATCCCCCTTTCCCGGTCCCTGTCGCAAGAGATAGAGAAAGAGGAAAAAAGGAAAAAGGATACGAAACCGAACGACGCGGCGTACCTTTTTTGGCGCGGTTGTTTCGGCGAAGGCGAAGCGTCGCCCGCTGCTCCTGCCAGAAGCGCCGCCTGTCCAGCCGCGGAGTTGATGCGACGAGGCGAGTAGTTGGCGGGGCTGCCGTTGCGCGTGCGCGAGCCGTTCGAGGAACGGACCACGGGCGCGTTGTCTTTACGCCGTGAGAGGGGGTTCTCTTGCTGCCCCCGGATGGGACGTGAGCTTGGCTGACGACGTGACCGCTGCTCCCGTGCGCCTACCACCGTCATTACTGTCGGCCCACCTTTGGCCGCGTTGGCCGCCGCGTCAGGCTGGCGCTGCTGGGTCGCGCGCTGGGTCGCCTCGAGTCGCGGTATTGGTTCCGCAATCGAGGAGGCGCGGTGGTGGCACAAGTGGTACAGTTGCTTGTATGCAGCATCCGGCGCGCCGGTCGCGCGACGCGTGGGCCTGGGCCTCCATGCTGGCGTGTCGGGAGTCGGAGAGGTGCGTCCACTTGGCGCGATTGCATGCCGCCTACATGGCTGCCCGCCCCTTTCGCCCGTTGGTCTGGGCAAAAGTGGAGGGTCACTTGTAACCGCTGGGCGGTTGCGTGCACCCCGCGCGGGGGTTTGGCTTCTTCTGCTCGGAGCCGGTCTGCATGACATGCGGGACCCAGCCCCCGCGCCGCAGGGGAGGGCTTTGGAGCGTGTTGGAGAAGACTCAGCCCGTGACGGTTGGGGGCGCAAGCAGGGAGAGTCGCCTTTAAAAGGAGGGCGACCCCTTTCGTAAGGCGACCATGTCTTCTTCCTCCCTGATGCACCGTGTCTTTCCACCTTCCAAGCCCCCGGATGGGGGAAACCGCCGTATTTTCGCCCCATCGTTGGAGGAACGCAACTCCGTGGGAGTTGGTACCTTTCAGCCATCGTTCAGCTTCAAGGATTTTCATCATGCAGCCCGGCTGCACCCCTCCACCAGCGGTCACCCAAGATGGTGACCTCCGGCTTGATGGTGGGGGAAAGCGAGCCGGGCTGCGGCCTCTGCCCCTCCCTCAGCCTCAAGGATTTTCATCACCAGGGCTGGGGAGGGGAGTGTGCCGAGTTGAGGTCGGCCCCCGCGTGGGCGGCGGCCCGCTCCTTTACTCAGTGATCGGAGGGAGGAGCGGTCGTCGTCCGTGGCGCTGGCATCTGCAGCGTGCCTGGCCTTCGGACGCGAGTGGCTTCGGAGCCGCTCGCGGCGCCGGCGTCTGCCACGGCAGCTGGAAGAGGTTCTTCCGCCGGCGTGATAGCCAAGGCTGGCCACGGACCGACCTCCAACTCTACGACCTTCTGCCCGTCCTTACCTCTCGCGTTCGGGCATGGGCGGGGGCCTCCCAGCAGCAGCATCCGCCCTGAGGTCATCACTGCTGCTGTTGGGCCCCCCGTGACAGAAGTCTTCATCGTCGCCGCTGTCGGGGCGGGCGATGACATGTCGTTCGTCGGTCTTCTGTTGCTCCGCAGGCCCACCCCTATCGAGTGGGGTTGTTCGTACCTGCGGAGGGGGAACCGGGGTTCCGTTTGTAATGGCACTTCGAATGCCAGGATTTTTTGTTCATTTCGGCTTTCGGGGCCTAAACATGTATGTAACTTCGGCACGGAGCCGTGTTTTTTCCTCATTTCCGAGCACTAAGACTTGTCTGTTGACTATCTGAACCGCTTCACCAAGCGTGAGTCGCCCCGTGTCAAGGTGACGAGTGAGGTATCCGTATCCCGGAGGCGTAGGAGTCCCTCGGCTCGGTCGGCCTTGCTGTCCGAGGTTCCTCTAGCTTAGTTAAAGAGACCCCTCGGCCGCTCTTCGACGAGCCGAGGCCAGGGGTAGCGATATCAGCATGAACAGAGGCGGAGTTGGCTCGAAAATGAAACCTGGTTGGCCGGAGCCTAGCCGGGTTGTCCGTTGGTAGGATCGACGTCGGAGTTGATCAGCCGAGGCTTCGGACCGGGCTGGCGCCCTCGGAAGATGGTTGGCCGAGGCCCCAGGGGTAACCGGCCGAGCCACCTGCTCGGGCCGGATTCCCGGAGAAGTCCCTGACAGCAATTGCCCGGACGTGGTGATGACGTCGTCCTTCGGAGCGGAGACCCTCGGACCGCGTCACCGTCCGAGGCTAGGTCGGGCCTCGCCGAAGGTGCCGTCGATGCCGAGGGTGTTGCTGCCCCCTTCCAGCGTCAAGACCCGAGCCTGCAGGATCAGATTGTCTTGTAGCGTGTGCCTTGTGCGGCCGTCGAGGCCAGAACACACACCCTCGCTGCGTTGTAAAGCTGCGTCTCTTTTCCTCTTGTTTCGAGTATCTAGACTTTTTGTCGGTAACAGGGATGTTTGTGCGAGCGAGAGTTGCTTCTCGTGGAAGGTGATGAGTGAGGTATCCGTATCCCAGAGGCGTAGGAGTCCCTCGGCTCGGTCGGCCTTGCCGCTTACGCGTACTTTCACCCGTCCATGAGGCCCTGTCACCGACTCGGTCGAGAAGGCTCGAAGGATCGCTTCGGCAGAAGGGCTTCCGAACGTAAAGACTTGTTCGATCCGCGGAGTCACTTTATCCGAACGCGAGTTACTTATCGCAGAAGGTGATGAGTGAGGTATCCGTATCCCGGAGGCGTAGGAGTCCCTCGGCTCGGTCAGCCTTGGCTGCTTACGTGTACTCCGTCGTTTCCAGGACCCACTTTTCGAAATAGTCAAAAAGCACGAAAGATATTCTGGTAGAAGAGATTTTTTCGAGGAAAATTTTGACGCAGAGGCGGTTTCCCCCCTTTTAGCCCCCGAGGGAGGGTCGGGCTTTGCCGAGGCGAGGCCGACCCTTCCTTGTTGACTAAACTTTGCGTGGGTGCGGGGTATATGAACAACTTGGAAACATCTTAAGGGTAGAAGCAACGTAGCTGTTGGATGTTCCAAGCGTTGTCGTAGACCTCGCCTTGACTGTTGGCCAGCTTGTACGTTCTGGGCTTCAGAACTTTGGCGATGACGAATGGCCCCTCCCAGGGGGGCGTGAGCTTGTGCCTCCCTCGGGCGTCTTGCCGCAGCCGAAGCACCAGGTCGCCCACCTGGAGGTCTCGGGGTCGGACCCCTCGGGCGTGGTAGCGTCGCAGGGACTGCTGATACCGCGCCGAGTGTAGTAAGGCCCTGTCCCGAGCCTCTTCCAGCTGGTCCAGCGAGTCTTCTCGGCTAGCTTGGTTGCTTTGATCGTCGTAGGCCCTCGTCCTTGGGGAGCCGTATTCCAGGTCAGTGGGCAAGATGGCCTCGGCCCCGTAGACCAGGAAGAACGGCGTGAAACCCGTGGCTCGGCTCGGCGTTGTCCTCAGGCTCCAGACCACCGAGGGGAGTTCCTTCATCCATCGCTTGCCGAACTTGTTGAGGTTGTTGTAAATCCGAGGCTTGAGCCCTTGTAGAATCATGTCGTTGGCACGCTCTACTTGTCCATTCGACATGGGATGAGCTACGGCAGCCCAGTCCACCCGGATGTGGTGATCCTCGCAAAAATCCAAGAATTTTCTGCCGGTGAACTGGGTGCCGTTGTCGGTGATGATGGAGTTTGGGACTCCGAAGCGATGGATGATGTTGGTGAAGAACGCCACCGCCTGCTCGGACCTGATGTTGTTCAGGGGTCGGACCTCGATCCACTTGGAGAATTTGTCGACGGCGACCAGCAGGTGCGTGTAGCCCCCGGGCGCCTTCTGCAGAGGGCCGACGAGGTCCAGACCCCATACAGCGAAGGGCCAGGTGATGGGTATCGTCTGCAGAGCCTGAGCGGGCAGGTGGGTCTGCTTCGCATAGAATTGACACCCTTCGTAGGTGCGGACAATTCTAGAGGCGTCAGCCACTGCCGTCGGCCAGTAGAAGCCTTGCCGGAAAGCGTTCCCGACGAGGGCTCGAGGCGCTGCGTGATGGCCGCAAGCCCCCGAGTGTATCTCTTGCAGGAGTTCCTGACCTTCGGCGATGGAGATGCATCGCTGGAGGATGCCCGAGGGCCTGCGGTGGTAAAGCTCCTTCTCATCGCCCAGCAAGACGAACAACTTGGCGCGTCGCGCTACCCGCCGAGCCTCGGCTTGGTCGAGGGGTAGCTCTCCTTGGCGGAGATAGTGCAGGTACGGGGTCTGCCAATCTCGATCAGGCGTGACCCCGCTCCGCTCCTCCTCGACGCGCAGCGCCTCGCCCTCGGGGGCCGAGGGTACCTCGGGCTGAACTGAGGATGCCTCGGGCTGGGCCGAGGCTACCTCGGACTCGGGCGTGTCGTCGATCTTGACGGAGGCTTGGTGCAGATCCCGGGAGAAGATGTCCGGGGGAACCGTCGTTCGCCCCGAGGCTATCTTTGCTAGCTCGTTCGCAGTCTCGTTGTAGCGCCGGGCGATGTGGTTAAGCTCGAGCCCGTAGAACTTGTCTTCCAGGCGCCGAACCTCATCGCAGTAGGCCTCCATCTTCGGGTCGCGGCAGTGGGAGTTCTTCATGACTTGGTCGATGACGAGCTGCGAGTCGCCGCGAGCGTCGAGGCGTCGGACCCCTAGCTCGATGGCGATTCGCAATCCGTTGATCAGAGCTTCGTACTCAGCCACATTGTTGGACGCCGGGAAATGGAGGCGCAGCACGTAGCGTAGGTGTTTCCCGAGGGGCGAGACGAAGAGCAGGCCCGCGCCAGCTCCCGTCTTCATCAGCGACCCGTCGAAAAACATGGTCCAGAGCTCTGGTTGGATCGGAGCCGTCGGCAGCTGGGTGTCGACCCATTCGGCTACGAAGTCCGCCAGTACCTGAGACTTGATGGCCTTCCGAGGGGCGAACGAGATTGTCTCGCCCATGATTTCCACCGCCCACTTTGCGATCCTGCCCGAGGCCTCTCGGCACTGGATGATCTCCCCCAGGGGGAAGGATGACACCACAGTTATGGATGAGACTCGAAGTAATGTCGCAACTTTCGCCTCGTCAGGATCACTGCATACAGTAGCTTCTGAACTTGTGGGTAGCGGATCTTGGTTTCGGACAGCACCTCGCTGACGAAGTAAACTGGCCTCTGAACGAGCAATGCATGCCCCTCTTCTTGCCTTTCGACCATAATCGTGGCGCTAACCACCTGAGTGGTCGCGGCGACGTAGACCAAGAGGGCTTCTCCATCAGCTGGGGGTACCAAGATAGGCGCCTTGGTGAGGAGCGCCTTCAGGTTCCCAAGAGCTTCCTCGGCCTCAGGGGTCCAAGTGAAGCACTCGGCCTTCCTTAAGAGGCGATACAGAGGCAGGCCTCTTTCGCCGAGGCGTGAGATGAAACGGCTCAGGGCCGCGAGACATCCCATGACCCTCTGTACACCTTTTAAGTCCTTGATGGGCCCCATGTTGGTGACGGCTGCGATCTTCTCCGGGTTGGCTTCGATGCCCCGCTCGGAGACGATGAACCCCAGGAGCATGCCTCGGGGCACCCCGAAGACACACTTCTCGGGATTGAGCTTGACGTCTTTTGCCTTAAGACACCAGAATGTCACTTCAAGGTCGGAGAGGAGGTCGGAGGCTTTCCTTGTCTTGACTACGATGTCATCGACGTAGGCCTCGACCGTACGACCGATGTGTTCGCCGAACACATGGTTCATGCACCGCTGGTACATCGCACCCGCGTTCCTCAAACCGAACGGCATGGTGACATAGCAGTACATGCCGAAGGACGTGATGAAAGAAGTCGCGAGCTGGTCGGACTCTTTCATCTTGATTTGATGATACCCTGAGTAGGCATCGAGGAAAGACAGGGTTTCGCACCCAGCAGTGGAATCCACGATTTGATCGATGCGAGGTAGAGGGTAGGGAACCTTCGGACATGCTTTGTTGAGACCAGTGTAGTCTACACACATCCGCCATTTTCCCCCTTTCTTTCTCACAAGCACAGGGTTGGCAAGCCATTCGGGATGGAATACCTCTTTGATGAACCCTACTGCCATTAGCTTGTGGATCTCCTCGCCTATCACTCTGCGCTTCTCCTCGTCGAATCGGCGTAGAGGCTGCCTGACCGGTCGGGCTCCGGCCCGAATATCTAGCGAGTGCTCGGCGACATCCCTCGGTATGCCGGGCATGTCCGAGGGACTCCACGCAAAGACGTCGGTGTTTGCGCGGAGAAAGTCGACGAGCACTGCTTCCTATTTGGGGTCGAGCCCGGAACCGATCCGGATCTGCTTGGAGGTGTCGCCACTGGGGTCGAGAGGGACGGCCTTAACCGTCTCCGCTGGCTCGAAATTGCCGGCGTGTCGCTTCACGTCTGGCACCTCCCTGGAGAGGTTTTCCAGGTCGGCGATGAGGGCCTCGGACTCGGCGAGGGCCTCGGCGTACTCCACGCACTCCACGTCGCATTCGAACGCGTGTTTGTACGTGGGGCCGACGGTGATGACCCCGTTGGGGCCTGGCATCTTGAGCTTCAAGTAGGTGTAGTTGGGGACGGCCATGAACTTCGCGTAGCATGGCCTCCCCAATACCGCGTGGTAGGTTCCTCGGAACCCGACCACCTCGAACGTCAGAATCTCCCTTCGGAAGTTGGAGGGCGTTCCGAAGCAGACAGGAAGGTCGAGCCGTCCGAGGGGCTGGACGCGCATCCCAGGAATGATCCCGTGGAAGGGCGCAGCGCCTGCTCGGACGGAGGACAGATCGACGCGCAGGAGCCTGAGGGTCTCGGCGTAGATGATGTTGAGGCAGCTGCCCCCATCCATCAGGACCTTGGTGAGCCTGACGTCGCCGATGATGGGATCGACGACGAGCGGGTATTTCCCCGGGCTCGGCACGTGGTCGGGGTGGTCAGCTTGGTCGAAGGTGATGGGCTTGTCGGACCAGTCTAGGTAGACTGGCGCCGCCACCTTCACCGAGCAGACCTCCCGACGCTCTCGCTTGCGATGCCGAGCCGAGGCATTCGCCGCATGCCCTCCGTAGATCATGAAGCAGTCGCGGACCTCGGGGAACTCTCCTGCTTGGTGATCTTCCTTTTTGTCGTCGTCGTGGGCCCTGCCACCCTCTGCGGGTGGCCCGGCCCTATGGAAGTGGCGCCGAAGCATGACGCACTCCTCGAGGGTGTGCTTGACGGGCCCCTGATGGTTAGGGCACGGCTCCTTGAGCATCTTGTCGAAGAGGTTAGCACCTCCGGGGGGCTTCCGAGGGTTCTTGTGCTCAGAGGCGGCGACAAGGTCTGCGTCGGCGGCGTCGTGTTTCGCTTGCGACTTCTTCTTGCCTTTCTTCTTGGCGCCGCGCGGAGTAGACGCCTCGGGAGCCTCTTCCGTCGGGCGGCCCTGGGGCTGCTTGTCCTTTCGGAAGATGGCCTCAACCGCCTCCTGGCCAGAGGCGAACTTGGTGGCGATGTCCATCAGCTCGCTCGCCCTGGTGGGGGTCTTGCGACCCAACTTGCTCACCAGGTCGCGGCAGGTGGTGCCGGCAAGGAACGCGCCGATGACATCTGAGTCGGTGATGTTGGGCAGCTCGGTGCGCTGCTTCGAGAATCGCCGGATGTAGTCCCGAAGAGACTCTCCCGGCTGTTGCCGGCAGCTTCGGAGGTCCCAGGAATTCCCGGGGCGCACGTACGTGCCCTGGAAGTTGCCGGCGAAGGCTTGGACCAAATCATCCCAGTTGGAAATCTGCCCCGGAGGCAGGTGCTCCAACCAGGCGCGAGCAGTGTCGGAGAGGAACAGGGGGAGGTTGCGGATGATGAGGTTGTCGTCGTCCATTCCACCCAGTTGACAGGCCAGGCGGTAGTCTGCGAGCCACAATTCCGGCCTCGTTTCCCCCGAGTACTTTGTGATAGTAGTCGGGGGTCGGAAACGGGCCGGAAACGGCGCCCGCCGGATGGCCCAGCTGAAGGCCTGCGGACCGGGTGGTTCGGGCGAGGGACTCCGATCCTCCCCACTGTCGTAGCGTCCCCCACGCCCGGGGTGGTAGCCTCGGCGCACCCTTTCGTTGAGGCGGGCCCGACGGTCGCGACGATGGTGCTCGTTGCCGAGGTGGCCCGGGGCCGCAGGCGCGGTGTTGCGCGTGCGCCCGGTGTAGACCGAGGCTTCCCGCATGAATCGGGAAGTCGCGGCATGAGGTTTCGAGGGGTACCCCTGCCTTCGGGAGGCAGAGCTCTCGGCCCGCCGGGCCGCAGCGCCTTCCAGGAGATTCTTGAGCTCTCCCTGGATTCACCGACCCTCGGTGGTTGATGGCTCTGGCATCGCGCGGAGGAGCATCGCTGCGGCTGCCAGGTTCTGACTGACCCCGCTGGATGCGGGTGGCGGCCTGTCCCTGACATCGTTGGCGACGCGGTGCTGGAAACCCTGGGGCAGGTGACGTATTTCTTCGGCCGGGGGTTGGCCCGCCCATACCTGCCCGACGTCCCGGCGGATCGACTCGAGCGCTCCTGCTCCCTCGTCGAGCCTGGCCTGCGCCCCGCGGACTTGCTCGAGCTGTGGGTCGTGACCCCCCGCCGGAACGGGGACCACAGCTAGCTCCCGTGGGATGTCGGCGCGAGGCACCGACCTAGGGAGATCGCCGCCCTCCGGCATGCCGAGATGGTTGCCTTCGGAGGGATCCCCTAGCTCGACGTGGAAACATTCGCGGCTCGGGCCGCAGTCCTTGTCGTCAAGGCTGCGGCTACCGTCGGAACAGTCGGAGAGGCAGTAGTCACATGCGGTCATAAAGTCCCGCATGGCACTGGGGTTGCCAAATCCAGAGAAATCCCAACAGACGCTGGGATCGTCATCTTCCTCGGACCCAGAGGGCCCGTAGGTCGAGACGTCCGTCAATCGGTCCCAAGGCGACCGCACACGAAACCCCAGAGGGGTTGCACTCGCCTCAACGTGAGCGCCCGCCAAAGCGAGGTCGCTAGGCGGGTTGAGGCCGAGTCGAAATGACGTAGGATGGGAATCAGTCGGTACCTTTTGGTCGACGAGGAGCGACATAGTCACGTCGGGGACTGGTTGCGCCGTCGTCTTGGGTACGAGGGCGACGTCCTGCAGGCCCTCCGCGAGCGTGCTAGCGTCGTCCACTTGCTCGGGATTGGCGTGTCGCGGGGGGACGGCGCTCGCCTTCGTCTCAAACGCGAGGTCGACGCCCGACGCGCCCTCCGTTGGGGCGCTGGGGACGTCGGTTCGCTCGACAGCCGACGGAGCGCGGCCTCCCGCTCGGCCCTGGTTGCCCCGCCTCCTCCTCCGATGGCGGGGGAGAGGACGGGGCGAGCTCGAATGTTGTTCTTCCACCACGCGGGGAAGACGTCGTCGATTCCACCGCCGGTGGGCGGGCTGTCGGCCGCCATTGTCGTCGTCGCGCGGCGGTGGAAGGAGTATCATGTCGTAGCTGCCGTCGAGAGACATGAACTCGAGACTCCCGAAACGGAGCACCGTCCCGGGTTGGAGAGGTCGTTGGAGACTGCCCATCTGGAGCTTGACGGGAAGCTGCTCGTCAACACGCAGCAGGCCCCTACCTGGCGCGCTAACTGTCGGCGTTTCGAGACCGGGGGGTCCCTAAGCCGACGAGTGAGTGTGCCGCGTGCCCCAGCCCAGATGGGTCGAGCGCGTGGGCGAGCGCGAAGGGGGGAAAAGCGAGGTGGCCAGAGACGAGTCGTGAGAGAGGTGGGAATCCCGCGGCCTTCGTGTTCGACCCGCGCCCAGGTCGGGTGCGCTTGCAGTAGGGGGTTACAAGCGTCCACGCGGGTGAGGGAAGCGAGCGGCCCCAAGAGAGCGCCTGCCCCGTCCTCGTCCCCGCGCGGCCAACCTTCTCTAAGAAGGCCCTGGTCCTTCCTTTTATAGGCTTAAGGAGAGGATCCAGGTGTACAATGGGGGTGTAGCAAAGTGCTACGTGTCTAGCGGGGGTGAGCTAGCGCCCTAGGTACATGCCAATGTGGCAGCCGGAGAGATCTTGGCACCCAGCTGGTGTGGTGTCGTGGCTGTCGGAGGAGCAACGGAGCCTGGCGGAGGGACAGCTGTCGGAGCGGTTGGGTCCTTGCTGACGTCCCCCCGTAAGGGAGCTGAGAGCCGCCGTCGTCACGGGTCTAGCGGGGCGCCATCATTGCCTATCTGGCGGAGCTAGCCAGATGGGACGCCGGTCTTGTTCTCTGCGGCCCGAGTCGGCTCGGGGTAGGGTGATGATGGCGCTTCCTGTTGACGTGGCGGGCTTGTGCCCTAGGTCGGGCGACGTGGAGGCTCCTCCGAAGCCAAGGTCGAGTCTGTCTTCTATGGCCGAGGCCGAGCCCGAGCTCCTGGGTCGGGCGAGGCGGAGGTCGTTCGGCAGAGGCCAGGGCGGAGTCCGACCCCTGGGTCGGGCGAAGCGGAGTTCGTCGTCTTCCGGGGCCTAGCCCGAGTCCGAGCCCTGAGTCGGGCGGAGCGAAGTTCGCCGTCTTCCGGGGCCTTAGCCCGAGTCCGAGCCCTGGGTCGGGCGGAGCGGAGTTCGCCGTCTTTCGGGGCCTTAGCCCGAGTCCGAGCCCTGGGTCGGGCGGAGCGGAGTTCGCCGTCTTCCGGGGCCTTATCCCGAGTCCGAGCCCTGGGTCGGGCGGAGCGGAGTTCGCCGTTTTCCGGGGCCTTAGCCCGAGTCCGAGCCCTAGGTCGGGCGGAGCGGAGTTCGCCGTCTTCCGGGGCCTTAGCCCGAGTCCGAGCCCTGGGTCGGGCGGAGCTTCCTATGGCGCCTTTGGCAAGGCCTGACTGCCTGTCAGTCTCACTCTGTCAAGTGGCACTGCAGTCGGAATGGCGCAGGCGGCGCTGTCCTTCTGTCAGACCGGTCAGTGGAGCGACGAAGTGACGGCGGTCACTTCGGCTCTGCCGGGGGGCGCGCGTCAGGATAAAGGTGTCAGGCTACCTTTGCGTTAAATGCCCCTGCGACTCGGTCGGTCGGCGCGGCGATTTAGTCAGGGTTGCTTCTTAGCGAAGGCAAGGCCTCGGGCGAGCCGGAGATGTGTTTGCCGTTAAAAGGGGGCCTCGGGCGAGACGGAAACACCTCGGGGTCGGCTGCCCTTGCCCGAGGCTAGGCTCGGGCGAGGCGTGATCGAGTCGCTCGTATGGACTGATCCCTGACTTAATCGCACCCATCAGGCCTCTGCAGCTTTATGCTGATGGGGGTTACCAGCTGAGAATTAGGCGTCTTGAGGGTACCCCTAATTATGGTCCCCGACAAGACGCCTTCGATGGTTTGTTGACAGTTATTGGCAGCCTGCTTTCGGAGGATCACGTTCTGCCAAAGAGCATGTACGAGGCACAGAAACTCCTTCGTGCACTCAAGATGACGTATGAGCAGATACATGCTTGTCCGAAGGGCTGCGTCCTATTTAGGAAAGAACACACTGAGACAAAGTACTGTCCGAAGTGTAAATCGTCTAGGTTCATGGAGGTAGACTCTGGTGATGGACAGAAGAGGCAACTCGACATCCCCGTGACAATCCTACGCCACCTTCCGTTCATACTGAGTGCTGTGGTCAAGGCACTCGGCAAAGGGACTGGCAAAGGGGCCCACTAGAGGACTCTTTGCCGAGTGCCAGTCCACTAGACACTCGGCAAAGAAGCCTCCTTTGCCGAGTGCCTACGAGAGCTCTCGGCACAGGGACTGGCGGTGGGGCCCACTGGACCCGTCTTTGCCGAGGGCCGTGAGAGCAGACACTCGGCAAATTTGGCCTCTTTGTCGAGTGCCAAAGAAGACACTCGGCAAAGGATCCGTCACCGTCACTTGGTGCCGTGACGGTGACTTTTCTTTGCCGAGTGTCAAATGTTGCCGAGTGTCCGATAAAAAGTACTCAGCAAAGAGGCCGTTGCCGATGTATAGTTCGCCGAGCGTTCTTTGCCGAGTGTTACACTCGGCAAAGCCTTTGCCGAGTGTAAAATAGCCTTTACCGAGTGTCTGAGACACTCGGCAAAGAAGCAGTGTCCGGTAGTGATTCCAACCTACTAGTTTACACATCAACGCGAACGACTAGCAGGTGGACGAAGCTTCACAACTTGTTTGCACTCGGAACACATAGTCACCAAATAATCCAAAAGTGCTATTTCAAAATGAACTATCACGGCAGGAACTTATATAAACCCTGCCAAGCGACATGTAAATCACGCACACGCACACACATTTCATCGTGGAGATATGGTGGGGAACAATACTGCTGCTTCCCTCTTCTACTACTCTTTGCTCATCATCTGCGCCGCTGCTTGGCACGCGGATGCGTCCCAAGTGGATCGACTGAGAGAATTCATCAGGTCTAGGAGGAACAGTCCTAGTGATGGTAAGGGCACGTTTGGGGTTGCCAACATAGGGCACAGCGTAGCTAGCAGCCTCCTGAGCACAAGCTACTCCGACAGTGAACAGAGCGCCCTGAAGGCAGCTGACAAGATCACTGCGCTGCCGGGGCAACCGGACGGCGTCGACTTCGACCAGTACGCCGGGTACGTGACCGTCGACGAGAAGAATGGCCGGGCACTCTTCTACTACTTGGTGGAGGCACCACAGGATGCCTCGGAAAAGCCGCTCCTCCTGTGGCTTAACGGAGGTTAGGGAGCTCTGGATTGTGGTAGATAGCTAGAGCAGTCGTTGCACTTGCACGCACTGAGTCGTTTGAGTTCGTTGTGTTTGTCTGCATGTTAATGCGTAATCAACCGTGTCCACTCCACTACAGGGCCCGGATGCTCGTCGCTTGGCTACGGAGCAATGCAAGAGCTCGGTCCGTTCCGCGTAAACAGCGACAACAAAACGCTGAGCAGAAACAAGGCGGCTTGGAATAACGGTATGCGTTCGATTCTCTTCGATCTGTTTAGTTAATACTCTCTCTGTTCTTTTTTATTTATTTGTCGCGTTTTAGTTTAGAAATGAATTAGTGGACGATAGTCGTTGGCAATTAACAGAACGGTATGTTGTTGTGTAGTGGCTAATGTGATCTTCTTGGAGTCGCCGGCGGGTGTTGGATTCTCCTACTCCAACACATCCTCCGACTACGGCCACAGCGGAGACCGAAGGACAGCTGCTGATGCGTACTTGTTTTTGGCTAACTGGCTGGAGCGCTTTCCTGAATACAAAAGCCGTCCGTTCTACATCTCGGGGGAGAGCTACGCCGGACACTACGTACCCGAACTTGCTGCCACCATCTTAACCCAGAATTCCTACAACAGCAAGACGGCCATAAACCTCCGGGGCATCTTGGTACCACCATGCACCACCTCCACCTGATCTATGTTTTGATAGTTGAAGCAGCCTTACAACAACAATATAACTAAATGGCTAAAACATATATATATCCTTTATTTTTTTCCTTGAAGGTTGGAAATCCACTTCTGGATTCGTATATGAACTTGAAGGGTGCAGTTGCCTACTACTGGAGCCATGGGTTGATGTCGGACGAGGTCTTTGACAACATAACCAGGCACTGCAAGTATGACAGTTCAGATGGTGTGGCATGCAGTGGCGCTTTGGAGGCGGTAGATCCTGGACAGATTGATCCTTACAACGTATATGCTCCGATCTGTGTTGATGCGGCCAACGGAGCATACTACCCCACTGGCTACGTAGGGCATGCACTTAACGATTCTGAATATAATGTTTCACTTCATATATCTCTGGCGGTTCTGCTAAAATAATCACTAACCCCTCCCTGCTACGTTTCCCACATATATATACAGCTACCTGGATATGATCCATGCAGCGATTACTACACCTATTCCTACCTCAATGACCCAGCAGTGCAGAATGCTTTCCACGCTAGGACGACAAGTTGGTCAGCGTGCGCGTATGATCTTTTATTTTGATTGGACCATAATTCAGGGCTAATACATGTTACATTAACGAGCTACCTAGCTAATTACAAAGTATGTGTTCAAATTCGGCAGGAACTTGAACTGGACGGACGCACCGATTTCCATGGTGCCAACAGTCGCAGGGCTGATTGAGAAGAAGCTGCCTGTTTGGATTTTTAGGTAATCTCTTGTCAGGCAAAAAAGACCATATATCATATTACTACTATTATATCCAAACAGAGAGAAAAAAAAAACAATGCCTTTATGACCTCTCCTTTTTCAGTGGCGATTTTGATTCCGTGTGCCCACTTCCTGCTACGAGGTTTTCCATCCATGATCTTAACCTGCACGTCACCACTCCATGGCGCCCGTGGACAGTAAACATGGAGGTAATTGATAATATAAGCTCTATACAAAAGTAATATTTGTGCTATATATCATATTCTGCCTTCAAAATAGTTTGTATCGATGCAAAAGAAGTCCCTATATATGAGGTCTTATTTATAGCTAGCTGTACTTGTATCAACCTTAATCCAGATGTATTATTCGGATGCATTCGGATGAAAAAATAAACTAATTTTCACTGCAATACACTCAAACATATGTGGATTGAGGTGAATACCAAATGCAACCGAACAAAGAACTTACTAGGTGCCTTATTTCCTGCAAAACTCATACGAAAATCTCCATCAGAATAAAGACTTTTATATAATTTTGTATTAAGCCTTCAGAACATGACTTCTGATATGCTTGCAGGTCGGAGGATATGTTCAACAATACCAGGGAGGATTCACGTTTGCCTCTGTCAGAGGAGCTGGTCATATGGTTCCGTCTTCCCAGGCTGATAGAGCATTAGTATTATTGGACTCCTTTCTGAAAGGGGTGCTCCCACCATACGTACAGGAGCAGTAATAATTCCTAAATGTGTAGAGTGTCTTGTCAATGGCAAACTCAATAAAGACTATCCTTTTTTGTATTACTTGAATTGATGTTGGTTTTGCATTAGCTGGTTTGTGGTTATAATTAAAAGGTTCATCTTTCCCCTTACCGTTTGTATCCGCTCATTTTAGAGAAATTGAAATCTATACTTAACAGAGGAGGCTATTTGGCTTGAAATTTGAAATTCTACCACTTCAGATATAAACTTATCTTAAATTTATAGAGTGATGGATTAAACAATTCAGACCCATTTGTCTACTTAATGCAGACTTCAAAATCTTCAGTAATTGAGGTACTAACAAAAGGTTGGCCTCAGTAGGCAAGATGGTAATTGGGGGCAATTAGTTCAGAGTTGTTAAAGGCAGAAATATTTTTGGTAGGAGCGTCCATTTTACATGAGGTTATCCATGAGTTGAAATCGAAGAAAAAAGGTCTGATCATGAAAATCGATTTTGAAAAGGCATATGACAATGTTAGATGAGATTTTTTGGTTGAAGTTATGAGAACAAAGGATTTCTCTGAAATTTGGTCAGATATGGTGACAAAAACTGTTAAAAATGGCAAGGTTTGTGTGAATATCAATGGAGAGAGGAGCAAATATTTTAAAACATTCGGAGGTTTAAGATAGGGCTTCTGTTTAATTTGGTGGCAGACTCCTTAATTGTTTTGCTGGATGTTGGGGTTGACAAAGGTCACATCAAGAGTGTATTAGCTGATCTCTTACGACCTAAGGGAATTTCTCATGTTCAATACGCAGATGATACAATGATCATGACAGATGGGTCAGAGAGGTCGATTTTAAAATTAAAATTAATTCTCTACTATTTTGAATGGCTACCGGGTCTAAAAAACTCCCATAAAAGTGAGGTTTATGTGTTTAGGGTGGAGCGGAAGGAAAAAAGAAAGGAGGATGAATATGCTCAATTGTGTCCTTGGTACCTGAAAGAGAAATAGGGTTAAACATTTTTCTAAATGATTTTGGTAGTTGAAATGCTCAACACAAATAATTAAACTAACTAGTTTGCTCTAGATTATATATTCTACATGTGCTAAAGGTTCAACACAAACCAATAAAAAGATCAGAATTAGGGTTCAAAAGAAAAGAGCAAAATAAACCGAAGAGAACCCTGGTCTGGCACACCGGACAGTCCGGTGTGCCACCGGACAGTGTCCGGTGCACAGGGCTGATCGACTTCAAACTTGCCACCTTCGGGTTTCTGGAGAGCCGCTCCGCTATAATTCACCGGACTGTCCGGTGGGTCACCAGACTGTCCGGTGTGCCAGCGGAGCAACGACTCCAGCGCAACGGTCGACTCCAACGGACACCTACAAAAGCGCTACAGTACACGGACAGTTCGCACAGAGTGAGAGCAGCACTAGAAGACGCACTAGACAGTGAACAGTGCCTGTCCGTTGCGGCACCGAACTGTCTGGTGGCCCAAGCTGTCAGAGCTCCAACGGTCGAAACCGTCAGAACCCTAACGGTTGGGTGACGTGGCTGGCTGTCCGGTGCGCCCATCGACAACAGCCTTCCCCAACGGTTGGTTTGGTGGTTGGGGCTATAAATACCCCCCAACCACCACCACTTCAAACATCCAAATTTTCAGACTTCACATTCAATACAAGAGCTAGTGTAATCAATACAAGACATAATTCAATAGAATCAAAGTCTCTCCAAGTCCCAAATCCGCTCCAAGCAAATAGTGACTAGAGAGAGTGTTTTGCTCGTGTTCTTTGAGCTCTTGTTCTTGGATCGCTTTCTTCTTCTCCATTCTTGTTCTTCAAGCACGTGTAATCAAAGCAAGAGACACCAAGTTGTGGTGGTCCTTGTGAGGGGTCTAAGTGACCCGTTTGATTAAGGAGAAAGCTCACTCGGTCTAGGTGACCGTTTGAGAGAGGGAAAGGGTTGAAAGAGACCCGGTCTTTGTGACCACCTCAACAGGGACTAGGTTTGCAAGAACCAAGCCTCGGTAAAACAAATCACCTTGTCACTCTCTTCATTTGCTTGTTATTTGTTTTCGCCCTCTCTTTCGGACTCGATTTCATTTCTAACACTAACCCCGGCTTGTAGTTGTGCTTTAACTTCATAAATTTTAGATTCCGCCTATTCACCCTCCCTCTAGGCGACTTTCAATTGGTATCAAAGCCCGGTTCTTCATTAAGAGTCTAACCACTCGAAGTGATGTCGGGAGTATCCGCCAAGAGAGAGATGGAAACGGCCACAAGCCACGGGAAGGCCCCATCAAGAGAGTCCGGCGACAAACGAAGGGAGGAATCACCTCCCCGCGTCAAGTCGCACCGGAGTGGCGACAAAAAGAAGAAGATGAAGAAAGTGGTCTACTACGAGACCGATTCTTCGTCGCCCTCCACCTCCGGCTCCGACGCGCCGTCCGTCACTTCTAAGCGCCATGAGCGCAAGAAGTTTAGTAAGATTCCCCTACGCTATCCCCGCATTTCTAAACGCACTCCTTTACTTTCCGTCCCATTAGGCAAACCACTGATTTTTTACGGTGAAGATTATTGTATGTGGAGTGATAAAATGAGGCACCATCTAACCTCACTCCACGCTAGCATTTGGGACATTGTTGAGTTTGAAGCGCAGGTACCATCCGTGGGAGATGAAGGCTATGACTCGGACGAGGTTGCCCAAATCCGGCACTTCAACTCCCAAGCCACTACTATACTCCTCGCCTCTCTATGTCAAGAGGAGTATAATAAGGTGCAAGGGTTGAAGAGTGCCAAAGAGATTTGGGACGTGCTAAAGACCGCACATGAGGGAGACGAGGTGACCAAGATCACCAAACGGGAGACGATCGAGGGGGAGCTCGGTCGATTCATCCTCAACCAAGGGGAGGAGCCACAAGCCATGTACAACCGGCTCAAAACCTTTGTCAACCAAGTGCATAACCTTGGGAGCACCAAATGGGATGACCATGAAATGGTCAAGGTTATTCTTAGATCACTCGTATTTCGTAATCCTACTCAAGTTCAATTAATACGTGGTGATCCTAGATATAAGCTAATGTCTCCCGAGGAAGTGATAGGAAAGTTTGTGAGCTTTGAGTTGATGATCAAAGGCTCCAAACAAATCGTCGAGCAAGGCGGCACCTCCACTCCCGAGGTGCAACCCGTCACATTCAAAGCAACGAAGGACAATAAAGAAGAGTCTACATCAAGTAGACTCCCTATCGACACCTCCAAGCTCGACAATGAGGAAATTGCGCTCATCATCAAGAGCTTCTGCCAAATCCTCAAGCAAAGGAGGGGGAAGGATTACAAGCTTTGCTCCAAGAAAGTTTGCTACAAGTGTGGTAAGCCCGGTCATTTCATTGCTAAATGTCCTATGTCTAGTGATAGTGACAGGGGCGACGACAAGAAAGGAAGGAGGAAGGAAAAGAAGAAGTACTACAAGAAGAAAGGCGGCGATACCCACGTGTGTCGGGAATGGGACTCCGACGAGAGCACCACCGACTCCTCCTCCGACGAGGACGCCGCCAACATCGCCGTCAACAAGGGCCTCCTCTTTCCCAACGTCGGCCACAAGTGCCTCATGGCAAAGGATGGCAAAAAGAAGGTAAAGACTAGAGCCTCCACTAAATATACGACATCTAGTGATGAAGGTAGCTCTAGTGATGATGAAGATAGTTTGCTTGCTCTTTTTGCCAACGGCCTTAACATACAACAAAAGGAAAAACTAAATGAATTGATTAGTGCTATTCATGAGAAGGATGAACTTTTGGATGACCAAGAGGAATTCCTTATTAAGGAAAACAAGAAGCATGTTAAAGTTCAAAATGCCTATGCTCAGGAGATAGAAAAATGTGAAAAATTAACTAGTGAGCTTAGCATTTGCCATGACACTGTCTCTAACCTTAGAACCAAGAATGCAAAATTACTTGCTAAGGTTGAGAAGTTAAATGTGTGTTATGATTCAATTGTCAATCTTAAAAATGATAATGCTAGTTTAATTGCTAAGATTGATAAATTGAATGAATCAATTGCTAGCCTTAAAATTGAGAATGATAAACTAATTTCTAAGGCTAAAGATTTAAATGTTTGCAATGCTTCTATTTCCAATCTTAGAAATGAGAATGCTATTTTACATGCTAAGGTTGATGAATTAAATGTTTGCAAACCCTCTACATCTAGTGTTGATCATGTTAGTTTCTATTTGTACTAGATGTAGAGATGTAAATATTGATGCTATCCATGATCACCTTGCTTTAATTAAACAACAAAATGATCACATAGCTCAACTAACTGCTAAAATCAATGAGCATGAGATAGAGAATAAAAAATTTAAATTTGCTAGAAGCGTGCTCTATAATGGGAGACGCCCTGGCATCAAGGATGGCATTGGTTTCCAACAGGGAAGCAATGTCAAACTTAATGCCCCTAAAAGATTGTCTAATTTTGTTAAGGGCAAAGCTCCCATGGCTCAGGATAATGAGGGTTACATTTTATATCCTGCTGGTTATCCTGAGCATAAGATTAGGAGAATTCATGCAAAGAAGTCTCATTCTGTTTCTCACCATGCATTTATGTATAAGAATGAGGCATCTATCTCTAGGCATTCTACTCAAGTTAAATTGCCTAAAAAGAAATCTCCTATTGCATCAAATGAGTCTAATGTTTCATTTAAGACTTTTGATGCTTCTTATGTGCTCACTAACAAATCAGGCAAAGTAGTTGCTGTGGGGGACAGATATCCCTCGGGTCCACTAGAAGGATAAAAGACCTCACGAAAAGGCCCAAAGGCCCCATAATTCGTAAGGTCATCCCCCTCGTGGGCCTGGGAGGAACGAACAGTGAGACAGATCAGCGCAAAGCCGGGTCAGAGCAAGCCCAGACGGCCCAACAGCGTCCGAGCAGTAATCACAGCGGTAACCCGATCTTCCCGCACAGGAGCCCCGCACATCGAAACTGGGCGAGGATGAGTCAGCTGAATTATAAGGAGACAGACCCAGTTAGTTCACTATTATCTTGGCTCACGTTGTTATCATATCCACATGTAATGCCCCAGGGTCGAGTATATAAGGCCTAGGGGGCACCCCTTCAAGATGATCGATCGAGAGAGACATCATTCATCCCTTAGCCATCTACCCCGTCCTCTACGTTTTCCAGCACTAGAGAGCTCCCTTGTAACTCATCGCATAAAGCACTCCAGCCAGGACGTAGGGTGTTACGCATCTCAAAGCGACCCGAACCTGTACATCCTTGCCTACTATTTCTCGTGTGCCCAGCACGAACCATCGAGCTACAGTCGATAACACCATCCTACTCCTAAAAAGCACCTTGGGGGGTAACCCTGGGTGTGCGGTCGGACCCGAAACACCGACAGCTGGCGTGCCAGGTAGGGGGCGTGTCATCGATCCAAGCTAGCTCAATGGTCGTCACCTTCCAGCACAAGATCATCCTCCGCCCCGGATCCATATTCTGCTTCGGTACTATCTCATCTGTAGCGGATGAGGAGGGAACTCTGCATCGCCTCGTGGATCCGCCGAAGAGAAAGCCTTCCTCAGAAACCTCCGAGAAAATCGGGGCGAGGCAGGAAAAATGCAACCTCCGACGCTCCTAAAAAAGATCACCTCCGGCAAGATAGGGGCTGAGGGTCCCTCAGCCCGGAGAACTCCGCTGTCCACCTCTCCGACGAAAGAATGGACACGAATCACAAGGAGAAAGGAAGCAAAGGATCATCAAGCTGATCTTTCTGTGCCTTCGCCCTCAAAGGAGAACAGAAAGAAGATCATCGTGACAGCTACTCCATTATACCCCGACGTCCTCTTCATCGGGAGAGTGGAGTCGCCTCCCATCTCCAACGACGAGCCGACTGCGCCTGGAGAGGAACCTCCTCAGCGGGAATCCCGCAGACGGAGGAACCGACGCCGAAATATTCGGCGACATCACGAGGCCGGGGAGCGGGACCCAGCGCAACCCGTATCGTGAGACGAGGTCTCGGAGATAGGAGAAACTCCGGAGGAACGTGTCTTCAGGGAACGAAGGAATTCCTGACGGCGTGATCATTGACGGGCTCAAGAACAGGCCGAGCAGGAGGTAAGGCAACATCGGGAAAATCCACTCTTCGGGCGCAACCTGAACCCCAACTTCGCCCAAGCCATGAACACGCTGAGTGAAGTTGGAGGGGTGTTGGCTCGGATAGCTGATGGCCTCCCTCGGACTCCCGACGCCGAGGGGTATCGGTGGCTATTCACTCAAGTAGCCAATCACCTTCTACCCCTCGCTCACCTGCCGAACGATCTACGACACGCCATCAACAGTCGCCGGGACGCGCGGAGCTCCATCAATGCCTTGCGTGAGCGACGACATGAGAACGAGATCCATCGCCGGGAAGAGTACGACCGGGACCATGGCATCCTAGCACGGAGTCAGGCTACCTAGACTGAGTCAGCCACGGCTTCAACTGGAGGCACCGCCCAGGGACGGTCGAGGCACCACGACGATCACTCCCCTCCCCGGGACAGACAACATCATCGATGACAGGAGGACACGTGTGGAGTATCGGCGCTTACTCCATGCCTCAGGGCCATTCAATGGCCCCCTAACTTCAAGGTATCCAACGTCGACAAATATGAACCTAAGCAGGATCCAGGAGGCTGGCTGGCCGTCTACACCACCACTGCCCGGGCTGCTGGAGCAACCGCGGACGTGATGACCGCGTACTTGCCTATTGTCCTCGGGCAAGACGCGCTGCAATGGCTGCGACACCTACCCCGACACTGCATCGACGACTGGAGCGACTTCAGTCGGCGCTTCACCGCCAACTTTCAGTCCCTCTCCGACAAACCGGCGCAACCATGGGACCTCAAATCCATCAAGCGCCGGGGGGACAAAACTCTCTGGTCATACCTCAAAAGGTTCCAGACCATGAGAAATCGTATCCCCGAGGTCGCGGAGGCGGCAGTGATCGAGGACTTCTACAGAGGATCCAATGACTCGGCCTTCGTCCAAACCATATTATAGAAGGCGTCGACTACCTCCGAGCAACTGTTCTGGGAAGCTGACCTCTACATCACCGCTGACGAGCGAGCTTAGGACCTCATCGAAGGAGTAAAACCAGCACTAGCGGCACCACGACGCGACACGAATCAGCAGCCCGACAAGCGCTAGGAGAAGAGACCTCACGAAGAAGTCCACGCCGCCGGACCACCTGCCTCTCGCGCCCAGGGAGGACCTCGTGGAGGCGAACGCACGCTGGATGACATCCTTGACACCCAGTGCCCGTACCACAAGGACATGCGCCACACCCTTCGGAACTGCAGAGACTTCAAGCACTCCGTCGAGCACGGCCGACCCTTCCAACCTCTACCTCCTCCTCCACCGTGGGGAGGACCAGGAGAACCGCGACAGCCCCAGCAGCAGGAGGAGGGAGGAGGTGGAGCCTTCCCGCGTGTTGATAGAGAGGTCAATGTCATCTTCGGCAGACACGGATCGTAGGAGAACAAGAGACAACAAAAGCTCAACGATCGCCAGATACTGGTGGCAACTAGCGGCCCTCCCGCCCCATACCGATGGTCAGAGCACCCGATCACCTTCACTCGGGCGGATCAGTGGCTCAACTTCGATCACCCAGGCAAATACCCGCTCCTCGTCGATCCGGTGATCCAAGAGAGCAGGGTGAAGAAGGTATTAGTGGACGGGGGGAGCAGCATCAACGTCACCTTCCCCCGAACACTCCAAGGCTTGGGAGTTCACCTCAAAGAACTCCACGAGTCAGACACTCCTTTCTTCGGCATCGTGCCGACTAAAGGAGAATACCCGCTAGGCCACATCTACATGTCGGTCACCTTCGGAACTCCGGAGAACTACAGGACCGAGTTCCTGAGGTTCGAAGTGGCGAACTTTGACTGCAGGTACAACGCCATCATCGGGAGGCCTGGATTGGCAAAATTCATGGTCATTCCGCATTATACATACATGATATTGAAGATGCTAGGACCGCAAGGGATCATAACTGTGCGCGCTGACTTCCAAGGCGCCGCAGAATATTTCTGAATGGCCATTCAGGCGGCCCTCACCACCAAACCGTCGGTGACTTCTTCTGCGCAGGCGAACTCTAAGCCTGAGGAAGACCTCGCGGTACCTACGAACGAGGCTCAAGCTACGACCTCTATGCGGCCGACTGAAGAAACCAAAAGAGTCAACCTTGGGTTCACTGATGAACGCAAAACTGCCATCATCAGCTCCAGCCTGGATGACAAATAGGAAGGCGCGCTCGTCCAGTTCCTGCAAGATAACCGAGACGTATTCGCATGGCAACCTGCGGGTATGCCAGGAGTCCCAAGAGAACTGGCCGAGCACAAATTAAAGGTCTACCCCCAGGCGAGGCCGATCTGGCAAAAGTTGCGTCGTTTCACGCCCGACAAGAGAGAGGTCATTCGCGCTGAGCTGGCTTGCTTGGTCGCGACTGGATTTATTAGAGAGGTGTTACATCCCGAGTGGTTAGCCAACCCTATTCTTGTACTCAAAAAGAATAAAGTGGATTGGCGCATGTGCGTCGACTATACGGATCTCAACAAACACTGTCCGAAGGATCCCTTCGGGCTTCCTAGGATAGATCAGGTGGTAGATTCCACTGCTGGATGTTCTGTGCTATCCTTCTTGGATTGCAACTCTGGGTATCATCAGATTAGCCTGGCGAAAGAAGACGAGGGAAAACAGCGTTCATCACTCCATTCGGTGCTTTCTGCTATACCTCCATGTCGTTCAGCCTCAAAAACGCTGGAGCGACTTATCAGAGAGCTATTCAAACATGCTTAGCCGATCACTGGGGCAAGCGTGTGGAAGCTTATGTGGACGATGTGGTGATCAAAACAGAAAATTTGGAAAATTTCATTGAAGATTTACAGCTGGTTTTCAACAGTCTACGACGATATCGATGGAAGCTTAATCCCGAAAAATGTGTTTTCGGGGTACCAGCAGGAAAGTTACTTGGGTTTATTGTCAGTCACCGGGGAATTAAAGCTAATCCAGAAAAGATCGAAGCTATCATGAGGATGGAGGCACCACGATCACAGAAGAAAGTTCAAAGACTCACCGGATGTATGGCAGCCCTGAGCAGATTTATATCCAGGCTGGGAGAAAAAGGCTTACCATTTTATAAGTTACTCAAGAAGGTGGACAAGTTTCAGTGGACTTCAGAAGCACAGGAAGCCCTAGACGCATTGAAAAAGTTCTTGACGACACCACCAGTGCTGAAACCACCACGTCGAGCCACGCCGACTCAACCAGCTGAAGATCTGCTGCTATATATCTCTTGCACGACTCAAGTGGCGAGCACCGCATTGGTAGTCGAGCGAGCAGAAGAAGGACATGCATACCCAGTACAACATCCTATTTATTTCATCAGTGAAGTCCTGGGTCCCTCGAAGAAGAAATACCCTCAAGTTCAGAAGCTATTATATGCAGTACTTCTAACTGCACGCAAGCTCCGTCACTACTTTGACGACCACAAAATCATAGTAGTCACAGGATTTCCGATAGGAGATATTCTTCACAACAAAGAAGCCATCGGGAGAATAGCCAAGTGGGCCTGCGAGCTGGGATCTCATGACATTGAATTTCGACCTTGCACTGCCATTAAAACTCAAGCACTGGTTGACTTCGTATCAGAATGGACCGAACAACAAGTACCAGATAACCCAGAAACTGCAGAAGTATGGTGAATGTATTTTGATGGCTCGTTAAAGCTGCAGGGAGCAGGCGCAGGGATCCTCTTTACCGCACCTGGAGGCGAGCACCTCAGATATGCCCTTCAGTTGTTGTTTCCAGCCTCCAACAATGCAGCAGAATATGAAGCTCTGATTCATGGACTGAACATTGCTATATCACTGGGCATCAAGAGACTAATGGTATATGGAGATTTTCTGGTAGTCATAAGTCAGATAAATAAAGAATGGGATTGTTCAAGCGATTCCATGGGAAAGTACTGCACTGTCGTCCGGAAACTAGAAGACAAGTTTGAAGGTTTGGAATTTCACCATGTAGAGAGAGATCGAAACACGGCAGCTGATGTATTGTCCAAGCTAGGATCCAGTCGAACCCAGGTCCCACCTGGAGTCTTTGTTCAAGAAATACCACACCCAAGCATCTCACTGGATCAGGCAGAAGAATGTAATACCTTGAGCCAACCAGAGTCAGATTCTGATGACTGGAGGAATACGATCATCAAATATATAAAAAATGAGGAGGAGCCAGATGACAAGAATATGACCGAGCGCATCGCAAGACAATCAGCTCACTATACACTCATTGGGGAAACACTATATAGAAGGGGTGCATCAGGAGTCGTCATGAAATGCATTCTCTCAGCTACTGGAAAGCAACTTCTGGATGAGGTCCTGTAATACTCAAAAATTGTACACAAGGAATATATAGTGATTTCCTGATTTGATGTGCCTTAATTGCATCATGAAAAGAGCATACACAAAATTAAGAGTGATTAAATTTAACCAATGACACTAAAATAAAAGAAAGTGCATCATATTGGAGTTTTGTTTGTGCATCAGATAATGTTCACAATAACATTAATTAAAATATAATAATTGTCTTCAGATGAAGTTTAAATCCTAACTTGAGAATTAGGGTTTGAAATAGAGGAGGAAGGAGAAGGTACTATACAACACAATAATAAAGTTATAAGCAGATAAATATATTCCATAATGATTTATTCAAATCATATACTCGGAAGTTAGAGTACAAGATTCACCACAAATTTGAAATTCAAATTTAGGTTCAAAAATAAGAAAAATGGAGAAAAGAATAAAGAAAAAGGACTCCTAACTCGGGTGGGCCGTGAAGGCTAATTTTGGCCCAGTAATCGCGCCCTCGCGGGCCGAACTCGGCTCTGTGCTATCCTCCGCGCGCGCGTGGCTTAACTGGCTGTCGCGTGGGGCCCGGTCGTCAGGCTCGAAGCATACGCACGCCATCCACTCACCTCACTGATTTGTGGGACCCAAGCGTCTGGCGTCTTCAACTAACCACGAAACCAACGGAGCTGCTCCTTAAGGTGGCCGTGGCAGCTCCGATCGCTCCGGGCTCGCCCTCCCCATAAAACCTGGAACGTGGGGCGCCCCCTTGGTCCGCTACCTCGTGCACCGTCGATAGCCACCTGGGTTCAGGGTTTTTCCACTCCGGTCAGGCAAGGGGCGGGGCAGGTTTTCGGCCGCCGCCGCAAATCCGCGTTGGGAGTCGAAATTTGATGCAATTGTGACTGCTCGGTGGTAGTCTAGGTCATAACCCAGCCGTCGGGAGAGTTAATTGAGCAGAGAACCATCGCGGGATTGTGAATTGCTCGCCGACCATTCAAGTTCGCCGCGAATTCGTCTGGTACCGTGGGCGAGCAGCTCCGCCCTACAATTCGCAGGTAACCCTTGTCCCGTTTAATTCCTAGCGTGGTGCGCTTCGTTTTGCAGCCATCAATTTTGGTTTCGGTCCTTGGCGCGGCGAGTTGGGTACTCGTCGGATCAGCCAACGCCGCCGTCAGAAGGGGATCGTGGCGCGTTTCAGAACCGGGGAAGAAGACAGCGTAGTGACCATAGATTCCTCCTTGGATGGTGTAGATTAGGGAGGTCTCCTGAACCGTTCATCTGGCTTTGTGCGGTGTTGATTAGACGCCACTTAACCCTCCGCGCGTCTCGACCTGTGCCGTTGGATCGGGATCGCGTGGCGCTTAGTCTGGCTAGGGTATTTTAAATCTGGTGCGTTCCTTGATGATCGGACGGTCGCAGTGAGGGTTGCGGTATGCGTTGGGTGCGTTTTAATCTGATCCATCCGCTCAGATCTGACGGCCAGAAACCTTAGATACCCCTTCGCCTTGTCAAAATTGCTAAAGAGACCCTGACTAAAACAGAAAACAACCGCCGTCCCATATTGCTGTTCACTGTGTCTAGGATATTTTACACCGTAGCCCCTGCGCTTCCTAGTATTTGAGGCCCAATCCAGTAATATTGAAAATCAGGAATTTATATCAGAAATTAGTTTTTAATGCATAAATAAATGTTAAACTTGTTTAATTCATAGTAAATGCATATGAACTCCAAATTGGTCCATTCCAGTTCCTAAATTTTTGTAATAATATTGTCTACCCATTAGTGCCTCTGTTCTGACATGACAAACACATTAAAATTATTCTTTCACTTAATCTTGTATTAAATGCATAACACCTTAGAAAATCCATAACTTAAAATATATAACTCCAAATTTAATGATTCCAGTTCCTGTGATCATATTTTAATGTCTAGTTTATTACTGTATATTCTATTTGCATGTTTGATGTGATGTTAATTTATGCTATGCTATGTATGTATTGTATTGATGCGAGTAGACGAGCAAGCCACTGTGGAATCTGAGGTTCAACAAGTAGAGACAGCTGAGCAGGAGCTCGTTGAAGGCAAGTTGTGCCCTTGATCACTTCTTTTACCCATTCATGTTCTTATTATTCATAATGATCTGCATAGGATAATTTTGCTGGGACCCAATAGGATACCCTAGATTTGACTATCTTTATACCTTGCTTCACCACTGGTTTTACTACTAAAGTTTTGGGTAGTACATGCTATTGCTTTATGTGGATTTGGGTATAGAGATATTCATCACTCATTGTTATACTTTTTATTATCTGTTTTATTCTTTGCTGTTCATGTTAAGATCATTATGTTAATGGGAACATGGAGAACCACCCGGGAAAATAGTGCTACCACAAGGGTTTAATGGGACGCCCTTGGCTGATTAACTAGGAAAGCTAGTGTAGGGCTACCTTACCCGAAAGGGGCAAGGGCAGTAGGGGAGTGGTCAGTGTAGGGAGGTCCTTGGGTTGATTTTGCTGCGATGGCGGTCAGGCAAGAACCCTGCACTGGAGCTTCCTATAAACTGTAGCGGGTAGTCTGAAGCTAGTGGAACTTTGTAAAGGCCTCGTAGTGGTACCCTGCCTCGCTTCCTAGGTAGAGGTGTATGGAGTCTGATCAACTCCGTGGCAAATGGGTAACACGACTTGTGGGTAAAGATGCGCAACCTCTGCAGAGTGTAAAACTAGTATACTAGCCGTGCTCACGGTCATGAGCGGCTCGGACACTCACATGATTAATATATGGAACTTAAACTTAACCTGTCATTTCATTGCATTTGGGATTATTTTATTATTACTTTTATTTATTATTACTATGGGTTGGTATTCACTTACACTTAGTAATTGCTAATAAAATTTTGACCAACTTATAAAAGCAATGCTCAGCTTCAGCCTTTATTTCATTGATCAGCCTTACACTTCATGAACTCCCACCTTTGGTGAGTTCATGCCACATTATTCCCCACGACTTGTTGAGCTATGAACGTATGTGAGCTCACTCTTGCTGTCTCACACCCCCCCACAGGAGAAGAGCAGGTGGTTCAGGAGGAACCACAAGGCGAGGAGTATGATCTGATCTAGGTGGCGTTTCTCAGTTGACATTGGCGCCGACGATCCTTAGTTCGTTTTACATTTATTCTTTTACTTTGTAATAAGTCTTCCGCTATGTAATAAATACTCTGATGTTTATGACATTTATCTCTATACACTCTGTTATTATATATGTTGTCTTCTTTGGCGCATGTATGAGATGCACCCGGCTTTGTTTCTTTAAAACCGGGTGTGACAGAAGTGGTATCAGAGCAATGTCGACTGTAGGACGAAACCTAGATAGAAATGGACAAAACCCTTACCTACTTATCTTATTCTAATTCTTTCTATACTTATCTTGATCTTGTCTCACCTTCTGCTACTCTACTCTGGTTAATCTTAACTTTTCTACTCTAAGACAAGATGGATTTCACACCTTGGAATCCTACCACTATGATCTTTTTAAGAGATAGGGAACCCAAGACAAAATTTAAAACTATCTTCTATATTTAAAATGTTGTTTGATTGTTCTGATGATAAATGTCTGATTTGCTTCTTTGATTGATTGAAATATTATATATGGACATCTTAGTATGTTCCACCATAAGGTAATGAATTAGCTATGGTAGATGAAATACTAATTTGCTTAGCTAATAAATCCCCCAAAATAACCTGATTTGTAATTACTGCCTTGTCTACTATTCTCTTACCATATGTGTCTAACTCAGATGGTCAATACCAGGAGGGGTGGTGGAATTGATCTGCCTCCTAATCAACACACTCGAAGGATATATAGACAACCTCAGCCACAACCTGCAGAGATGAATCCTCCTAATCCTCCACCAGGCGGAGTTGACCCACTGGTTGCTGCTCAGATGGCGGTGATGCAGCAAATGGCGGATACTATGGCTGATATGCGTGCCTAGATGCAGCAAGAACGCCAAGAGATGCGTCAGGAAAGAGAAGATATACGCCAGGAGTTGCGCCAGGAGAGAGAGGAGATACGCCAAGAAAGGAGGGCGCAACAACAGCAGCTGCAACAACAACTTCAACAACAGCAACAACAGCAACAAGTGCCACTGCCTCCACCACCACCACCAGTTCCACCTCGTGATAAGCACCGGGAGTTTATGAGTCATAAGCCACCGACCTTCGCCAGCTCACCAGATCCACTTGACGCGGATGATTGGTTGAAGTCAATTGAGAAGATGCTGAATATTGCACAATGCACTGACCGGGAGAAGGTTTTATATGCTTCTGGACGTCTGACTGGTCCTGCTGCTGACTGGTGGGATTCATATACGGCTGCCCACGATGCTGCTGATACTATTACTTGGGCAGAGTTCAGTACACAATTCAGGAACTACCATATCCCAGCTGGGATGATAAAGATCAAGAAGAAGGAGTTTCTGTCATTGAAGCAAGGCAATATGTCGGTCAGCGAGTACAGAGACAAATTCATTCAGCTGTCGAGGTATGCTCCGGAGGAAGTTGCTGAGGATGAAAGAAAGCAGGAGCACTTCATTGAAGGACTGAATGGACCCTTGCAATATGCACTGGTTGCACACACTTTTCCATCATTTCAGAGGCTACTGGATAAGGCTCTTGCTATTGAACACAAGCGTGTTCAACTGGGTGATTTGAAGAGGAAGGCTATCTCACAAGGACAGGGTAGCAGTAGTGTTCGTCCTCGCTACAGTTCACCACAGGGTACACCGACTCGACCCGGAGGACCGCGCCCAGTTCAGCAATCACCACTGAGGACTCCACCTCCTCGACAGGCCACTCCCACTGGCACCCCGACGAAGTTTTCAGGACAGAGTCCAGGCACTACGTGTTTCAAGTGTGGGAAGACTGGTCATTATGCAAATGTCTGCCCACAAAGGATTGCTACTACTCTAGCTCAGAACAAGCAACAGACCCCTGGCAAGGGCTATTCTATAGCCAGGGTGAATCAAGTCAGCGTTGATGATACTCCTGATGGTGGGGACCTCGTAATTGGTATGTTTTATGTTAATGCAATTACTGCAACAATATTATTTGATTCTGGTGCTACACATTCATTCATGTCTGCTAGATATGCCAACACAAATGAAATACCACTGCTAAATATGAGAAAACCCCTGATAGTAATTACACCTAAAGGGCCTGTTGAGGCAAATCAAATGACACGTAGATTGACATTAACCATTATGGGTAGAGAATTTGGAGCTACTGCTATAGTATTAGAGTCAAGCAGTATAGATCTGATCCTTGGTATGTCATGGCTAAGAAAGGCAAAGGCCATTATAGCATGTGGTAGAGGTACCGTAGAACTCACTACCACTAAAGGAGAAAGATTTCAAGTTAATATTGCAGTAACCTCCTCATCCATGCGTGCAATGTTCTTTATGCCTGAGGAGTTTGTTGGTAACAACATCCGGGTGGTTAGAGATTTTCCGGATGTCTTTCCAGAGGAGTTACCAGGGATGCCACCTGATAGAGAAGTTGAGTTTGTTATTGATCTCTTACCTGGAACCGCCCCTATTTCTAAACGGCCATATAGAATGTCCGTAGAGGAGTTGAAGGAACTAAAGAAGCAGTTAACTGAGTTACAAGAGGCTGGGTACATTCGTCTGAGTTCCTCACCGTGGGGAGCACCGGTGTTATTTGTGCAGAAGAAGGATGGATCTCAACGGATGTGTGTGGACTATAGATCACTTAATGATGTCACGGTGAAGAACAAGTATCCATTACCCCGTATTGAGGATTTATTTGATCAGATGAGAGGTGCTAGAGTATTCTCGAAGATTGATCTCCGATCGGGTTACCATCAGATGAGGATTAGACCATCGGATATAACCAAGACGGCTTTCTCGACTCGATATGGATTATATGAGTTTACGGTTATGTCGTTTGGATTAACCAATGCGCCGGCTTATTTCATGAATTTGATGAATAAGGTGTTTATGGAGTATTTGGACAGGTTCGTCGTGGTGTTCATCGACGATATTCTTATCTATTCTAGGAATGAAAGTGAACATGAACAACATCTAAGGTTGGTGCTACAGAAGTTACGAGATAATCAACTCTATGCTAAGTTCAGCAAGTGCGAGTTTTGGATTGACAAGGTGCCATTCCTTGGTCATATTATTTCTAATGGAGGAATAGCAGTGGATCCTGCTAAGGTTAAGGAGATAATGGAGTGGAGAGCACCCACTACAGTTACTGAGATTCGGAGTTTCTTGGGATTAGCAGGCTACTATCGGAGATTTATTGAAGGATTCTCTAAGATTGCCAAGCCTATGACATCGCTTTTGGAGAAAGGAAAAGAATTTAAGTGGGATGAGAAGTGCCAAGAAAGCTTTGATCAGTTGAAGGAGAGATTGATGTCACCTCCAGTATTGATTATGCCAGATCTGTAGAAGGGATTTGACATTTACTGTGATGCATGTGGCCAAGGACTTGGATGTGTGCTTATGCAAGAAGGACATGTGATTGCCTATGCATCTCGTCAGTTGCGGAAGCATGAATTGAACTACCCCACTCATGATTTAGAGCTGGCAGCAGTTGTGCATGCACTGAAGATTTGGAGACACTACATTATGGGAACTAAGTGCCAAGTATACACGGATCATAAGAGTTTGAAGTATATATTCACTCAGAAGGATCTCAACCTTAGGCAACGCCGTTGGTTGGAGCTCATTAAGGATTATGATTTGGAGATTCACTATCATCCAGGCAAGGCGAATTTGGTCGCAGATGCCTTGAGTCGGAAAGAACATGTTCACTCCGCTTTCGTTGTCCAGCTACCTGATGAATTAGCAAAAGACTTTGAGAGACTCAACCTGGGAATTGTTACTCACACTGAAGGAGTTACCATTGAGTTGGAACCTACCTTGGAGCAAGAGATTCGTAAAGGTCAGGTTGGTGATGCTAAGATCCAAGAGATTAAGGATCTAATCACAGATGGTCGAGTTCCGGAATTCACGGAGGATGAGCAAGGTACCATATGGTTCAAAGATCGGATATGTGTTCCAGAGATTGATAGCCTCCGGGAGACTATATTGAAGGAAGCCCATGATTCTGATTATTCAATCCACCCTGGTAGCACTAAGATGTATCAAGACTTGAAGCAGAAGTATTGGTGGTATGGACTGAAAAGAGATGTTGCTGCACATGTGGCTAAATGTGATGTGTGTCAAAGAGTTAAGGCTGAACATCAAAGACCCGCTGGACTATTGCACCCATTGAAGATACCCGAGTGGAAATGGGAAGAAATTGGTATGGATTTTATTGTTGGACTACCCCGCACTCCAGCAGGATATGACTCTATTTGGGTAATTGTAGACAGATTGACAAAAGTGGCTCATTTCATACCTGTGAGGACTAATTATACGGGAGCCAAGCTAGCAGAATTGTATATGACTCGGATAGTTTGCCTACATGGAGTACCTAAGAAGATCGTGTCTGATCGAGGATCGCAGTTTACTTCTCGATTTTGGAAGAAGTTGCATGAGAGCTTGGATACAAAGTTGAATTTTAGCTCAGCCTACCATCCCCAGACTGATGGACAGACAGAGAGGACTAACCAAGTGCTGGAAGATATGTTAAGAGCTTGTGCTCTCAAGCATGGTGGCAGTTGGGAGAAGAGCTTACCCTATGCTGAGTTTTCTTATAATAATAGCTATCAGGCCAGTTTGAAGATGTCACCATTTGAAGCTCTGTATGGTAGAAAATGCAGGACTCCACTGTATTGGGATCAAACTGGAGAAAGACAGTTCTTTGGGCCTGAACTTATACAAGAGGCAGAAGAACAAGTTCGAATGATAAGAGAAAATTTGAGAATTGCACAATCCAGGCAAAAGAGCTATGCTGACAATAGAAGGAGACTACTGGAATTTAAGGAGGGTGATCACGTGTATCTGAAGGTGTCACCAATCCGGGGTATGAGGAGATTTAAAGTTAAAGGAAAGTTGTCCCCTCGCTTCATTGGACCTTTCTTGATCTTAAAGCGAGTGGGAGAAGTTGCATATCAACTGAAGTTACCCGATCATCTGTCAGATGTACATGATGTGTTTCATGTGTCCCAGCTAAAGAAGTGCCTCAGGGTACCTGAGGAGCAGTTACCAATGGAGGACCTTAGTGTGCAAGATGATCTGACATATACTGAGTACCCTATCAAGATTCTAGACACTTTGACTCGAGTTACAAGAAATAAGGTGATCAAGATGTGCAAAGTGCAATGGAGTCACCACGGTGAAGATGAAGCCACGTGGGAAAGAGAAGAAGAGCTTCGTATAGATTTTCCCCATCTTTTCCCTAGATCTTCCTAAATCTCGAGGACGAGATTATTTTTAAGGGGGGTAGGATTTGTAATACTCAAAAATTGTACACAAGGAATATATAGTGATTTCCTGATTTGAAGTGCCTTAATTGCATCATGAAAAGAGCATACACAAAATTAAGAGTGATTAAATTTAACCAATGACACTAAAATAAAAGAAAGTGCATCATATTGGAGTTTTGTTTGTGCATCAGATAATGTTCACAATAACATTAATTAAAATATAATAATTGTCTTTAGATGAAGTTTAAATCCTAACTTGAGAATTAGGGTTTGAAATAGAGGACGAAGGAGAAGGTACTATACAACACAATAATAAAGTTATAAGCAGATAAATATATTCCATAATGATTTATTCAAATCATATACTCGGAAGTTAGAGTACAAGATTCACCACAAATTTGAAATTCAAATTTAGGTTCAAAAATAAGAAAAATGGAGAAAAGAATAAAGAAAAAGGACTCCTAACTCAGGTGGGCCGTGAAGGCTAATTTTGGCCCAGTAATCGCGCCCTCGCGGGCCGAACTCGGCTCTGTGCTATCCTCCACGCGTGCGTGGCTTAACTGGCTGTCGCGTGGGGCCCGGTCGTCAGGCTCGAAGCATACGCACGCCATCCACTCACCTCACTGATTTGTGGGACCCAAGCGTCTGGCGTCTTCAACTAACCGCGAAACCAACGGAGCTGCTCCTTAAGGTGGCCGTGGCAGCTCCGATCGCTCCGGGCTCGCCCTCCCCATAAAACCTGGAACGTGGGGCGCCCCCTTGGTCCGCTACCTCGTGCACCGTCGATAGCCACCTGGGTTCAGGGTTTTTCCACTCCAGTCAGGCAAGGGGCGGGGCAGGTTTTCGGCCGCCGCCGCAAATCCGCGTTGGGAGTCGAAATTTGATGCAATTGTGACTGCTCGGTGGTAGTCTAGGTCATAACCCAGCCGTCGGGAGAGTTAATTGAGCAGAGAACCATCGCGGGATTGTGAATTGCTCGCCGACCATTCAAGTTCACCGCGAATTCGTCTGGTACCGTGGGCGAGCAGCTCCGCCCTACAATTCGCAGGTAACCCTTGTCCCGTTTAATTCCTAGCGTGGTGCGCTTCGTTTTGCAGCCATCAATTTTGGTTTCGGTCCTTGGCGCGGCGAGTTGGGTACTTGTCGGATCAGCCAACGCCGCCGTCAGAAGGGGATCGTGGCGCGTTTCAGAACCGGGGAAGAAGACAGCGTAGTGACCATAGATTCCTCCTTGGATGGTGTAGATTAGGGAGGTCTCCTGAACCGTTCATCTGGCTTTGTGCGGTGTTGATTAGACGCCACTTAACCCTCCGCGCGTCTCGACCTGTGCCGTTGGATCGGGATCGCGTGGCGCTTAGTCTGGCTAGGGTATTTTAAATCTGGTGCGTTCCTTGATGATCGGACGGTCGCAGTGAGGGTTGCGGTATGCGTTGGGTGCGTTTTAATCTGATCCATCCGCTCAGATCTGACGGCCAGAAACCTTAGATACCCCTTCGCCTTGTCAAAATTGCTAAAGAGACCCTGACTAAAACAGAAAACAACCCGCCGTCCCATATTGTTGTTCACTGTGTCTAGGATATTTTACACCGTAGCCCCTGCGCTTCCTAGTATTTGAGGCCCAATCCAGTAATATTGAAAATCAGGAATTTATATCAGAAATTAGTTTTTAATGCATAAATAAATGTTAAACTTGTTTAATTCATAGTAAATGCATATGAACTCCAAATTGGTCCATTCCAGTTCCTAAATTTTTGTAATAATATTGTCTACCCATTAGTGCCTCTGTTCTGACATGACAAACACATTAAAATTATTCTTTCACTTAATCTTGTATTAAATGCATAACACCTTAGAAAATCCATAACTTAAAATATATAACTCCAAATTTAATGATTCCAGTTCCTGTGATCATATTTTAATGTCTAGTTTATTACTGTATATTCTATTTGCATGTTTGATGTGATGTTAATTTATGCTATGCTATGTATGTATTGTATTGATGCGAGTAGACGAGCAAGCCACTGTGGAATCTGAGGTTCAACAAGTAGAGACAGCTGAGCAGGAGCTCGTTGAAGGCAAGTTGTGCCCTTGATCACTTCTTTTACCCATTCATGTTCTTATTATTCATAATGATCTGCATAGGATAATTTTGCTGGGACCCAATAGGATACCCTAGATTTGACTATCTTTATACCTTGCTTCACCACTGGTTTTACTACTAAAGTTTTGGGTAGTACATGCTATTGCTTTATGTGGATTTGGGTATAGAGATATTCATCACTCATTGTTATACTTTTTATTATCTGTTTTATTCTTTGTTGTTCATGTTAAGATCATTATGTTAATGGGAACATGGAGAACCACCCGGGAAAATAGTGCTACCACAAGGGTTTAATGGGACGCCCTTGGCTGATTAACTAGGAAAGCTAGTGTAGGGCTACCTTACCCGAAAGGGGCAAGGGCAGTAGGGGAGTGGTCAGTGTAGGGAGGTCCTTGGGTTGATTTTGCTGCGATGGCGGTCAGGCAAGAACCCTGCACTGGAGCTTCCTATAAACTGTAGCGGGTAGTCTGAAGCTAGTGGAACTTTGTAAAGGCCTCGTAGTGGTACCCTGCCTCGCTTCCTAGGTAGAGGTGTATGGAGTCTGATCAACTCTGTGGCAAATGGGTAACACGACTTGTGGGTAAAGATGCGCAACCTCTGCAGAGTGTAAAACTGGTATACTAGCCGTGCTCACGGTCATGAGCGGCTCGGACACTCACATGATTAATATATGGAACTTAAACTTAACCTGTCATTTCATTGCATTTGGGATTATTTTATTATTACTTTTATTTATTATTACTATGGGTTGGTATTCACTTACACTTAGTAATTGCTAATAAAATTTTGACCAACTTATAAAAGCAATGCTCAGCTTCAGCCTTTATTTCATTGATCAGCCTTACACTTCATGAACTCCCACCTTTGGTGAGTTCATGCCACATTATTCCCCACGACTTGTTGAGCTATGAACGTATGTGAGCTCACTCTTGCTGTCTCACACCCCCCCACAGGAGAAGAGCAGGTGGTTCAGGAGGAACCACAAGGCGAGGAGTATGATCCGATCTAGGTGGCGTTTCTCAGTTGACATTGGCGCCGACGATCCTTAGTTCGTTTTACATTTATTCTTTTACTTTGTAATAAGTCTTCCGCTATGTAATAAATACTCTGATGTTTATGACATTTATCTCTATACACTCTGTTATTATATATGTTGTCTTCTTTGGCGCATGTATGAGATGCACCCGGCTTTGTTTCTTTAAATCCGGGTGTTACAGGTCCATGCTGGGCAATGTGGAGTACACGCAGCATCCAGAACCCTAGTTGGGAAGGTTTTCAGGTCAGGTTTCTACTGGCCAACAGCGAAGAGTGACGCAACCGAGTTAGTACAGAGATGTGAAGCCTACCAGTACCTGTCAAAACAGCAGCATCTACCAGCACATCAGCTGCAGACTATACCCATAACTTGGTCGTTCGCATGCTGGGGTTTGGATATGATTGGACCTTTCAAGAAAGCTCAAGGAGGATACACTCATGTACTGGTGGCTATCGACAAATTCACTAAATGGATAGAGTTCAAACCCGTTGCATCTTTAACTTCAGCTAAGGCAGTGGAATTCATACAAAATATAATATTCAGGTTCGGGATACTGAATAGCATCATAACTGACCTAGGATCCAACTTCACCAGTTCAGAATTCTTCGATTTCTACGAGCAAAAGAGCATTCAGATCAAATATGCCTCGATGGTGCACCCAAGAGCCAACGAGCAAGTAGAAAGAGCCAACGGGATGATATTAGAAGCACTCAGAAAGAAAGTCTTCAACAAGAATGAAAAGTTCACAGGAAAATGGATCAGAGAGTTGCCATATGTAGTTTGGAGCCTGAGAACTCAACCCAGCCGAGCTCTGCATGGAAATACCCCTTCTTTATGGTTTATGGTTCGGAGGCAGTGCTACCTGCCGATCTCAAGTTCAGGGCACCAAGGTTAATCTTTGATAACATGGCTGAAGCTACTAGGCTGGAAGACGTTGACGTACTCGAAGAAGAGCGACTGAATACGGTGATTCAATCAGCATGATACCAGCAAACTCTGAGGCGCTATCATGATAAGGCCATACGACATCGATCCTTTGCAGTGGGAGATCTCGTCCTCCGCTGAATTCTAACAGGGGAGGGACGGCATAAATTGTCACCTCTATGGGAAGGACCATTCATAGTAACAGAAGTCACTCGATCGGGATCATATCACCTCACTCAGACGGACAGAACAGAAATTGGGAACTCATGAAACATAGAACATCTCAGGAAGTTTTACCCCTAGCTACATCTCAGAAGCTATTGGGATGATGATGTATTCTGTAAATTGAGAAAAATATCATCAATAAAAAGGTTTCAAAGGCACCCAGATTGTTCACTGTCAATTGGCACACTTACTTAACTCGGGGTGACCACTATGCCCTACTAACAGAGCAATCGGCTTAAGTCGGCAATGACTTAAGACGGTGCAACATGCTCACACATACTTAATTCGGGGTGAACACTATGCCCTACTAACGGAGCAATCGGCTTAAGTCGGCAATGACTTAAGATGATGCAACATGCTCACGCATACTTAACTCGGGGTGACCACTATGCCCTACTAACGGAGCAATCAGCTTAAGTCGGCAATGACTTAAGACGGTGCGACATGCTCACGCATACTTAACTCGGGGTGACCACTATGCCCTACTAACGGAGCAGTCGGCTTAAGTTGGCAATGACTTAAGACGCTGCGACATGCACACGCTTATCTAAACTCGGGGTGACCACTATGCCCTACTAGTGGGGCGGTCAGTTTAAATCGACGCTGATTTAAATTGGCACTGCACGATTGACACGTTCGCAATCACCCATCTTAGGGCAACTTTTGTGCCCCATAATGAAATTTTAAAAACCATCACACTGCATTTTACTTCTACAAATGTAGATACTGTTGAATTCTAAACAATAGGAAAACAATAGTAGCGTTCAGTACTAAAAGGTGTCCTCTAACAAAACATCCAAGCACGTTAACCACGCGTTCAAAGCATGCAATGTTTTTCTATTTTGCAATGTTCTTCTCAGGAGCAACCGACGAAGAAGGGCGACTTGATGAATCAGGAGCAGCGTTCACATCAGCTCTTATGTCGTCAGGAACAACCACACCAGGTCTCCTCATCAGAATCTGCCCCACGCAAATAGCTTTATCCATAGCTTTATCGCGCTGGGCGCTTAGAGTAGCGGAAGTCTCTTCAGCAACCTTGACAGCCAACTGAGCGGTCTCTAGCTCCTGGGCGACAGATTTGTTGGAAGCACGCAGATCCTTGATGACAGCATCTTTGGTCGACACCAACTGTCTGAGGCGAATCACGTCATTCAAGGATTCCTGCAGCTTATAACGATGATTGTCTAACTCCTCCCTGGTGAAGCGATGACTCCTCTCCAAGATGGTCAACGAGTTGTTGGCGTCGCGATATAGCATGTTGAGGTTGTCGCGAGAAGTAACGAGGGCATGTTTTTCTTCCTACAGACAAGAATCAGTTCCTTCAAGCGTCAAGCAAGCAATAAGAACACAGCAAACAAAGCCAAGATTCACATGTCACCTTTTCAGAGTTGAGCTAAGCGCGGAGAGTAGAGTTCAGCGTGTTAGCATTATTTAGAGAAGCAGAAACTTGGGCCAGCTCAGTCTGACTTTGAGAATACTTTTCCTCAAGATCAGAGCACCGCCGGGCCAGATCAGCTTGACCTTGAGAATGTTTTTCTTCAAGATCAGAATACTGCCGAGCCATATCTGGCAAGAAACAGTCAAGCAAAGGTGTTAAAGTAAGAAGCAGTTTAATCAGGTAGCCAAAAAGAAGCAAAAGAGCACTGACCAGCATTTGCCGCCTCTAAGTCAGAAACACGCCGCTGAAGCAGCACCGGATTCCAACGCGCCAGAGACAAAGCTCCTTCTGGGACAAAAGCACCCTGCAACTTTAGCCGACTAGACATCTCATCGATCAACGCCTGGCATTAAAAGCAGACAAGCATAAGAATAATTATCTGCCTGGGTAAAAGTCACACCAGAAGAAACCAAAATACCTAGAGGTTGGAGAAGAATGAGGGGACCCCCAAATCGTGAGAGATCAACTGATGGCTTGGCGAAGGATCACCACCTGGAGCAACTTGCAACGAATCAGCAGGAACCAATTTAGTGTCATCAGCAGAACCCAAAACTCTGTCGTTGGGTACGCTGGCCTCTAAAGCGACTCCTTGATCGAAGGCTTGGGCTATCACCATGCAACCAGAGTGTGGAGGAGAAGACCCTACGTGAACATCCATGGAAGTGCAAGAGGGAGAACCCGCTTGGACACCCTCGGGGGCTGGGTCGCAGCTTGCGCTACCCATCCGAGCCGGATCATCTCCGGCAACACCCTCGGGGGCTGGGTCGCAGCTCGCACTACCCATCCGAGCCGAATCATCCCCGGCAACACCCTTGGGGGTTGGGTAAGCGCCAGCACCATCCTGGAGGGCCGAGTTCTCTACAGCAGCCACCTCTAAGGCTGAAGGTCCCTCAGTCACTTCCATGGGAGCAGCGCAATCTAGACCAGCTTCCTGACCCTCAAGACCGCGCTCCAAGGTCAATGAGGCGCGGGAAGCTGCCCGGGATGACCCCAACCCGGCGTCGAGCACATCAGCACAAACATCCATCACGCCACCATCTGCTGGTTCTGACAACAGATCTTCTGGAACCATGTCTTCAAGAGTTTGATCAAAGTTCGCCAGAGATAATTCTTGCAGACCAATGAGGGCAGATAAGGCAGGAGAAGGAACACCACTACTTTCCCCACTAGCTATGTAACGCCAGCTATTCTTCCGAATCAGAGGGATTTCATCCTCTTCTTCATCATCCTCATCAACAACACGGATAGCACACCCATTGAGATCAGCATCAGAAGGGTCACACCCATTGGGGTTAGTTTCAGTAAATTCAGGCACTGGCACTTCCTTAGCAACAGGAGCAGAAGGACCAGCACCCTGATCCAAGCTGGACACCCGACGAAGACGTCTCCTCTTCTTTTTCTCCCCCTCAGCAGGAAAAGAGGCTTGATCGACTCGGCGAGAACGTTTCGGGCGAACATTGACAGACCTCTGAGCGTCCAAAACTTTGTCAGCCTCAGGGATGGGCACCACCACCAATGTTTCAGCAAGAGCGGCATCAGAAGAATCCTCAGCTAACATATCCAGCATGACACTTATCTCTGCATCACTTGGATTCAGAGGCACCTCAAAATGAACCTACCTCTCGTCGTTAGGAATTTCTCCGAGCGAGGTAACCAAAGTACTAACTTCTTCGGGAGAGGGTCGCACTCTAAGACCCAAACCGCTATCACCAGCAGGAGGATTTGACACGAAACTAGTAAAAGTCTGGGAGGGAGGCAAATTCCAGGCCGAGTATGCAACAGGAGCGCCGACGTTCGACACCTTGCCTCTGAGTATCATCTCGAGCCAGTTCACCAAGTCCACAGCAGGAATTCTTCTGTTGGTCACCCGGGTTGAGTCAGCCAAGCCTCGGTACAGATAAGCTGGATATGCTCTGTCTTTCAGTGGCTGAATGTTCTTGAAAACAAAGTCAGCAACCACAGCTTCTGCAGTCAGACCCCTTTCTTTCAACAATCCAACTTCTGCTAACAAAACCCCTGCCTCAGCCACTTCCTGATCCGTGGGGGATTCAGTCTAGCTCAGAGTGCGAACATCCGGCTGTCTCCCTGACCGTGGGGGGAGGGAATTCCCATGATTCTCCATGATGAACCATTCCAGGCGCCATCCCTTGATGCTGTCCTTGAGTGGGATGTCGAGGTAATCAGTCTTCCTTCCACGGCGCATCTCCAAGCTTGCGCCCCCCACCAGCTGGTGCTGCCCCCCGGCCATCCCAGACCGACAGTGGTATAGATACTTCCAAAGGCCAAAGTGGGGCAAAACTCCAAGAAAGGCTTCGCATAAATGAACAAAAACAGACACTTGCAGAATGGAATTGGGATTCAGATGGGTCAGATTCAGGCGATAGAAATCAAGGAGACCGCGGAAGAAATGAGAAATGGGCAGAGCAAGTCCATGGATAAGAAAAGGAATGTAAATGATGGATTCGTGGGTGTCTTCTGTCGAAACAGTGACACCACGGCAAATCCGCCACGAGCAGAGCTCCTTCGGGGGAAGAACCCTGATGGAAATGAGATGAAGAAGGTCGGATTCGGAGACAACAGACATATGGTTACCTACAAAGGGCAACTGACTGTTGGGATCGATGGGGGGAATGATTGCGACGGATGAACTCAAAGCTTTCCGCTTGGGCGCCATCTCAACCTCGCTGGCAAGCGGAGTAGAAGCAATGTTGCAGGAAAGCAGAGAAATCCTGGATGCAAAAAGCTAAGCAAAAACTAGGGCACGTAGCGTGGAGGCGTGCGACAGTGCAGTACATATGGGGTTTTCCCGGGCCAGATGCCGTTTCTAAAAAGTGTCCAGTCATCACCCAACGGTTATTTCTAAAACGCTGGCGTGCCATGTCATCACCCAACGGTTATTTCCAAAACGCTGTCGTGCCATGTCATCACTCAGCCGTTATTTCTAAAACGCTGGCGTGCCATGTCATCACTCGGTCGTTATCTCCAAAATGGCTGACGCGGCTCAAATTGACTTGGCTGTTACCTCTAAAACACCGACGTCGCCAGTAATCGTTCGGCTGTTACCTCTAAAACGTTGACGTCGCCAGTAACTGCTTGGTCGTTATTTCTAAAACACTGACGTGACCCATTATCGCTCGGCCATCACCTCTAAAAGGCCCCGACACCGCTGATAATCACTCGGCCATCACCTCTAAAAGGCCCCGGCACCGCTGATAATCACTCGGCCACCACTACTAAAGCGCTGGCATCATGAAGAAGGCAGTATGAAGCACGGCTCAACGATTCTAAGTTGCTACTCAATCGCTACGTTCAGAAACAACCTTTGCAGTAGGCATCAATACAAACAACGATCAACAAGAAGGCGGAATGATACGCACAAGAGGGATCGAAATCATTCTTCATTATACGGGAAGTACTACCGAACTTACAAATCAACTCATTATGAGCTGATGCTTTCCCTTCTACTACATTACATTTAACTAACTATACTACTAGCTACTACTATATTATTTCGCTAATACTATTTCTACTACTAATCTACACTAACATCTAAAACCAGTGGCGTCTAGCCACTGGCCTTGTTGCTGCCCTTGCTGCTGCTGCCGCCGTCGCAGCTACCGCCCTTGCCGTTGTCGCTGCCACCGTCACCGTCGCCTCCGTCGTCGTCACCGTCACCGCCGTCGCCGCCGCTGCCCTCCTCGGACGAGTCGGAGGAATCCTCCTCGTCTGAGGAGTACTCCGACTCATCCGAGCCCTCAAGCCCGGCACGCTCGATGGCCCGGATGTAGGTCCATACCTCCGTGGCGATCCCCTGGGAGTCGTCTGAATCATCAGACGACGCCGGGGAGAGGCAGGAGCCGGAGAGCCCTCGGACTCGGAGGAGAACTCCTCCTCCGAGTATTCCGAGTCGCCGAAGTCCTCCGAGGGAGCAGTCAGCTCGCGCTTGCGCTTGTCGCCCGAGTGATGTGAAGAGTTGCCACCTTTCTTGCTCTTTCCCATGGCGGAAGTGGAAGGAAGGAGAGGAGATGAGACAGAAAGCAGTAGCAAGAAGCGTGAAAACACTGGAGAAGCAAGAGCACTATTTATAGAAGAAGAAGGCAACCGCTCACCTCCTACCACGGCCACCGAACAGTCACAAAAATTCAATATGCAATTCAAACCGTCTGAAGACACGTCAGGCGGCTGACGCCGTTTCACGTAACACGACACCCATTGGGACTCCAGTCAACTGCGCGGGCGATATGATTACACCCGCGGTCACATCAAGTTACTACTCAGAAGCAGTTTGCTAAACGCTCAGCGTACCAAGCCGTCCCTTGCCTACACCCATTGGGGGGACGCCCAGAAATTATCATTATATTTTCCAAAACTGTCACATCCGTGCAGTATATGCAATGAATACTCCAAGACAGAAAAGAGATACCAGCAAGGATCAAAGGAAAGCCAAATATAGCCGATAAGGTACAAGTCTAATCAACAGAAGCATCAAAACACGAAGTGACATGAAGACTAGTCAAGATCCATCTATCGAACGTCCAATCAGTCGCAGATCAAATAAATTGCCAGACCTAGCAAGATATGGGAAGATCGTGTACTCGGCTTCAAAAACAAAAATGTATGCTGACCTCTGAAGCATAACGTTGATGACATAATGCTGACCTCTAAGGCATTCGACAAAAGAAAAGGATGATTCTCAGAAAAAAGCACGAAATGAAGACCTTCGAGTGGATTATTTTCAAAAATCCACTCGAAGCTCAGGGGCTACACCCATTGGGTGCACCTTCGGTGCACCCAATGAATAATCATCCCCGAAGAAGCAAAACACTGACCTCTAAAGCACAAGGCAAAGTTAAGGCAAGGCTGACCTCTAAAAAACACAAGTGGAAGATGAAAATGATTTCGAATAATACCTGAAGTAAAGACCTTCGAGTGGATTGTCTGCAAAAATCTACTCGAAGCTCGGAGGCTACACCCATTGGGTGCACCTTTGGTGCACCCAATGGACTTCACAGTTTGACAGTGCAAAATGCTGACCTTCGAGGCACAAATCCGAGACAGGACACCAAATTTTGAGGAATAATAGTAGGAGAAGACAATAAAAAGAAGACGTGTTAACCGGATCACTCAGAATTCTGAAGCAGTGGCCCGGCAGACTTATTTCCAAAGGCATTCCCTGGTAAAATCAAATACTGCAAGCTGGACCTGGGATCTTTGGGCCGTTTATTTCCAAATCAGCCCAAAGATCGGGGGCTTGTGGGGGACAGATATCCCCCGGGTCCACTAGAAGGATAAAAGACCTCACGAAAAGGCCCAAAGGCCCCATAATTCGTAAGGTCATCCCCCTCGTGGGCCTGGGAGGAACGAACAGTGAGACATATCAGCGCAAGGCTGGGTCAGAGCAAGCCCAGACGGCCCAACAATGTCCGAGCAGTAATCACAGCGGTAACCCGATCTTCCCACATAGGAGCCCCGCACATCGGAACTGGGCGAGGATGAGTCGGCTGAACTATAGGGAGACAGACCCAGTTAGTTCACTATTATCCTGGCTCACGTTGTTATCATATCCACATGTAATACCCCACGGTCGAGTATATAAGGCCTAGGGGGCACCCCTTCAAGACGATCGATCGAGAGAGACATCATTCATCCCTTAGCCATCTACCCCGTCCTCTATGTTTTCCAGCACTAGAGAGCTCCCTTGTAACTCATCGCATAAAGCACTCCAGCCAGGACGTAGGGTGTTACGCATCTCAAAGCGACCTGAACCTGTACATCCTTGCCTACTATTTCTCGTGCGCCCGGCACGAACCATCGAGCTACAGTCGATAACACTGTCCTACTCCTAAAAAGCACCTTGGGGGGTAACCCTGGGTGTGCGGTCGGACCCGAAACACCAACAGCTGCCAAATATATTGGAGGCAAACACAAGGGCTCCAAGACTTATGTTTGGGTACCCAAGGTGTTTGTTTCTAATGTGAAAGGACCCAAGACCATTTGGGTACCTAAGAATAAGGCCTAAACTTGTTTTGTAGGTTTATGCATCCAGGGGCTCAAGTTGGATAATTGATAGCGGGTGCACAAACCACATGACAGGGGAGAAAAGAATGTTCTCCTACGAGAAAAATAATGACCCCCAAAGAGCTATCACATTCGGGGATGGAAATCAAGGTTTGGTAAAAGAACTTGGTAAAATTGCTATATCTCCTGACCATTCTATTTCCAATGTTTTTTTTTGTAGATTCTTTAGATTATAACTTGCTTTCAGTTTCTCAATTATGCAAAATGGGTTACAATTGTCTTTTTAGGGATATAGGTGTTATTGTCTTTAGAAGAAGTGATGATTCAGTAGCATTTAAGGGAGTATTGGAGGGTCAGCTATACTTAGTTGATTCTAATAGAGCTGAACTCGATACTTGCTTAATTGCTAAGACTAATATGGGTTGGCTCTGGCATCGCCGACTAGCCCATGTTGGGATGAAGAATCTTCACAAGCTTCTAAAGGGAGAACACATTTTGGGACTAACCAATGTTCATTTTGAGAAAGACAGTGTCTATAGCGCATGTCAAGTAGGGAAGCAAGTTGGTGCCCATCATTCACACAAGAACATCATGACGACCGACAGGCCGCTTGAACTACTCCACATGGACCTATTCGGCCCGATAGCTTACATAAGCATCGATGGGAGTAAGTACTGTCTTGTAATTGTGGATGATTATTCTCGCTTCACTTGGGTGTTCTTTTTGCAGGAAAAATCACAAACCCAAGAGACTTTAAAAGGATACTTGAGACAGGCTCAAAATGAGTTCGGATTAAGGATCAAGAAAATAAGAAGCGACAACGGGACGGAGTTCAAGAACTCTCAAATAGAAGGCTTCCTTGAGGAGGAGGGCATCAAGCATGAGTTCTCTTCTCCCTACACACCTCAACAAAATGGTGTAGTGGAGAGGAAGAATAGAACTCTACTTGACATGGCGAGGACCATGCTTGATGAGTATAAGACTCCGGACCGGTTTTGGGCTGAGGCGATTAACACCGCCTACTACTCCATCAACCGACTCTACCTTCACCAAATCCTTAAGAAGACATCATATGAACTCCTTACCGGTAAAAAGCCCAATGTTTCATATTTTAGAGTCTTTGGTAGCAAATGTTTTATTCTTGTTAAAAGAGGTAGAAAATCTAAATTTGCTCCTAAGGCTGTAGAAGGCTTTTTACTTGGCTATGACTCAAAAACAAGGGCATATAGAGTCTTCAACAAATCCACTGTATTAGTTGAGGTTTCTTATGACATTGTGTTTGATGAGACTAATGGCTCCCAAGTGGAGCAAGTTGATCTTGATGAGCTAGATGATGAAGAGGCTCCGTGCGTCGCGCTAAGGAACATGTCCATTGGAGACATGTGTCCTAAGGAACTCGAAGAGCCAATTCAAGCACAAGATCAACCATCATCTTCCATGCAAGCATCTCCACCAACTCAAGATGAGGATCATGCTCAAGACAATGAGGATGAAGGTCAAGAGGATGAGCCACCTCAAGAAGAGGACAAGGATCAAGGGGGAGATGAAGTTGATCAAGACAAGGAAGATGGTCAGGGTCAAAGACCACCACACCCAAGAGTCCATCAAGCGATTCAAAGAGATCACCCTGTGAACTCCATCCTCGGCGATATTCATAAGGGGGTAACAACTCGATCTCGAGTCGCTCATTTTTGTGAACATTACTCTTTTGTGTCTTCTATTGAGCCATACAGGGTGGAAGATGCATTAAGAGATTCGGACTAGGTATTGGCAATGCAAGAGGAACTCAACAACTTCACAAGGAATGAGGTATGGCATTTAGTTCCACATCCTAACCAAAATGTTATAGGAACCAAGTGGGTATTCCGCAACAAGCAAGATGAGCATGGTGTGGTGACAAGGAACAAAGCCCGACTTGTGGCCAAGGGATATTCACAAGTCGAAGGTTTGGATTTCAGTGAAACCTATGCACCCATAGCTAGGCTTGAGTCAATTCGCATATTACTTGCCTATGCTACTTACCATGGCTTCAAGCTTTATCAAATGGACGTGAAGAGTGCCTTTCTCAATGGACCAATCAAGGAAGAGGTCTATGTTGAGCAACCTCCTAGCTTTGAAGACAGTGAGTACCCTAATCACGTTTATAAACTCTCTAAGGCACTTTATGGGCTCAAGCAAGCCCCAAGAGCATGGTATGAATGCCTAAGAGATTTTCTTATCACTAATGGCTTCAAAGTCGGAAAAGCCGATCCTACACTCTTTACTAAAACCATTGCAAATGATTTGTTTGTATGCCAAATTTATGTTGATGATATCATATTTGGGTCTACTAACGAATCTACATGTGAAGAGTTTAGTAGGATTATGATTCAAAAATTCGAGATGTCTATGATGGGGGAGTTGAAGTATTTCCTAGGATTTCAAGTGAAGCAACTCCAAGAGGGCACCTTCATCAGCCAAACCAAGTACATTCAAGATATACTCACCAAGTTTGGGATGAAGGATGACAAGCCCATCAAGACACCCATGGGAACCAATGGGCATCTCGACCTCGACACGAGAGGTAAATACGTAGATCAAAAAGTATATCGGTCGATGATAGGATCTCTACTCTATTTATGTGCATCTCGACCAGATATTATGTTTTCCGTATGCATGTGTGCAAGATTTCAAGCCGATCATAAGTAAGTTCACCTTAGGGCTGTGAAAAGAATCACGAGATATTTAGTTTACACACCTAAGTTTGGTCTTTAGTACCCCAAGGGATCCACTTTTGATTTAATAGAATATTCTGATGCTCATTGGGCAGGGTGTAAAATTAATAGGAAGAGCACATCAGGGACTTGTCAGTTTCTAGGAAGATCTCTGGTGTCTTGGGCTTCAAAGAAACAAAATTCAGTAGCTCTTTCTACCGCCGAAGCCGAGTATATTGCTGCAGGCCATTGTTGCGCGCAATTGCTTTGGATGAGGCAAACCCTTAAGGACTATGGCTACAAATTGAGCAAAGTCCCTCTCCTATGTGATAATGAGAATGCAATCCGCGTGGTGGATAATCCCGTTGAACACAGCCGCACTAAGCACAAAGCCATTCGGTATCACTTTTTGAGGGATCACCAACAAAGGGGGGATATCGAGATAGCTTATGTTAGCACCAAATAACAATTAGCCGATATCTTTACCAAACCATTAGATGAGAAAACCTTTACCAAACTTAGGAATGAGCTAAACATTCTTGATTCTTGGAATTTTGATTGAAACTTTGCATACATAGCTCATTTATATACCTTTGATCATATCTCTTTGATGTATATGACTAATGTGTTTTCAAGTTTATTCCTATGCTTAGTCTTAGATTGAAAGGGAAATGGAGTCTTCGGCGAAGTCAAGGCTTCCACTCCACTCTATCAGTATTATTTACCCTTCGCCATCACTCCACTCTCAATGGGTATAATCTTCTTGTTGGAACTTGCTCTCCTGGGCAAGTTAATCCAACGGGGGAGTAAAAACAATGTAAACAAGGTTTCAACTTGAGATGGCAATAGCTCTGTTGAATCCAGCCTCTCAAGGGCACTGTATGGGGGTATTTATAGGTGTCTGAGTGCCCAGCGTCTAGGGTTAAGGACGCATGTGCCCTCAGGCGCCCAGATTATCCCCGGAATATTCCTGTAAAGCAGGGTTACAGACTGTAATTACAGGGAAGCCTTTACAAATTAGGCCCGTAATGCGTAGTGGCCACGCAGGGCCTGCTAAAATGGGCCGGATCACACGTGGGCCTCCGCGTTGGACGAGGTTGCGGGATGGGATGAATTCGCCGTAGGCCTTCGTCTTCCGATGCGTGGGACGAAGGGTAGAGTCTGCCAGTCATCTTGTCTTCGTTGTTGCAGCGAGTCTGGCGAAGGCATCGAGCAAAGGGTGGCGTCTTCGCCTTCGCCCCAACATTTGCCCTCCCAGGGACCAGTTCGACTAAGTCATCTGGTGCCGAAGGCGTCGCTAGATGGTGGAGGCACTGCCCTCGCTCGAAGTGGTTCCGCGGGGGTTTTTGACATGACTGTTGATTGACACTGCACTGTTGGATTACGGGTTTCCTGAAGCATCGCGCCCTGTGTATAAAAAGGAGGTGGGGGCGGCATGGATTGGAATTTACCTTTCTGCGCACCGCTAAAACCCTAACCTCCCTTTTTCAAACTGCTCGCTTGCTCGTCTGCCCTCCTTGCTCCTGTTCGCCGGAGAACTAGCCCGCGTGAAGCAGACCGCGCGCCGCCGTCGACGGTACGTAGCCATGTCGTCTTCCTCCTCGTCTGCTGCGACCACGCCGACGGCCGAGACGCCTTCCGAGGATCTCTCGAGCGATGTGGCGACAGCGGAATTGCGACTGGGTGATACGGTGGAATTCGGTGTTTCGCGGATGTCGTTGGGCCGCGTGCAAGATATGCAACGGTTGGGGTATTTTGGCGGCGGGATCGGGCGTGTGCCGGGGGCAGAGGAGATTCCCAAGCCCGAGGGTGAATTGGTTGTGTTTGAGGCATTTTTCATTGCCGGCCTTCGTCTGCCTGCGCATCGTTTCGTGTCGGAGGTTCTGCAGAAGTTCGAGGTCCATGTTCATTAGTTGACACCGAACGTCGTGGTGGCATTAGCGAAGTATGTCTGGGCAACAACGTCGTATGGCGGTCAGCCTTCAGTGGAAGTCTTCGCCAAGCACTACTGTCTGCACTGGCAGAAGTGAAGAATTGGACATAAGATTGCGCAATTCGGATCGTGCACTTTCACGCCGAAGTCCGGGAAGACTTCGATGGAGGTTGTGGAGCTGGTCCCCTGTGCCCGAAATAAGTGGGGCAACTGGTGGGACTACTGGTTCTATGTTTCAGAGGCTGAAGTCGAAGATCACCCTGGGCTCCCTGCTGCCATCGTGTGTTCTCATTATTATGTGGCGTACCTGCCATTTGAAGTGGCGGAGGATGATGAGAGTGAAAAGGCCCTTCGGATCGCTGCCCGTAGGAGTAGCGGGCGTGATCTGGTTGAGGAATTCATAGGGTATGGGGTGTGGCCCCTGGCGCATGGATGGACGCTGGGCGAAGTATGCCCTCGCGAGATGCCCTCCCTAGGTGGGCGGAAAGTGAGAAGTCCGCTTTTTGCTTTGGATGTGCGAGGGCAGGATCCTGCCGCGGTTGTGCGTGAGGCGGAGGATGGGGCGGTGCGCATTATTGGTCGCTACGTGCCAAGGACGGAGGCCCAGCGGAGCTAGGACATACGTGGATCCAACGACCGCCTGAACAGGGTTTTTGAGTTGAATGGTTTGCCATATGGCGGTTATCCTGGAGTAGACGTTGTCGACCGCCGGGGGAAAAACCAGCGGCAGTGATCGAAGACGACCCCACGCCGAAGGCCGCCCCATCCACTAAGAAGAGGAAGCTAGGTACTGTTGTGGGAAAACTGGGGGTCTCCAATAGTTTTGCTATGGAGTTGATGGGGACATGCGCGGCCCCCAGGGGAAGGATGTCTTCGCCCGAGCTCCGGGAGTCTTAGCGCGGATGTTGGAGGTTACCGGGGGTCGATGGCCTAAGAATGTTCCTATCCCCCGCGCGGCTGGTGAAGACTTTTTTACATCTCGCATGGCTCGTGACTTGAGAGTGTTTCCTTATGGGCGGAATATTGCTGTTGTTGTGTCGACAGTGATGAACAAGGATCGCCAGGATGCTGCGCAGAAGCGCCGGGCGGTCGTCAGGCTTCCTGAGGCTAGGCCGAAGAGAGCGCGGGGGAGTGCGAAGGCTGCCGTCCCCGGCGGTAGCCAGCCTTCGCTGCCTACGAAGCCGGCCGCGCCTGGATCTAGCAAGTTGCTGGAGAGCACGAAGGCGGCCGGCGCTGGCGGGACCAAGTCCGCCCCGGAAGGAGCTACGAAGGTCCGGGAGCAGCCTTCGCCGGGGAAACGCGTTGTCGACTTCGGCACAAATATTAGCGTGGACGACTATCTCGTTGGTAAGTATTTTTTTGACCGGTGATACGTTGCAGGGTCGGGCGAAGGGCAACTTGTTGCCGTCTCGCCTGCGGTGGCAACCACGGCGTCCGCGGTTTTTGGGGTGAAGGGTGGCGCTTTCAGCGCTGGCGGCGAGGTCTCGGCGGCTACTGCCGTCAAGGACGAAGCAGGCACTGTGTCCCACCGGCTGCGGGAGGCGTCGCTGCAGCTGACGCAGCAGCTGAATCAAGTAAGTTGGGGTAGACTTTGTTGTGTGCCGCTTTCATGGTGATTGTGGTCTCATGCGTGTCTGTTAGGCGGCCGACTTCGCGGACCGCGTGGCGTCGGGCGCCCTTATGGCGGACGTGGCTGCCAAAGTCGAGAGACTTCGGGCGCAGCACGCGGACGCCGTCCAGGAAAAATCGGCTGCGGAGAGCAAAAGCCGTAGGCTGGCGGAGAAGGTGGCCGCCCTGGAAGGCGAGAGGACGGACCTCTGGCGCCAGCTGGTGGAGGAAAGGAGGGAGGCCAACCAGGCCATCACCAAGGTGCAGGCGGCGCAGGCGGAGGCCAAGTTGGCGAGGGCGGAGGAGAGTCTCGCCAGCCAGCGCGCCGAGGAATGGGAGGCGCGGTTCAACGCTCTGCAGGCCCGCATGGAGAGGGCCGAGGCCTCTACTCGCGCGGAAGTTGAGCGGACGCGCAAACAACTCGTGGACTCATACCGCGAGCTGGGTGCGCGGACTGCTGACTTCGAGGTGCCCGACCGAGAGGCGGGCCTTCGCTTCCTCGAGTGGCTGCAAGAGGAATTGTTAGCGCTCTCGACCATCGTGGATGGCTTCATGTCCTTTGCCTCCCTCGTCACCTGCGAGGGGGCCATGAATGCGCTGTCCCGCGAGGGGTGCAGTCACTATGAGGGCATCGACCGATCCGATGAAGACTTCGGGCACGAGATTTTTAAGGTCGAAGACCCTGTGGTGAAGGACGCGGCGGGGGCCCTCTTCGACCGGATGTGGGGCCCCCACGGTCGGGAGGCAGTTAGGGAACGGGCTGACCGGGCGAGGGATCAGGTAAAGTTTGTGTTTTGTTTTGTGTTAAATGTGGGTATACGCGGGTGTGCTGAATCGGTGTGCTGTGTTGTAGATGGCGTGTGCTGAGGACGTGGAGGACTTTGGACATCTGAACAGCGCGCTGCCCGAAGCAGAGGTCAACCCGATGGTGGCCGAGGCTGAGGTCGACCCGGCGCCGCTCCCGGAGACCGGTGAAGGTTCCCACGCTGCCCCTGCATCTACTGTATCTGGTGGAGGCTCGTCGCCAGCCACCGTGCCGATGGCGGAGGATCCCCCGAAGGCGGCGACGGAGCCAGCAGCGGGAGATCCCGTGGCGGCGGCTGGGTCTTCGCAGGTGGCTTAGTGGGTGTGGGGTAGTTAGGGAATTTTGTCTGTGTTACTGAACCTTGGTTGTTGCACAAGTTCAGGATTTTGGGCCTGCGCACGCAACCGCTACTGCTAATTTTGTGGCGGCTTCGATCGTGGTCGCTGGAAATGAATCGGATGAGTCTACGTCTAAGTTTTCTGAGTTTGATGACTCTGGGAGTTCGGTTGTATGGACGGAAGAGTCTTCGGACGAGGGCTTGGATTACTTTGCGGCCTTGGATGTGGCTGAGGCGGAGGCTACTCCGCGTGTTATGGATGCTGAAGTTTTGCCTGGTCCGAGTGTTGGGCGTAGGCGGCGAAGGGCGGTGGCGAAGCGCAGAGTGAGTGAATTGGATGGTGGTCGGCTTCGTGTGGGCAGGGCTGGCAGGCAGGAATTGTTGTCCTTGCCGGTTGGGGCGAGTATAGGTGAGGGGGAGTTGCGTAGTCTTTTTGAGGGTGAGGAGCTGAGGATAATGCTATTTAACTATAGGGAGATGGGGATCATTCCGAAGGTTGAACCAATGTAAGGTGTGATGCCCTCGCTGTACGCGTGCAACTATAGTTTGTATGATGAGGCTGTGTGCCTTCGCGCATCTGGCTATGTTCGTAGGGTGTTGCGCACCTGGTCTTAGCACGTTTATTGTGTCGGTCCGGCTGCGCCTGTAGACTTTTGCACTGATGTAATGCGCCTTCGATTTTTGTTTGCACTCGTTGTGCTAGACCGGCGGCACCCTTAGGCGATTTTGGCATAGATGGTCTTTTGAAGAAGACTTCGATTTTGTGCACTCGTTGTGCTAGTCCGGCTGCACCCTTAGGCGACTTTTGCACGGATAGTCTTCTGAAAAAGACTTCGTTTTTGCGCACTTGTTGTGCTAATCCGGCTGCACCCTTAGGCGACTTTTGCACGGATAGTCTTTTGAAAAATACTTCGTTTTTGTGCACTTGTTGTGCTAATCCGGCTGCACCCTTAGGCGACTTTTGCACGGATAGTCTTTTGAAAAAGACTTCGTTTTTGCGCACTTGTTGTGCTAATCCGGCTGCACCCTTAGGCGACTTTTAAACGGATAGTCTTTTGAAAAAGACTTCGTTTTTTGTGCACTTGTTGTGCTAGTCCGGCTGTACCCTTAGGCGACTTTTGTGCGGACTGTCGCACGCGAAGGTAGTCGGCGCTGCCCTTCGCGGTGACTTTTGTGTCGTGTCTTTTTCGACGTAATTTTTGCGGGGGATTTTTCGCGTGTATATTACATGGCTCCGCCTCGTTAAAAACCTCACCCCCGGGAGGAAAAGAGTGTGGGCCGGTATAAAACTGTTTTGTGGATTACAAGGGCGAAGTGGCCCTGAAGAGTTAAACAAAAAATTTGCAAAGATTATCAATGTTCCAAGAATGCTCTAAGTCTTCGCCGGATGGCGTTGTGAGCCTGTATGTGTTGGGGGACGCCTTCGTCTTGACGATGAAAGGGCCCTCCCATTTTGGCTCCAACTTGCCCCGGGACTCTGTCCGAGCTGTCTGGACGAGTACGAGGTCTCCTTCGTTGAATTCCCTCGGGATGACTGTGTGGTCGCGCCATGCTTTTGTTTGAGCTTGGTATTTGTTTAGAGCCTATAGGGCGAAGATGCGGTCTCCGTCGATGAGGTCCTTCGAAGTAGGCTCGTCTACGTCGGGGATGGCCGACGCGACTGTCCGTGGTGACCCATGTTTTATTTCTTGCGGAGTCATAGCCTCCGATCCGTATAGAAGGCGAAAAGGGGTGAACCCAGTCGCCCTGCACTCAGTCGTGTTCAGCGCCTAGACCGCTTTGGGTAACAGGTCTGGCCACTTGTCTTTTTTGTCGTCGAGTAGCATTTTCTTGACGGTTGTGAAAATTTTACCGTTGGCGCGCTCCACGACTCCGTTGGATTGCGGGTGGTACACTGATGCAAAGGCAAGCTTGGTGCCGATGGAGAAGCAGAAATCCTTGAAGTCTTGGCTGTCGAATTGCTTGCCATTGTCGACTGTGAGTTCGGACGGGACTCCGAAGCGGCAAACAATATTTTGCCAGAAGAATTTCTGGGCAGTCTTCGATGTTATTGTGGATACAACCCTCGCCTCAATCCATTTGGTAAAATACTCAACAGCGACGAAGGTGAACTTGAGGTTCCCCTGAGCCATCGGCAGGGGCCCAACAATGTCCAGGCCCCAGCGCTGAAGAGGCCACATGTGGGCGATTAGCTTCGTGAATTGCGAAGGGCTTCCCGAGCGTGGAGAAAATTTCTGGCAGGCTTCGCAGGACCTTGTGACCCGATTTGCGGCGCAAATCATGGCGGTCCAGTAGAAACCTTGATGAATCACCTTTGCAGCTAGGGCCCTAGGCCCTGTGTGAGATTCGCAAGTCCCGCTGTGGACTTCGCGCAGAATTTGGACGCCTTCGGTCTCGGTGACACACTTAAGCATCGGTTGACTGACCCCCTTCTTGTAAAGTTGGCCTTCGATCAGTGCGAAGTCCCGGCTTCGGTGTTTGAGGCGCTTGGCCTCATTGATGTCGGTTGGATGATAGTACCCCTGCAGGAACAGGGTTGTTGGTGCCCGCTAGTCTTCGGTCATGATGAGGTTGACTATGCGGTGACCCTCGCTGTCATTGGTTATCTGGAGCCCCTCTGGGCTGCGGACGGCTGGCGTGCCGATGATGTGGTAGAACACGTCGGAGGGCAGGGCCTCGCCCCTGGCGGCTGCCTTGGCCAGTGCATCGGCCTCCTCATTCTTGGCTCGGTCCACGTGCTGCAACGTGAAACCCTTGAATTGTCTTTCGAGGGTGCGGATGGCCGCGAGGTACTGCATGAGTACGGGGTCCTTCGCTGCATAGTCTTTCTCGACCTGGCCGGCGACTACCTTGGAGTCTGTTCTGATGATGCAGGTGGTGACACCGAGCGCCCTTAGCTTGCGAAGGCCGAAGATGACAGCCTCGTATTCTGCTATGTTGTTGGTGCACCTATCAAACTCCAAAGCGAAGCTGAGGCGTGCTGCGTATCTGTGCTTGACCCCAGTGGGCGAAGTAATGACCGCAGCGGTGCCTGCCCCCGCATGGCACCATGCGCCGTCGCAATGGATTGTCCACACTTTCTCTGTGGACGGGTCTGGCTGTGTTATTGGCCCAGTCCAGTCGACGACGAAGTCTGCCAGGACCTGTGACTTGATGGCTGTCCTGGGTTCAAATGTGATGTGGTAGCCGGAGAGTTCGGCTGCCCACTTGGCAATCCGTACTGATGCCTCCGGATTTCTAAATAATTCGCCGAGTCCTCTATCTGAGGTGACCCGAACCTTGAATGCCTCGAAATAATGGCGCAATTTGCGCGAGGCCATCACGACTGCATATGCGATCTTTTCTAGTTCTGTCATATTACATTTCGATGTTGTGAGCACTTCAGAGACGTAATAAACTGGACATTACCTGATCGTGCCCTCTCTGGTCTGCTCTTGAACCAGTGCTGCGCTGACCGCGTGTGGTGAAGCCGCGACATAGAGCAACAGGGGTAGCGAGGGGTCGGGGCTTGTGAGAATCGCCAATTCCGACAGGTACTGCTTCAATGAAGTGAAGGCCACCGCCTGCTCTGGTCCCCATGCGAAGTCTTTTGCGCCGCGTAATGTTTTGAGGAAAGGGAGACTTCGCCTGGTCCCGTCGTTGCTTTGTAGCTGTGCTTTTTCATGTTCTTTGGCGGTTGGACTGGCAGACCCGGGGACCTTGCGCTAGGCCGTGAGGCAGTGTACGTTTCTTTGTCCGGGGATGAAGTCTCTTTCTATGTTACGTGCAACCTGTTGGTTGCCGTAGATTGTGATGGCGCCTTGCGGACCTGGGATCTTCATGCATAGGTACAGTCCGTGGATAGCTGCCTCGAATTGTTGATGGAGCCCCGGCCCATTATGGCGTTGTATGGGTACACCATGTCGACGATGTCAAACGTGATTTGCTCACTTTGGGCATTGGGTGCTACACTGAAGGAGAGAGGTAACTCTATTTTGCCGACAGGAAAGGTGCCCTTGCCGCCGAAGCCGTTCAGGGGGTTGTCCGAAGGCTTGAGCAGGCTATGGCTTATGCCCATGCGATCAAAAGCATGGAGGAAAATGATATCTGCCTGGCTGCCATTGTCGACTAAGACTTTGTGCAGGTCCCAGCCTGCCACGCTGCAGTTGATGACCATGGCATCGTTGTGGGGGGCGCTGCATAGATCGACGTCTCGGGCGTCGAAGGTCAATGGCACATGGGACCACTTTGTCTGCACGACCGGACCGATGATGGCGACGTGGTTGATGCTGCGGTAATGGTCCCTCTTCTGCCGCTTTGTGTCGAAGTCGGCGCTGGACCCCCCAGTGATCATATGGATGACTCCGCGATACGGCTGATCGGCGAAGTCCTCTTGCTTTGGGGCTTAGGGGTGGTTGGGGTGGTGGATGTTTTGCTGTTGATGATGTGGAGGTGGGGGTGGGGGAGGTACAATTTGTACCTCCTGGTGGTGTTGGTATGCGTGGTGCTGTGGAAGCGGAGCGGGGCCGTGGTTGTATGGCTGAGGGGGTTGCTGATATGTGTGCGCGACAACTCTAGGGTTGTCGGCTGGTTGCGCTCTTGCCATCCTGTCTCTGGTGGCCTTCGTCTCTGGGCAGTCTCTTGTAGGATGCGCGCAGTCTTCACCGTGGAACAGGCAGTAAAATCTACGTGGCTGCTGCGCACGCCCCCAGCCCCGACCACGAGTTCCGTTTCCTCGGCCCTGGGGGGGATACTCCTGGCGACGAGGGGCCTCACCAGTGGGGTGCTGGTTGGCGATGTTGTGCACCTGCTGCTGATTGCGGCCGTCCCAACCGGAGTCTGCCTGCGAGGGCCTTGTCCATGTGCGGCTGGACTGCGGAGGGTCTTTGGGTTTCCTCTGAGACTCGACTTTGCGCTGGTGGAGCTCCTCGGATCTGGCATATTTTTCGAACAGTTGATACAGGTCCTGGAGGTTCCTGGGCGGGTCCCTGATGCAGTGGTTGTAAAGGACGCTGGCCCGAAGGCCACTGATGGCGTAGTGGATGGCGATCTGGTCATCAACCGAAGGCAGTTGTGACTTGAGGGTCAGAAACTTGCGGTAATATTCCCGCAGAGTCTCTCGTTCCAACTGCTTGCAGAGTGAGAGTTCAGCCAAGGCGTCGGTGTCTGGGCGGTACCCTTGGAAGTTGAGCAAGAATTTGTCCCGGAGACTTCGCCAGGAGTCGATGGACAATGGGGGCAACCTGGTGTACCAGGTGAGGGCTGGGCCTTCGAGGGCAATGATGAATGACTTGGCCATCGTGGCATTGTCCCCTCCGGATGATGCAACCGTGACTTGATAGCTCATGATGTACTATGTCGGGTCAGTGCTGCCGTTGTATTTGGGATAGGTCCCTGCCCTGAAGTTGGCGGGCCATGGTGTCACTTGCAGATGAGGTGCCAGGAGACTTCGCTCGTCAAGGTAGTTGACCCCTTGGAATGTCGTGGCATGAGGGATGGTGTGTCCACGCTGAGGGATGAATAGGTCTTCAATTTGTGCGCGCTGTTGGAGGGGTGGGTCGTGTTGCAGGCCGAATTGGCCTTCGCTTTGCATGAGCGCGATCTCTTGTTCAAGCTCCTGAGCCTTCTGCTCTTCATCGCGTATCATCTGTCGCACCTTGGCTTGTGCAGACACACGTTGGCGCTTGGCCTCGAGGATCTCTTTTTGCTTCTGGAGGTTGTGGTTCTTGATGCGCAAGGCGCGCAGCTGTAGCTGCTCTTCGGCCGAAACGCCGATGACTTTGCCGTCCTCGGTGGCGTCCGCGCCCTCTGGTGGAGCGAAGCCTGGGGGAGGCTGCTGTTGTCCCCTGGAGCTGCAGGTGCGGAGGTTGCCTTCGGTAGTGGGTTGTTCGTTGCGCTGCATCTTGCTGTTTGCGTCGTCTTCGTAGGGCTCTTGGAGGGTGGTGTCGACAAGGGCCTTGCCCTTTTTCTCGGCTAGCAGCGCTGCCTTCGCAGCCTCGTCAGCCTTCGAGGTGGTTCTCTTGGGTGCCATCGCGGGTGGTGTTTTCGTAGCACGAACGGTGGGCGCCAAATGTTGGAACTTGCTCTCCTGGGCAAGTTAATCCAACGGGGGAGTAAAAACAGTGTAAACAAGGTTTCAACTCGAGATGGCAATAGCTCTGTTGAATCCAGCCTCTCAAGGGCACTGTACGGGGGTATTTATAGGTGCCTGAGTGCCTAGCGTCTAGGGTTAAGGACGCATGTGCCCTCGGGCGCCCAGATTATCCCCGGAATATTCCTGTAAAGCAGGGTTACAGACTATAATTATAGGGAAGCCTTTACAAATTAGGCCTGTAATGCGTAGTGGCCACGCAGGGCCTGCTAAAATGGGCCGGATCGCACGTGGGCCTCCACGTTGGACGAGGTTGCGGGATGGGACGACTTCGCCGTAGGCCTTCGTCTTTCGATGTGTGGGACGAAGGGTAGAGTCTGTCAGTCGTCTTGTCTCTATTGTTGCAGCGAGTCTGGCGAAGGCATCGAGCGAAGGGTGGTGTCTTCGCCTTTGCCCCAACACTTCTCTCATATTTATGTGTACCATTGGGGGAGAAAAGTAAAAAGGGCTCACAAAGTCTCCGTTTTTGGCGATTAATGCCAAAGGGGGAGAGAGTATTAGCCCAAAGCAAAAGGACCGCACCACCACCAAATTTCAAAAAAAAATTGAAATAAAGTTTTCAATTGGTATTCCTCTAGAAACTATAATTCAATTGATATCCATATTTCAAATTGATATATTTAAAGGAGGATTTTTCAATTGGTATCTAAATCTTTTTCATATTGATAAAACCCTCTTGAACACTAAGAGGAGAATTTCTTACAGGGGTGGGTTTGTTTTAGTCAAAGAAAAAGCATTTGAAAAAGGGGGAGAAATTTTCAAATCTTGAAAATGCTTCTCGAAATCTTATTCATACACCTTTGACTATTTGCAAAAAAGATTTTGAAAAGATTTTCCAAAAGCGTTTGCAAAAACAAAACAAGTGGTGCAATTGTGGTCCAAAATGTTAAAAGAAAGAAAACAATCCATGCATATCTAATGAAAGTTTAAATTGGTTTAATTCCAAGCAACCTTTGCACTTGCCTTAGGCAAACTAGTTCAATTCTGCACTTATATATTTGCTTTGGTTTGTGTTGGCATCAATCACCAAAAAGAGGGAGATTGAAAGGGAAATAGGGTCAAACCTTTTCCTAAATGATTTTGGTGGTTGAAATGCTCAACACAAATAACTGGACTAACTAGTTTGCTCTAGATTATATTCTACGTGTGCTAAAGGTTCAACACAAACCAATAAAAAGATCAGAATTAGGGTTCAAAAGAAAGGAGCAAAAGAAACCGAAGAGAACCCTGGTCTGGCACACCGGACTGTCCAGTGTGCCACCGGACAATGTCTGGTGCCCAGGGCTGATCGACTTCAAACTTGTCACCTTCGGGTATCTGGAGAGCCACTCCGCTATAATTCACAGGACTGTCCAGTGGGTCACCGGACTGTCCGGTGTGCCAGCGGAGCAACGGCTCCAGCGCCACGGTCGACTCCAACGGACACCTGCAAAAGCGCTACAGTGCGCGGACAGTTCGTGTAGAGTCAGAGCAGCGCTAGAAGGCGCACCGGACAGTGAACAGTGCTTGTCCGGTGTGGCACCGGACTGTCCGGTGGCCCAAGCTGTCAGAGCTCAACGGTCGAAACCGTCAGAACCCTAACGGTTGGGTGACGTGGCTGGCGCACCGGACAGTGTCCGGTGGCACACTGGACTGTCCGGTGCGCCCATCGACAGCAGCCTTCCCCAACAGTTGGTTTGGTGGTTGGGGCTATAAATACCCCCCAACCACCACCACTTCAAGCATCCAAGTTTTTCAGACTTCACATTCATTACAAGAGCTAGTGCAATCAATACAAGACATAATTCAATAGAATCAAAGCCTCTCCAAGTCCCAAATCCACTCCAAGCAAATAGTGACTAGAGAGAGTGTTTTGCTCGTGTTCTTTGAGCTCTTGTTCTTGGATCGCTTTTTTCTTCCCCATTCTTGTTCTTCAAGCACTTGTAATCAAAGCAAGAGACACCAAGTTATGGTGGTCCTTGTGAGGGGTCTAAGTGACCCGTTTGATTAAGGAGAAAGCTCACTCGGTCTAGGTGACCGTTTGAGAGAGGGAAAGGGTTGAAAGAGACCCGGTCTTTGTGACCACCTCAACGGGGACTAGGTTTGCAAGAACCGAACCTCGGTAAAACAAATCACCGTGTCACTCTCTTCATTTGCTTGTGATTTGTTTTCGCCCTCTCTTTCGGACTCGATTTCATTTCTAACGCTAACTCCGGCTTGTAGTTATGCTTTAACTTCATAAATTTCAGATTCCGCCTATTCACCCCCCTCTAGGCGACTTTTAGTACCTTTCCTATGAAATACTTGGGCATACCTATTTTAGATTATTGTCTAAAATCAATTGGTTTTGGGCATATTTTGGAGAAACTGGAGAAAAAGATGGACCCTTGGAAAGGAAAAAATTATCTGCATGTTAGAGGCTTACACCGACTAACTCTAGCTTAAGTAATCTCTCGATATTCACTATAGTTTTTATCTCTTGTTCGAAGATCTTCTTGAGAAGATGAACTCTATTAGAGCTAATTTCTTCTGGTAGGGAGTAGAAAGAAAAAGTTGTTACCACATGGCGAAATGGGATATGATTACTAAACTAAAAGACCAAGGAGGTTTGGGTGTTATAGATACTAGGTTGATGAATGATTATTTGCTTGTGAAATGGATTTGAAAAATCACCCAAGGGTCGAAAAACATCTGGTATAAACTTGTTAATGCTAAATATATGCTAGGACACAATTTTTTCATTCCAAATGCTAAGGGGTATCACATTTTTGTCAAGGTTTACATAAAGTTGAACATTTGTTTCAATGGGGTGCAATGAACAGAGTCAGAAGTGGGGAAGAGACCTTGTTTTGGAAAGAAATTTGGTTGGAAAGGTACAATTGAGAATAAAGTACCCAAGATTTTCTGAAATATGCAAGGACAAGGAGGCCCTAGTATAATGTTTTGATGAGAAGGGTTGAAGTTTGGATTTGAGGAGGCCTCTCACTGATTCATCAAATGGGAGGAACTCCATTGTGAGCTTCAGGGGCACGATATTTCTCAAGAGAGGGATGTTGTGATCTGGAGTTTAGACAAATCACATAGGTTCACTACGAAATCTCTCTATAGATTTAAAACTGATGCAGGTATCAGGAATAAAACCTATAAAATCATCTCGACGGGTAGGGTGCTTTTGAAAATAAAGGTGTTTTGTGGCTTCTATACAATAGAAAAATTCAAGCTGCTATGGTTTAAAAAAGGGTGGAAAGGAAGTGTTGTATGCACTCTGCGCTGTGGGCAGGAGTCTATTGACCATATTTTATTTCATTGTACTTTGTCCAAATATATGTGGATTTGTATGAAACAAATTCTCGGCCGAGAGTGGTTTCCTAACTCTGTTGAAGAATTATTTGAAAACAGGGATGGTATTAAACCTCACATATCTCAATCCCTTCATCTATTTCTGATCGCATGTGTATGGGCTTTATGGCATAATCGAAACAAGATGACGATTAAAAAGAATTTCCCTAGCAGTTCATATGTGATCCTATATGATGCTATATCATTTATGCAGAATTGGAGGTTGCTGCTAAAAGTGGAGGAGTTAAAGGAGTTGGAGAAGATTTCGAAGAAGATGAAGATCTAGTTGATTAACTTCCAGCCATTGGTTGGGGAGGTCTATGACATTGCGGTGATATGAGCTTTGGAAAGAGAAGGCAATTTGAGTTGTTTTCGGGTATCTATGAGTGTGGTGTTCAGTCCTGGTGTGGGATCAGAATCATTTGATGGGCTTTGCTTTTGTTGTTGGGCTGGTATTGCTGTTTTGGTCTAGACTGTGTTTTCTGGTGTTTGCCACACTATCTCTATAATCTGGTTCCCCTGTCTCGATGGCGAAGGCGAGCCGTTGGCTTTATTTCGTACCGACTTTTATTGCTTGTACATTGTTTTTTCTATATGGATTGCAGGTGTAAGACTCCGAACAACTGATTTTAATCTGAAGCGAACAACCTGATAGACCTAGATATGCCGAAGATTTATGGTGTAGCAGTATCCTATGTGGGGTCTTGGAAGTAGCAGGGATTGTTATTGGTGAACCGCTCCTATCTCTCTAGGTGTTGTTGGGTATTGTTTTAGTGGTTGTTTCTGCTGTAAACTAGTATATCCCCGATGAATCTCTTGCGTGCATGGTGTGTGTCCTAAACCCTTATATGCTTTTTTATAATCAGAGGAAAAAAAATCTAATTTTAAAAACAAAGGATAAAAATTGATTTTATGTATCACCAGACTATGTTTCTACTTTGAAATTTATAACACGTTCTTCAGCTCACTAGAAATTTAGCACATAAATATCCCACCATATCACAAACAGTAGCATACCAATATATTATACATAAATATATATTACCTTAATTAATATGTGCCTAAATTATACTCCATTCGTCCCAAATTTCACTCGCACCACCGCCACCACCGTCATCAACCCCTCCCTTGCCGCTGTTGTTTACTCTTCCCCTTTCCTCCTCGGGATCGTAGCGTTAGCACGAGCTATATGCTAGTGTGTTTATGCATATAATGTAGATGTATATATATGTTTATGAATGTACTTCACGTGGAAGAATATATGTGTTTGTGAACGTAAGTGGTATATGTGTGTGCACGCGTGTGTGAATAGATCATATATGTTTATGATATGTGTGTATATATGTTATTGATGGATATAAATGATTAATTTATAGTTGGGTAGGCTACTTTTTGTTGGCTAGCAAATTTCTGTCGACTGCTCCGAGAAATTAACTACTTTTTGTTTATTAATTTGCAAGAGTCAGATGTCGGCCGAAATTAGCTTATTCCATGGGCATATGCTACTTTTGGTCCGCTTTTAGCCAACCAAAATTATTTAGATTACTACTGTGTGCATGTGTATGGTTCATGTAAAAACCCCATGCATGCATTCAAATTTGTTTGTGAACTGGAATAGAATGAGTTTGTGGATTGAAATAGGGTGCATCAATGCTATGGATTGAAGAAGATTTAATTTGTTATAGGTTGGATTGGATATAACAAATAATGCGCATTGCATTATTTGTTATAGAATGAATGAGAATGGAGGTAGTATGTTGTAGATAATGCGCATTGCATGGCCTCAGACGATTTTCAAATGGATACTATCTCGCCATTAATCCTACATCTGGCCTGCAGTAGTAAAAGGTTATTGGTTGGGACAAGTGGTACACAGAACATATGCAAATTGCCATCGGTTACCTCCCAAACCATCCTTTGGAACGGAGAATGGATCAGAGGCGGGCCGGGAACGAACCAAGGACTACGCTACAAGAAGAAATCCTAACGGCCTCTCTTGATTTTAATTAATCGACCCATTGCCAACCGAATATCCGATCAAAAGAGAGAGGGAAAAGAAAAGAACAGCCGGCAACACATGTCCTTTCTCATGGGAACCATGCATTGCCATCTCTCGAAAGAAACCATGGCGGACCGGAGAGATGCTAGCTATCTCCGCTCGATCTGAGACGGCAGCCTGAGGAAGAAACAAGGACCGTAGAACGACGGCAGAGTGTACAAGGCGTACAGCTAGCTTCACGAAGCGTTCGACACTGTTCGTCGTTGTTGGCACTCGAGGCATAGCCATTGAAGAATCCAAAACCGCTCTTTCAGAAGGAAAGAAAAAAAGAACTTCTCAGTCCGGCCTTCACCTGCTGCTGGAGGCCTGGGGCTTATATAAACCCACAGCAAGCGCATCGTAGATCTCACACAGACATACATTTCACCACCGTACGTAAATAAAGATGGGGAGCAACAACGCCTCTTGTGCCCTGTCCGTGTTGCTCCTCATCATCATCTGCGCCGCGGCTGCGCTGCGCGCAGACGCGTCCCAGGTGGACCGGCTGAGAGAGTTCATCAGGTCTAGGAGGAACAGTCCTAGCGACGACAAGGGCTCGTTTAAGGTTACCAACGTAGCACAACAGAGGGTTGCTACTAGCAGCCTGCTGAGCACAAGCAGCTACTCCGACAGTGAGCAGAGCGCCATGAAGGCAGCCGACAAGATCACCTCGCTGCCGGGGCAGCCGGACGGCGTCGACTTCGACCAGTACGCCGGGTACGTGACCGTCGACGAGACGAATGGCCGGGCGCTCTTCTACTACTTCGTGGAGGCGCCACAGGACGCCTCGACAAAGCCGCTCCTCCTGTGGCTTAATGGAGGTATATATACATATCTCTTCTCTAGTTCTCTGAATTGTTTTTCTGCATGTTAATGCATAATTAATATTAACCGTCCACACACACTATACAGGGCCCGGATGCTCGTCGTTTGGCTACGGAGCAATGCAAGAACTGGGTCCGTTCCGTGTGAACAGCGACAACAAAACGCTGAGTAGAAACACGAATGCCTGGAACAACCGTATGCATTCTCTTTCGTTTAATTAATATAAGTCCGTCGACAGTAGTCATTATTGCCAATTCGCAGTATAGATAGATAAGATAATCATCATGTATGAAACTCTAATGGGCCTGCTGGATTAAAAAAAAATGGTACAGTGGCCAATGTGATCTTCCTGGAATCGCCGGCGGGTGTCGGATTCTCCTACTCCAACACAACCTCCGACTACGACCTCAGTGGAGACCAGAGGACAGCTGACGACGCGTATTTGTTTTTGGTTAACTGGCTGGAGCGTTTCCCCGAGTACAAGAGCCGTCCCTTCTACATCTCCGGGGAGAGCTACGCCGGACACTATATACCCCAACTTGCTGCCACCGTCCTCATCCAGAATTCCTACAACAGCAAGACGGCCATAAACCTACGGGGCATCTTGGTATCACCTATACCACCACCACCCTGACATGTTCATGCATGCAGACTATAATTAACTTTACAATACACTAACTAAACTGTCCATGCATATAATTAATGGCTATATAAATATATATATGAACTTCAAGGTTGGAAATCCACTTCTGGATTGGAATATGAACTTCAAGGGAGCAGTTTCCTACTACTGGAGCCACGGGTTGATGTCAGACGAGGTCTTCGACAACATAACCAGGCACTGTAACTATGACAATTCAGATGGTGCGGCATGCAATGGCGCTGTGGATGTGATAGATCCTGGACAGATCGATCCCTACAACATATACGCTCCAATCTGTGTTGATGCGGCCAACGGAGCATACTACCCCACTGGCTACGTAAGGCACTTATTAACGATTCTGAATGTACGTACGTTTCACTTCATATATTTGGTTCTGCTAAATCATTAACGACCCTACGTTTTTTTTTCTTTTTACATATTGCAGCTACCTGGATATGATCCATGCAGCTATCACTACACCTATTCCTACCTCAACGACCCAGCAGTGCAGAACGCTTTCCACGCTAGGATGACAAGTTGGTCAGGATGCGCGTAAGATCTTTATTTATCCTGATTATATTGGACCCATCGATCAGGGGCTAATGTTGCATTAATAAGCTACCTAATTTCTTGTGGCATGCATTTGCAGGAACCTGAACTGGACAGATGCACCGATCTCCATGGTGCCGACAATCGCATGGCTGATTGAGAAGAAGTTACCGGTCTGGATTTTTAGGTAATTATATTTAGTGCCAGCAGTGGCAACAATGCAAGTTATCCAAATAAAGCATGCACAAATATATATATATATATATATATATATATATGCTAGTAATATGTACTATCATACAAATGAAAATAATGCCATTATGAAAACAAAAATATTTCAGCGGCGATTTTGATTCGGTGTGCCCGCTTCCCGCCACGAGGCTTTCCATCAACGATCTTAAGCTTCGCATCACAACTCCATGGCGTCCGTGGACAGTAAACATGGAGGTAAGCTAAGTTCTATACATGCCAAAGTGATATGTATACCACCATCATCTACTTATACAAATTTTATTAGTTTCTTGATACCCTCGGGTCTTGTTTAGCCTAATACAGAGAAACACCTAATATAAGTAGTTTCCATTATATTGGTTATAAGTACTTTATGCGGGAGCACGGATTGATGGACTAGTGAGATATAAAAATATCCACTCTTACTGGATGTCTTATTCTCTATGAAACTCTTATATGCTGCTCGTTTTTGGAATAAAGCCTTATTACATATATACAAGTTTGTAATACGCTTGCTTGGCTCATGATTTCTTGTGATTGTGTGCTTGCAGGTTGGAGGGTATGTCCAACAATACAAGGGAGGATTCACATTTGCCTCCGTGAGAGGAGCCGGTCATATGGTTCCATCCTCCCAGCCCGAGAGAGCACTAGTATTACTGGATTCCTTCTTCAAAGGGGTGCTCCCACCGTACGTACCGGAGCAGTAATTCCATATATAAACGAAATAACAAGAGCTAGCATAGCTCGATCTTCTATGGGACGGTGTTGGTACTTCTCCGTTTAGTATAATTTGATCGAAGGTTTGTGGCCACAATTAAGGGGTTCATGTTTTGTTGAGTCTGAAGTGTTTAAGAATACAGTGCACAAAGGTTGTGTCTCATCTCATGCATGTGAGAGGGTGCACAGTACACTCTAGGAGTCCGGACTCCTTTATCCTGTTTTTCTATAATTCTGGGATCGAACGTTCAGTTTCCCTAATGTAATGACAGTTTGTATTGTTCCGTTCTGCTGATTTGAGCAATGTATTTCCTCTTGGATTACCGTTATCGTGTTTCTACACTTGTTTAGTAGCCATCCCGTCTGAACGTAGCCACAAGCAGGCTATATATAGCTTCTTGAGATGGACAATTTTAAGACCCAAAACAGACCACCTATAGTAATTGATTTTTATACTTCACTTATGGAACCACGTGAAGTCATGATTATTTCGCAAACTGTTTATTAAGGGGAGTTCTAATGCTAGAAACCACGTGTTGTTACTATATCTATTTAATTTATCTAGATACTACATATAAAAATTATGGTTCTAATAGATAGTTTCTATAGAATGATCTTTTATAAAATCATATATCTTCTCTCTCACTTATCTACCTATCATATTTTTTAAAGTCATATTTTTTTACGTCTTGGTTCCCGTTCTCATGTACATCGACATGGCTCCTTATCTCTACAACTATTAAGAGCGAACTGTAGACTGCCCCCGCTCGAGCAGCCCGCACGACGCAAATCCCCTCCCACAACCCGCAACGCCCGCCGCGAATCCTCCCTCCCGCAACCCGACCTCCCTCTCCGTGCGCATCGCCGCACTCAACGCCGCCATCCTCATCCGGAGGTAGCTCTGCCCCCTTCCTCCCCATCCGCGCGAGGATTTCGCCCCGCTCGCCAGCCTTCACAATCGCCCAACGCCAACCACCTCCCCTTTCCTCGCAAGCTCTTCTCCCAAATCCGCCGCCACCCCCATCCCCAGCCTGCCGCCCTTGCCTGTGCACCCTGGCCCTGCTCGCCGCGTGGTCCTCGCCTCGGCCTCCCCCATCACCACGCGTTCAGCTCCCCCGCGTCTGCCCAACTCGCCCCAACCGTGGCCACGACCCCACCTCTGGCGATAGTGGCGGCTTCGACCCTGACTTTTGCGCCTGGAGCTGGTGCGGGGACCTTAGGGTTGGGTGGAGAAGCCGATGAAGCGGATGATGAAGACCCCCCCCCCCTACCAGCACAAGGTCCTGGAGAAGACCAAATTTGTGATTGATCTTGGTTCTGTTGATGTTCGTCGTCTTCATGGGTAAGCTGAAAGGTTCCTTCTATGTTTTGTTGTGTTCAGTCAGCCCACCCCAGACCCCAGACCTTTCCCCTTCCGTCCCCGGCCGGCGCCAACGCTACTCCAGTGAGCTGAGGGCGGAGACGGTCACGGTGGGCAGAATGACACGCCGCACGCCTCTCCGCCCCGCTCCGCTCCAGATTGCGCGCACCCACCCATGGCGCTCGCCGCTTCCCACCACGGCCTCCTGCCCTTCGCCCCCGCTGCCACGCCTACCCCGTCACGGTGGCACCTGCGCTTCCGCGCCGCGCGCCCTCTGCCCCGCCCCGCCCGGAGGTGAGCGATCTGATCCCCACGGGGCCCGTTTCCCTGACGTCGTGCTCGCCGCCTCGCGCTGGTCGGATTTTACTCCCTGGCAGCCTCGAGTCTCAGCGGGATTATCCACTTGCGGTACTCGTATTAGAGTGCCAATGGTTTCGTATGCCGGCTTTAGTTCTCTTTTGCTATAGGGATTTTTTCATCTCAACCAGGGAAAAAATTCTATGCAGGACTGACACGTTTACATGACGATCTCCGTGTGTCCCTTTGTGTCTGTCCTAGCTGACGAAGTGACGATCAGTTGGATCGAACTCGTGTAAACAGCCGGATCGAACATCTCCGTCTACCATGTGCCGTGAGCAGATTGATTAGACGGAAGGATTTTAGCATCAGCATGATTGGACGCCTCTAGCCTGTGCTCCATGGGTTTTACTTATACACGATCTCTGCATAGATTTTTTTTCCATTTAGATCGTCTAATTCAGCGTTGTTCGATGGTCTCGTAGAGTTGTTCGTTGATGATTTGTTAGATTGGTGTATGTATATGGGAAATTTTGCCTGCGCCTATGATAAGTTGTGCAGTAGTAGGATTCATTTGGGAAGTTATGTCTGCCATCTCGTATCTCTTCATCCCCAATTCTATTGTTTCTTAATTCCTAAGTTATAGTATATACATGATAGTAATAGATAGATCTGTCCTGTATAATACTTCCATGTTCTATATACACTGTATATGTACTAATAATCTTTGTCTTTTGTAAATCTTCACAACATATGTACTAATCTTTGTGTTTTGTAAATCTTCCCAGAATTTGTTGCCAATCTATCAACTCAGCTAATGTGTTGGGAGCTTCTTCAACGGTATGATTTCACACGACTGGTTTAATCAGTGGCAGACGCCACTTCTGTATTTATTCAGTTTGCTTTTTAATGTGTATTCTTGGGAAAATTATCACCCCAGACATCTGATGAGGCAATCCCAGTCCCAGTTGTATTAAAGATAAAAAATGCGCATTCTGTGAAATAAACCTGAAAACAAACAAATAATAGTATTGCACACTGCCATCCAGCCCGTCCCTATATGTTCTTCCTTCGCCCAATCATCCTATCTTAAAGCTTATTTGCTATAATAATGAATGCAGTAGCCACAAGATCAAAACCTTAAACTTTGGTTGTGCTGCAAGATCCAATGCCTCAACTTCGTCCGAATTATATTCAACGTTATCTCTACTAACTATTAAGGCCCTATTGTAGACCGCCCCCGCCTCCCTACGCCCACCGCGATCCGCCCACCCGCGCGCCGCAGTCCCCGCCCCGAATGGCAGGCAGGTGACGATGGTGAGTATCCAATCACAGGAAGAACTGATGAATACTTGCCAACTGAGTCTCTTACTGATCAAGATGATGTTGCATGCAATCCAGTTCCTTTAGAAAGGGATCTCTATGAAGATTCTGATGATGAGGATGAGCTAGACAATGCCAGTGGAGACAGGCATAATGGTGTGCAGAGGGCTGGTATGTTGTCAGAGGGTAATCATGTAATGTCGATCATAGAACATAATCAATAGACGTTCAAGTTAGATGCAGAGGCGCAAGATGACTCTTGCACATCATTTGAGGCTCATCAGGTTGGTGTTGAAGGTGGGACATATACTGATATTGCTGATGACAATCATTACAGGAGTGACGGCTTTGGTGGTGGTGCAGAACATGGGTTCTTCGGTAATCAGTGTGACACAAAAGAGTGGGACTTCGGTCTCGGTATCGGTTGGGAAAAGCCGGTTAAACACACCTAGATGATGCAATTCGGCTTGTCAACATAAGATCGAACCATGTTTTCAATATCTTGAACAATAGATCCTGCTTGCCCCTCTACAGCGACCTTTGTCAGTCCAGGAAGATCAATAAGTGTCAAGTTAACAACATGTGGCGAATATATACTCAAATGGATGGGAACATTTGAAATAGCTTTAGTTTTCCCAGTAATGCAGTCTGTTTCATCAGCAATCTGTTTCCTCACAGCAGCAAAGTCGGTGAACCGCTTCCGCGGGGCGTGGAGGAACTCAGCATACACGTGCCCACCATCTGTCTTGTGGAGCTGCAGCACTAAAGGCCGCCTCATGACAATACCAGATCCGCGTGGAGGAATTCAGTATAGTATTGTATCTCATGTCATGATCTTTCTTTATTGTAATAAACTTTTCTAACTATATTGCATAGTCGGTATTACATGTAAATGTATTGACTTATTTTCCTAATTCACTAAATTAGCAAGGTGAGCCCACCAGCCCATATCCTGAGCCACCTAAGCCTGAAAGATGCAACATCCATTCCTTCTGCAAGACCTTGACTACTTCAGATACAAGCACCCATGGTGGATTCTCTGCCCTTAGGAGGCTTGTTGAAGAGGGTCTGCCCCAACTGGTTAGCGTCATAATAATGTATAATATACCTACAGTATTTGAGTTATGACCTTTGAAGTGGGATGATTTTTATCCGTAGGACATGACTCATAATCCACCATGGCAAGAACTGGTGGCTAAAGATCTCCATGGAAATGAATGGTATTTCTGTCACATATTTCGAGGTTAGTTTCTGATCTCAATGTACCAGTTAAACCTACTTTAGTTCCATAGTATTATAGTGTTGTTTTTATATTCTGATGTGGTATTAATTTTGAATGAACTTAGTTCCCCTGATTTAGAAACAAATTTACTGTAACTATTTTTTATCACAAACAATGATGCTTTCATAATGATTTAGGTTACTATGACCCTTGAAGTATTTGCTATTAATTTTAGGGCAACCAAGGAGGCATCTACTTATGACAGACTGGAATGTTTTTGTTAGCTCAAAAAGATTAGTTTCTGGTGACACATTTATTTTCTTGAGTGTGACAGCATTGCATGTTAAAGTTGTCTTGTACATTTACATTTGTTTCCTGGCTCTACTGAATTTTTGGATCAACCTTCTAACTGTTCTTCATCTAATTGAGGTGAGAACAAAGAGCTGCGGGTCGGGGTAAGGAGGCTCATGAGACCACTAAATAACATGCCGTCTTCGGTTATCTCAAGCCACAACATGCATCTTGTTTACTAAAAAAGTTCTATTTCTCAAATTGCTAACAGCATGATTCTTTACTGCTAGGTCTTGATTTGTTGGATGATATCTTGTTGGGTTATAAAGCTGAATGGCGAATGGATATTGGCATTACAATAAATGCACTGAAAATATATGCTGAAAGTCAGGTTTTCAATGTTCTTACTGATTGAAGTATGGAGATATCTAAATTTTCTTATCAAGTATCTACAACAAGCAGTTTGCTTTGCTCTAGCTCTCATAATAGATCTTTATGTGACATTTTGCTATGTATGTGAACATATGACCCTCTTGATTTGTTGGATGATATCTTGTTTACTTGTGTAGTAGTGATCTTGTTTTATGCAATCATATGTACTTACCATTTTGCATCGTTTGAGGTGCAGATCAGTGGAGTGCACCCAAAATAGATAATTTGTTTCCCCAAGAAGATTCTTTATTTATTTTAACCAACTAGAACCATCCATGCTGTTTTTAGATTCATCCATGTTTGCATACTAAATATTACTTCTAAACAAACATGTTACATGCATAATTTTTAGCAGAAACAAAATACAATAGAGCTGTGAAGAAGGTATTTTGACAACTGCGCATCGTACCTATCTTGGTGGCGAAATCAACTTCACTGATGGATCTATTAACGTAAGTCGCCTCAAATTTGATTGATTTAGTCAAAGAGCTTGCAAATATTCTTATCATGATTCCTATCTTGGATCTTGGTTAAATCTATTTATCTCATTAAAGCGTAGACCATACATTTACTGGAATAAATTTGTCAACAAATAGGTGTTGGCTGCGACACAAATGCATCGGGAGGCTGCTGAACATTGATGCTTACACATTTAGTGGGTAAATGAAACGCGATTGCAATTAGCAGGGCACACTTTACCATGTTAGTATACCAAATGAGGAGTAAAGTTATTAATAGCTATAATTAGCCACCCATGATGTAGTCAAGAAAAAATAACTGAACTCTTCTGCTTATAATTTCAACTCTATTAGTAGATATTGTTATCAGGTGTTTAAAAAGAATGTGGTCATCTTGTGTGACATTTGTGTTCATAAATTGTTGCTCTACTTATAACCTTTTTCCAATGTACTCATCAGTTCTACACTCGCAGCCAAAATATTTGTTCATACAGTGGGAACTCATGCATACATTGCTCATGAGGTTCTTCTGAAGAAGGAATACAATGGAAAGGTGTTATGCGTATTGTCGTTGATTATTCTACACTTGACATATTGTTTCTGTTCAATGTGCATGTTATTCTTCTCCACTTGAACATGTTTGTTTTTCAAAACATTTTATACACGCATTGAATACTTTGTTGTGTCGCAGGTTACCAAGATAATTAGAGACAAGGGGGCAGGTTGTTGTGCTTGCAAGTATCTGTTGTAGATGTTGTTCATGCCTAATGATGATGCCCCTTTTTTCATACTGTTGTGTTTGGATGGTGTACCACCAGTGTTTTACAACAGTTTGGCCCTTGGAATTTCTACTGCTAAAACTTCGTTCCTCTGAGAAGACCTTTTGTTTTTGCATTCCCAACCGAGACAGCGAAGTACTTGTATTATTACATTGTGTTTGTAACATATGTATTTGGTGTAGCAAAATAAAGAAACTGCATTGCTCGTTCTTGTTCCATCCGTATCTCATTATTTGTTGAGGACCCGCTTGCAATCTTTCTCAATTTTCGTCTTTTTTACCGTTGTATCTCACACGATTGAATCACGAAGGCCCAATCTTTGAAACGTCTGTCACATGTTTAAATGTTTGAAAATTTAATGGTTCTATGCATTCATAATTGGTATAAATCTTAGGGTTGGGATTTAGATACATTCTATATACGTAGCCAAATCAGCTTTTGTTACAAGAAAAATACAATACAATATCACTACTGCGCTTCAGATGCTTGAAAAAGTATTAGGGTTTCAAGTGACTCGCTTGTGCTCCATGCACTACGTTACCGAGCGAACAAGGCCACACGCCCCACACGGTCAGCCACACATGGGATACATATTATTGCTGCAAAGGTCGTGATTTTTTAATTATTTTTTCGAGAGTGTTTCACATATGACCTACCCATATGACTAGAGTAGGAGCAATGCTCTTTTTTGTCATATTATATTCTTTTTTGCTGTTGTTTCACTATAAAAATTATTATAAATTCTTGTATATATTTTTTCTAACATATATTAGATTTTATCAGGTATATGTCAGTGTGTTGCTTGGATTTAGGTTTCTTTGTGGCCGCGACACAAGCAATGTCTACTGGTTTCAATGTTTTTTTCTTGCCAGTGAGTATGTTGGTACCTTTTTTGCTTCCTATTTATGACATCTTGGACATTTTAAATTTCGAGGGATGGGTAAATATAACTGGAGAAACTATCTATATATTTATGTCTTTATCTGATTGTGCCAGCTCTGTGAATCATGCAAATTCTAAAATGGACACATCATATAGTTTCGATTCCTTTTGGGCGATTTAGTTTACAAAACAACTATCTCTACTAACTATTAAGGAGGCAGTGTAGACTGCCCCCGCCCGCTACCGCATGCCCGCGCGAAACGCCCGCCCGCCCACAGCATACACTCCGCGAATCCCGCCGCTCCACCTAGCCCCGCCAACCACGGAACGCTGCCCCGCACCGCTACGCGCGACGGGCCGCTCGGGCTCACCATCATGCCACAGCCGCCACCTCCACCAGATCTCCCATCCCGCGGCTCCCCGCGCTCACCAAATCAGCAGCAGTACGGAGCGAATGCCGCCTGCTCCAAGTGGCCCCGATGAGAGTAGCCGGCACTAGAATCCCCGAATGAGAGACAGGCTTTGTGCATAGTCATTCTGTTTCCGACCTCCGAGGCCCCGGTGGTCCGTGAGCTCGCGTGACGGCGTAGCTGCTGGAGCTGGACTGCTGGAGGCACGGTGAGGGGGAGGTGGTTGTGATAGTGGAGCAGTTGGATCGTCTGGTTCAGTTTCACTTTGGCGCAGGCGTTGCGGTCACTGCCTCACTGGCATGTGGGATCTCAAGTCGTAAGAGCCCACATGGCGAGGAGCACGTTGGAGCGGGCCGACAGGCAATGGCTTTCGGAATTTGCCTTGTTTGATCCGTGCAGACTTCGCGCTACGGGAAGAATAGTTCAGGTCACCTACCTGATCACAACATTGCAGCTAACTTTCCACCCTTTGCTTCTCTGTACTGCTGAAGATATTGTAAGTAATCAAGTACCAGTACGGACATGGGACATACACCTAGAGATGAATACTGAATAGGTAGTTTATGAAAATGGGAGTCAACGATTGCAAGTGATTGGAGGTCTAATTGTTTACTCTGACAGTGACATTGCAACATTTTGTATATTGATGGGTAGAGCAATGTGAACAGCTGGCTCCTGGCTGCCTGATTAGTTCCCCAAAATCAATGGGCGAACAATAATCGGGCTGATGGTTCTCCATGAGAATTTTCGTAATACTAAGAACCAAACAATGTCTCTAATATAAAATTGGAGGTCTAATCCTGCCTGATCTATGGCGATTTCTTTCTGCCAGCCTTCATAACCCATGTCACATGCATATTCCTTTGGGGTTGGGTGATCACCGCCTTTGGGGTATTGTGGTGGCAGAGGCAAGGGAGGATCATTGGTTCCTGTTCTGCCTTGTAGTCATGTACATCTTGTGATTGGAGAGCTTATCAACATGAGCGGAGCCATAGATCAGACATAATTACCAGGATGATGGGTTCTTACATTTCGTTTCAGTTGTCTAGGTGATAAATATGAAAGAAATTTCATGGGCCAACCCTGTGAGCTTGATATCCAGTATTCACAAATTTGTTCCAGCTCCAACACTAATTCTTCTATCACTTCATTTTTAAACAATTAGACTTTAAGTTATATTATATCAACTTCTATCGATTCAGTCATTTTTTAAGTTTTGCTTCGTGATATAATATTGGTGCTCCTTTAATGAATGGTCAAATGTGTTTGTTTTTAGTCATACTATGATGAAATGTTGGACTAAATTGGCATGTGTTTAGATTAAAAAATTAATTATAATATTCTTTTATGCGAGACAAATTACATGCTAGGAACCAAACAATCACTGATGCAAGTGGATCTCCAAGGCCCAACCTAGCCCAAAAATGAGTTGATGCATTTCTCTGCTGAATTTCTACAACTACGTAAAAAGTAATTTAATCTAAGTAGAGACAATATTTAGAAACACTTGATTGGTCGAGTACTAATTGACACAATAATTAGTAATTAGTATAATATTCCAAACTTGTGTGTATTTCGGGTATTTATTGGGGTAGTGTAACGTTTATATGCATGCTTCCTGTATATAGAGGTTGATGCTATTTATGTAATGATAGTGGGAAGGCTTAGCTAATAGTATGATTTATGTACGGTGAGTTACATCCGTTCACAATTCTCTTTCTCACATGCTTCTCTTCCTTCTTTTTTTTTGGATCTGCCATTAAATACAAGAACAAACACCATTTACTGCTCAAATAGAAAACACCATCTAACTAACAAATTTTTGCATTAATAAAATTCAGAATAGGACTTGTATGTGTTCACTGGACTGATGATCCAGAAGTCATCATGAAGTTAGAAAATTGCCAATCTACCTTGTTTGGTTTGTTTGGAATTGCTGAAAACGCACCACTGTATTAGGTCTGTTCTTTTTAACTGCCAGTGAGGTTTTAGGCATTGTGTCATCAAAGGTATTTAGTATGAGCTGCAGACAACGTACTTGAGCACCAACTGGGCAATATAAAGTCGTCAGACGCAATCATGCATGCCATCCACCTCTGCATGAGCTGCAGACTCGTGAACTACAAGTCTTAATCACAGTCACACCTACAGTCCAAAATAAGTGCTCAACCAACCAACCCACACTGCTCCTACGTCGTGCTATATCAATGCATTGGACCATTTTACAATTTAGTTTTAAATATTTTCTAATGATAAAAGGTTTTGATGGAGCCAGTCATATTGAACCGTGAAAGAGTTGCATTGGACAAGAAAAAATGATGCCTATGTAAGTTATATTATAAACAATAGTTAACACAAGATTTCGCTATCAAATTTATGAACGTTATTTAGTCGCATGTTTAATATAGTTTCAAGTTGTTCGACGACTATAGCGATGAAGATTTTTATGGGCTACAACGAAAGTATAGTATTGTCGCTCGAGTTGAAGTTAAATTCCTGATGGAACCACGTTATCGTGATAGGCAACATTACATTTTGTCTGACATCAATGCAAGACTCATACAAGCGCGGAATAGTGTGCTTATGGGGCACAAGGGTAACACATGCTTAGGTCTTAATATGTTTGGCTTCCGATCAAACTTTCTCCATACCTCCAAGAAACTATAAGATCCGATCAGATATGTGTCGATGCTCATCCCAGCGTATTCCCGTTGCAACGCACGGGCATACACCTAGTCAAGATATCATTTCTTCATCTACCTATCATAAATGGTGGAATCAGCTATCGCGGGATCCACACTCACAGAGTCACGGGCCCCAAGGCCCCAATGACCGACCTTGGCTCCCACAAAAGTGGAGCCCCACCGTCTAGAGAGCTTGAATTTGAGTTTTGGGTAGACAAATTATGACAAGTTAGACAACAAACCAAATATATCCTAAATCTACTCCCTCTAGTGTCCTATTAGTTGTCGTTTAGGACAACGACACAGTCTCCAAAATATAGCTTTAACCAATATTTTTTAAAATAAAAATAAACTATTAATACATTTATATTTTTATAAAAGTACATGTCAAGACAAATCAGAGCATATATACATTAGGTTTCAAAACTTAATAATAAAATGGTTATTTTAAGTTAAAATTTTATAAATTTAACTCAAATCTTGTACAAAACGACAACTAATAGTACAACAGGAGTAGAAGGCTTTGGTGCTCTAGGCTTACGGACACTTCCGCAAAGTTTTTTTTCGACCACCACCATCTTTGAGAATAAACCAGTCCCTTCGGACCCTCGAGCACTTCTAACGGTAGGACACATATATATTTTCTAAGTTGTCCAGGCCCCCTACCGCCTTATAGATCTCCAAAGTCTGATAATTCAAATGGTTGGGCCTTTCGTCCACTAGGACTTGAGGCCTCCCAACTAAGATGTATGAGTTCTTTGATTCTAGCCTCACAGCTGCACTTAATTTTTTATGGAAAATAAATTTTAGTTTTGAGAAGATCCTAACCATGTAAGTACAGTCGTTGTATACAAGTATCACGTATATAAACAAGAACAAAGTAGTGGTACGATTAACCTTATATCAATACATGGCGCAAAATTTTAAGAGAAATTGCACCGTGTCAATTCACCTAGTATTCTTTATTATATCGCTCTTTCTCCAAGAGGCCCGGGTGAAGCAGTTGTTTACCATGGTGCACCGAAACATAGACCAAGGGACTCAGGGCTTCACTCTCAGAATACCATAGTGGCCGTAATACCCATATGGTCATGGATCTGTAAAAGAACTCGGTTACAACTGGGTGTTTTAGATTCAGAGAAACGATAAAGCAGATACACCGGGTGTTTTAGATTCTTCTAAATCATTTTTTCTTGGTAGCTTCTTCTGCTCTGGTAAAAGAATCTGCGATTACATCAGTAGCCCAATCCTTGACATCCTCCTACAGGTAAAGGATACGGATATCAGTAGTAAAACATCCTCCTACAGGTAAAGGGTAAGAGGTTCTCCAAGACAATAGCTTGATTGCATGAGGATCCCATGAATGAAATATCTAAATCCAGATGTGGGAAGTACTAGAGCAACAAAGCTGTTGAATAACAGAACATACAAGCCATATAATTTAAGCATTGGGATTAGTGGTGAATAAAAATAATAGAACACATCAGAGGTGACAGTACCATAAACCATCAAAGAGTACCATGCAAAACTTCATTTTAGAAACTAACCACAAGAAACATCTACTAACCAGTCGCACTGGCTCCCCCGTTCTTATCCGGGCATGTGGACGAGCTAACTTTGATTCAAAAGGGGTCCTTGGCCTGACTTCTTGGACCTCCTCCCATTCTTCACGAGATAGCATCCTTACTGTTCCTTGATCAGGGTGGCTATTCTTTATCTTGCGCTCTCTCCTTTCTTGATCTGTAGCTTCATGTTCCTTCCCACAGAAACAGAAAATAAGATTCATAACATTATTTTGATATCCTAACAAACATAAAAAAGAACACTATTCAATTTAAATGTTTTCTTTCGTAGCCATATAGACTATACAGTTGCCAGTAGTTCAAAATTAACCTTAAAACAATATTCTAGAATCTTGATGATTTAGTTAACCAGAAGGGTGTACACAAATCGCCACGAAACATTAGGCACCTAGGGGGTGATAACGGATTGTGATACAAATATTTTCTTCACAATTTGTTTGAGTCTTTAATTAATTTTAGTTCAAAAATAAATAGAAATAGAGTCTAATCCTAATCTGATTCGATCCTTAAATTTTATAGTGTAAAATTTAGAGCTCATTACCACCCCTACAGGCAGCTGGCAAAAAATGTGAAGCTGAACGAACATTGTAGAATTCATCCGTATGAAAGGAAAGAAAGGTTGACTGAATGTAATATCAAACAGATCCAATAGTAAAAAGTCCAATTAGGATAACACAAATCTACCCAGGCCCATGAAGAAAACACTGTATACACTTATGAAGCAAATAGACAACTAGATAATAAATCCGCACTTCTCTCATCTGAGAACACTTGTCACAACTCACAACCACCTTCAAATTCCTACAGGTTACATGTCCAAATCTAGCAATATGAAGATTCTACACTACGCGCCATAGCATTGACTCAACAAAAGATTCGCATAATGTTCGGGTATTCAAGGAAATACACAGTACTTGCAATTGCAACAGAAAACAACCCTAGGAGAAGCCAGCTACAGCTACAAGGCCTAGGAGGGCACGGAGCAGTACCATCATGAGGAGCTTGGTGAAGAGGGCCACGGCGGCGGCGGTGAGCACCATGGGGAGGGAGACCGAGTCGAGCCACGCCAGCGACTCTGGCGTGGGCACGAAGAACTCGTCGCGGCCCGGGTCGCGCCGCCGCCGCCTCGCGCGCTCCCGCTCCGCCACGCGCATCCGGAGGAGGTCTCTCGGCGAGGCTTCTCCCGCCCACGCGAGCTGCCTCGCGGACGCCCCTCCCCGCCGCAGCGCCGACCGCAGCATCGCCGCCGCGTCCACGCCCGCCACGCTACTCGAGAGGAGAAAAATAGAAAATGGATACAAAACTGTGTGAATTGTTTTTTTTTTTACTTTTGGAGTCAATCAAATGGGCTAAGATGTTGGCCCTTGTATGCTCCATGGGATCTCGGCCCGTTTTAGTGGCTCGGTTTGTGTACCTGGGTTTCTTTCTTTCCGTTCTTCGCAATTTTACTTTTATTTTTTTAACAGAAATACTCGCTCAAATTTTTATATTTCAATTTCAATTCTTAATAGTGAATGTTTACTGTTACTATCGCTCTTAACAAAACTACGTCTGGAAATTTATGATACTAAATAAATGTAGTATAAACATATAACTAATGAAAAAATAATTATTATATTTATTTGGTACCATAAATGTTACTATTTGTTTACATGAAATTTGATCAAACATAAGGCTCTTTGATTATCAGAAAAATTTAAAATTACGTTATAATAGAATAGGAAAGTATTAAAAAACATAACTGAATAGCTACTAGATCTAAAGGTTAAAGTTTTGATGACTAATGTCCTTACGGTTTTGTTTGGTTACTCTAGTATTGACCTAATCCACATGTCGATTGACGTAGTACACTATGCCTACATAAGATCAAGGGTTTCAAAACCTACCCAAATGGCTAAATGAAGGCCTCGCATGTAGGGATGGCAATTGGACCCGTGGGTATGGATACCCGCGGGTTTCGTACCCGATGGACATGGATACGGGTTTGAAATCTTACCCGTGGATACTATCGGGTCGGGTACCCGAAATACGTCAGGTAGGGTACGGATAGTATGTTTTACCTATGGATATCCACTGGATACCCGAATTGTGATTTGTGGTTGTGGCCCATGAAGCAAAGAAAAGAAGCCCAACTGCCCAAAGGCTAAATCAGCAACCGGCTAAGCTAACCCTAAATTCCCTGACTCCCTTCCAGCCTTCCCTTCGACCCTTCCCGACCTCTCGTCCCGTCCGCCCATCCCAAATTCCCAGCCGCCACTCCCATCCCAGGAGGCCAGGACGGCACACGGTAGGACCCCAGCGCCCCACGCCATATCCCCGCGCCCCCACCCAACAACCAGTCCCCGGCGGCGCCGCGGCGGCCAGGCCACATCCCCGCCCCAGCAGCCACTCCCAGGCGGCGACCAAGCCACATCCCCGCGCGAGCTACGCCTGCGGCGGTGCGGCCTACGCGGCTACGACCTGCGACGAGCCCCGCGCGAGCTACGCTACGCCTGCGGCCTGCGCGACTGCGACCTGCGACGAGCCCCGCGCGAGCTACGCCTGCGGCCTGCGACGAGCCCCGAGCCCCAAGCCCCGAGCGGTGTCCAAGCTGCGACTGTGAAAGTCGCCTAGAGGGGGGGTGAATAGGCGGAACCTGAAAATTAAAACTTTATCCCCCAACTAGATCCCTTGATTAGTGGTTAGAACAAGATATACAAATATTGAAGAATAGAAACTAAGTTCTTGCTTGAAAAGAGTATTGCGCTTAATTAATGCGGAAGAGATAAATCAATACTACTAACAAGTTTATGAGAATAAAGCAAGAAGACTTAGATGGGAAGAGCAATGTTTTCTTGCGAAGTGTTGCTTCACTAAGTGAGGATTTAACTTGAAGCAACACCAAATGATATTGACAAAGAATAGCGCAAGAAAACTTAGAGGAAAGGAGAACGAACAAATCACAAGCAATAAACACAATGGACACGGGTGATTTGTTTTACCGAGGTTCGGCCCTCGAAGGCCTAGTCCCCGTTGAGGAGTCCACTTAAGGACGGGTCTTTTTCAACCCTTTCCCTCTCTCCCTCGATCACACAAGGATCGGCGAGCTCTTCTTCTTCTCAAGGATCACTCTCGATCCCGCAAGGACCACCACACACTTTGGTGTCTCTTGCTAGCTTTTACAAGTCTCCAAAACTTTGGAGGAAGTTCAATGGGAGTCAAAACTCCACGCGCAAATGAACACAAAGATGAAGCACACACTATCTCTGGATGAATCTCACAAGGCACTAGTGCTAAACTCAAATGAGTAGCTCTCTTTTGCTTGCTCTCTCTTTTGTGGCACTTGTGTTGGTTGTAGTGGTCTAAATCTTGTGTATAGGATGGATCAATGAATATATGTGGTTGGGAGGGCTTGAGTATGTCAACTATATGACTTGGAATGATGCTTGGGCTCCCACACCTTGAAGTGGCGGGTTGGGGTGGTATTTATAGCCACCAACCAAAATCTAGCCGTTTGGTGGGGCTGTCTGTCGCATGGTGCACCGGACAGTCCGGTGCACACCGGACATGTCCGGTGCGCCAGCCACGTCACCAAAGCCGTTGGGTTCTGACCGTTGGAGCTCTGACTTCTGGGCCCGCCTGGATGTCCGGTGGCGCACCGGACATGTACTGTAGAGTGTCCGGTGCGCCACTACGCGCGTGCCTGACTTCTGCGCGCTCTGGCGCGCATTAATTGCTGTTGCAGGTGACCGTTGGCGCCGAAGTAGCCGTTGGTCCGCCGTTACACCGGACAGTCCGGTGTGCACCGGACATGTCCGGTGAATTATAGCGGAGCAGCCGAAGCGAATTCCCGAGACTGGCGAGTTCCGGAGGCCGCTCTTTCTTGGAGCACCGGACACTGTCCGGTGTACACCGGACAGTCCGGTGAATTATAGTGGAGTTGCCTCTGGAATTTCCCAAAGGCGACGAGTTCGCGCTGGAGTCCTCTGGTGCACCGGACATGTCCGGTGGCATACCGGACAGTCCGGTGCGCCAGACCAGAGGTGCCTTCGGTTGTCCCTTTGCTCTTTTGTTTGAACCCAATACTTGGTCTTTTTATTGGCTAAGTGTGAACCTTTGGCACCTGTATAACTTATACACTAGAGCAAACTAGTTAGTCCAATTATTTGTGTTGGGCAATTCAACCACCAAAATTAATTAGGGACTAGGTGTAAGCCTAATTCCCTTTCAATCTCCCCCTTTTTGGTGATTAATGCCAACACAAACCAAAGCAAATATAAAAGTGCATAATTGAACTAGTTTGCATAATGTAAGTGAAAGTCGCCTAGAGGGGGGTGAATAGGGCGAAACTGAAATTCTCAAAAATAATCACAACTACAAGCCGGGTTAGCGTTAGAAATATAATAGAGTCCGCGAGAGAGGGTGCAAAACAAATCGCAAGCGAATAAAGAGTGAGACACGTGGATTTGTTTTACCGAGGTTCGGTTCTCGCAAACCTACTCCCCGTTGAGGAGGCCACAAAGGCCGAGTCTCTTTCAACCCTTACCCTCTCTCAAACGGTCCCTCGGACCGAGTGAGCTTTCTCTTCTCAATCACTTGGAACACAAAGTTCCTACAAGGACCACCACAAGATTGGTGTCTCTTGCCTCAATTACAAGTGAGTTTGATCGCAAGAAAGAAGAAAGAAAGCAATCCAAGTGCAAGAGCTCGAAAGAACACAAGTAAATCTCTCTCACTAATCACTAGGGCGTTGTGTGGAGTTTGGAGAGGATTTGATCACTTTGGTGTGTCTAGAATTGAATGCTAGAGGTCTTGTAAGTAGTTGAAGTGGGAAAACTTGGATGACTTGAATGTGGGGTGGTTGGGGGTATTTATAGCCCCAACCACCAAACTAGCCGTTTGGTGAGGCTGTCTGTCGAATGGCGCACCGGACATGTCCGGTGCGACAGCCACGTCACCAAAGCCGTTGGGTTCCGACCGTTGGAGCTCTGACTTCTGGGCCCGCCTGGATGTCCGATGGCGCACCGGACATGCACTATAGATTGTCCGGTGCGCCAGCATGGGCGTGCCTGACCTCTGCGCGCGCTGGCGCGCATTTAATGCGTCGCAGGTAGCCGTTGGCGCCAGAAGTAGTCGTTACCCCGCTGTTACACGGGACAGTCCGGTGTACACCGGTCATGTCCGGTGAATTATAGCGGAGCAGCTGAAATGAATTCCCGAGGCTGTCGAGTTCCGGAGGCCGCTCTTCCTTGGAGCACCGGACATGTCCGGTGTACACCGGACAGTCCGGTGAATTATAGCGGAGTTGCCTCTGGAATTTCCCGAAGGTGGCGAGTTTGAGTTGGAGTCCTCTGGTGCACCGGACATGTCCGATGGCACACCGGACAGTCCGGTGCGCCAGAGCAGAGGTGCCTTCGGTTGTCCCTTTGCTCTTTTGTTTGAACCCAATACTTGGTCTTTTTATTGGCTAAGTGTGAACCTTTGGCACCTGTATAACTTATACACTAGAGCAAACTAGTTAGTCCAATATTTGTGTTGGGTAATTCAACCACCAAAATTAATTAGGGACTAGGTGTAAGCCTAATTCCCTTTCAATCTCCCCCTTTTTGGTGATTGATGCCAACACAAACCAAAGCAAGTATAAAAGTGCATAATTGAACTAGTTTGCATAATGTAAGTGCAAAGGTTGCTTGAAATTGAGCCAATATAAATACTTACAAGATATGCATGGATTGTTTCTTTATAATTAACATTTTGGACCACGCTTGCACCACAAGTTTTGTTTTTGCAAATTCTTTTGTAAATTCTTTTCAAAAGTCCTTTTGCAAGATAGTCAAAGGTAAATGAATAAGATTTTGAGAAGCATTTTCAAGATTTGAAATTCTCTCCCCTTGTTCCAAATGCTTTTCCTTTGACTAAACAAAACTCCCCCTCAAATAAATTCTCCTCTTAGTGTTCAAGAGGGTTTTAAGATATCAAGTTTTGAAAATACTACTTGCTCCCCCTTTAGAACACAAAGAGATACCAATTTGAAACTTTCCAATTGAAAACCATTAATTTTAAAATTAGGGTGGTGGTGCGGTCCTTTTGCTTTGGGCTCATACTTTCTCCCCCTTTGGCATGAATCGCCAAAAACGGATACTTTGAGTGAGATATAAGCCATTTCCTAACAATTTTCTCCCCTTTGGCAAATAAAACATATGAGTGAAGATTATACCAAAGATGGAGAGTGATGCGGAGCGACGGCGAAGGATGAGTAGTAGAGTGGAGTGGAAGCCTTTGTCTTCGCCGAAGACTCCAATTCCCTTTCAATATACCTATGACTTGGTTTGAAATACACTTGAAAACACATTAGTCATAGCATATATAAAAGAGACATGATCAAAGGTATACTTATGAGCTATGTGTGCAAGTTTAGCAAAAGAAGTTCCTAGAATCAAGAATATTGAGCTCATGCCTAAGTTTGGTAAAAGATTGTTCATCAAGTGGCTTGGTAAAGATATCGGCTAATTGATCTTTAGTGTTAATGTATGAAATCTCGATATCCCCCTTTTGTTGGTGATCCCGAAGAAAATGATACCGAATGGCTATGTGTTTAGTGCGGCTGTGCTCAACGGGATTATCCGCCATGCGGATTGCACTCTCATTATCACATAGAAGAGGAACTTTGGTCAATTTGTAACCATAGTCCCGCAGGGTTTGCCTCATCCAAAGCAATTGCGCGCAACAGTGGCCTGCGGCAATATACTCGGCTTCGGCGGTAGAAAGAGCGACCGAATTTTGCTTCTTTGAAGCCCAAGACACCAAGGATCTTCCCAAGAACTGGCAAGTCCCCGATGTGCTCTTCCTATTAATCTTACACCCTGCCCAATCGGCATCCGAATAACCAATCAAATCAAATGTGGATCCCCGAGGGTACCAAAGCCCAAACTTAGGAGTATAAGCCAAATATCTCAAGATTCGTTTTACGGCCGTAAGGTGGGATTCCTTAGGGTCGGATTGGAATCTTGCACACATGCATACGGAAAGCATAATGTCCGGTCGAGATGCACATAAATAGAGTAATGAACCAATCATCGACCGGTATACCTTTTGATCCACGGACTTACCTCCCGTGTCGAGGTCGAGATGCCCATTTGTTCCCATGGGAGTCTTGATGGGCTTGGCATCCTTCATTCCAAACTTGCTTAGAATGTCTTGAGTATACTTCGTTTGGCTAATGAAGGTGCCCTCTTGGAGTTGCTTGACTTGAAATCCTAGAAAATACTTCAACTCCCCCATCATAGACATCTCGAATTTTTGTGTCATGATCCTACTAAATTCTTCACATGTAGATTCGTTAGTAGACCCAAATATGATATCATCAACATAAATTTGGCATACAAACAAATCATTGTCAAGAGTCTTAGTGAATAAAGTAGGATCGGCCTTGCCGACTTTGAAGCCATTAGCTATAAGGAAATCTCTTAGGCATTCATACCATGCTCTTGGGGCTTGCTTGAGCCCATAAAGCGCCTTAGAGAGCCTATAAACATGGTTAGGGTACTCACTGTCTTCAAAGCCGGGAGGTTGCTCAACATAGACCTCTTCCTTGATTGGTCCATTGAGGAAGGCACTCTTCACGTCCATTTGATAAAGCTTGAAGCCATGGTAAGTAGCATAGGCTAATAATATGCGAATTGCCTCAAGCCTAGCTACGGGTGCATAGGTTTCACCGAAATCCAAACCTTCGACTTGGGAGTATCCCTTGGCCACAAGTCGAGCTTTGTTCCTTGTCACCACACCATGCTCATCTTGCTTGTTGCGGAAGACCCACTTGGTTCCTACAACATTTTGGTTAGGACATGGAACTAAATGCCATACCTCGTTCCTCGTGAAATTGTTGAGCTCCTCTTGCATCGCCATCACCCAATCTGAATCTTGGAGTGCTTCCTCTACCCTGTGTGGCTCAATAGAGGAAACAAAAGAGTAATGCTCACAAAAATGTGCAACACGAGATCGAGTGGTTACCCCCTTATGAATGTCGCCGAGGATGGTGTCGACGGGGTGATCTCGTTGGATTGCTTGGTGGACTCTTGGGTGTGGCGGCCTTGGTTCTTCATCCTCCTTGTCTTCATCATTAGCATCTCCCCCTTGATCATTGTCGTCATCTTGAGGTGGCTCATCATTGTGTTCTTCCTCTTTATCAACTTGAGCCTCGTCCTCATTTTGGGTTGGTGGAGGTGCTTGCGTGGAGGAGGATGGTTGATCTTGTGCATGTGGAGGCTGTAACACCCGGTTTTAAAAGAACAAAGCCGGGTGCATCTCATACATGCGCCAAGAAGACAACATATACAATAACAGAGTGTATAGAGATAAATGTCATAAAACATCAGAGTATTTATTACATAGCGGAAGTCTTATTACAAAATAAAATAATAAAGATAACGAACTAAGGATCGATGGCGCCAATGTCGACTGAGAAACGCCACCTAGATCAGATCGAACTCCTCGGTGTTAGGCAGCTCCTCTTCAACAACCTGCTCTTCTCCTGTGGGGGGGGTGTGAGACAGCAAGGGTGAGCTCACATACGATCATAGCTCAACAAGTCGTGGGGAATAATGTGACATGAACTCACCAAAGGTGGGAGTTCATGAAGTGTAAGGCTGATCAATGAAATAAAGGCTAAGGCTGAGCATTGCTTTTATAAGTTGGTCAAAATTTTATTAGCAATTACTAAGTGTAAGTAAATACCAACCCTTAATAATAATAAAGAACAGTAATAATGAAAATAATCCCAAATGCGATGCAAATGTCAAATTAAACTTAAGTTCCATAATTAATCATGTGAGGGTCCGAGCCGCTCTTGACCGTGAGCACGGCTAGTATACTAGTTTTACACTCTGCAGAGGTTGCGCATCTTTACCCACAAGTCGTGTATCCCATGTCGCCTGGGTTTGCAAGGCCCTTAGACACTACCGAGGTGAATGGCTAGGGATCCACTACGAGGCCTTTACAAAGTTCCACTAGCTTCCGAAAACCCGCTACAGTTTATGGGAAGATCCAGTAAAGGGTTCCTAGCTGATAGCCATCGCAGCAAAATCAACTAGGGACCTCCCCGCACTGACCTCTCCCCTACTGCCCTTGCCCCTTTCGGGTAAGGTAGTCTTCCACTAGCTTTCCTAGTTAATCAGCCAAGGGCATCCCATACTACCCTTGTGGTAGCACTGTTTTCCCGGGTGGTCGCTCCATGTTCCCATTAATTTAATGATCTTAACATGAACAACAATGATAACAAAATAATAACAGAATAATCATGAATAATGAATCTCCATACCCAATCCACATAAAGCATTAGCAAGTACTACCCAAAAATATTCCAGGGGTGAACAAGGTATAGAGGTAATCAAAACTGGGGTACATAAAGGTTCCCATCAAAATTAACCTATGCAGATCATTAAAATTAATAAGAACATGGCTGGGAAAAGTAAGTGATCAAGGGCACAACTTGCCTGTAATGAGCTCCTGCTCAGCTATCTCTACTTGCTGAACCTCAGGTTCCACAGTGGGTTGCTCGTCTACTCGCATCAACACAATACATACATAGTATAGCCAAAATCAACATCACACCAAACAGATGAATGAAATATATAGTAAAAATCTACACATTAAAATGAAACAATAGGAACTGGAATTACTAAATTTTGAGTTATAGAATTCAAGTTATGAATTTCCTAAGATTTGATGTGATTAAAATAGGATTAAATGTTAAATAAATTTTTTAACAGAGTTCATGACAGAACAGTGATACTAACTGATAAAGAATAATATTACAAAATTTTAGGAATTGGAATGACTCAATTTGGAGTTAGAATGCATTTTCTATGAATTATACAAATTTCTAGAATTGTTTTTGTATTAAAAATGAATTTTGATATTAATTTCTCTGTTTTTAATACCTTCTGGACTGGGCGTCAAATACTAAAAACTGCAGGGGCTAGCGGGTAATTTAAACCAGACTCAGTGTACAGTGGCCAGTGGACGGCGGATTCTATTTTACGGGAACCCGAGGGCTCTTTAACAAAACGACCCGCGAAGGGGTACGGGCGTTCCAGAGCCGTCCGATTAGAAACGGACGCGCCAGATCAAACCTACATCTAAGCGAACCGGTACCAAATCCTGACCGCCCGATCCGTGATGGACGTATCAGATTTAAAATGCACGGATTGAGTCCTGAGCGTCGGATCCGCATCAGACGGTCGCAGTTCGATCGGACGAAGGGGTACGTTTGATCTAATCTCGACCGCACGCGCGGGATCCAACGGCTGCGACAGCTTCGTCTTCCACCCACCCCGTGCAGCGCAAACAGCCACCACGCACGGCGGCGGGGATCGCCGGAGGTCACGATTCCGGCCCTCCCGAGCGCCATACTACAATCCACGCGACCCACGCGAAATTGACGACACGCCGAGCCCCATTCTTCAACTAATTTTGGCCATCACCGAGTATAGGACTCGGTACACGGTGCGCCGTGGTGGTGCCATTGCCGGCGGAAGTGAACCCCGAGCCGCAGTGCCCGAAACCCAAATCCACAAGGTTCTACACCATCTCGAGGCTAGAGTAACAACGGCGCAGGGTCTACTCACCGAAGACGGATGACGGGGAAGCGCAGTCGCGGCGCACGGCGGTGACGCGACTCCGGCTTGAAATTCACTCCCAGTCGTATGTCAACGCGCCCGGTTTCTCCCCGCTGTACAATCCACACCCCCGTAGGGTTGTTCCGGAGCGCACGGCGGAGACGCAGCGAGAGCGATGGTGGCTAGCAACTACGGCGGCCAACGGCGAGGAGTTCTGGCGCGGCGTGAGCTGTCGACGTGGGCGAGGGTGGTCAGCAGGGCACGATCGTGCTATTTGTAGAGCGGCGACTACGGTGTCCGCGACCGGGCCGTGCACAACGAACCCCCGAGGTCACCGCGCACGCCGCCGACGATTTCGCGAGGCGGGTAGCGTGGAGAAGACAGAGCACGGAGGCGAGCGGGTCTTCCGGCTGACGTGTGGGACCTATATGTCATACACGCGGAGCGAAAGGGGCGCAGAGAGCACGCAGCGCGCGGGCGAGGGTCTGACTAGCGGGCCCCAGTCCCCAGTGGGCGCGGCGCGGCGACGCTTGAGTGGGCCGCGCGGGTGTCTTCCCCCCTGGTGGGCCGAATGCTGAGGAGGGAAGCCCAGTTATGGTTTTTATCTTTTTCTTTTTATTTTTTTCTGTTTTCTTTCTTCATTTTCAAACTCAATTTGAATTAATTCAAGCTTTTGTGGATCCCCTTTTAAAAACTCTATTTTTGCATCTAAAAAATAGTAAGTCTGAAGATATTTATGTATACATTTTATTTATATTTCCACATCTCTTCTCTTTTCCTTATTTTCAAAACCCTAATTTCAAATTTAGGATTAAATCAAGTTTCAAATAATTAATACTTCATTATCTTTATCCTCATGGTTTTATTTAATGCACAACACATAAAACTCCAACATATGCACTTTTCTTCATTTTAGAATAATTGTTTTATTTAGTCACTCTCAATTACATAGGTGCTCTTTTTATGATGCAAATAAAACACACAAAATGAGAAGCTTTCTCTCTATTACTCTTGGTATACAACTTGAGTATTACAAATCCTACCCCCCTTAAAAATAATCTCGTCCTCGAGATTTAGGAAGAACGAGGGAAAAGGTGGGGAAAATCTATACGAAGCTCTTCTTCTCTTTCCCAAGTTGCTTCATCTTCACCGTGGTGACTCCATTGCACTTTGCACATCTTTATAACCTTATTCCTCGTAACTCGAGTCAGAGTATCCAAGATCTTGATGGGGTACTCAGCATAAGTCAAATCCTCTTGAACACTAAGGTCTTCCATTGGTAACTGTTCTTCAGGCACCCTGAGACATTTCTTCAGCTGAGATACATGAAATACATCATGAACATCCGCGAGATGATCCGGTAACTCCAATTGATATGCAACTTCCCCCACTCGCTTTAAGATTAAGAAGGGTCCAATAAAGCGAGGGGACAACTTTCCTTTGACTTTGAACCTTCTCATACCCCGGAGTGGTGACACCTTCAAATAGACATAATCTCCCTCCTTAAACTCAAGTAGTCTCCTCCGAGTGTCAGCATAACTTTTCTGCCTGGATTGTGCAGTTCTTAAATTCTCCCTGATCTGTTGGACTTGTTCCTCTGCTTCTTGTATAATCTCAGGTCCAAACAACTGCCTTTCACCAGTTTGATTCCAATACAAGGGAGTCCTGCACTTTCTGCCATACAAAGCCTCAAACGGTGACATCTTCAAGCTGGCCTGATAGCTATTATTATATGAGAACTCCGCATACGGTAGACTCTTATCCCAACTTCCACCATGCTTAAGTGCACAAGCTCTCAACATATCTTCCAGTACTTGGTTAGTCCTCTCAGTTTGCCCATCAGTTTGTGGATGGTAAGCCGAACTAAAATTCAATCTCGTATCCAATGACTCGTGCAACTGCTTCCAAAATCGAGAGGTAAACTGTGATCCTCGATCTGACACAATCTTCTTTGGCACACCATGCAGGCATACAATCCGTGCCATGTACAACTCTGCCAACTTAGCTCCTGAATAAGTGGTCTTCACTGGAATAAAGTGGGCTACTTTAGTTAGCCTGTCCACAATCACCCATATAGAATCATATCCAGCAGACGTGCGGGGTAATCCAACAATGAAGTCCATGCCAATCTCTTCCCATTTCCACTCAGGTATCTTCAGTGGGTGCAATAGTCCAGCTGGCCTCTGGTGTTCAGCTTTAACTCTTTGGCATACATCGCACATAGCCACATGTGCAGCCACATCTCTCTTTAGTCCATACCACCAATACTTTTGCTTCAAATCCTGATACATCTTAGTGCTTCCTGGGTGGATAGAATAAACTGAATCATGTGCCTCCTTCAATATGGTTTCCCGAAGACTATCAATATCGGGAACACAGATCCGATTCTTGAACCATATCGTGCCTTGCTCATCCTCTGTGAACTCCGGGCCTCTTCCTTCAGTAATAAGATCCTTAATCTCCTGAATCTTAGCATCACCAATTTGACCTTTGCGAATTTCTTGTTCCAAGGTAGGTTCCAATTCAATAGTGACTCCTTCCGTATGTGTAACAATTCCCAGGTTGAGCCTCTCAAAATCTTTTGCTAATTCATCAGGTAGCTGAACAACGAAAGCGGAGTGAACATGCTCCTTCCGACTCAAGGCATCTGCAACCAAATTTGCCTTGCCTGGGTGATAGTGAATCTCCAAGTCATAATCCTTAATGAGCTCCAACCAACGGCGTTGTCTGAGGTTGAGATCCTTCTGAGTGAATATATACTTCAAACTCTTATGATCCGTGTATACTTGACACTTGGTTCCCATAATGTAGTGTCTCCAAATCTTCAGTGCATGCACAACGGCAGCCAATTCCAAATCATGAGTGGGGTAGTTCAATTCATGTTTCCTCAACTGACGAGATGCATAGGCAATCACATGACCATCTTGCATAAGCACACATCCAAGTCCTTGGCCGCATGCATCACAATAAATATCAAATCCCTTCTGCAGATCCGGCATAATCAATACTGGAGGTGACATCAATCTCTCCTTCAATTGATCAAAACTCTCTTGGCATTTCTCATCCCACTTGAATTCTCTTCCTTTCTCCAAAAGCGAGGTCATGGGCTTAGCAATCTTAGAAAACCCTTCAATAAATCTCCGATAATATCCTGCGAGTCCCAAGAAACTCCGAACCTCAGTGACTGTAGTGGGTACTCTCCACTCCATAATCTCCTTGACCTTAGCAGGATCCACTGCTATTCCTCCATTAGAAATAATATGACCAAGAAATGACACTTCGCCAATCCAAAACTCGCACTTGCTGAACTTAGCGTAGAGTTGATTATCTCGTAGCTTCTGTAGCACCAACCTTAGATGTTCTTCATGGTCACTCTCATTCTTAGAATAGATAAGAATATCGTCGATGAATACCACGACGAATCTGTCCAAATACTCCATAAACACCTTATTCATCAAATTCATGAAATAAGCTGGTGCATTGGTTAGTCCAAATGACATAACAGTAAACTCATATAATCCATATCTAGTCGAGAAAGCCGTCTTGGGAATATCCGATGGTCTAATCCTCATCTGATGGTAACCGGATCGGAGATCAATCTTCGAAAATACTCTTGCTCCACGCATCTGATCAAATAAATCCTCAATACGGGGCAACGGGTACTTGTTCTTCACCGTAACATCATTAAGAGATCTATAATCCACACACATTCGTTGCGATCCATCCTTCTTCTGCACGAATAACACCGGTGCTCCCCAAGGTGATGAACTTGGACGAATATAACCAGCCTCTTGTAACTCCGTTAACTGCTTCTTCAGTTCCTTCAACTCCTCTACGGACATTCTATATGGCCGTTTAGAAATAGGGGCGGTTCCAGGTAAGAGATCAATAACAAACTCAACTTCCCTATCAGGTGGCATCCCTGGTAATTCCTCTGGAAAGACATCCGGAAATTCTCTAACCACCCGGATGTTGTCACCAACAAACTCCTCAGGCATAAAGAACATTGCACGCATGGATGAGGAGGTTACTGCAATGTTAACTTGAAACCTTTCTCCTTTAGTAGTAGTAAGTTCTATGGTACCTCTACCACATGCTATAACGGCCTTTGCCTTTCTTAACCATGACATACCAAGTATCAAATCTATACTGCTTGACTCCAATATTATAGCAGTAGCTCCAAATTCTCTACCCATAATGGTTAATGTCAATCTACGTGTCATTTGATTCGCCTCAACAGGCCCTTTAGGTGTAATTACTATCAGGGGTTTTCTCATATTTAGCAGTGGTATTTCATTTGTGTTGGCATATCTAGCAGACATGAATGAATGTGTAGCACCAGAATCAAATAATATTGTTGCAGGAATTGCATTAACATAAAACATACCAATTACGAGGTCCCCACCATCAGGAGTATCATCAACGCTGACTTGATTCACCCTGGCTATAGAATATCCCTTGCCAGGGGTCTGTTGCTTGTTCTGAGCTGGAGTAGTAGCAATCCTCTGTGGGCAGACATTTGCATAATGACCAATCTTCCCACACTTGAAACATTGAGTGCCCTGACTCTGTCCTGCAAACTTCGTCGGGGTGCCAGTGGGTGTAGCCTGTCGAGTAGGTGTCCTCAATGGTGATTGCTGAACTGGGCGCGGTCCTCCTGGTCGAGGCGGTGTACTCTGTGGTGAACTGTAGCGAGGACGAACACTGCTGCTTCCTTGTCCTTGAGATATGGCCTTCCTCTTCAGATCTCCCAGTTGAACACGCTTGTGTTCAATAGCCAGTGCCTTATCAAGCAGCCTCTGAAATGATGGAAATGTGTGTGCCACTAGAGCATACTGCAAGGGTCCATTAAGTCCTTCAATGAAATGCTCCTGCTTCCTTTCATCCTCAGCAACTTCCTCTGGAGCATATCTGGATAACTGAATAAATTTGTCTCTGTACTCGCTGACTGACATGCTTCCTTGCTTTAATGACAGAAATTCCTTCTTCTTGATCTTGATCATACCAGCTGGAATATGATAGTTCCTGAATTGTGTGCTGAACTCCGCCCAAGTAATATTATCCGCAGCATCATGGGCAGCAGTATACGAATCCCACCAGTCAGCAGCAGGACCAGTCAGACGTCCAGAAGCATATAAGACCTTCTCCCGATCAGTGCATTGTGCAATATTCAGCATCTTCTCAATTGACTTCAACCAATCGTCTGCATCAAGTGGATCCGGCGAGCTGGCGAAGGTCGGTGGCTTGTGACTCATAAACTCCCGGTGCTTGTCACGAGGTGGAACTGGTGGTGGTGGTGGAGGCAGTGGCACTTGTTGCTGCTGTTGCTGTTGCTGAAGCTGTTGTTGCGCCCTCCTTTCTTGGCGTATCTCATCTCGCTCCTGGCGCAACTCCTGTCGTATATCCTCTCTTTCCTGTCGCATCTCCTGGCGTTCTTGCTGCATCTGAGCACGCATATCAGCCATAGTATCTGCCATCTGCTGCATCACCGCCATCTGAGCAGCAATCAGTGGGTCAACTCCGCCTGGTGGAGGATTAGGAGGATTCATCCCTGCAGGCTGTGGCTGAGGTTGTCTTCGAGTGTGTTGGTTAGGAGGCAAGTCAATTCCACCACCCCGCCTGGTATTGACCATCTGGGTTAGATACATATGGTAAGAAGATAATAGACAAGGCAGGTATTTACAAATCAGGTTACTTTGGGGGATCTATTAGCTAAGCAGATTAATATTTCACCTACTATAGCTAATTCAATACCTTATAGTGGTACATGTTAAAATGTCCATCTATACTATTCCAATCAATCAAAGAAGCAAATCAGGCATTTAGCATCAGCTCAATCAACCAATATTTTTAATAGAGAAAATAGTTTTAAATTTGTCTCAGGCTTCCTATCTCTTAAAATGTCATAAGGGTAGGGATTCCAAGGTTTGAAATCCATCTTGTCTCAGAGTAGAAAAGGTAAGAATGATCAGAGTAGAACAGTAGAAGGTGAGACAGGATCAAGATAAGTGTAGAAAGAATCAGAGTAAGGTGAGTGTAGAATGAATAAGATAAGTAGGTAAGGGTTTGTCCATTTCTATCTAGGTTTCGTCCTACAGTCAACATTTCCTCTGATTCCTTAGGACACACATCCCCAATGGACATGTTCCTTAGCGCGATGCATGGAGCCTGTTCTTCACCTATCTTATCAAGATCAACTTGCTCTACTTGAGAGCCGTTAGTCTCATCAAACACAACGTCACAAGAAACTTCAATAAGTCCTGAGGACTTGTTAAAGACTCTATATGCCCTTGTGTTTGAATCATATCCTAGTAAAAAGCCTTCTACAGTTTTAGGAGCAAATTTAGATTTTCTACCTCTTTTAACAAGAATAAAGCATTTGCTACCAAAAACTCTAAAATATGAAATATTGGGCTTTTTACCGGTTAGGAGTTCATAGGATGTCTTCTTGAGGATTCGGTGTAGATATAACCGGTTGATGGCGTAGCAGGCAGTGTTGACCGCCTCGGCCCAAAACCGATCCGGTGTCTTGTACTCATCAAGCATGGTTCTTGCCATGTCCAATAGAGTTCGATTCTTCCTCTCCACCACACCATTTTGTTGTGGGGTGTAGGGAGAAGAGAACTCATGCTTGATGCCCTCCTCCTCAAGGAAGCCTTCAATTTGAGAGTTCTTGAACTCCGTCCCGTTGTCGCTTCTAATTTTCTTGATCCTTAAGTCGAACTCATTTTGAGCCCGTCTCAAGAATCCCTTTAAGGTCTCTTGGGTATGGGATTTTTCCTGCAAAAAGAACACCCAAGTGAAGCGAGAATAATCATCCACAATAACTAGACAGTACTTACTCCCGCCGATGCTTATGTAAGCGATCAGGCCGAATAAATCCATGTGTAGGAGCTCCAGTGGCCTGTCACTTGTCATGATGTTCTTGTGTGGATGATGAGTGCCAATTTGCTTCCCGGCTTGGCATGCGCTACAAATCCTGTCTTTCTCAAAATGAACATTTGTTAGTCCTAAAATGTGCTCTCCCTTTAGAAGCTTATGAAGATTCTTCATCCCAACGTGGGCTAGTCGGCGATGCCAGAGCCAACCCATGTTAGTCTTAGCAACCAAGCAAGTGTCGAGCTCAGCTCTATCAAAATCTACCAAGTATAGCTGACCCTCTAACACTCCCTTAAATGCTATTGAATCATCACTTCTTCTAAAGACAGTAACACCTATATCAGTAAATAGACAGTTGTAGCCCATTTGACATAATTGGGATACGGAAAGCAAATTGTAATCTAAGGAATCTACAAGAAAAACATTGGAAATAGTATGGTCAGGTGATATAGCAATTTTACCCAATCCTTTGACCAAACCTTGATTTCCATCCCCGAATGTGATAGCTCGTTGGGGATCTTGGTTTTTCTCATATGAGGAGAACATCTTCTTCTCCCCTATCATGTGGTTTGTGCACCCGCTGTCGAGTATCCAACTTGAGCCCCCGGATGCATAAACCTACAAAACAATTTTAGTTCTTGACTTTAGGTACCCAAACGGTTTTGGGTCCTTTGGCATTAGAAACAAGAACTTTGGGTACCCAAACACAAGTCTTGGAACCCTTGTGTTTGCCCCCAACAAACTTGGCAACTACCTTGCCGGATTTGTTAGTAAGCACATAAGATGCATCAAAAGTCTTAAATGAAATGTCATGATCATTTGATGCACTAGGAGTTTTCTTTCTAGGCAACTTAGCACGGGTTGGTTGCCTAGAGCTAGATGTCTCACCTTTATACATAAAAGCATGGTTAGGGCCAGAGTGAGACTTCCTAGAACGAATTCTCCTAATTTTGCTCTCGGGATAACCGGCAGGGTACAAAATGTAACCCTCGTTATCCTGAGGCATAGGAGCCTTGCCCTTAACAAAATTAGACAATCTTTTAGGAGGGGCACTAAGTTTTACATTGTCTCCCCTTTGGTAGCCAATGCCATCCTTGATGCCAGGGCGTCTCCCATTATAGAGCGTACTTCTAGCAACTTTATACTTTTCATTTTCTAAGTTATGCTCGACAATTTTAGCATCTAATATTGCTATATGATCATTTTGTTGTTTAATTAAGACCATGTGATCATGAATAGCATCAACATCAATATCTCTACATCTAGTACAAATAGACACATGCTCAATAGTAGATGTAGAGAGTTTGCAAGAATTAAGTTCAACAATCTTAGCACGCAAAATATCATTGTTATCTCTAAGATTGGAAATTGTAACATTGCAAACATCTAATTCTTTAGCCTTAGCAATCAATTTCTCATTCTCATTTCTAAGGCTAGCAATAGAGACATTCAACTCATCAATCCTAGCAAGTAAATCAACATTATCATTTCTAGGATTGGAAGTTGAATCAATATAAACATGAGAATCAACCTTAGCAATTAATTTAGCATTTTCATTTCTAAGGTTGGCAATAGTGTCATGGCATGTGCTTAGCTCACTAGATAATTTGTCACATTTTTCTACTTCAAGAGCATAAGCATTCTTAACCTTAACATGTTTCTTGTTTTCCTTAATTAGGAAGTCCTCTTGGGAATCCAAAAGGTCATCCTTTTCATGAATAGCACTAATTAACTCATTTAATTTTTCCTTTTGTTCCATGCTAAGGTTGGCAAAAAGGGTACGCAAATTATTTTCCTCATCACTAGCATTATCATCACTAGAGGACTCATATTTAGTGGAGGATTTAGATTTAACCTTCTTCCTTTTGCCGTCCTTTGCCATGAGGCACTTGTGGCCGACGTTGGGGAAGAGGAGTCCCTTGGTGACGGCGATGTTGGCGGCGTCCTCGTCGTCGGAGGAGGAGTCGGTGGAGCTCTCGTCGGAGTTCCACTCGCGGCACACGTGGGCATCGCCGCCCCTCTTCTTGTGGTACCTCTTCTTTTCTCTCCTCTTGCCCTTCTTGTCGTTATCCCTGTCACTGTCACTTGATAATGTACATTTAGCAATAAAGTGACTGGGCTTACCACACTTGTAGCAAACCTTCTTGGAACGGGATTTGTAGTCCTTCCCCTTCCGTTGCTTGAGGATTTGGCGAAAGCTTTTGATGATTAAAGCCATCTCCTCATTGTCGAGCTTGGAGGCGTCAATTGGTTGTCTATTCGGTGTAGACTCCTCCTTCTTCTCCTCCGTCGCCTTGAATGCCACCGGTTGTGCTTCGGACGTAGAGGGTTCATCAAGTTCATTGATCTTCTTTGAGCCTTTAATCATACATTCAAAGCTCACAAAATTCCCGATTACTTCCTCGGGAGTCATTAGTGTATATCTTGGGTTACCACGAATTAATTGTACTTGAGTAGGGTTAAGGAAAATAAGTGATCTCAAAATAACCTTAACCACCTCGTGGTCATCCCATTTCTTGCTCCCGAGGTTGCGCACTTGGTTCACCAAGGTTTTGAGCCGGTTGTATATATCTTGTGGCTCCTCCCCTTGGCGAAGACGAAAACGACCGAGCTCCCCCTCGATCGTTTCCCGCTTGGTGATCTTGGTGAGTTCATCACCCTCGTGCGCGGTCTTGAGTAGGTCCCAAATCTCCTTCGCACTCTTCAACCCTTGCACTTTGTTATATTCCTCTCTGCTTAGAGAGGCGAGGAGTATGGTTGTGGCTTGGGAGTTGAAGTGCTCGATTTGGGCTACTTCGTCCGTATCATAATCTTCATCCCCTATGGATGGTACCTGTACACCAAACTCAACAACATCCCATATACTTTTGTGGAGTGAGGTTAGATGAAATCGCATTAAATCACTCCACCTAGCATAGTCTTCACCATCAAACATTGGTGGTTTGCCTAATGGGACAGAAAGCAATGGTGTATGTTTAGGAATGCGAGGGTAGCGTAAGGGAATCTTACTATACTTCTTACGCTCTTGGCGCTTAGAAGTTACGGACGGCGCATCGGAGTCGGAGGTCGATGTTGATGAAGTGTCGGTCTCGTAGTAGACCACCTTTGTCGGGGACCATAATTAGGGGTACCCTCAAGACGCCTAATTCTCAGCTGGTAACCCCCATCAGCATAAAGCTGCAGAGGCCTGATGGGTTTGATTAAGTCAGGGATCAGTCCATACGAGTGACTTGACCACGCCACGCCCGAGCCTAGCCTCGGGCGAGGGCAGCCGACCCTAAGATGACTCCGTCTCGCCTGAGGCCTCCTCTTTCACGGCAGACGCATCTCCGGCTCGCCCTAGGCCCCGCCTTCGATAAGAAGAAACCCTGACTAAATCACCGCGCCAACCGACCGAGTCACCGGGGCGTTTAACGCAAAAGGTAAGACCAACGGGCGACCAGACTTCGCCAGAGGTGCCATAGGAGGCTCCGCCCGACCCAGGGCTCGGACTCGGGCTAAGGCCCCGGAAGACGGCGAACTCCGCTCCGCCCGACCCAGGGCTCGGACTCGGGCTAAGGCCCCGGAAGACGGCGAACTCCGCTCCGCCCGACCCAGGGCTCGGACTCGGGCTAAGGCCCCGGAAGACGGCGAACTCCGCTCCGCCCGACCAAGGGCTCGGACTCGGGCTAAGGCCCCGGAAGACGGCGAACTCCGCTCCGCCCGACCCCAGGGCTCGGACTCGGGCTAAGGCCCCGGAAGACGACGAACTCCGCCTCGCCCGACCCAGGGCTCGGACTCCGCCTCGGCCTCTGCCGAACGATCTCCGCCTCGCCCGACCCAGGGCTCGGACTCTGCCTCTGTCTTGCAGGACGGACTCGACCTCGGCTTCGGAGGAGCCTCCACGACGCCCGACCCAGGACACGAGACCGCCACGTCAACAGGAAGCGTCATCATCACCCTACCCTGAGCCGACTTGGGTCGCAGAGAACAAGACCGGCGTCCCATCTGACCAGCTACGCCAGATAGGCAATGATGGCGCCCCGCTAGATCATGACGACGGCGGCTCTCAGCTCCCTTACGAAAGCAGGGGGACGTCAGCAAGGGCCCAGCCACTCCGACAGCTGTCTCCCCGTCCGGCTCCGTTACTCCTCCAACAGCCACGACGCCACACCAACAGGGTGCCAAGATCTCTCCGGCTGCCACCTTGGCATGTACATAGGGTGCTAGCTCTCTCTCGCTAGACACGTAGCACCTTGCTACACCCCCATTCTGTACACCTGGATCCTCTCCTTACGACTATAAAAGGAAGGACCAGGGCCTTCTTAGAGAAGGTTGGCCTCGCGGGGACGAAGGGCAGGGGCAGGCGCTCTCTCGGGGCCGCTCGCTCCCCTCACCTCGCGCGGACGCTTGTAACCCCCTACTGCAAGCGCACCCGACCTGGGCGCGGGACGAACACGAAGGCCGCAGGAATTCTCCGACTCCCTCACGACCCGGCTCCGGCCACCGACCTCTCTCTCTGTTCCCCCCTTCGCGCTCGCCCACGCGCTCGACCCATCTGGGCTGGGGCACGCGGCACTCTCACTCGTCGGCTCGGGGACCCCCCGGTCTCGGAACGCCGACAGTTGGCACGCCAGGTAGGGGCCTGCTGCGTGTTGACGTTCGATTTCCCGTCAAGCTCCAGATGGGCAGTCCCCAACGACCTCTTCAACCCGGGACGGTGCTCCGTTTCGGGAACCTCGAGTTCATGTCTCTCGACGGCAACTACGACATGATACTCCTTCCACCGCCGCGCGACAGCGACATTGGTGGTGGACAGCCCGCCCGCCGGCGGCGGAATCGACGACGTCTTTCCCGCGTGGGGGAAGGGCAACTTTCGAGCTCGCCCCATCCTCTCCCTCGCCATCGGAGGAGGAGGAGGCGGGGCAACCGGGGCCGAGCGGGAGATTGCGCTCCGACGGCTGTCGAGCAAATCGACATCCCCGGCGCCTCAACGGAGGACACGCCAAGCGTCGCCCTCGCGTTCGAGGCAAACGCGAGCGCCATCCCCCCGCAACACGTCGACCCCGAGCAAGTGGACGACGCCAGCACGCTCACGGAAGGCCTGCAGGACGTCGCCCTCGTACCCAAGACGACGGCGCGGTCAGCCCCCGACTTGACTTCATCGCCCCTCGTCGACAAAAAGGTACCGACTGCTACCCATCTTTCGTCATTTCGACTCGGCCTCAGCCCGCCTAGCGACCTCGCTTTGGCGGGCGCTCACATTGAGGCGAGTGCAACCTCTCTGGGGTTTCGTGTGCGGTCGCCTTGGGACCGATTGACGGGTGTCTCGACCTACGGACCCTCTGGGTCCGAGGAAGATGACGACCCCAGCATCTGCTGGGATTTCTCCGGATCTGGCAAACCTAGTGCCATGCGGGACTTCATGACCGCATGTGACTACTGCCTCTCCGACTGTTCCGACGGCAGCCGCAGCCTTGGCGACAAGGACTGCGGCCCGAGTCGCGAATGTTTCCACATCGAGCTAGGGGATCCCTCCGGAGGCGGCTGTCTCGGCATGCCGGAGGATGGTGATCCCCCTAGGCCAGCGCCTCGCGCCGACATCCCGCGGGAGCTAGCTGTGGTCCCCGTTCTGGCGGGGGGTCACGACCCACAGCTCGAGCAAGTCCGCGGGGCGCAGGCCGGGCTCGATGAGGGAGCAGGAGCGCTCGAGGCAATCCGCCAGAACATCGGGCAGGTGTGGGCGAGCCAGCCCCCGGCCGGAGGAATACGTCACCTGCCCCAAGGTCTCCAGCACCGCATCGCCAACGATGCCAGGGACAAACCGCCACCCGCATCCGGCGGGACTGGTCAGGACCTGGCCGCCGCAGCGATGCTCCTCCGCGCGATGCCGGAGTCATCAACCACCGAGGGTCGGCGAATCCAGGGAGAACTCAAGCATCTCCTGGAAGGCGCTGCGGCCCGGCGGGCCGAGAGCTCTGCCTCCCGAAGGCAGGGATACCCCTCGGAACCTCGTGCCGCGACTTCCCGACTCACGCGGGAAGCCTCGGTCTACACCGGGCGCACGCGCAACGCCGCGCCTGCGGCCCCGGGCCACCTCGGCGACGAGCACCCTCATCGTGACCGTCGGGCACGCCTCGACGAAAGGGTGCGCCGAGGCTACCACCCCAGGCGTGGGGGACGCTACGACAGCGGGGAGGATCGGAGTCCCTCGCCCGAACCACCCGGTCCGCAGGTCTTTAGCCGAGCCATTCGGCGGGCGCCGTTTCCGCCCCGATTCCGACCCCCGACTACTATCACGAAGTACTCGGGGGAGACGAGACCGGAATTGTGGCTTGCGGACTACCGCCTGGCCTGTCAACTGGGTGGGACGGACGATGACAACCTCATCATCCGAAACCTCCCCCTGTTTCTCTCCGACACCGCTCGTGCCTGGTTGGAGCACCTGCCTCCGGGGCAGATTTCCAACTGGGAAGATTTGGTCCGGGCTTTCGCCGGGAACTTCCAGGGCACGTACGTGCGCCCCGGGAATTCCTGGGACCTCCGAAGCTGTCGGCAACTGCCGGGAGAGTCTCTTCGGGACTACATCCGGCGGTTCTCGAAGCAGCGCACCGAGCTGCCCAACATCACCGACTCCGATGTCATCGGCGCGTTCCTCGCCGGCACCACCTGCCGTGACCTGGTGAGCAAGTTGGGTCGCAAGACCCCCACCAGGGCGAGCGAGCTGATGGACATCGCCACCAAGTTCGCCTCCGGCCAGGAGGCGGTCGAGGCCATCTTCCGAAAGGACAAGCAGCCCCAGGGCCGCCCGTCGGAAGATGCTCCCGAGGCGTCTGCTCCGCGCGGCGCCAAGAAGAAAGGCAGGAGGAAGTCGCAAGCGAAACGCGACGTTCCCGATGCAGACCTTGTCGCCGCCGCCGAGCACAAGAACCCTCGGAAGCCCCCCGGAGGTGCTAACCTCTTCGACAAGGCACTCAAGGAGACGTGCCCCTACCATCAGGGGCCCGTCAAGCATACCCTCGAAGAGTGCATCATGCTTCGGCGCCACTTCCACAGGGCCGGGCCACCCGCAGAGGGTGGCAGGGCTCACGACGACGACAAAAGGGAGGATCGCCAAGCGGGAGAGTTCCCAGAGGTCCGCGATTGCTTCATGATCTACGGAGGGCATGCGGCAAACGCCTTGGCTCGGCATCGTAAGCAAGAGCGTCGGGAGGTCTGCTCGGTGAAGGTGGCGGCGCCAGTCTACCTAGGCTGGTCCGACAAGCCCATCACCTTCGACCGGGACGACCACCCCGACCACGTGCCGAGCCCGGGGAAGTACCCGCTCATCGTCGACCCCGTCATCGGCGACGTCAGGCTCACCAAGGTCCTGATGGATGGAGGCAGCTGCCTCAACATCATCTACGCCGAGACCCTCAGGCTCCTGCGCGTCGACCTGTCATCCGTCCGAGCAGGCGCTGCGCCCTTCCACGGGATCATTCCCGGGAAGCGCGTCCAGCCCCTCGGACAGCTCGACCTCCCTGTCTGCTTTGGAACACCCTCCAACTTCCGAAGGGAGACTTTGACGTTCGAGGTGGTCGGGTTCCGAGGAACCTACCACGCAGTGTTGGGAAGGCCATGCTACGCGAAGTTCATGGCCATCCCCAACTACACCTACCTGAAGCTCAAGATGTCGGGCCCCAACGGGGTCATCACCGTCGGCCCCACGTACAAACACGCATTCGAATGTGACGTGGAGTGCGTGGAGTACGCCGAGGCCCTCGCCGAGTCCGAGGCCCTCATTACCGACCTGGAAAGCCTCTCCCGAGAGGTGCCGGACGCAAAGCGACATGCCGGCAACTTCGAGCCAGCGGAGACGGTCAAGGACGTCCCTCTCGACGCCAGTGGCGATGCCTCCAAGCATGTCCGGATCAGTTCTGGACTCGGCCCCAAATAAGGAGCAGTACTCGTCGATTTTCCTCGCGCAAACGTCGACATTTTTGCGTGGGGACCCTCGGGCATGCCCGGCATACCGAGGGATGTCACCGAGCACTCGCCGGATATCTGGGCAGGAGCTTGACTCGCCAAACGGCCTCTGCGCGAACGATGCCCGGGGGCTGCGCCCTTTTCCCACTAGCACATAAAAATCGGTCATCAAGGAAGGGTCGACCTCGCCCCGGCAGAGCCCGACCCTCCCTCGGGGGCTAAAAAGGGGGAACCCCTCTCATCGAGTTTGGACGTACCGTTCCGCGTCAGAAAAACTCTTTTTCGGTCAAGAAGGGTTTTTTGCGTTCTCCCGGATGCGTCAGAAGCAGGGTCCCGAGGAGCGAACTTGGGTACGAGTAAATGGCGAGACCGACTGAGCCAGGGAACACCTATGCCTCCGGGCTAGGGACACCTCACTCGTCGCTTGCCACGAGAAAGGACCCAGCTCGGGAAATCACCCTGTTGTCGACACTACGGGCCAGGCGCGAAAATCAAAACGAAAAGGAGCATAACTTCACGGAAGAAAGGTAAAATGTCTAGGCCTCAGTGGCCGCGGCAAATCACACATCCAATAGAAATTGTCCCAACAAAAATCAGGCGTCGCCTCGGGCAGGAGCCGCGCCCTCAACTCCACCCCCGCCGTCGGTAAGATCCGCCTCCGCTTCCGGCGGCGGCGCAGGAGGAAGAATCTCCGCTTCGAAGACGGTCGCCAGCGCCGTGCTCGGACCCGCAGCGACCGCGTCGAGCCGCTGAACTTCCGCCAGGGCAGCCTCGTCTTCATCAGGCAGGCAGTACCCCTCGCTGACCCGCTCCAAGTCCACAATGTAGTGGGAAGCGAGCACGGCGAAGGCCCGCCTGACGCCGTGGTGCAGCGCCCCGCGGACTCTACCGCGCGCGTAATCACCCAGGGCTTGAAGGCGGCTTTGGGGAGAGCTTCCTGAAGGGACGTCGCCGGGACCGAGTTTCCGATAGACCTCCGAGACGGCCTCGGACATGGCCGCGAGATCGGCCTCCCTTTGCTCGGCAGCCCCGTCGAGCGCCTCGGCAAGCGCCTTGGCAGACTCGTCGAGGGCAGACTCGAGCTCTGCGAGCAACCAGAAGAAAGACCTCAAACACAAGCGGAAGAAACGGATAAGATCGAGAACCGAGGACGGTCGGGCCATACCTCTGGCTCGGACGCGCTGCTCTGAGGCTGCGACTTGGGCTGCGGCCAGATCGGCCGCAAGGATCTTGGCCCGGCTCTCGGCCTCGGCAGCCTGGCCCCGAGATTGGTCCCACTCCTCGGCAACCTGGGCGAGCTCCGACCGCCGTTGTAGCACCTCCGTGCGCGCTGCCGCCGCCTCGGCCTTTAGGTCAGCACAGAGCAGCTGGAGGTCCGCTATCTTAGCATCCTGCTGAGAGAGGCGCGCGGTAGCTCCGGCGAGCGAAGTCCTCAGGGACCGTAGCGAGCCCCAGACGACGGCCTCGCGGTGAATGAACGATGACTTGGCAGCGCTCCGGTCCGTCAGATCCTGGAAAGGAAAACAAGATATCACGACGAACGCCTCACTCGCAGAAGCAAGAAGGTATGCCTGAAGCCATTACCTGAAGGATTTTGGGGACGTCCCCGCAGAGAACCTCCAGCGACGATCGGAGCAACCCCACTGACGCCTCCGCACGCTTGCGGAGCTCGTCCCAGGACTGGTCCTCCTCTTCGTCGTCAAGAACGAAGATAGGGCCCGAAGCCTCACGGGTCCGGAATCGGAGCAACTGGCCCCGGGCCTCGGGGCTCCGCCGCACGGCGACAAGGCTGCCGCCCGCCTGGAAGCACTGCGCGTCCGCGCCCACCTCTTCCGAGGCTCCGGGCGCCGACGCTGCGGCCGTCTCGACGCCGGCGGCAACCGTGCGCTCTCCGACTGGGACGGTGCCAACTGCGGTAGCGGCAGACGCCGGCATGGCCGACATGGCAGGCGAGCTCGGGACCGCATCGGCGCCGGCCGCCTCCCCGATCACGATGGCCACCTCGGCAGAGGAGCCCGCCTCGGGGACCTGCTCCCCCAGAACATGCGACGCCTGAGCCCCGTGCTGCGGAGCACCCTGCGAAAGGGTCGGCTGAGCGGCAGGGCCCGAGGTGGCGCCAGCTGCCTGGACCAACGCCATCTTGAGGGCCTTCCGAGGCGCCAGGTCAGTAGAGCCATGGCTCCGTTTGCTGGAGAAAACAAAAAAGGGAAGATCACGGCCCAGACATATGAATGAAGCGCCGGGACGGAGACATTCCAAGGTACCTACCCGCTCCGGACCATGATCCACGGTGTCTGGGGGGAGGTCTCTTGGCTCCCGCTTCCCGGAACCACCGCCGAGGTCCGCCTCGCCAACAGCCCCGGCGCCGCCCTCGCCTCGGACGCCCCTGAGGCCCGGGAGGCGGACTGCCCAGGCGCCGCCATGGCAACCTGAGGACCGCTCCCCAGTGCCGCCGACACGGGCGACGGTTCCCGAGGAACGGACACCTCGGCCCGGCCTCCTGGAGTCGCGTCGGCTCCTTTAGCCGAAGGGTCAAGAACCCTCTCGGGTTGCCCCCGCTCCTCAGGTCGGGGATCCGGCACCTCGGCTCCAGGGACCGACGACGTAGGCCCGCTCGGGGGCTGGCTCGACGACCCCCAGCCACATCCCAAGCCGGGGCTGAGGCCGAGACGAGCGGCCATGTCGTCCTCCTCCTCTTCGTCGTCGTCGTCGTCGTCATCATCGGACGTCTCCGGCGACAGCTCCCTGGGAAGTCCTTCCCTCTCCTGCTGACGGCGGCGTTTCTCCAGGGCGTCCCGAGCCCGCCTCCGCCTACGGGCCCGGGCCTTTTCCGCATCCTTTTTCTTCTTCTCCTCCTCCGCGGCAACCCGCCGCGCCGCCCGACCCACCGCGTCCTCCGGGACCGGCGGCAGGGAGGGTTTGTGCCGCCCCACCTCCTAAAAAGGGGGGAGAAAGAAACCCGATAGTGAGAATCAGGAGCAACCCGGAATGTGAAGGAGAGAGAGACGAACACTCACCAGAGCGACGCACCCCTGGTCGGGGCGCATTCGAGGCTGGGAGAAGGCGTGGGGGTCCGACTTCCCCATCGCGGCCGACACCCGCCGGTGGAGGGCATCGTGGGGAAGAGGATCAGGGGACATCCGTGACCCCTCCCAGTCGGCCTCCTGGGTCATCTCCCACAGCGACAACCGCCGCTCCGCCAGGGGGAGCACCCTCCGGCGGTGGATGGCGGCAACCACTCCCGCGGCGGTGAGCCCTTCCTCCCGCAACGCCTTCAGGGCCTGGAGAAGAGGTTCGAGTTTCTTCTGCCTCTCGTGTGGAGTCCCGTGGCGCCAAGCGTCGGGGGCAGCGGTGACAACCCGCTGAGAGAACGGCGGGAGCGACCCCCCGTCATTCCGGAGGTAGAACCACCGGCGATGCCAACCCTTGTTTGAGGATGAAAGGACGGCAGGAATATACTGCAACGACCGCGACTGCCTCAGCAAGAGGGTGCAGCCGCCGGCCCGCACCGCCGCACGGACCTTCCTCTCCCCCGTCGACGAAGCAAAAAGCTCGGCAAAGAAGAGGTGAGTCCACAAATCCCAATGGGGGGCGATCCCCAGATACCCCTCGCACACCGCTACAAAGATAGCGGCTTGCGCGATGGAGTTGGGGGTGAGGTTGTGCAGTTCCACCCCGTAGTGGAACAGGATGGCCCGCATGAAGCGGCTCGACGGCACTCCAAATCCCCGCTCATGGAAGGAGATGAAGCTCACGACATACCCCAGCGGAGGGGATGGAGCGACTCCGCCCGCGGGAGGAATCCATTCCGGCCGCTCCTTATCGGTGAGGGGGCGGAGCAAACCCTCGTCGACAAGGCCCTCCAGGTCACCCGCCGTCACCGTGGAGAAGGGCCACGGGTCGCGCGGCGAGAGGATGGTCACCCGGTCAGCCATCGCCAAGGCAGAAGGGGTGGCGGCGTGAAGGACAGGGGAGGGCGGTTTCCTTTTCTTGGCTAGATCTCTCAGGCTGCGAAAAACCTGAGAAGAAGGCGAGAAGTGGAGTCGAGAACCGTCACTGGACCCTCTCCGGGGCACATAAAGGCCAAGGTCGAGACGGTTCCAACGTACCGCCCGAACCGGACGCGGGGTTCAAAAAACGCGAAGCAAAACAGCCGTTCCTCGAACGGCTCGCGCACGCAACGGCAGCCTCGCCGACCGCTTACCCCGGCACATTAACTCCGCGGCGGAACAGGTGACGTTTCTGGCAGGGGCAGCTGGCAACGCTTCGCCTCCGCTAAAACGACCACGCCGAAAAAGGTACGCCACGACGTTCAATTTCGAATCCTTTTTCCCTTTTCCTTCTTTCTCTATCTCTTGCAACAGGGACCGAGAAGGGGGATAACCCCAAAGGGATCCTTCCCCGTGAAGGAACTAGGCTCCGAGCCTCCCTACTGATCAGGGGTTCGAAGGCTGGCCCCCCGAAGGGTTCAACAGCCGCCTCAGATCGCGTGGGCCCGACACCCACTACTGGTCAGGGGTTCGAAGGTCGGCCCCCGAAAGGCCCCACGACCGCCTCAGGCTACTCGGGCTCCGTGCCCCCTACTGATCAGGGGTTCGAAGGCTGGCCTGTCGAAGGGTTCACAGTCGCCTCAGACGCCGAGCGAGGGATGACCAGGGGTACGTTCGATACATAACCAAGGCTCGGGCTGCGCTCCTGAGGTACCCTAGGACATTTCCGAGACCAGCGGGAACGACTCTGTAACGGAATCCCATCGGAGGGAGGCAACGAGCCCTCGGACCCCGTCGCTAGGGGACCGGGTCCGGCACATCACCCGCAGGTACTTTTGGGCGTGCCTCCGGGCCCCTAGCCGACCCCCAACGAACGGGGCACGGACGTCCACTCGGATTACCCGATTGCAGCTCACCGGAGACACCATGTTCGGTGCCCATCGAGGGTAACATGGCGCACTCCCCCCCTCCTCCTTGCGGAAAGGCGACGTAGGGGCGTATATAAAAAGTCGAGTCTGTCCCTGATCGTCCTCTCGCTCCGTGCGAAGGCTCGGGGGCTGCTCTCGCAAACCCGGCTCCGGCCGAACCGTTGACAGCGTCAACATACCAGCCCGAGAACTTGGGCCCCGACAGTGCACCTGGGTTACGCCCTGCTCGCATGAGGGAACTGCCAGACCAGCCGAGGCATTACGCAAGGCATTAAGACCTCGAAGGAGTGAAACCACTCCTCCGAGGCCTCGGGGGCTACACCCGGCGGGTGCGCTCGCGCGCACCCACCGGAACAAAGTACCACCGAGAAAGGCTGGTCCCCTTGCAAAAAAGTGCGACGCAAGCCTCCAAGCGAGTGTTAACACTCTCTTCGAGGCTCAGGGGCTACTGTCGGGGACCATAATTAGGGGTACCCTCAAGACGCCTAATTCTCAGCTGGTAACCCCCATCAGCATAAAGCTGCAGAGGCCTGATGGGTTTGATTAAGTCAGGGATCAGTCCATACGAGTGACTTGACCACGCCATGCCCGAGCCTAGCCTCGGGCGAGGGCAGCCGACCCTAAGATGACTCCGTCTCGCCTGAGGCCTCCTCTTTCACGGCAGACGCATCTCCGGCTCGCCCTAGGCCCCGCCTTCGATAAGAAGAAACCCTGACTAAATCACCGCGCCAACCGACCGAGTCACCGGGGCGTTTAACGCAAAAGGTAAGACCAACGGGCGACCAGACTTCGCCAGAGGTGCCATAGGAGGCTCCGCCCGACCCAGGGCTCGGACTCGGGCTAAGGCCCCGGAAGACGGCGAACTCCGCTCCGCCCGACCCAGGGCTCGGACTCGGGCTAAGGCCCCGGAAGACGGCGAACTCCGCTCCGCCCGACCCAGGGCTCAGACTCGGGCTAAGGCCCCGGAAGACGGCGAACTCCGCTCCGCCCGACCAAGGGCTCGGACTCGGGCTAAGGCCCCGGAAGACGGCGAACTCCGCTCCGCCCGACCCCAGGGCTCGGACTCGGGCTAAGGCCCCGGAAGACGACGAACTCCGCCTCGCCCGACCCAGGGCTCGGACTCCGCCTCGGCCTCTGCCGAACGATCTCCGCCTCGCCCGACCCAGGGCTCGGACTCTGCCTCTGTCTTGCAGGACGGACTCGACCTCGGCTTCGGAGGAGCCTCCACGACGCCCGACCCAGGACACGAGACCGCCACGTCAACAGGAAGCGTCATCATCACCCTACCCTGAGCCGACTTGGGTCGCAGAGAACAAGACCGGCGTCCCATCTGACCAGCTACGCCAGATAGGCAATGATGGCGCCCCGCTAGATCATGACGACGGCGGCTCTCAGCTCCCTTACGAAAGCAGGGGGACGTCAGCAAGGGCCCAGCCACTCCGACAGCTGTCTCCCCGTCCGGCTCCGTTACTCCTCCAACAGCCACGACGCCACACCAACAGGGTGCCAAGATCTCTCCGGCTGCCACCTTGGCATGTACATAGGGCGCTAGCTCTCTCTCGCTAGACACGTAGCACCTTGCTACACCCCCATTATGTACACCTGGATCCTCTCCTTACGACTATAAAAGGAAGGACCAGGGCCTTCTTAGAGAAGGTTGGCCTCGCGGGGACGAAGGGCAGGGGCAGGCGCTCTCTCGGGGCCGCTCGCTCCCCTCACCTCGCGCGGACGCTTGTAACCCCCTACTGCAAGCGCACCCGACCTGGGCGCGGGACGAACACGAAGGCCGCGGGAATTCTCCGACTCCCTCACGACCCGGCTCCGGCCACCGACCTCTCTCTCTGTTCCCCCCTTCGCGCTCGCCCACGCGCTCGACCCATCTGGGCTGGGGCACGCGGCACTCTCACTCGTCGGCTCGGGGACCCCCCGGTCTCGGAACGCCGACAACCTTCCTCATCCTCTTGTGCTTGTCGCCTTTCCGATGCGACTTGTGGGAAGAAGATTTCTCCTTCTTCTCCTTGTGGTGTGAAGAAGAAGATCTTTTCTCCTTCCGTTTGGAGGAGTCCTTCTTCTTCTCCTTCCTCTTGGTGCGGGACTCTTCCGATGAAGTGCTCCCGTGACTCGTAGTGGGCTTGTCGCCGGTCTCCATCTCCCTCTTGGTGTGATCTCCCGACATCACTTCGAGCGGTTAGGCTCTAATGAAGCACCGGGCTTTGATACCAATTAAAAGTCGCCTAGAGGGGGGGTGAATAGGGCGAAACTGAAATTCTCAAAAATAATCACAACTACAAGCCGGGTTAGCGTTAGAAATATAATAGAGTCCGCGAGAGAGGGTGCAAAACAAATCGCAAGCGAATAAAGAGTGAGACACGTGGATTTGTTTTACCGAGGTTCGGTTCTTGCAAACCTACTCCCCGTTGAGGAGGCCACAAAGGCCGGGTCTCTTTCAACCCTTACCCTCTCTCAAACGGTCCCTCGGACCGAGTGAGCTTTCTCTTCTCAATCACTTGGAACACAAAGTTCCTACAAGGACCACCACAAGCTTGGTGTCTCTTGCCTCAATTACAAGTGAGTTTGATCGCAAGAAAGAATCAAGAAAGAAGAAAGAAAGCAATCCAAGTGCAAGAGCTCGAAAGAACACAAGCAAATCTCTCTCACTAATCACTAGGGCGTTGTGTGGAGTTTGGAGAGGATTTCATCACTTTGGTGTGTCTAGAATTGAATGCTAGAGCTCTTGTAAGTAGTTGAAGTGGGAAAACTTGGATGACTTGAATGTGGGGTGGTTGGGGGTATTTATAGCCCCAACCACCAAACTAGCCGTTTGGTGAGGCTGTCTATCGAATGGCGCACCGGACAGTCCGGTGCACACCGGACAGTCCGGTGCACACCGGACATGTCCGGTGCGACAGCCACGTCACCAAAGCCGTTGGGTTCCGACCGTTGGAGCTCTGACTTCTGGGCCCGCCTGGATGTCCGGTGGCGCACCGGACATGCACTGTAGATTGTCCGGTGCGCCAGCATGGGCGTGCCTGACCTCTGCGCGCGCTGGCGCGCATTTAATGCGTCACCGGTAGCCGTTGGCGCTAGAAGTAGCCGTTACCCCGCTGTTACACCGGACAGTCCGGTGTACACCGGTCATGTCCGGTGAATTATAGCGGAGCAGCTGAAATGAATTCCCGAGGCTGTCGAGTTCCGGAGGCCGCTCTTCCTTGGAGCACCGGACATGTCCGGTGTACACCGGACAGTTCGGTGAATTATAGCGGAGTTGCCTCTGGAATTTCCCGAAGGTGGCGAGTTTGAGTTGGAGTCCTCTGGTGCACCGGACATGTCCGGTGGCACACCGGACAGTCCGGTGCGCCAGACCAGAGGTGCCTTCGGTTGTCCCTTTGCTCTTTTGTTGAACCCAATACTTGGTCTTTTTATTGGCTAAGTGTGAACCTTTGGCACCTGTATAACTTATACACTAGAGCAAACTAGTTAGTCCAATATTTGTGTTGGGTAATTCAACCACCAAAATTAATTAGGGACTAGGTGTAAGCCTAATTCCCTTTCAGTAAGTGCAAAGGTTACTTGGAAATGAGCCAATAAATATTACTTACTAGATATGCATGGATTGTTTCTTTATTTTTAACATTTTGGACCACGCTTGCACCACATGTTTTGTTTTTGCAAATTCTTTTTGTAAATCCTTTTCAAAGTCCTTTTGCAACATAGTCAAAGGTAGATGAAAAAGATTTTTGCAAAGCATTTTCAAGTTTGAAATTTTCTCCCCTTGTTTCAAATGCTTTTCCTTTGACTAAACAAAGATCCCCCTCAATAAATTCTCCTCTTGGTGTTCAAAAAGGGTTTTAAGATATCAATTTTGAAAATACTACTTTCTCCCCCTTTAGAACACAAAGAGATACCAATTTGAAATTTACCAATTGAAAATCATTAATTTTAAAATTAGGGTGGTGGTGCGGTCCTTTTGCTTTGGGCCATACTTTCTCCCCCTTTGGCATGAATCGCCAAAAACGGATACTATGAGTGAAATATAAGCCCTTTTCTTTCTCTCCCCCTTTGGCAAACAATTGAAATATTCAATCGAAATAGAGATATGAGTGAAGATTATACCAAAGATGGAGAGACATTGTGGAGTGATGGCGAAGGGTAGATAATACCGATAGAGTAGAGTGGAAGCTTTGTCTTTGCCGAAGACTCCAATTCCCTTTCAATGTACCTATGACTTGGTTTGAAATTCACTTGAAAACACATTAGTCATAGCATATAAAAGAGATATGATCAAGAGGATATATCAAATTAAGCATGATCATAGTTCTATATAACATAGATTGCTCCCCCTAAGTATGTGCATGGAGAGGAACACATATTTTGGCCTTAAATGCCAATTACACATAATTAGGTTAATGAGAACATATCTATATCATACAGATTGTGAAGTGCATTGTGTCATAGTATAAGTGTGATGCTCATGACAATTTATGCACTTATGAAAGCATGTTGTAATTTAAGCATTTTCCCTTAAGGATTTCAAAGAGACTTAAGGACCATCCACCTTTGAAACAAAGGCAGCTTATCCTCGTTACAAGGTTAAGCTTTAAGCTCTTTGATAATAAAAGTACTTCATCTAGTTTTACCAGAGATGCACTAAAGCAGGAATGAATTTTGGGAAATTAAACTAGGTATGAAGCAGGGATAATACATGGACATGCTTTCTCTTCCTTTCATACAAGATATGCAAAGAATGTATAGAAAAGGAAGATTTAGGTACAAGTTTTAAATGAAAGGAGATAGTTTTACCCTTTTGTACTTTCATAGAAATGCTCTTCCTCATTGTGCTTTGTCCAAAGTCTTTAGATGCTTAAGACCTATATTCAATGACAATATATGGAAATATTTTGCACAAGAGAGAGTTTTACAACTAGTGATCCTTTTCCAAGTTATTGCAAGCATATATCAAATGGATCACCAACTGTATAAATGAATCCTAAATTCTCCTTTTAACTTAGTGCAATTGAAAGAATATGAGGCACTAAGAGGCATGATTGTTAATGAAAGTCATTCAATGATCAAACAAATAACACATGTGATCAAAAGAACAACATACACAATAAATTATCAATTAATCTTAGAGTAGGAGAATCCAGCAAATATGCTACTTTATAGTGAAAGACAAGAATTTAAAAATAGTAGCATACTTCATGAGAAACTCATTCTCATTCAAGAGACTATATGAAATTACTAAGATAAAGTAATAGTCTCAACATAATCAAGATATAGAAAGAGGCTCCCCCTAAAGATATGCATCAAGTATTTGAATGAATTGAATGGATGCATTTACTTTAAAGACAAATAGAGAGAAGCATTATACATCTTGATCAAGGCTCATTAAATTTGTAATAACAACTTGAGCCTAGTATTCTTATTATGAAAGGGTTTAGAATACTCACAACCACACCATTGATTGTTTCGTAGAAGTAGGTGGTGTTGTTCTTGATGTTCTCCTCTTTCATTTGAGAGTCCTCCCTTTGCAGTGGCTTCTTTTTCTTTTCAAACTTATTGAAAATACTCAAGAAGGATGTTAGTAATACAAGGGAGTATATAATGATAGATGATTTCTTTTAGATAAGAAATAAGCATAATTCATCATCCATAAGTCACACAGACATGAAGTAAAATCCTTAACATTAGTGCACTTTTACTTGAAAAGAAGAGCATGCACTTTAACAATTTGATCACTCATAGGAATTTACTTCTCTATATTGAACTTTGCTTTTACCTTTCTTCCTTTGGGTGAGGATCAACCCATGAGGCTTGTGCACTTTCTCTCTTGTAGACTTTCATACTTGAACTCAAGAGAAATGTTAGTAGCAACACAAGTACTAGTTTTCCTCTTTGTAATCATTTTTGATATGGAATGAAAAGTGAATTACTAAAGCATGGAAACTTTATAATATGAACTAGATCATTCCTTGAAGTATGCTTAGTTTTGACTAATGGAACAAGCATAGTAAGTTCTTTAGGATTATGGAAATAAATCTAATTCACAACATGGAGAGCGATGAATGAGGAAGAATCATATCCAATATAGGTAAGAAGCAAATCAACATAAATCATTGGATTGATTTTTCTTTTTATGTTAGATTACACGCTTCCAAAGAGAAACTTATTCTCTACAAGTGAGACTATTTGGGTTACTTAGATAAAAATCATTAGTCTCACTATTCTAGTTATAGAGAGAGTTTTCCTTTTACAAGTGTCCTAAGGATTTGAATTCCTTACATGACACCTTATTCTTTTAAGAACATGAAATATCTCTCTATATCTAGAATCATGGCAATAACAAGATAATTAGAGGAAGAATATGCCATGATAAACTTGCAACAAATTAGAGCATGTAGATTGCCATAGTATGGAAATGAAGAATGTGCAATCTACCATATGAGAGGAAATTCTTCAAAGAATGGTAATATCAATTTAAAGACATTTGAAGTGCTTCAATTTTTCTATGTGACTACACAAGACACATAAGAAATGATATTCTAAAATACTTGCACTTAAAAGACAGGTGTTACCATCCTTTGGCTTTCCTCCATGTTGTAGGCTTTGATTTTTCGCATATGATATCTCTTCACTTCCTACAACATATAATATCTTCCTCGAGATGATATGAGTTTAAGACATAGCAATTTGAAAAATAACCTTGGGTCAATCATGAATATAGATCTTTGAAGATTGATAGTTTGAGTTGATAAGAATTGAATGGACTCTCTCAAACATCCCAAGGCTTCATATCATCTCCTTCTCCTGCAAAGCTTGTCAATCATATTTTGGTACCCATCGCTTGATGGGTCCATCATGGTTAGTCAACAAAGATCTAGGAACCCAAAAGTCCTTTGTGTTAGCACTAGGTAAACTCATTACCTTTCTAGCACAAGTTGCAATTTTGGGTTGCCTAGTTACATGAGAATCAATTGACAAGTTAGGAGTGGGATAATTACCAATGGGACAATCCTTGCATTGATGTCCCTTCCTTCGGCATGTGTAGCATACGCGTTTTTCAAGTTTTGAAGTTTTCTTCTTTCCTTGTTTGTTGCCTGCTACATGGTTAGTAAAAACTTTCTTTTCTAACCCTATGCATTTTTGTTTTAAATGGGGACAAGATCTAAGCAAGTGTCCCTTCTTGGAGCATTTAAAACAAAGTCTATCATCCTTGTTAATAATCAAGCCATTTTTAATGTAGGGACATGACTTAATCAAGTGCCCCTCTTCAAAGCATTCACTACACCTCTTAATGTGAAGTGTGGCTTGATCATTACCTTGGATGTTACCTTTTGTGGAGGCGTGGTTGAGGCTTTTGGAGGAGGTGTTGAATTTCATATTTTGTTTCTTCCTCTTGGCAATCCTCAAATCCTTGACATTTTCTTTAAGGGATGTAGTGCATGCCACGGTTGTTCCCGTCTCAAGCTTCTTCACCATGTGATCACGGTTATCTTGAGAAGGTTGGGCAATGCATTTCCCTTTTAGTTGTGTCAAGCTCATCTTTAGCCTCTCATTCTCTTCTTTGAGCTTTTGATATGTATCATCTTTTGTTCCTGCAAGTTCTAGCTCAAAAGAAGATTTGCTTGTCGACGGACAACAAGCATAAGCACATGGTAATATAGTATCAATTTGAATACATGTGCATGAGTGAGATTGTTGGGATTTTAAGTTTTCTATCACAACCTCATGAGCAATGTCTAATATGATATGATCATCTCTAAGATTTTCATGAGAGCATAGGAGCATATCATATTTCTCTTGAAAAGCTAGATTTTCAACCTTTAGCTTTTCTACTTGGTCCTTAAGCAAGGTATTTCTATTTACTAATTGAGCGATACAATGTAAAGCGTTATCTTGCTCAATTGAAATAGTTTCATACCTTTGGACCAAATCAACATGAGAGCATTTTAGCTCCTCATGTTCATTAGTCAACTCGTCACAGCATTGCATCTTCATTGAGAGAATACTTTCTAGCCTTTGATGAGCTTCGCCTTGCTCTCTCGCTCTTTCTAGAAGCTTGAGCATGACCGCCTTATCTTCTTGGCTTAGGCGAGCGTAGAGTTGCACAAAGTTTCTTTCTTCCTCCTCATCCTCATTTGTGCTTCCGCTATCATTTGCATTAGCCACACAACACATGTGGGAATCGAAATGGGAAGACAAACCTTTTGGAGAGGTGGATTCATCGTATGGTCTCCACCGTTCATTTTCTTCTTCTTCCTTGCAAGGGTTAGTATCACAAATACCAAAGGAAGTAGAAGCACAAAATGAACTATCATGTTTGGACTTATTAAATTTGCTTTTAATTCTAGTCCAAATATCATGCATATCACAAATGGGTTTGTCATATTTTATTATGAAGGCATGATAATCTTCTTTGCTAAGGGATTTACTTAAGATGTCATAAGCTAGATAGTTTAAGCGTATACATCTTAAATCTTCTTTCGAGGCATTTTCCCTAGCATAGTTAGGAGGAATAATACTCTTGTCTAAAATTTGTTCTAATTGTGGGTCTACCGCTCTAAAAGCATTTATCACTCTAGTAGACCATGAATCATAATTAGAACAATCGGAAAGTAATATCTCAAGAGTTACCTCCTTGTTCTCCTGGGTCTTCTTGTTCTTTTGGGATCTTCTACGAGCCATCACTTCGAGTTGTTAGACTCAAGATGAAGTGCCTAGCTCCGATACCAATTGAAAGTCGCCTAGAGGGGGGGGGTGAATAGGCGGAACCTGAAAATTAAAACTTTATCCCCCAACTAGATCCCTTGATTAGTGGTTAGAACAAGATATACAAATATCGGAGAATAGAAACTAAGTTCTTGCTTGAAAAGAGTATTACGCTTAATTAATGCGGAAGAGATAAATCAATACTACTAACAAGTTTATGAGAATAAAGCAAGAAGACTTAGATGGGAAGAGCAATGTTTTCTTGCGAAGTGTTGCTTCACTAAGTGAGGATTTAACTTGAAGCAACACCAAATGATATTGACAAAGAATAGCGCAAGAAAACTTAGAGGAAAGGAGAACGAACAAATCACAAGCAATAAACACAATGGACACGGGTGATTTGTTTTACCGAGGTTCGGCCCTCGAAGGCCTAGTCCCCGTTGAGGAGTCCACTTAAGGACGGGTCTTTTTCAACCCTTTCCCTCTCTCCCTCGATCACACAAGGATCGGCGAGCTCTTCTTCTTCTCAAGGATCACTCTCGATCCCGCAAGGACCACCACACACTTTGGTGTCTCTTGCTAGCTTTTACAAGTCTCCAAAACTTTGGAGGAAGTTCAATGGGAGTCAAAACTCCACGCGCAAATGAACACAAAGATGAAGCACACACTATCTCTCGATGAATCTCACAAGGCACTAGTGCTAAACTCAAATGAGTAGCTCTCTTTTGCTTGCTCTCTCTTTTGTGGCACTTGTGTTGGTTGTAGTGGTCTAAATCTTGTGTATAGGATGGATCAATGAATATATGTGGTTGGGAGGGCTTGAGTATGTTAACTATATGACTTGGAATGTTGCTTGGGCTCCCACACCTTGAAGTGGCCGGTTGGGGTGGTATTTATAGCCACCAACCAAAATCTAGCCGTTTGGTGGGGCTGTCTGTCGCATGGTGCACCGGACAGTCCGGTGCACACCGGACATGTCCGGTGCGCCAGCCACGTCACCAAAGCCGTTGGGTTCTGACCGTTGGAGCTCTGACTTCTGGGCCCGCCTGGATGTCCGGTGGCGCACCGGACATGTACTGTAGAGTGTCCGGTGCGCCACTACGCGTGTGCCTGACTTCTGCGCGCTCTAGCACGCATTAATTGCTGTTGCAGGTGACCGTTGGCGTCGAAGTGGCCGTTGGTCCGCCGTTACACCGGACAGTCCGGTGTGCACCGGACATGTTCGGTGAATTATAGCGGAGCAGCCGAAGCGAATTCCCGAGACTGGCGAGTTTCGGAGGCCGCTCTTCCTTGGAGCACCGGACAGTCCGGTGAATTATAGTGGAGTTGCCTCTGGAATTTCCCGAAGGCGACGAGTTCGCGCTGGAGTCCTCTGGTGCACCGGACATGTCCGGTGGCACACCGGACAGTCCGGTGCGCCAGACCAGAGGTGCCTTTGGTTGTCCCTTTGCTCTTTTGTTTGAACCCAATACTTGGTCTTTTTATTGGCTAAGTGTGAACCTTTGGCACCTGTATAACTTATACACTAGAGCAAACTAGTTAGTCCAATTATTTGTGTTGGGCAATTCAACCACCAAAATTAATTAGAGACTAGGTGTAAGCCTAATTCCCTTTCAGACTGTCCAAGCTGCGACCGGCGACCGGCCCCAAGCTGCGACTGCGACTGCGACTGTGACCGGCGACCATCCCCAACCTGCGGCGTCCCCGAGCCCTAGGCCCGATCGGCGTCCCCGAGCTGTGCCTGCGCGCCTGCGCCGTCCGCCGTCGGACCCTCAGGTACTCAGTAGCTCACTCAGTTAGAAGCCCAAATCCAATGTCAACTCCACAAGACAGTAGCAGTCGTCGCAGTGGCATAGGAGCAGCTCCTGCTGATGTTGGTAGCTCTAGAGATCCCACTCCATCTGATGCAGCAACCCAAGGGACAAGGAATGATGTTGAAATAGATGATGCTGCACAGGTTGGGTGTAAGAGGAAGTTGAAGTCTAAAGTATGGGAGGATTTTGTTAGAGTTACTGTATCTGGTAAATGGAAAGCTAAGTGCAATTGGTGTAGCAAACTATTGACAGCTGAAGGTAAAAGTGGTACCAGCCATTTACAAAGCCACATAAATACATGTGAGTCACGACAAGCTAGAAAAGGCCTAAAACAATCTTCCTTGAAATTTTCACAAAATCCAGATGGCAGTGTTTGTTTAGAGAAGTATGTATTTGATCAAGATGTTGCTAGGAAAGAACTTGCATTAATGATATGTGTGCATGAGTACCCGTTGTCTATGGTTGACCATGTAGGCTTTAGAAAGTTTTGTGCTTCCCTGCAACCGTTGTTTAAATTAGTGTCAAGAAATACCATTAGAAAGGATATTCTGGATATGTATGAAGTTCAAAAGCTCTCTATGGTGACAATGTTCCAACAACAACAATCTCGTATTGCGGTCACCACAGATATGTGGACAGCAAATCATCAAAAGAAGGGTTACATGGCAGTGACTGTACACTATATTGATGAAAATTGGAGTCTAAAAAGCTATCTTTTAAGGTAATATTTCTGCTGCTCTTTATTTCTGCTGCCATGCATATATACTAGTTACACTTTCTTGTTACTCCATTTTGTAGGTTTATGTATGTGCCACACCCACATACAGCTGAAGTCATAAGTGATGTACTTCATGATGTACTCATGGATTGGGGGATTGACAAGAAGGTTTCCACTGTAACTCTTGACAATTGTAGCACCAATGACAATGTTATGAAGGAAATGCAAGATAAGATGCCTCTTTCCTTCCTCATGTTGCATGGCAAATTGTTGCATATGCGTTGTGCTGCTCACATCATTAATCTTATTGTCAAAGATGGTATGGGTATAAAGGATGCATTAGGAGTAAAAGTCATGGAAGTGGGAATTGGTAGGATTCGGGACACTGTTGGGTTTTGGTCATCTACACCAAAAAGGCATGAACGATTTGAAAAGGCTGTTGGTCAAGAGGGCATTAAGTATGACAAAAGAATAGCACTTGATGTTAAAACTAGATGGAATTCCACATATCTAATGCTTAGCACTGCAATGCTTTATGTTCCAGTTTTTGATCGCCTTGCAAAAAAGGAAAAATTGTGTGCCCCTTTTCAACCAACAGAAGAAGATTGGAATTTTTGTAGGCATCTTTGTGATAGGTTGAGGTTGTTTTATGATATTACAGAACTGTTGTCTGGGACTTCTTATGTGACAGCCAACCTTTTTTCCCAAAAATCTGTGGAATTTATTTAGCAATTAAGAAATGGCGATCTAGTGATAACCCAACCATAGAAGACATGTCAACAGCCATGAAAGATAAATTTTTGAAATATTGGACAGATGTTCATGGTCTTATGGCTGTTGCCACGGTTCTTGATCCTCGGTTTAAAATGAAGTTCTTGTATGCTATGTTTACTGAAATTTATGGACATGAGAATGTGGGTAGAGAAACTACGAAAGTTAAGGATTTGTTGGTTGATTTAGTGAAGGAATACCAAGGTTCCATGGAGGGTTTTGGCACAACAGATGGTGCTGCTGGGCCTTGCAGCAGTACTACTATCCAAAATGAAGGGGATGCAGCTGTTTTTGACATTTTTGATCAATATTTATCTGCTGAAACTGCTGCCCCACCCGCTTTTGTTAGCACAGAATTGGATCTGTATTTGGAAGAGGAAATGTTGGCTAGAACTACAAACTTAGACATCATTGGTTGGTGGAATGTGGCAGGGGTGAAGTATCCCACTTTGAGAAAGATTGCCAGAGATATCATGTCTATTCCTGTGACAACCGTGGCTTCTGAGTCTGTCTTTAGTACTGGTGGAAGGGTCATTAGCCCAAGTCGTAGTAGACTAGCCCCAAAAATGGTTGAAGCCTTGATGTGTATGCAAGCTTGGGCTCGCGCTGACATGCTTGGTATGAATACTAGTGGATCTATAATGTTGTTTTATTTTCATTCCTTTCACTGCCATAGAACTAATGTTTCAAACTTCTCTTTGGTTAGGTCATGGATCTCATGTACTCAATGCACTCATGACTTGCCTTGATGATGAAGATGAAGCAACGGTATATTGAAATTTAGCCATTCTATATTTTACTAAATTTCTATTTGAATAACTATATGATTTGTCACTTTGTTAGGATGGCATGCAATCTGAAATCATTGATCCATGAACTTGTTGGTCGCTACTACGACGTTGCTGCCTGCCTGCTACTACATGAACATCATGGACTTCCTGTCATTGTGTTGTTGCTTATATTTGTGTTGTGTGAACTATGATTTGTGAACTGGACGTGTACTATGAGTCTATGATTTGTGAACTGAACGTGTACTATGATTTGTGAAATGTACTATGATATGTGAATTGGACGTGTACTAGTCATGAATTGTACTATGAATCTATGGTTTGTAAACTGGTGATGTTGCTTATATATTTCACATGTTGTGATGTTGTTTATTAACTCCCATCTGTCATAAACTGTGTTGCTCATCAATTTGTATGCAGATTTATATTTTACAGTACCATATCCACCGGATACCCGATACCCGATACCCGATGGATACCCGGTAGGTACGGGTACGGGTCCATTTTTTTACCCGATTGACTTGGTGGGTATGGATATTTGTATAAGGGTCGGGTATGATATCGGGTCGGGTATTATCAGACCCGAACACAATCCGACCCGCTGCCATCCCTACTCGTATGGGTGCTAGGCTTATTATCCTTTTGGGTACACTTGTTGGACAACTAGACGAGCTCGTATCCCGCAGTATCTCCCTGCTCTAGTGTCACCGGGAAAACGTGAGATATAACTTTGCCACATCGCGACCAGCTGCAGCATATCACATCGGTGGCAGCATGTGATGCGTATCAGCGCGTGAGGCTGAAAAGGGGGACGTGAACCCAACCGGGGTCCGGGCGAGATCGCAAGCGGGGGGCCAGCGACAGCGGAGACATGCCATCGCCGAACACACCGTGTCGTGTCCGTCGGTTGCCAGTCCACACTGCCGCCTGCGTCGGCGTCGGCGTCGGCGTCGGCGTCGCCGGGCCAGACAGGGAAGCCAGCCAGCTACTCGTTGCAGATGGCACCGCCGCCGATGGCCTGATCGCGTCCCGGCTCTGAAACCGCCTGAAGTTCTCTCGCGTCCTCCTGCCTCCCTGGACTGGATTGGAGTTGGACCCATCCGCGCGAGCTGCCTTTCTCCAGCCTCTGCCGGAGTTTTCTCTGCCGATGCGTGTTACGCGTGCAAGATAAACCTGTGTATCTTCTCCGTTATCAAAACCTTTTGCTGATATCGTCTCGTCTGTTTTCACTGCTTTCTTTACCTGCAGGCGAGGCTGGCGTTTTAGTCTCTGAGCGTCTTTTTTACACCTATATACACAATCACCATCATCGCTTGGCTCCAGTCGCCCATTGCCATGCCCGTCGCCGTCGTCGCTTTCTCCCCGAGCAAAATAATCACCTTCAGCAGACAACCGTTGCCACCTCGTCTATATCTCGGCGGCGCTGCTCAACATCATCTCAGACTCTGCATCATACTACACTACACTCCTCCACCGTGATCCAAACTCCTCCATCCAGGTCATCATACACTCGATCGCCAGAAATAAACAAACAAACAGAAATAAACAAACAAATAAAATATGTTTGTGCCACTGCAGACGCACATGCCAGTTCCAGAGTTCGAAACAGTGCTCGATAGTTTAATGGGCGCGCAGAGCTTTTGGCCACGAGGGGCTCCATGTGCCGCTGCTCATGGCTCCAAACATAGGCTTTTGTTGTGTTGCCACTTAAACAAACTCGATCGTGGCCATTTGTCTATGCCGCGTCGTCGTCCCCCTCGCCGGCCGCTCCTCGCTCGGAACAACGGGACGGGACGCACTTGGCTACTCTACTGCTCCGCCGCTACACGTGTGTCTATAGGCCAGCGGCGCCGGCACACTGGCATGCACAGCACAGTAATGACCGGACCCGCGATTCGCCGGGGAAACGGCCAAGTGCTCCGCGTAGCTAGCATAAACCTATCGTCTATCACTGGTGAGCGGTGACCTGGCCTAACACTCGAAAGATTCCACGGGACATGCATAGTAGACATATATCTATCTATCTATCTATCCAATCATGCATGGACCACGACGTCGAGTAGAATTAAATTCGTAGCCGGAAAGGGGGATTAGGCAGGCTACAGTGGTAGGGAGAGGGACCGGGGCGAAAGGTCGACGAAAAGAGATGGCGTATGTCCTGGAGTGTCGCCGTAGTGCTGGCCGATTGGCATGTTTCAGGTTGCTGTCTGCTCGCAGCACGCCATGATCGGCTGCCATGCTCGCTAGCTGCTCGCGCGGAAGGACGACAGCGATGGAGTTATGGGGAACGTCGTTGATGCAGACTTCGGCCTCTCGATTCGTTGCAACTGGACCATTTCTTTTTTTAATTCTTTTTCTTTTCCAAGCAGGACCGCAGTTTATTGCCATATTTTCTCGAGTGTAAGCCTTATTTAGACCCTTTCAAGCGAAATAAATTTGGGGATCAAAATCCTACTCCCTCTGTCCCAAATTGAAATTCGTTTTAGAAAATAATAGGTTCATACAATACTTAATATATGAGTTTTATATATGTATCTACATTCATCATTATCTATTTCTGTCTATAGACATAAAAATTAAGAATTAAACGAATAATATTTTGGAACGGATGGATTACATAATTTTATGTTTTCTAGGCGACCATTTGTACTGGCCCCATTCAAAATTCCTACTGGATTATTTGTTCGATATAAATAGTTTTACCATGAGTCTAGACCTCATGAAAAGTTTCCTTTGTATAACTTTTGTTATCGAAATCCAATATATTTTTTGGCGCTCCATCGAAATTTTTATCTTCAACTTCCTTAAGTGCTATTTTAAGATATTATAATTCTAACCCCTTGAGTTGTAGGTTGTCCATGTCCAACCTAGTCGCCGCCACCGCTCTATGATAACACCTTCATAGTTGGATCCAACATCTGCACTATAAGAATGAGTAAATCTAAGTGCTCGTGTCTTTAGCCAAATAGCTAGTGGCCCGGCATGAGGTATCCTAGCCTCCATGTCAATGGTTTGTGGCAGTCTGATACCATGATCTAGGTGTTTATGTGGGCAACAACAGGCACCACCAATGTCACCATGACAATGGCCCTTGGAATAGAGTGCACATGTCGATGGTCATGGGCTCCGCGTATGAGGTGTAAGACTATGGTGCAAGTGGTGCAAATGACCATTGCCTTGCTACAAAGAGGTGCAAATGTTATGGGGTTCTAGTTTGCGGCGATTATGGTGAGGGACCGAGGTGGTTGTACCTCAACATGGGAGTTCATCGAAAGTTGAGGCGGTGGCAATTGCACATGTCGATGGTCATGGGCTCCTCGTATGAGGTGTAAGACTATGGTGCAGGTGGTGCAAATGGCCATTGCCTTGCTACAAAGAGGTGCAAATGTTATGGGGTTCTAGTTTGCGGCGATTATGGTGAGGGACCGAGGTGGTTGTACCTCAACATGGGAGTTCATCGAAAGTTGAGGCGGTGGCAATTGCACATGTCGATGGTCATGGGCTCCGCGTATGAGGTGTAAGACTATGGTGCAAGTGGTGCAAATGGCCATTGCCTTGCTACAAAGAGGTGCAAATGTTATGGGGTTCTAGTTTGCGGCGATTATGGTGAGGAACCGAGGTGGTTGTACCTCAACATGGGAGTTCATCGAAAGTTGAGGCGGTGGCAATTGCACATGTCGATGGTCATGGGCTCCGCGTATGAGGTGTAAGACTATGGTGCAAGTGGTGCAAATGGCCATTGCGTTGCTACAAAGAGGTGCAAATGTTATGGGGTTCTAGTTTGCGGCGATTATGGTGAGGGACCGAGGTGGTTGTACCTCAACATGGGAGTTCACCAAAAGTTGAGACGGTGCCAATTGCACATGTTGATGGTCATGGGCTCCGCGTATGAGGTGTAAGACTATGGTGCAAGTGGTGCAAATGGCCATTGCCTTGCTACAAAGAGGTGCAAATGTTATGGGGTTCTAGTTTGTGGCGATTATGGTGAGGGACCGAGGTGGTTGTACCTCAACATGGGAGTTCACCAAAAGTTGAGGCGGTGCCAATTCTATGAGTCAAGTTGACGACCTTGGTGTTTGAGAGCCTACAACTATTTGGGCTCTAGGCAGAGGCATCAATGTAGCAACAGTTGCGCCTTAGAGGTGGTCGAGTTTTAGGCTTACACATATGTTAAAAAAGGATCCAATGCCACATTCTGTTAAATGCAACAAAACATAGAAAGAGATCTAAAAGCTCGATAGTTCTGAGGCTAGCCCATCAAAGGGTTCGATGGTCGCGCTCAGACGCAACCAGAGTGATGGGCGGAAAAGATGGCCCCCACGGTTAAAACTCGGGTGTATGAGTGCCAAGGGCATTGTAACCCGTGTTCGAGAATTGCCTTCCGAGTCATGGTTATTTCCTAGAAGGAAGGAAGCGAGACCTTGGGGTCGATTGAACGACCTTGGCAACTATATAGGAACGAAAGTCGAGAAGTTTTGAGGCTGATCACCAACTGATCCATTGGACCCCTTCGATAGGGAACCGAACAATCGTTCGAACCTACCATTATCAACTCATCGGGCCTGCCACTCTGTCCAGCGAGGAAAAGTGGGGCACAACCCAGAGCCCTTCATCTCTAAAGAACGAGGCACGAAGAGGATGCCGATATAAAAAGTCAAAACACCCTCTGACCTATCCTCTGTGATGTGTGGAGGCTCAGAAGTCGGCATCAACAAAAAGAGATCGAAAACATGATCACAAATGACAAATCCCAACAACACAAGTCATGCCTTTAAGTCGATGGACCCTCCGAACGAATCTACGATTCCTTCAAAGGCTTGAGGGCTAGATTCACATAAGTGTTGTGCGCGGTTGGGGGGAGAAGGAATCGATTGTGTGCAATTTGAGAAAGGAAAGAAGAATGGGATGTTCTATAATTTTGATAACACAGCTATGGATAGTAGGTCTTTTACCTGAAATAATATAAAATAAGTTATTCTTAGGAGAATACTAGATTATTATAATTCGAGCTCTAGATTATATAATCTAGATATATAATCTAGTTGTTTGTTTACTAACTAGATTATTTAAACTAAATTATATAATCTGTGCAGATTATAATCCTAAACAAACATGCCGTTAGCTCTCTTTGCTTTGAGTCTAGCCTTCAGTTTTTTTTTGGGACGGGAGTACTATGTAATTACAGGGAAGTTGTTCAATCCGGGCGATAAGAAAAGCCTCGATCACAGCGGCTATGATTTTGGTCTCGTGGTTGTAGCCTCACTGCTAGCTCAACTCTGGACCGGCGCAGCCGCATCGAGATTAGCCGAACCGCAAAATCAAGCGCGATCGGTCGGTTTGATCACCCAGCTCGATATTTCGAGGTGTACTCCAAGGCTTGCTTTTGTGCATTCGAGATGAGCTAGTGGTAGTGGACGAGGTGTGTCCATTTTTTTATTTCCTCCATTGCCAAAACTGCCGGCCATGGAGTGCAGATCAGCAGCTGTGTGAAATATCTGCAGTCAATTGCTACTCGGGACCAGGTCATGGACACAAGAATTTCAGTCCTGATCCAAGACTACCAACGACGATAGCCGATATGCGAAACGACTGAAACGCGGTCTGTCAGAGCTGTTCACGTTTTAAAAAATTAAATTAAATTCTGTCGAGAACGCACATTTTTTTCGCAAAACATCTTCAGAGACTCACCGAAGGGATGGAAAATATTCTCACGCTACAGTTTATTTACTAATAAGGTCGCGTACAACCCTATTTAGGGATGGAAAACGGCTAGAAACGATATTACCTATACAAAAACCATTGCTGGTCATTAGTAAATTTACCCGATTTCGTAATTAATCTATTTATTGGCCCTGTTTGGATCCAAGGGCTAGAGCTAGTTTGGGCTAGTTTGTGCCAAACTAGCCCAAAAGTAGCCAAATAGGAGGGCTAGAGCCAGTTTTTTGCAACTAGCCCACCCAAAAAACTCTCCCCACTAAGGGGTGATTATTGGGGCTAGTTTATTGGAAGAAACGCCGCCGTCCTCGAGCAGGTCAGCCGTCGCCTCCCTCCGTTCCCTCAGCCTCCTCCCTCTGTTCTTGATGCATGGCCGGTGGGGGTGGGATTCCGCGCCGCGACCTGGCTGGGGGAGCCGTGCCGCCAGCCATGGCTGGGGATGGACGCGCCGCCCGCCCTGGGCCGATTCCATGCCGACCTGGCTGGGGGAGCCGCGCCGCCAGCCATGGCTGGGGATGGACGCGCCGCCCGCCCTGGCTGGGGCCCGTCGCCTCCCTGGTTGAGTGTCGACACGCCGCCGTGGCTTGGGGTCGACGCAGGCTAGGGGCAGGGCGCCGCAGCGAGGAGCCAAGGCGCGCGGGCATGGGGGCAGGGCGCCGCGACCATGGCGAGCTGCCTGCCTGCCTTGCCGTCCATGGAAAGGTAGTGGAGTGGCACGACTGGCCACATTGGAAAGAACAGGAAAACAACGGATTTGTTTTGGCTAATTTCTTATTGAATGCATTTTCGACTATTGTAATTTACTAATTTATCTACTGTGATTGGCTCATTTTGTTACTGCATATGCAGCCTCACCGTTGCCATGGACGGCGATGCCTTCGACCTCAACTCGCAGGCGCCGGAGTCTGATGGTTTCCCGGGGCTTCAGCTGTACGGCAACATCCTGTCCGACTCTGATGGTCTGTTCGATGGCCGTAACAGCGGCTCTGTGCTTCCTCCGTATCGCCCACCACGTGCCGGAGGCGGAGACGCGTGGGCAGCTGCAGCGGCACCCTACGCCCGGCAGCTGCTCTTCGACGGCTCCACCTCGGCGGCAGGCAACACAGTTCGTCAGCGGGCGAACTCGGCCGCAGCAGCACCCGTCCGTCGTCAACAGCTCAACAACACAGCGCGTCGTCGCACCAACAGCCAAGGCGCACCGCGTCCGCCACCACCGAGGGCACAAAGGGCTCCGAGGACACAGAGGGCACCCAGGAGTGCAGTCCGTGGGCAAGCATCCGGCTCCGGCGCTCCCTTCAACAACGATGAAACAATGGAGGATCACGTGGAGGACTTAGCTAGCTCCGGAGGTCCCCCGGTGAGCAATGTTGATCGAGCCCATTGGAGTGATGAAAATAATGCTTGTTTGTTAGAATTGTGCATAGAGCAACGTAGAGCAGGAACATACAATGGTGCACAAATGACCGGTGAAGGGTACCAAGCAGTTGTTGACGGATTATTTGCTAGACGGAGGTTGGTGTACTCCCGTGGATCGATCAAGAACCAACTAACCGTACTGAAGAGTATCCATGGTTTTTGGCGCTACTTACAATCGCACACAGGGTTGGGGAGGAGACCTGACGGATCCATTGATGCAGATTCTGAGCATTGGGCAACACACACAGAGGTATACTTTTTCCTAGTAAAATTGAATACAGCTTAATTAGTGTAATGTTATTGATCAAGTTTTATGTTGTCTTATATTAATAGAAAAAACCATACTTGAAGAAGTTGTTGTATGCTCCTCCAGCAAATGAGGACTTGCTTGATGAATTGTGGAGAGGCTACACAGTGGATGGCAGCACGGCCTTTGTGCCTGGAGATGATTATGGTGACAGTGATGGCCAAGACGCAGGGACAGAGGATGAAGAAGGGTTTCAGGCAACACCTACTAGTACCCAGAGGAGCCTGAAAGGCAAGAGGCCATTGAGCAGCACTACTAGCACTTTGACTAGTCCAGTAAAGAAGAGTAAGAGCCCGATGGTGAAGATTGTCAAGGACATAGCAAGTACCTTCAAAGAGTCTGTTGTAGCCAACACTAAGCAAATGGAGAAACGTGCAAATCAGAAGGCAGAGTTTTCTGTCAAGAGGTGTCAAGAACTTGCATTTGAGTGTGGCATTGAGAGAACAGTTGACAACGTGTATGCTATGTCAAAGTTGTTCGCAACAGAGTTTCAAAGGGAGTTCTTTTGTGGCCAGTTAACTCCTGAGCTTAGGTTGGGTTTCTTCAAGAAATGGTGCAAGGACAACAATTTGGAGTAGAGAACCGTTATCTCATATCTATGCATAGTAGTGAACCTTTATCTATGTGGTGTAATGAACCTTTATATATGTGTGTTCGGTCTTGAAGTAGTATCTCTGTGTGTAATGAACCTTTATCTATGTGTGTGAGGTCTTGAAATATTATATATGTGTCTTGAAATATTTGAACTTATCTATGAGCTGTGATGTCTAGTCTTATGCAACGTCCTTATAGTTTGTTAAATGTGTTGAAGCAGGAAGATGATGATGGCATCATGTATGACGAAGAGTAGCCGATGGAGGTAGCTCAAGTGAGGATGAAATTATATCCAGGTGTCGCAACAATTTGGTGCAACAACAAAAAATGATTGTGCAGTTGGTTCCTATCTTGGGTATGTACTCTGATAACTACTTCCTGAAACTACCTAAAAGGGTCGCTAGGGATTCTGGTTTGGAATGGGTGCAAGAGACACTAGCAAGAGATACCCAATGTTACAACATGTTTAGGGTTGAGAGGCCTTTATTTTATAGACTGCATAATACTTTGGTTCGTAGATATGGGTTGAAATCCACTAAAAAATTGACATCTGTAGAGGCTCTTGCTATGTTTTTATGGATTGTTGGAGGCTCACAGGAAGTTAGACAGGCTGACAACCGTTTTAGGAGGTCTCTGGAGACAGTAAGTAGGACATTTAGCAGAGTTTTGACATGCCTCCTGAAGTTAGCACATGACAACATTGCACCCAAGGACCCAACATTTGCAGAGATGCACCCAAATTTAGAGAATCCAGCATTTTGGCCAAACTTCAACGATTGCATAGGAGCTATCTATGGGACACATATCAAGGTTATGGTTGATAAGAGTAAGAGGATTCCATATTTGAACAGGCACAATGAGACCAGTCAAAATGTGCTTGCTGTTTGTGATTTTGACATGAGATTTACCTTTGTGTTGTCGGGATGGCCTGGTTCAGCACATGACATGAGAGTTTTCAAAGATGCCATAACTACTCATCACCACAAATTTCCACATCCACCACCAGGTTTTCTTACTTCACCTTTCTTGCAACAATTTTAAACCAATTAAACTAGTTCATCTAAGTCTCATCGTTTACCTTTCAAAATATGTAGGCAAGTATTATGTGGTTGATGCGGGTTACCCAAATCGTCCGGGATACCTTTCACCATACCGGTGTACAAGGTACCATGTCGAGCAATGGCATAACGGCCCACCGCCCCAAGGTATGAAAGAAGTCTTCAACCATGCACATGCCAAAGTTAGAAATGTGATAGAAAGAAGTTTTGGAGTGTTGAAAATGAAGTTTAGGATTTTGTTGAACATGCAAAGATTTCCAGAGGACAAGCAAACTAGAATTATTGTTGCATGTATGGCTCTTCACAATTTTATTCGAGAGAGTAGAATTGCGGATCGAGAATTCGAAGCATGTGATGCCGATGAAAATTATAACCCAATGCCTAGTTCTGCAGCATCAACATGGCCAGAAGACGAACCTCTTGTTGAAGATGTCAACATGAATGCCTTCCGTGATGACTTAGCTCATGCTTTGTTTCATGGAGTGTAATTTTTTTAATATTGATTAAGGACTTGTATGTTCGTATGGGACATCGCATTTGTATGCAGAAATTAAACTTATTGTGATTTGGATGTTTGATTTGTGAAAATAAATTTATTTGTGTTATTTGTGCGTGGGAGAAGCCACACAAGAGTTTGCCACACTAAATCCGGATAAGGAAAGGTTTATTGTAAACTAGCCCTTGGATCCAAACACGTAGAGGGCTAGAGCTAGTTTGGGCTAGAGTTAGAGCTAGAAACTAGCTCTAGCTCTAACCGGGCTTGAAGGATCCAAACAGGCCCTTTGTTTCATGGAGTGTAATTTTTTTAATATTGATTAAGGACTTGTATGTTCGTATGGGACATCGCATTTGTATGCAGAAATTAAACTTATTGTGATTTGGATGTTTGATTTGTGAAAATAAATTTATTTGTGTTATTTGTGTGTGGGAGAAGCCACACAAGAGTTTGCCACACTAAATCCGGATAAGGAAAGTGTCGGCGTTTCGAGACCGGGGGGTCCCTGAGCCGACGAGTGAAGTGTCGCCGCGTGCCCCAGCCCAGATGGGTCGACGCGAGGCCGAGCGCGAAGGGGGGAAGTGAGGTGGCCGGAGATGGGTGTGAGAGAGGTGGAAATCCCGCGGCCTTCGTGTTCGTCCCGCGCCCAGGTCGGGTGCGCTTGCAGTAGGGGGTTACAAGCGTCCACACGGGGGAAGGAGCGAGCGGCCTCACGCGAGCGCCCGTCCCGTCCTCGTCCCCGTGTAGCCAACCTTCTCTAAGAGGGCCCTGGCCCTTCCTTTTATAGGCGTAAGGAGAGGGTCCAGGTGTACAATGGGGGTGTAGCAGAGTGCTACGTGTCTAGCGGAGGAGAGCTAGCGCCCTAAGTACACGCCATCGTGGCGGCCGGAGAGATTTTGGCGCCCGGTTTGTGTGATGTCGTGGCCGTCGGAGGAGTGCTGGAGCCTGGCGGAGGGACAGCTGTCGGGGCCGTCGAGTCCTTGCTGACGTCCTCTTGCTTTCGTAAGGGGGCCGAGAGCCGCCATCGTCAGGGAACGTGCGGGGCGCCATCATCGCCTATCTGGCGGAGCGAGCCAGATGGGACACCGGTCTTGTTCCTCGTATTCTGAGTCAGCTTGGAGTAGGGTAATGATGGCGCCTCCTGCTGACGTGGCCGGTCCGCACCCTAGGTTGGGCGATGTGGAGGCTCCTCCGAGGTCGAGGTCGAGTCCGTCTTCCGTGGCCGAGGCCGAGTCTGAGCCTCTAGGTCGGGCGAGGCGGAGGCCGTTGGCTGAGGCCAGGGCGGAATTTGAGTCCTGGGGTCAGGCGAAGCGGAGTTCGTCGTCTTCTGGGGCTGAGCCCAAGTCCGAGCCCTGGGTCGGGCGGAGCGGAGTTCGCCGTCTTTCGAGGCTTTGCCCTAGTCCGAGCCCTGGGTCGGGCGGAGCGGAGTTCGCCGTCTTCCGGGGCTTAGCCCGAGTCCGAGCCCTGGGTCGGGCGGAGCGGAGTTCGCCGTCTTCTGGGGCTTTGCCCGAGTCCGAGCCCTGGGTCGGGTGGAGCGGAGTTCGCCGTCTTCCGGGGCTTTGCCCGAGTCCGAGCCCTGGGTCGGGTGGAGCGGAGTTCGCCGTCTTCCGGGGCTTAGCCCGAGTCCGAGCCCTGGGTCGGGCGGAGCGGAGTTTCCTATGGTGTGCGGCCGGGCCTGACTGCCTGTCAGCCTCACTCTGTCAAGTGGCACCGCAGTTGGAGCGGCGCAGGCGGCGCTGTCTTTCTGTCAGACCGGTCAGTGGAGCGGCGAAGTGACGGCGGTCACTTCGGCTCTGTCAGCTGAGGGGCGCGCGTCAGGATAAAGGTGTCAGGCCACCTTTGCATTAAATGCTCCTGCGGTTTGGTCGGGGTTGCTTCTTGGCGAAGACAGGGCCTCGGGCGAGCCGGGAACGTGTTCGCCGCTGGAGGGGGGCCTCGGGCGAGGCGGAGATCCTCCGGGGTCGGCTGCCCTTGTCCGAGGCTAGGCTCGGGCGAGGCGTGATCGAGTCCCTCGAATGGACTGATCCCTGACTTGATCGCACCCATCAGGCCTTTGCAGCTTTATGCTGATGGGGGTTACCAGCTGAGAATTAGGAGCCTTGAGGGTACCCCTAATTATGGTCCCCGACAGTAGCCCCCGAGCCTCGAAGGGAGTGTTAGCACTCGCTTGGAGGCTTTCGTCGCACTTTTTTGCAAGGGGACCAGCCTTTCTCGGTTGCGTTTTGTTCCGGTGGGTGCGCGCGAGCGCACCCGCCGGGTGTAGCCCCTGAGGCCTCGGAGGAGTGGTTTGACTCCTCCGAGGTCTTAACGCCTCACGCAATGCTTCAGCTTGTCTGGTCGTTCCCTCATGCGAGCTGGCCGTAGCCTGGGTGTACGGTCGGGTCCCAAGTTCTCGGGCTGGTATGTTGACGCTGTCAACGGTTTGGCCGGAGCCGGGTTTGCGAGAGCAGCCCCCGAGCCTCTGCATAGGGCGAGAGGGTGATCAGGGACAGACTCGACTTTTTACATACGCCCCCGCGTCGCCTTTCCGCAAGGAGGAGGGGGGAGAGCGCCATGTTGCCCTCGGTGGGCGCCAAACATGGTGTCTCCGGTGAGCTGCAGGCGGGTGATCCGAGCGGACGTCCGTGCCCCGTTTGTTAGGGGTCGGCTAGGGGCCCAGAGGCGCGCCCAAAAGTACCTGCGGGTGATCTGCCGGACCCGGTCCCCTGGTGACGGGGTCCGAGGGCTCGATGCCTCCCTCTGATGGGATTCCGTTACAAGATCGTTCCCGCTGGTCTCGGAAATGTCCTAGGGTACCTCGGGAGCGCAGCCCGAGCCTTGGTTATGTATCGAACGTACCCATGGTCATCCCTCGCTCTGTGTCTGAGGCGGCTGTGAACCCTTCGGGGCCAGCCTTGGAACCCCTGATCAGTAGTGGGCGCGGAGCCCGAGTAGCCTGAGGCGGCCGTTGAACCCTTCCGAGGGGCCGGCCTTTGAACCTCTGACCAGTAGTGGGTGTGGAGCCCACGTGCTCTGAGGCGGCTGTTGAACCCTTCCGAGGGGACAGCCTTCGAACCTCTGATCAGTAGGGAGGCTCGGAGCCTGGTTCCTTCACAGGGAAGGATCCCTTCCGGGGTATCCCCCTTTCCCGGTCCCTGTTGCAAGAGAGAGAAAGAGGAAAAAAGGAAAAGGATACGAAACCGAACGACGTGGCGTACCTTTTTTGATGCGGTCATTATGGCGAAGGCGAAGCGTCGCTCGCTTCTCCTGCCAGAGGCGCCGCCTGTCCCGCCGTGGAGTTAATGCGACGGGGCGAGTGGTTCGCAGGGCAGCCATTGCGCGTGCACGAGCCGTTCGAGGAACGGAACACGGGTGCGTTGTCTTCACGCCGTGAGAGAGGGTTCTCTCGCTGCCCCCGGATGGGACGTAAGCTTGGCTGACGACGTGACCGCTGCTCCTGCCCGCCTGCCACCGCCATTACTGCCGGCCTGTTTTCGGCCGCATTGACCGTCGTGCCAGGCTGGAGCCGCTGGGTTGTGCGCTGGGTCGCCTCGAGTCGCGGATTTGGTTCCGTAGTCGAGGAGGCGTGGTGGTGGCGCAGGTGGCGGTGCAGTTGCATGCACGAGGCATTCGGCGCGCCGGTTGCATGACGCGTGGGTCTGGGCCTCCATGCCGGGCGTGTTGGGAGTCGGAGAAGCGCGCCCACTTGGCGTGGTTGCATGCCGCCTGCACGGCTGCCCGCCCTTTCGCCCGCTGGTCTGGGCAAAAGTGGAGAGACGCTTGTAACCGCTGGGCGGTTGCACGCACCGCGCATGGCGGTTTGGCTTCTTCTGCTCTGGGCCGGCTTGCATGACGTGTGGGACCCAGCCCCCGCGCCGTAGGGGGAGGGCCTTGGAGCGTGTTGGAGAAGACTCAGCCCACGACGGCTGGGGACGCAAGTAGGGAGAGTCGCCTTTAAAAGGAGGGTGACCCTCTTGGAAGGCGACCGTGTCTTCGCGCTCCCTTATGCATCGTGTCTTTCCATCTTCCAAGCCCCCGGATGGGGGACATCCGCCGTCTTTCTGCTTCGTCGTTGGAGGAAAGCAACTCTGCGGGAGTTGGTACCTTTCAGCCGTCGTTCGGCTTCAAGGATTTTCATCATGCAGCCCGGTCGCACCCCTCCGCCGGCGGTCACCCAAGACGGTGACCTCCAGTTCGATGGCGGGGGAGAGCAAACCGGGCCGCGGCCTCTGCCCCTCCCTCAGCCTCAAGGATTTTCATCACCAGGGCTGGGGAGGGGAGTGTGCCGAGTTGGGGTCGGCCCCCTGCGTGTGCGGTGGCCCGCTCCTTCCCTCTGTGATCGGGGGGAAGGGCGGGAGTCGTCCGTGGCGCTGGCAGCTGCATCGTGCCAGGCTCTCTGAGCCGAGCGGCTTCGGAGCCGCTCCCGGTGCCGCCTCCCGCCACGGCAGCTGGAAGAGGTTCCGACGCCGACGAGCTTGCCGGCGCCACCCGCGGACCGACCTCTGACTCTACGGCCTTCTTCCCGTCCTTGCCTCACGAGTTTGGGCACGGGCGGGGGCCTCCTGGCAGCAGCATCCGCCCTGAGGTCATCGCTGCTGTTGTTCGGCCCCCCGGAGCAGAAGTCTTCATCGTCGCCGCTGCTGGGGCGGGCGACGGCGAGCCGTTCGTCGGTCCTCTATTGCTCCGCAGGCCCCTCCCCCATCGAGTGGGGTTGTTCGTACCTGCGGAGGTGGAACCGGAGTTCCGTTTGTAATGGCACTTCGAATGCCAGTGTTTTTGTTCATTGTGGCTGTCGAGGCCTGAACATGTATGTAAATTCAGCACGGAGCCGTGTTTTTTTCCCCATTTTCGAGCACTAAGACTCGCCTGTTGGTTGTCTGAACCGCTTCACCAAGCGTGAGTCGCCCCGTGTAAAGGTGACGAGTGAGGTATCCGTATCCCGGAGGCGTAGGAGTCCCTCAGCTCGGTCAGCCTTGTTGTCCGAGGCTTCCCTTGCTTAGTTAGAGGAAACCCTCGGCCGCTCTTCGATGAGCCGAGGCCAGGGGTAGCGGTGCCAGCGCGAACAGAGGCAGAGTTGGCTCGAAAAGAAGACCAGGTCGGCCGGAGCCTGGCCGGGTCGTCCGTTAGCGGGATCGACGCCGGATTGACCTGCCGAGGCCTCGGGCCGGGCTGATGTCCTTGGGGGACAGCTAGCCGAGGCCCCGGGGTGACCGGCCGAGCCACCTGCTCGGGCCGGATCCTTGGAGAAGACCCTGGCGACGATGGCCCGGGCTTGGTGATGACGTTGTCCTTCAGAGCGGAGACCCTTGGACCGCGTTGCCGTCCGAGGCTAGGTCGGACCTCACCAGAGGTGTTGTCGACGCCGAGGGTGCTGCTGCTCCCTTTAGCCGTCAAGATTCGAGCCTACAGGATCGGATTATCTTGTAGCGTGTGTTTTCTGCAGCCGCCGAGGCTGAAACACACCCTCGCCGTATTGTAAAGCCGCGTCTCCTTTCCTCTTGTTTCGAGTATCTAGACTTTTTTGTCGGTAACAGAACTGTTTGTGCGAGCGAGAGTTGCTTCTCACGGGAGGTGATGAGTGAGGTATCCGTATCCCGGAGGCGTAGGAGTCCCTCGGCTCGGTCGGCCTTGCCGCTTACGCGCACTCTTACCCGTCCATGGGGTTCTGTCATCGACGCAGTCGAGAAAGCTCGAAGAATCGCTCCGGCAGAAGAGCTTCCGAACGTGAAGACTTGTTCGGTCCGCGGAATCACTTATCCGAACGTGAGTTACTTATGGCAGAAGGTGATGAGTGAGGTATCCGTATCCCGGAGGCGTAGGAGTCCCTCGGCTCGGTCAGCCTTGGCTGCTTACGTGTACTCCATCATTTTCAGGATCCACTTTCGAAGTAGTCGAAAAGCACGAAAGACATTCCGGCGGAAAAGATCTTTTTTCGAGGAAAATTTCGACGCAGAGGGGGTTCCCCCCTTTTAGCCCCTGAGGGAGGGTCGGGCTTTGCCGAGGCAAGGCTGACCCTTCCTTGATGACTAAACTTTGCGTGAGAGCGAGGTATATGAACAACTTGAAAACATCTTAAGGGTAGAAGCGACGTAGCTGTTGGAAGTTCCAAGCGTTGCTGTAGACCTCGCCTTGACTGTTGGCCAGCTTGTATGTTCCGGGTTTTAGAACTTTGGCGATGAAGAACGGCCCCTCCCAGGGGGGCATTGAAAGGGAAATGTGCCCTTGGGCCATTTCTAAGTATTTTGGTGATTTAGTGCCCAACACAGGTGCCTAATTGTAAAATGGTGGACAAAGTACAAATCAAGGATAAAGGTATGTTTCTCAGACTTAGTACATTGTTTTATGGACTAATGTATTGTGTCTAAGTGCTGGAAACAGAAAAAATCAAGTTGGAGAGGAGATGGCTCGAGCAGCCAAAGTCTGCCCAGTCTGGGGGCACCGGACTGTCCGGTGTGCACCGGACATGTCCGGTGCGCCAGGCTGGCTCGGCGCGAAGTGGCTGCTCTCGGGAATCAACCGACGACGTACGGCTAAAATTCACCGGACTGTCCGGTGTGCACCGGACTGTCCGGTGAGCCAACGGTCGGCCGGGCCAACGGTCGGCCGCGCAATCTGCGCGGGACACGTGGCCGAGCCAACGGCTAGAAGACGGCACCGGACTGTCCGGTGTGCACCGGACATGTCCGGTGCGCCAACGGCTCCCAGATCTGCAACGGTCGGCAACGGTCGGCAGCGCTGTTTAAGGAAAGAAATCGGGCACCGGACAGTGTCCGGTGTACACCGGACTGTCCGGTGCACCCGACGGCAGAAGGCAAGGATAGCCTTCCAGATTTGCTCTCAACGGCTCCTAGCTGCCTTAGGGCTATAAAAGGGACCCCTAGGCGCATGGAGGAGACATCCAAGCAAGCATAGAGCATTCTTGATCATCCACACTCATTCTTTGCGCATTCGTTTGTGATTCTAAGTGATTCGAGCTCTGTTCTAGTGAGAACTCTGAGATAGTCATTCGAGCTCGATTCTTGGCCGTGTGTGTGCGCATTTCGCTGTGGATTTGTGTGTGTTGCTTCCCTCCCTTACTCTGTGCTTCTTTGTGATCATATACTTGTAAGGGCAAGAGACTCCAATTTGTGGAGATTCCTTGCAAACGGGATATTGAAAGGCAAAACAAAACACCGTGGTATTCAAGTTGGTCTTTGGACCGCTTGAGAGGGGTTGATTGCAACCCTCGTCCGTTGGGACGCCACAACGTGGAGTAGGCAAGCGTTGGTCTTGGCCGAACCACGGGATAAACCACTGTGCCATCTCTGTGATTGATCTTCTGTGGTTATTGTGTTTTGTTGAGACTCCTCTCTAGCCACTTGGTGATTATTGTACTAACACTTAACAAGTTTTTGTGGCTTAAGTTTTAAAGTTTCACAGGATCACCTATTCACCCCCCCTCTAGGTGCTCTCAATTGGTATCAGAGTCGTTCTCTTCACAAAAGGGACTAACCGCCCGAAGAGATGGATCCTAAGGGGAAGGGAATTGTGATCAACGACAAAGAGAAGGAATCCTTCGTCAACGAGCCGAAGGACGACAAGCCTACCGACTCCGGCTCGGGCCATAGACGGAAGGAAGGGAAGAAGAAGAAGACAAGGCGCATCAAGGAGATCGTCTACTACGACGACAGCGATGAGTCTACTTCTTCCCAAAAGGACGACGACAACGACTACAAAAAGACGGTCAATTCGAACTTTTCATTTGATTATTCTCGTATTCAACATAGTTCGAATTCGCATTTGCTTTCCATTCCTCTTGGCAAACCTCCACACTTCGATGGGGAGGACTACGGATTTTGGAGTCACAAAATGCGTAGTCACTTATTCTCTCTCCATCCAAGCATTTGGGAGATTGTGGAGAATGGAATGAAGTTTGATAGCTCGGATAACTCTATGCTCATAAATGAACAAATCCATAGAAATGCACAAGCTACTACTGTTCTCTTAGCGTCCTTGTGCAGGGAAGAGTACAACAAGGTGAGCGGCTTGGACAATGCCAAGCAAATATGGGACACCCTCAAGATCTCTCACGAGGGGAATGACATCACCATGCTCACCAAAATGGAGTTGGTGGAGGGCGAGCTTGGACGATTCGCCATGATAAGGGGAGAGGAGCCAACCCAAACGTACAACCGGCTCAAGACCCTTATCAACAAAATAAGGAGCTACGGAAGCACGCGATGGACGGACCACGATGTCGTCCGCCTAATGCTAAGGTCCTTTACCGTTCTTGATCCTCATCTCGTGAACAATATTCGTGAGAATCCCAGGTACACGATGATGACGCCCGAGGAGGTACTTGGAAAATTTGTAAGCGGGCGGATGATGATCAAGGAGGCAAGATACGTCGACGACGCGTTGAACGGTCCACTCCACGAGCCTCAACCCATTGCTCTAAAGGCAACGAGGAGCAAGGAGTCGCTACCTAGCAAGGTGGCGCAAGTTGAGGCGGCCGGGCTCAATGATGAAGAGATGGCTCTCATCCTCAAGAGATTCAAGACGGCGCTAAATGGTCGCAAGGGGCAGCCAAGCAAGACCAAGACAAAGGGGAAGCGCTCATGCTTCAAATGTGGTAAGGTTGGTCATTTTATTGCTAACTGTCCCGAAAATGATAGTGACCAGGAGCAAAGGAAAAATGGGAAGAGAGAGAACAAGAAGGTTTACAAGAAGGCCAAAGGCGAAGCACACCTTGGAAAGGAGTGGGATTCGGATTGCTCTTCGTCCGACTCCGACGACGAAGGACTCGCCGCCACTGCCTTCAACAAATCGGCTCTCTTCCCCAACGAGCATCACACTTGCCTCATGGCAAGGGAAAAGAAGGTAATCACTCGTAATGCTAATACTTATGATTCTTCTAGTGATGATGAATCTAGTGAGGATGAAATTGATTACTCTAGTTTATTCAAGGGATTGGATAGAACTAAGATAGCTAAGATTAATGAGTTGATTGATGCCTTAAATGAAAAGGATAGAATCTTAGAGAAACAAGAAGACCTTTTATATGAAGAGCATGATAAATTTGTTAGTGCACAAAATTCACTTGCTCTAGAAGTTAAAAGAAATGGAATGCTTTCTTGTGAACTTTCTACTTGTAATGAAACCATTTCTTCTTTAAAAGGTGAAATTAATGTTTTAACTGCTAAACTAGAAGTAGCAAGTAACTCTTGTGTTGAAAATGTTACAATTTGCACTAGGTGTAAGGATTTTGATGTTAATGCTTGTAGTGAACACCTAGTTTCAATTTCAAAACTTAATGATGAATTGGCTAGTCTTAATGCTCAACTTAAGACTAGCAAGAGTGAAGTTGATAAAATAAAATTTGCAAGGGATGCCTACACGGTTGGTAGACACCCCTCAATTAAGGATGGTCTTGGCTTCAAGAGAGAGACCAAGAACTTAACAAGCCATAAGGCTCCCATTCCCGCCAAGGAGAAAGGGAAGGCCCCTATGGCGAGTAGCGCTAAAAAGAACCATGCTTTTATGTATAATGATAGGAGACATGCTAGAAATGCTTATAATGATTTTGATTCACATGTTTATGATTCTCATGCCATGTTTGCCTCTAGTTCTTCCTATAAGCATGATAGAGATATGTGTAGGAGAAATGTTGTGCATATGCCTAGGAGAAATTTTGCTCATGTGCCTAGAAAAGTTGTGAACAAACCTTCTACCATTTATTATGCTTGCAATGCTCCCTTTGCTATTTGTAGAAAGGGTAAGAAGGTAATTGCTAGGAAGTTAGGGGCAAGATGCAAGGGAGATAAAACTTGCATTTGGGTCCCTAAGGATATATGTGCTAACCTTGTAGGACCCAACATGAGTTGGGTACCTAAGACCCAAGCCTAAATTTGCCTTGTAGGTTTATGCATCCGGGGGTTCAAGCTGGATTATCGACAGCGGATGCACAAACCATATGACGGGGGAGAAGAAGATGTTCACCTCCTACGTCAAAAATAAGGATTCCCAAGATTCAATCATATTCGGTGATGGGAATCAAGGCAAGGTAAAAGGGTTAGGTAAAATTGCAATTTCTAATGAGCACTCAATCTCAAATGTGTTTTTAGTTGAGTCTCTTGGTTACAATTTGCTATCTGTTAGTCAACTGTGCAATATGGGATATAACTGTTTATTTACAAATATAGATGTGTCTGTCTTTAGAAGATGTGATGGTTCACTAGCTTTTAAGGGTGTACTAGACGACAAGCTTTACTTAGTGGATTTTGCAAAAGAAGAGGCCGGTCTAGATGCATGCTTAATGGCTAAGACTTGCATGGGCTGGCTGTGGCATCGCCGCTTAGCACATGTGGGGATGAAGAACCTCCACAAGCTTCTAAAGGGAGAACACGTGATAGGTCTAACCAATGTTTATTTCGAAAAAGATAGACCTTGTGCAGCTTGTCAAGCAGGGAAACAGGTGGGAGGCTCTCATCACACCAAAAATGTGATGACAACATCAAGACCCCTGGAGCTGCTACATATGGACCTCTTCGGACCCGTCGCCTATCTAAGCATAGGAGGAAGTAAGTATGGTTTAGTTATTGTTGATGACTTTTCCCGCTTCACTTGGGTGTTCTTTTTGCAGGACAAGTCTGAAACCCAAGGGACCCTCAAGCGCTTCCTCAGGAGAGCTCAAAATGAGTTTGAGCTCAAGGTGAAGAAGATAAGGAGCGACAACGGGTCCGAATTCAAGAACCTTCAAGTGGAGGAGTTTCTTGAGGAGGAAGGGATCAAGCACGAGTTCTCCGCTCCCTACACACCTCAGCAAAACGGTGTGGTAGAGAGGAAGAACAGGACGCTCATAGATATGGCGAGGACCATGCTGGGAGAATTCAAGACCCCCAAGTGCTTTTGGTCGGAAGCCGTGAACACGGCTTGCCACGCCATCAACAGGGTCTACCTTCACCGCCTCCTCAAGAAGACGTCGTATGAGCTTCTAACCGGTAACAAACCCAATGTATCTTACTTTCGTGTTTTTGGGAGCAAGTGCTACATTCTAGTGAAGAAGGGTAGAAATTCTAAGTTTGCTCCCAAAGCTGTAGAAGGGTTTTTATTAGGTTATGATTCAAATACAAAGGCGTATAGGGTCTTCAACAAATCATCGGGTTTGGTTGAAGTCTCTAGCGACGTTGTATTTGATGAAACTAATGGCTCTCCAAGAGAGCAAGTTGTGGATTGTGATGATGTAGATGAAGAAGATGTTCCAACGGCCGCGATATGAAACATGGCGATTGGAGACGTTCGGCCACAGGAACAAGACGAACGAGATCAACCTTCTTCCTCAACAACGGTGCATCCCCCAACTCAAGACGATGAACAGGTTCATCAAAAGGAGGAACTCAACAACTTCAAGCGCAACGAAGTTTGGACACTGGTGCCTCGTCCCAAGCAAAATGTTGTGGGAACCAAGTGGGTGTTCCGCAACAAACAGGACGAGCACGGGGTGGTGACGAGGAACAAGGCTCGACTTGTGGCAAAAGGTTATGCCCAAGTCGCAGGTTTGGACTTTGAGGAGACTTTTGCTCCTGTGGCTAGGCTAGAATCAATTCGTATCTTGCTAGCATATGCCGCTCACCATTCTTTCAGGTTGTACCAAATGGATGTGAAGAGCGCTTTCCTCAATGGGCCAATCAAGGAGGAGGTGTACCTAGAGCAACCCCCTGGCTTCGAGGATGAACGGTACCCCGACCATGTGTGTAAGCTCTCTAAGGCGCTCTATGGACTTAAGCAAGCCCCAAGAGCATGGTATGAATGCCTTAGAGACTTCTTAATTGCTAATGCTTTCAAGGTTGGGAAAGCCGATCCAACTCTTTTTACTAAGACTTGCGATGGTGATCTTTTTGTGTGCCAAATTTATGTCGACGACATAATATTTGGTTCTACTAACCAAAAGTCTTGTGAAGAGTTTAGCAGGGTGATGACGCAGAAATTCGAGATGTCGATGATGGGCGAGTTGACCTACTTCCTTGGGTTTCAAGTGAAGCAACTCAAGGACGGCACCTTCATCTCCCAAACGAAGTACACACAAGATTTGCTAAAGAGGTTTGGGATGAAGGACGCCAAGCCCGCAAAGACGCCGATGGGAACCGACGGACACACCGACCTCAACAAAGGAGGTAAGTCCGTTGATCAAAAAGCATACCGGTCAATGATAGGGTCTTTACTTTATTTATGTGCTAGTAGACCAGATATTATGCTTAGCGTATGCATGTGTGCCAGATTTCAATCCGATCCTAAGGAGTGTCACTTAGTGGCAGTGAAGCGAATTCTTAGATATTTGGTTGCTACGCCTTGCTTTGGGATCTGGTATCCAAAGGGGTCTAACTTTGACTTGATTGGGTACTCAGATTCCGACTATGCTGGATGTAAGGTCGATAGGAAGAGTACATCGGGGACGTGCCAATTCTTAGGAAGGTCCCTGGTGTCATGGAACTCTAAGAAACAAACCTCCGTTGCCCTATCCACAGCTGAGGCCGAGTACGTTGCCGCAGGACAGTGTTGTGCGCAACTACTTTGGATGAGGCAAACCCTCAGGGACTTTGGCTACAATCTGAGCAAAGTCCCACTCCTATGTGACAATGAGAGTGCTATCCGAATAGCGGAAAATCCTGTTGAGCACAGCCGCACAAAGCACATTGACATCCGGCATCACTTTTTGAGAGACCACCAGCAAAAGGGAGATATCGAAGTGTTTCATGTTAGCACCGAGAACCAGCTAGCCGATATCTTTACCAAGCCTTTAGATGAGAAGACCTTTTGCAGGCTACGTAGTGAGCTAAATGTCCTAGATTCGCGGAACTTGGATTGAAATGTAGCATACATGTGTTTATGCCTTTGATCATGTTCATTCTGCATTTTGTTGTTTATTATGGTGCTCAAGTTGTACAAACACTCCCTGGACCTCACAAGTCCGTTGCAAAGTGATGCACATGTTTAGGGGGAGATGTGTTACAACTTGACCCTTTGAGACTAACCATGTGCTTGAGTTTGCTTGTTTTAGTCTCAAAGGAGAATTGAAAGGGAAAAGGTGGACTTGGGCCATGAAAGACTTCCACTGCACTCCGATGAGAGGGTAACCTATTCCAAGTTCATCTAATGAACTCTTATTGCCATTTGCTCTTAATTGAAGATTTTGGTGAGGCAATGGGGTTATAGGGCCAAAATTGATCCCGTTTTGGTGCTTGATGCCAAAGGGGGAGAAAATAAAGGCCAAAGCAAAAATGGATCAGCTACCACTTGAGAGATTTTGAAAATAGTAGAATAGAGCTTTTGTTTGTCAAAACTATTTTGTTGTCTCTCTTATCAAAAGTTGGCTTCTTGTGGGGAGAAGTATTGATTATAGGAAAAAGGGGGAGTTTTTGGAATCCTTGATCAATCTCTTTTGGAATGACTCTCTTTATGTTTCAACATGTGTGTTTGACTTAGAGATAGAGATTTGAGTTTGATTTGCAAAAACAAACCAAGTGGTGGCATAGAGTGATCCATATATGTCAAATTTGAATCAAAATAATTTGAGTTCTTATTTGAAGTGTTTTTGTACTTGTTCTACTTGCTTTATGTTGTGTTGGCATAAATCACCAAAAAGGGGGAGATTGAAAGGGAAATGTGCCCTTGGGCCATTTCTAAGTATTTTGGTGATTTAGTGCCCAACACAGGTGCCTAATTGTAAAATGGTGGACAAAGTACAAATCAAGGATAAAGGTATGTTTCTCAGACTTAGTACATTGTTTTATGGACTAATGTATTGTGTCTAAGTGCTGGAAACAGAAAAAATCGAGTTGGAGAGGAGATGGCTCGAGCAGCCAAAGTCTGCCCAGTCTGGGGGCACCGGACTGTCCGGTGTGCACCGGACATGTCCGGTGCGCCAGGCTGGCTCGGCGTGAAGTGGCTGCTCTCGGGAATCAACCGGCGACGTACGGCTAAAATTCACTGGACTGTCCGGTGTGCACCGGACTGTCCGGTGAGCCAACGGTCGGCCGGGCCAACGGTCGGCCGTGCAATCTGCGCGGGACACGTGGCCGAGCCAACGGCTAGAAGACGGCACCGGACTGTCCGGTGTGCACCGGACATGTCCGGTGCGCCAACGGCTCCCAGATCTGCAACGGTCGGCAACGGTCGGCAGCGCTGTTTAAGGAAAGAAATCGGGCACCGGACAGTGTCCGGTGTACACCGGACTGTCCGGTGCACCCGACGGCAGAAGGCAAGGATAGCCTTCCAGATTTGCTCTCAACGGCTCCTAGCTGCCTTGGGGCTATAAAAGGGACCCCTAGGCGCATGGAGGAGACATCCAAGCAACCATAGAGCATTCTTGATCATCCACACTCATTCTTTGCGCATTCGTTTGTGATTCTAAGTGATTCGAGCTCTGTTCTAGTGAGAACTCTGAGATAGTCATTCGAGCTCGATTCTTGGCCGTGTGTGTGCGCATTTCGCTGTGGATTTGTGTGTGTTGCTTCCCTCCCTTACTCTGTGCTTCTTTGTGATCATATACTTGTAAGGGCAAGAGACTCCAATTTGTGGAGATTCCTTGCAAACGGGATATTGAAAGGCAAAACAAAACACCGTGGTATTCAAGTTGGTCTTTGGACCGCTTGAGAGGGGTTGATTGCAACCCTCGTCCGTTGGGACGCCACAACGTGGAGTAGGCAAGCGTTGGTCTTGGCCGAACCACGGGATAAACCACTGTGCCATCTCTGTGATTGATCTTCTGTGGTTATTGTGTTTTGTTGAGACTCCTCTCTAGCCACTTGGTGATTATTGTACTAACACTTAACAAGTTTTTGTGGCTTAAGTTTTAAAGTTTCACAGGATCACCTATTCACCCCCCCTCTAGGTGCTCTCAGGCATGAGCTTGTGTCGACCTCGGGCGTCTTGTCGCAGCCGAAGCACCAGGTCGCCCACCTGGAGGTCTCGGGACCGGACCCCTCGGGCGTGGTAGCGTCGCATGGACTGCTGGTACCGCGCCGAGTGTAGTAAGGCCTTGTCCCGAGCCTCTTCCAGCTGGTCCAGCGAGTCTTCTCGACTAGCTTGGTTGCTTTGGTCGTCATAGGCCCTCGTCCTCGGGGAACCGTACTCCAGGTCTGTGGGCAAGATGGCCTCGGCCCCATAGACTAGAAAGAACGGCGTGAAGCCCGTGGCTTGGCTCGGTGTCGTTCTCAGGCTCCAGACCACCAAGGGGAGTTCCTTCATCCATCGCTTGCCGAACTTGTTGAGGTCGTTGTAAATCCGAGGCTTGAGTCCTTGTAGAATCATGCCGTTGGCACGCTCTACTTGCCCATTCGTCATGGGATGAGCCACGGCGGCCCAGTCCACCCGGATGTGGTGATCCTCGCAGAAGTCCAGGAACTTTCTGCCGGTGAACTCGGTGTCGTTGTCGGTGATGATGGAGTTCGGGACCCCGAAACGATGGATGATGTTGGTGAAGAACGCCACCGCCTGCTCGGACCTGATGCTGTTCAGGGGTCGGACCTCGATCCACTTGGAAAATTTGTCGATGGCGACCAACAGGTGCGTGTAGCCCCCGGGTGCCTTCTGCAAGGGGCCGACGAGGTCCAGACCCCACACAGCAAAAGGCCATGTGATGGGTATTGTCTGCAGAGCCTGAGCGGGCAGGTGGGTCTACCTTGCATAGAACTGACACCCTTCGCAGGCGCGGACAATTCTAGTGGCGTCGGCCACCGTCGTTGGCCAGTAGAAACCTTATCGAAAAGCATTTCCGACAAGGGCTCGAGGTGCTGCGTGGTGGCCGCAAGCCCCCGAGTGTATTTCTCGGAGGAGTTCCTAACCTTCGATGGTGGAGATGCATCGTTGGAGGATGCCTGAAAGGGCTGCGATGGTAGAGCTCCTTCCCTTCTCCCAGCAAGACGAACGACTTGGCGCGCCGCGCCAACCGCCGAGCTTCGGCTCGGTCAAGGGGTAGCTCTCCTTGGTGGAGATATTGCAGGTACGGGGTCTGCCAGTTTTGATCAGGCGTGACCCCGCTTTGCTCCCCCTCGACGCGCAGTGTTTCGCCCTCGGGGGCCGAGGGTGCCTCGGGCCGAAGCGAGGGTGCCTCGGGCCGAGCCGAGGGTGCCTCGAACTGTGCCGAGGGTACCTCGGGCTGGGCCGAGGGTGCCTCAGGCTCGGGCGCGTCGTCGATCTTGACGGAGGGTTGATGCAGATCTCGGGAGAAGACGTCCGGGGGAACCGTTGTTCGCCTCGAGGCTATTTTAGCCAGCTCGTCCGCAGTCTCGTTGTAGCGCCGAGCGATGTGGTTGAGCTCGAGCCCGTAGAACTTGTCTTCCAGGCGCCGAACCTCATCGCAGTAGGCCTCCATCTTCGGGTCGCGGCAGTGGGAGTTCTTCATGACTTGGTCGATGACGAGCTGCGAGTCACCGCGAGCGTCGAGGCGTCGGACCCCTTGCTCGACGGCAATCCGCAACCCGTTGACCAGAGCCTCGTACTCAGCTACATTGTTGGACGCCGGGAAGTGGAGGCGTAGCACGTAGCGTAGGTGCTTCCCGAGGGGCGAGATGAAAAGTAGGCCTGCGCCGGCTCCTGTCTTCATCAGCGGCCCATCGAAGAACATGGTCCAGAGCTTCGGTTGGATCAGAGCTGTTGGTAGCTGGGTGTCGACCCATTCAGCCACGAAGTCCGCCAAGACCTGGGATTTGATGGCCTTGCGAGGGGCGAACGAGATTGTTTCGCCCATGATTTCCACCGCCCACTTTGCAACCCTACCCGCGGCCTCTCGGCAATGGATGATCTCCCCCAGGGGAAGGATGACACCACAGTTACCGGATGAGACTCGAAGTAGTGTCGCAACTTCCGCCGTGTCAGGATCACCGCGTACAGCAGCTTCTGAATTTGTGGGTAGCGGATTTTGGTTTTGGACAGTACCTCGCTGACGAAGTAGACTGGCCTCTGAACGGGCAATGCATGCCCCTCTTCTTGCCTCTCGACCACAATCGCGGCGCTAACCACCTGAGTGGTCGCGGCGACGTAGACCAAGAGGGCTTCTCCGGCAGCTGGGGGCACCTGGATAGGCGCCTTTGTGAGGAGCGCCTTCAGGTTCCCGAGGGCTTCCTCGGCCTCAGGGGTCCAAGTGAAGCGCTCGGCCTTCCTTAAGAGGCGGTACAGGGGTAGACCTCTTTCGCCGAGGCGTGAGATGAAGCGGCTCAGGGCCGCGAGACATCCCATGACCCTCTGTACGCCTTTCAAGTCCTTGATGGGCCCCATGCTGGTGATGGCTGCGATCTTCTCCGGGTTGGCTTCGATGCCCCGCTCGGAGACGATGAACCCCAAGAGCATGCACCCATCGACGTAGGCCTCGACCGTTCGGCCGATGTGTTCGCCGAACACATGGTTCATGCACCGCTGGTACGTTGCACCCGCATTCCTCAAACCAAACGGTATGGTAACATAGCAGTACATGCCGAAGGGTGTGATGAAAGAAGTCGTGAGCTGGTCAGACTCTTTCATCCTGATTTGGTGATACCCTGAGTAGGCATCGAGGAAAGACAGGGTTTCGCACCCAGCAGTGGAATCCACGATCTGATCGATGCGAGGCAGAGGGTAGGGAACCTTCGGACATGCTTTGTTCAGACCAGTGTAGTCTACACACATCCGCCATTTCCCCCTTCTTTCTCACAAGCACAGGGTTGGCAAGCCATTCGGGATGGAATACCTCTTTGATGAACCCTGCCGCCATTAGCTTGTGGATCTCCTCGCCTATGGCTCTGCGCTTCTCCTCGTCGAATCGGCGCAGAGGCTGCTTGACGGGTCGGGCTCCGGCTCGGATGTCCAGCGAGTGCTCGGTGACATCCCTCAGTATGCCGGGCATGTCCGAGGGACTCCACGCGAAGACGTCGGCGTTCGCGCGGAGAAAGTCGACGAGCACTGCTTCCTATTTGGGATCGAGCCCGGAGCCGATCCGGACTTGCTTAGAGGCGTCGCTGCTGGGGTTGAGGGGGACGGACTTAACCGTCTCCGCTGGCTCGAAGTTGCCGGCATGACGCTTCACGTCTAGCACCTCCTTAGAGAGGCTCTCCAGGTCGGCGATGAGGGCCTCGGACTCGGCGAGGGCCTCGGCATACTCCACGCACTCCACGTCGCATTCGAACGCGTGTTTGTACGTGGGGCCGACGGTGATGACCCCGTTGGGGCCCGTCATCTTGAGCTTGAGGTAGGTGTAGTTGGGGACGGCCATGAACTTCGCGTAGCAGGGCCTCCCCAATACCGCGTGGTAGGTTCCTCGGAACCCGACCACCTCGAACGTCAAGGTCTCCCTTCGGAAGTTGGAGGGTGTTCCGAAGCAGACGGGAAGATCGAGTTGTCCGAGGGGCTGGACGCGCTTCCCAGGGATGATCCCATGGAAAGGCACAGCGCCCGCCCGGACCGAGGACAGATCGATACGCAGAAGCCCGAGGGTCTCGGCGTAGATGATGTTGAGGCTGCTGCCTCCGTCCATGAGGACCTTGGTGAGCCTGACGTCGCCGATGACGGGGTCGACGACGAGCGGGTATTTCCCCGGGCTCGGCACATGGTCGGGGTGGTCGGCCTGGTCGAAGGTGATGGGCTTGTCGGACCAGTCTAGGTAGACTGGCGCCGCCACCTTCACCGAACAGACCTCCCGGCGCTCTTGCTTGCGGTGCCGAGCCGAGGCGTTCGCCGCTTGCCCGCCGTAGATCATGAAGCAGTCGCAGACCTCGGGGAACTCTCCTGCCTGGTGATCTTCCTTCTTGTCGTCATCGCGGGCCCTGCCACCCTCCGCGGGTGGCCCGGCCCTGTGGAAGTGGCACCGAAGCATGACGCACTCCTCAAGGGTGTGCTTGACGGGCCCCTGGTGATAGGGGCACGGCTCCTTGAGCATCTTGTCGAAGAGGTTGGGACCTCCGGGGGGTTTCCGAGGGTTCTTGTACTCGGCGGCGGCGACAAGGTCCGCGTCGGCGGCGTCGCGTTTCGCTTGCGACTTCTTCTTGCCCTTCTTCCTGGCGCCGCGCTGAGCTGACGCCTCGCGGGTATCTTCCGATGGGCGGCCCTGGGGCTGCTTGTCTTTCTGGAAGATAGCCTCGACCGCCTCCTGGCCAGAGGCGAACTTGGTGGCGATGTCCATCAGCTCGCTCGCCCTGGTGGGGGTCTTGCGACCCAGCTTGCTCACCAGGTCGCGACAGGTGGTGCCGGCGAGGAACGCGCCGATGACGTTCGAGTCGGTGATGTTGGGCAGCTCGGTGCGCTGCTTCGAGAATCACCGGATGTAGTCCCGGAGAGACTCCCGGCTGCTGTCGGCAGCTTCGGAGGTCCCAGGAATTCCTAGGGCGCACGTACGTGCCCTGGAAATTGCCGGCGAAAGCTTGGACTAGGTCGTCCCAGTTGGAGATCTGCCCCGGAGGCAGGTGCTCCAACCAGGCGCGAGCGGTGTCGGAGAGGAACAGGGGGAGGTTGTGGATGATGAGGTTGTCATCGTCCGTTCCACCCAGTTGGCAGGCCAGACGGTAGTCCACGAGCCACAGTTCTGGTCTCGTCTCCCCCGAGTACTTTGTGATAGTAGTCGGGGGTCGAAACCGGGTCGGGAATGGCGCCCGTCGTATGGCCCGGCTGAAGGCCTACGGACCGGGTGGTTCGGGCGAGGGACTCCGATCCTCCCCGCTGTCGTAGCGTCCCCCACGCCTAGGGTGGTAGCCTCGGCGCACCCTCTCGTCGAGGTGGGCCCGACGATCGCGGTGATGGTGCTCGTTGCCGAGGCGACCCGGGGCCGCAGGCGCTGTGTTGCGCGTGCGCCCGATGCAGACCGAGGCTTCCCGCATGAATCGGGGAGTCGCGGCATGATGTTCCGAGGGGTACCCCTGCCTTCGGGAGGCGGAGCTCTCGGCCCGCCGGACCGCGGCGCCTTCCAGGAGACCTTTGAGCTCTCCCTAGATTCGCCGCCCCTCGGTGGTTGATGGCTCCGGCATCGCGCGGAGGAGCATTGCTGCTGCAGCCAGGTTCTGGCCGACCCCACTCGATGCGGTTGGCGGCCTAACCCCGACATCGTCGGCGATGCGGTGCTGGAAGCCCTGGGGTAGATGACACATTTCTCCGGCCGGAGGTTGGCCCGCCCATGCCTGCCCGACGTCCCGGCGGATTGGCTCAAGCGCTCCTGCTCCCTCGTCGAGCCTGGCCTGCACCCCGCGGATTTGCTCGAGTTGTGGGTCGTGACCCCCCGCCGGAACGGGGACCACAGCTAGCTCCCGCGGGATGTCAACGCGAGGCACCGGCCTAGGGAGATCACCGTCCTCCGGCATGCCGAGATGGTTGCCTTCGGAGGGACCCCCTAGATCGACGTGGAAACATTCGCGGCTCGGGCCGTAGTCCTCGTCGCCGAGGCTACGGCTGCCGTCGGAACAGTCGGAAAGGCAGTAGTCGCATGCGGTCATGAGGTCCCGCATGGCACCGGGGTTGCCAAGTCCGGAGAAATCCCAATGGAAGCTGGGCTCGTCGTCTTCCTCGGACCCGGAGGGCCCGTAGGTCGAGACGTCCGTCAGCCGGTCCCAAGGTGACCGCATACAAAACCCCAGAGGGTTCGGATTCGCCTCTACGAAAGCGTCCGCCAAAGCGGAGCCGCTAGGCGGGTCGAGGCTAAATTCGAGAGGCGTGGGATGGGAATCGGTCGGTACCTCTTGGTCGACGGGCGGTGATGAGGTCACGTCGGGGACTGACTGCATCGTCGTCTCAGGTACGAGGGCGACACCCAGTAAGCCTTTCGCGAGCGTGCTGGCGTCGTCCATTTGCTCAGGATTGACGTGTCGCGGGGAGACAGCGCTCGTCTTCGTCTCAAGCACGAGGCCGATGCCCGGCGCGCCCCCTGTTGGAGTGCTGGCGTTGTCGACTCACTCGACGGCCGACGAGGCACCGCCTCCTGCTTGGCCTTGGTTGCCCCGCCTCCTCCTCCTCCGTCGGTGGGGAAGAAGACAGGGCGAGCTCGAAGGTTGTTCTTCCACCACGCGGGGAAGACGTCGTCGATCCCGCCGCCGGCGGGCGGACTGTCGGCCGCCACTGTCGCTGTCGCCCGGCGGTGGAAAGAGTATCATGTCGTAGCTGCCGTCGAGGGACATGAACTCAAGGCTCCCGAAACGGAGCACCGTCCCGGGCCGGAGAGGTCGCTGGAGACTACCCATCTGGAGCTTGACGGGAAGCTGTTCGTCAACACGCAGCAGGCCCCTACCTGGCGCGCCAACTGTCGGCGTTTCGAGACCGGGGGGTCCCTGAGCCGACGAGTGAAGTGTCGCCACGTGACCCAGCCCAGATGGGTCGACGCGAGGCCGAGCGCGAAGGGGGAAGTGAGGTGGCCGGAGATGGGCGTGAGAGAGGTGGAAATCCCGCGGCCTTCGTGTTCGTCCCGCGCCCAGGTCGGGTGCGCTTGCAGTAGGGGGTTACAAGCGTCCACACGGGGGAAGGAGCGAGCGGCCTCACGCGAGCGCCCGTCCCGTCCTCGTCCCCGTGCGGCCAGCCTTCTCTAAGAGGGCCCTGACCCTTCCTTTTATAGGCGTAAGGAGAGGGTCCAGGTGTACAATGGGGGGTGTAGCAGAGTGCTACGTGTCTAGCGGAGGAGAGCTAGCGCCCTAAGTACACGCCATCGTGGCAGCCGGAGAGATTTTGGCGCCCGGTTTGTGTGATGTCGTGGCCGTCGGAGGAGTGCTGGAGCCTGGCGGAGGGACAGCTGTCGGGGCCGTCGAGTCCTTGCTGATGTCCTCTTGCTTTCGTAAGGGGGCCGAGAGTCGCCATCGTCAGGGAACATGCGGGGCGCCATCATCGCCTATCTGGCGGAGCGAGCCAGATGGGACGCCGGTCTTGTTCCCCGTAGCCTGAGTCAGCTTGGAGTAGGGTAATGATGGCGCCTCCTGCTGACGTGGCCGGTCCGCGCCCTAGGTTGGGCGATGTGGAGGCTCCTCCGAGGTCGAGGTCGAGTCCGTCTTCTGTGGCCGAGGTCGAGTCCGAGCCTCTAGGTCGGGCGAGGCGGAGGCCGTTGGCTGAGGCCAGGGCGGAATTTGAGTCCTGGGGTCAGGCGAAGCGGAGTTCGTCGTCTTCTGGGGCTAAGCCCAAGTCCGAGCCCTGGGTCAGGCGGAGCGGAGTTCGCCGTCTTTCGGGGCTTTGCCCGAGTCCGAGCCCTGGGTCGGGCGGAGCGGAGTTCGCCGTCTTCTGGGGCTTAGCCCGAGTCCGAGCCCTGGGTCGGGCGGAGCGGAGTTCGCCGTCTTCCGGGGCTTTGCCCGAGTCCGAGCCCTGGGTCGGGCGGAGCGGAGTTCGCCGTCTTCTGGGGCTTAGCCCGAGTCCGAGCCCTAGGTCAGGCGGAGCGGAGTTTCCTATGGTGTGCGGTCGGGCCTGACTGCCTGTCAGCCTCACTCTGTCAAGTGGCACCGCAGTCGGAGCGGCGCAGGCGGCGCTGTCTTTCTGTCAGACCGGTCAGTGGAGCGGCGAAGTGACGGCGGTCACTTCGGCTCTGTCAGCTGAGGGGCGCGCGTCAGGATAAAGGTGTCAGGCCACCTTTGCATTAAATGCTCCTGCGGTTTGGTCGGGGTTGCTTCTTGGCGAAGACAGGGCCTCGGGCGAGCCGGGAACGTGTTCGCCGCTGGAGGGGGGCCTCGGGCGAGGCGGAGATCCTCCGGGGTCGGCTGCCCTTGTCCAAGGCTAGGCTCGGGCGAGGCGTGATCGAGTCCCTCGAATGGACTGATCCCTGACTTGATCGCACCCATCAGGCCTTTGCAGCTTTATGCTGATGGGGGTTACCAGCTGAGAATTAGGAGCCTTGAGGGTACCCCTAATTATGGTCCCCGACAGAAAGGTTTATTGTAAACTAGCCCTTGGATTCAAACACGTAGAGGGCTAGAGCTAGTTTGGGCTAGAGTTAGAGCTAGAAACTAGCTCTAGCTCTAGCTCTAGCCAGGCTTGAAGGATCCAAACAGGCCCATTATTGACTACCGTTGGCGGTGATAGTTAGGGGTACCTAGAATATTTCTCCAAAAAACGCATTCAGAAGAAGTAAAGACATAACCCTCGAGGGAAAGCAACCGAGGTATCTCCTAACCCGAAGCCTCTCCCCGAGAGTCTCCCACCTCAGGCAGAACTTTGCCTCGCCCGAAGTCACAACCGTTTTGTCCGTCTCGCCCGAGCTGATCTCATGCAAATAAGACAAGGCGTCCGAAAACAGGTGGGGAACACTGGCATTTAATGTGCACACCTACCCCACGCCGCGCCAGCAGGAGCACAACGGCTAACAAGACAACTGTCAAATCCGGGCTCAACAACATGATTACACCCCGCTACACTACGCGCACGCCGCCTGCATCCCCCGATGGGACATCTAATACGATGGATAAAGCAGACCAACCCTCGGACGCACATCTCCGCCTCGCCCGACGCGGAGTCTAGACCTCGGGCGCAATCTCCGTCTCGCCCGACCCAGAGTTCAGCCTCGGATGATTTCTCCGCCTCATCCGAGCTCGGCCTCGGCTACCTACTCCACCGTGAATCCCGCGGGCGGCCACTCCGCCGACTGTGGCACACGTCAAGTGATGGCTCAACTGATGCCTCGGGATCGGAAGACTTCTGTCTCGCCCGAGCAGGGCTCTGACCTCACTAAATGCGGCAAGGTATCACGACATCACTCCGCACAGGGAACCGACACACCGGTAAGCAGGCTTTTACCCATACACCAGCGCTGTTACAACAACTACGGTATGGGCGACCCCTCGCCCTCTGCCTCGGCTCTCAGCAGAAATCAGCGGACACAGGTCAACAATACAGTGCACCATCACATCGGCTTACAGGACACCAAGACAACCCCCTTGGACTACGACGACCGCAGGTTTCACATCATACATCTCTTACATGCATAAATAGGGCAATAGTTCCCCCAAGGGGGTGGGATACAAGGGTGAACACTCAGTCGTTTCCCACTAAGTCTTAGGTTATTAGCACTTGCCTCAATCAAGTTCCAGGGACTTGGGGAGTTTCTCTCTCCCGCTGTGCTTGTAATCCCTACTGCAGGCACTCAGGTGCGAGTAATATAAATCTTATCCTTCTGTGCTGGAAGTAGGGCCTTGCGTTGTCCGAACAAGGATAAATTGTTTGTGTCAACCCACGCACCATCTATACTTTGGGCACACAATATTATTTACTAGTTGGTTATAACCCTTAATCCAAACACCGACAACTACAATATAATGTTGACAGATATTTGAAAATCAAAATCTTAAAATGATAATTTTCGAAAACGATATTATCTTTACGGAAACAATATGGTTACCAGGCTATTGTTACGAGATTTTTGGTTACGGTTTTCAGCCCTAACTCTATTTAATATAGGGTCTTTAGGAGTTAATTGAAAAAATATAAGAGTATGATCCATGGTCTCAAAGTTGGAGTATCATATGATTCCTCGCGTGGATGCACAACGGTCCGAAGTTTATTGTATCGTAAATCGATCTGATTCAGTAGAACTCTTTTGCTCCTCTTCTTCGAGCGTTATTAGTCCCCTTCATAGAGTGTCAGCGGCAAATATTTGGGTGCTGCGCTTCCAGAGCCGAACTAAAGAAATATCGTTTTTAGTTTCTCTAGTTCCCAAAACGTTTGTGTTAAAACAAACGACACATGCTCTTAGGCTATATACAATGGATGTCTTGAGTTGTGTCTTCAAATATATTTAGAAGTGAATGTAAAAAAACTTAAGACATATATCTTGACAAAGACACAATATCTTAGCTTTATATTTGATACAGGAGATTAGCTGATTGATCACTTTAATTTATTAAATATATCTTGTCAAAGACACAATATCTTAGCTTTATATTTGATACAGGAGATTAGCTGATTGATCACTTTAATTTATTGAATGCTCTGATTGATACAATGACACATGTTTTAGACATGTTCACTGTATTATGTTATATTTTAGCTGTATCTTATAATTGAAGTATCGTGTAACAGTGTCTAGGTTATACATGACCTTATGTTTGAAAACCGATGTATAGTCGAGACAAGTGGTATACTATTCCCTTATTTTTGTAGTATAGTGCTATTAGAGCAACTCCAATAGTTCTCTAAATAACTCTCTAAATCTTAAATTTAAGAAGTGAACAGAAAAATGCTTCTCCAATGGTTCTCTAAATAGACTTGCTAAATTTACTTAGTTGCTATTCAACTCTATTTACTCTCCACATTTAGCAACTCGGTAGGAACTCCCTAAATACAGTTGACGTCAATTTCTTCACACTAGCGTGATTATTTTTACCTTTCCCATACAGTGAGATAGCCAGTTATAACACACTCTTTTTTCATTTTCTAGCATAATGAGGTAGCTAGGTCAAACACGTATGACGCAAGTTTTTCCTTCACCGTCGAACCTAACTTTCTCATAGGTTGCGTCACCGGACCACCACTCATCCATAATTCATATCGACCGACCTTTTTTCTTCCGCCCTCATATCCTCTGCTCTCAACCTTATTATCAGACAGATCTCATAGGGACAAGACCGCTAAACCTAGATTCAAAATCGAACTACTTTCTAAATATGAGCAACTATTGGAGACTAAGTTATTTTTTACTTCCAATAGCTATTTAGCAACTTGCTAAACATGATTTTAGCAAGCTATTTTTTAGATAACTACTGGAGTTGCTCTTAGGATCAAGCCCCACCTGTAGGGCTGTTCGGTGTTCGCGCTGCTAGCCTCGGGCAACGCGAGACCCACCCACCCACACCCTGCACGCTGCGCCCAGGCCCAGGGGCAGGGCGGCGGTTCCCCAAGGGCATCGCTGATTAGCGAGGAGGAGGATGCTTTGTTGATCCACCCGAAAAGCGCATCCTTTTTACCACCAACTTTTGCTTTGACCCGTCCCACCCTCGCACACCCTTTGTCTCCTTTGCACTTCGCCTCGCCGCCTGAATCTCCATAAGCCCCCACACCAATCACTGGAGGGCGGAGGAATCGCTCTCAGTACCCCCCAGTAGCCGCCCCTATGCAGCTCCGGTCCGCGTCGCGCCGTCGCCATGGCTCAGTCATGTGAATCTTCTACAGGTACAGGATGCGCCATCTCTCACCTCTCATTGCCCGCAGTTACCACCGGCAGAGCCATGGCCGCTCCTCGGTCCTACTAGCCCTCCAGTCCTCCCCCGTTCGCCGGCTGATCGATTCGGGTGTCATTTTCCCCAGGCGGCGATGACCATTCCTGATCTGGTGCTTGCTTTAATGCCTGCCCCCATCACGTTGTAGATCCAAACCCATTTCTAACCCCCCCCCGGGCGCGTCTTGATAATTCTCCCGCTGCCGCATTCACTGGCCACCGGAGTTAGTGCCTCCATGTCCTGACGCGGACGCGGGCGGAGCACACCACATGCGGATGTGCTGTGCTGTTGCCTCATATGATTCCGGTATGCTCATTCATACCTGCCTCTCCTTTTTTTTCCCCCGTGGGGGAGAAAAGCGGGGGCAGCGACTTGTGTGCCCTGTGAGCTTGCAGCTGTTCCAGGTTGCAATGCCTGTGCTGCTCGTGCTTTAGTTTAGTCTGCCCCCATTTTTCTTCTCGTTCGCTTTGCGGGCATCTAAAAATGTTTTGCTAATCTTTCTGGCGCTGGCCCACTTCGCCCCCTCCTCCCCTATTTTTGCGGGGGATGCCGGGGTGGGGGCTTGTGATTTTTGAGCCCTCGTTCTGGTGCTTGGCCTTTTTGGGAGTGTTGATGCGGCGTTATGGGGGCGCTGGATCTGTTGTCAAACCTGAGCTCGTAGCGCTAGCACTAGCTTGTCAAGTAGCCTGCGAGGTGATTTCTTGGGCCTTGGATCCTGACAAGGCTCCTCTTCTTTTTTTTTCTTTCTTTTTATCTCATAGGTATCCGCCGCCGTTTGTTTGCTATGCTCGTTCTGCATTAATGTTTCCTTGTTCACTTTTGTTTTTGTTGGATTGCTCATTCTGCAGCCTGGTTTTCTTGCAGAGCCTTTTGTAGTTCTGTTGCTAACATGGTGAATTGATTTTCAGACTAGGACTTGGGGATTGTGCTGCTACTCAGCTGAAAGTTTATAGAAGGTGGAGAAGTTGTGGTGTTTCCCTACCTGTTAGTCTGCACTTCTTTGTTCCTGATCAACTGCTCCGACACGATTGTTGTCTTCTCAACCTCTCTTGCCAAGCATGGCTGGGCAAACGGCAAAGGCAAAGGAAGCAGAAAAAGATGACAGACAAGAACCCGGAGCTGAGGGGGCGAAAGACAAGCTACTGCCGTCTCACCAGCAGCAAGACTCTCCAGCTTCTGTGGCGAACAATGATTCTTCAGGTGTCTCTTCAGTTCCTGGTGATGAGTCGCCTGTCCTGGATGGGGATTCTGGTGAGTTGAAAGTGGAGGAAAACTTGGATGGTAATGGGAGTAAGGAAAAGAAAACGTCTCAGAAGAGCAGTACTAGTGATGGCTTTGCTTCTGCTAAAGTGAGTGATGGGACAAGTAGTTTGAGGAAGACCAGTGGTAGTGCGACGATGAGTACACGGGCAGATTTCACTGAGAGTGGGAAGAGTAGCATGTGCCGTGTGAGCACGGCCAGTGACATTAGCGACGAGAGCTCGTGCAGCAGCATGAGCAGTGCCACCACAAAGCCACACAAGGGGAATGATTCAAGGTGGGAGGCGATCCATGTTGTGAAGTCCAGGGATAATGTTCTTGGACTGAATCATTTTAGGCTGCTTAAGAAGTTGGGTTCTGGTGATATAGGAAGTGTGTATCTCTCTGAATTGAGTGGTACACGGAGTTACTTTGCGATGAAGGTTATGGATAAGACTTCTTTGGCGAGTCGGAAGAAGCTGCTTCGAGCTCAGACCGAGCGGGAGATCCTACAGTCCCTGGACCATCCATTTCTACCAACCCTGTACACTCATTTTGAGACAGACAAGTTTTCATGCTTAGTTATGGAATTCTGCCCTGGAGGGGACCTTCATACTCTACGTCAAAGGCAACCTGGAAAATATTTCTCAGAGCAAGCAGCAAAGTATGTACTTCTGCTAACGACAAGTTCAATATATTGCATAATTAGCTGGTTAGCTTTTTTTATCAGGAGTTATGCGATGCTTATCTGCAGGTCGACATGTTTGCCATGCAATTTTGTTCGATCATCATTTCTGTGTGGAATATGTTTGTACTCACATGGTCAGGTGCATATGCATTTTCATGTACTGACATAAACCTGTTTATTGCTGTTGTCTGAGGCCATGGGATACTGTTCTATGCCCATTCAAAAGTTCCTTGCTGTATGTATTTGTTGATACAATTCTACAATAATTTAGATACCATTCAATGACATGTAACTTGAAAAGCTTTTGGTGCTAATGTTGAAATTTCTGACCTATTTATAAACTAGATTTGTGCTATTATCTGTCTTCATTAAAACGACTTTAAATTATTTGGCATTGATTAGATACCTTGATGTTTCAGGTTCTATGTAGCAGAGGTACTCCTTGCATTGGAATACCTGCATATGCTTGGGATTATATACCGTGATCTTAAACCAGAAAATGTCCTCGTTCGGGAAGATGGCCACATCATGCTGTCAGACTTTGATCTCTCTCTTCGCTGTTCAGTAAGCCCAACGGTGATCAAGTCTGCAAATCCTGGCCTAGATGCAATGCAGAGGAACAACGCAGCATACTGTGCCCAGCCTGCTTGCATTGAACCATCCTGCATTCAGCCCTCTTGTGTAGCTCCAACTACTTGCTTTGGCCCCCGGTTCTTCTCCAAATCTAAATCAAAGTCTAAGTCCAAGTCCAAGAAGGACAAGTCAAAGCCTGATGCTCCAAACCAAGAGAACCTCTTCCCAGAGCTCATTGCTGAGCCAACTGACGCTCGCTCGATGTCCTTTGTTGGCACTCATGAGTACCTGGCCCCAGAAATAATAAAAGGGGAGGGCCATGGAAGTGCTGTGGATTGGTGGACCTTTGGCATATTCTTGTACGAGCTGTTGTTCGGGAAGACCCCATTCAAAGGTTCAGGCAACCGGGCTACACTCTTCAACGTTGTTGGCCAGCCCTTGAGGTTCCCAGAGTCCCCAATAGTGAGCTTCTCTGCGAGGGACATGATAAGGGGATTGCTAGTCAAGGACCCGCAGCACCGACTTGGGTATAAGCGTGGCGCTACCGAGATAAAGCAGCATCCTTTCTTCGAGGGCGTGAACTGGGCTCTGATAAGGTGTGCGAGCCCTCCAGACATACCAAAGCCTGTTGAGCTCGAGTGTCGCCCAAAGCAAGTGCCATCAGCAAATGGAAAGGTCGCGCCAGCCCCTAACCAAAAGGGGCCAGATAATTATCTAGAGTTTGAATTCTTCTAGGTTTTTTTTTGTGATTTCTGAACTGAAAGAGTGCATCTGGGCAGATGCTGTGGAAGAAAGTGAAAGATGATGAGCTACTCTAGGCATGTGCTTGGCTGGATCTTTTTTTTTTCTGCCATTAGACTGTACGCTCGTTTCAGGATATCCGAGTTGTTTTTTCCTGCTGAACTGCTTAACTCTAGGGTGTACTCAATCCATCATGTATGTTGCAATTTTCAGAACTTGCCTATGGTACTTGAAATGGACTTCAGGGCTACTTGCTCCAGCTCTCCGTGTAATTGCTAATATACTTTGTAATTGATGTTTCGTCTTAGGAGTTAGGACATGTTCCAGGTGCAGCAGTAACGTTGTTTTTGTTTACACCGCGTTTGGATGTTAGTATTCAGACCCGGAATTGGAATTGGCAAACCAGAATTCTAGCGTTTGGCTCGTCATAGAATTGAGAAATTGAATTGAATCTAATTCCAACCGGTATTCACCTACACATGTGCCCCTTCTCTTCAATACCGAGCCTCCTGCCTTGGTTTTCCTCGGTATTGACCGCCGAGGCCAAGTTCCGCCCCGCCCCAGGTTGAGCTCCGTCGTCGCCCCCGAGGCCGAGCTTCGCCGCAGCTCCCGCCCCCAAGGCCGAGCTCCGCCGCCGCCCCTGAGGCCAAGCTTCGCCGCCGTCGTCCCCGAGGCCGAGGTCCACAGCTGTCGCAGCCCCTGAGGCCAAGGTCCGCCGCCGCCCCTCTCAAGGTTGAGGTCAGTCTCCCTCGTCGGCATCTCCTTCCTCGCCGGCGTCTTCTTCCACGATGGGTATGGGGTGCAGAGTGACGAGATGGCAGAGGGGTGGAGAAGAAGATGGATGAATTCTCGAATCAGTGAAATACACATCCAAACATGAATTGGTAGATTTGATATTGTAACCATTTCCAATGCTAGACTGATTTGGTATTGGTACCAATTCATTTCCGATGGCTTGAATGTCTACATCCAAACGGACCATTAGCTACATTGAAGTTACAGTAGAGTGAGTCGTTGCCAATTGTATATGTTATCGCTTCTAGTGAACTAGGCACGCTAAAACAATGGAGATTTGTTTTCATTTATCAAGCGAAGCCAGCCTCAGAGCCACTTTTGCATCTATCCGGAGAGGCCAACCAAACACGCAAACCATCATGATTGGCTTACTCAATTGTTTTGGCATTAGGATATCTCCGGCATTTCTCCTATCTCATTTTCTATTCCATCTCTTATTCAAACTTCACTCTAAAAATAATATAATATACAGTGCAATATGGTGTTATACACGACTATATGTGTGATCTGTTAAACACAACCTTATAGAGGAAGTACATTAGGGATAGGGATGACTGTATCGGATTATGATCAGGTATAGCAATACACAACCTGACATGACATTGTATCCGAACCTTCTACAAATATTCATACCTACCAAACCAATTGAGCGAGAGTCTATACTCATACTCCTGTCCACCGAGTACCCGTCGGATATCGGATACACGACGCATATGCTATTGTAGACTAAGGTCTTATTTGGTTCAACCATAAAAGAGGCAATGCTAATGCCACGGTCCAGTGATCAGTGTTTTTAGTTTGGTTGCAGGCTTGTAGCATGCTATTGTAGACTAAGGTCTTATTTGGTTCAACCATAAAAGAGGCAATGCTAATGCCACGGTCCAGTGATCAGTGTTTTTAGTTTGGTTGCAGGCTTGTAGCAGACATGAGCAGTGGAATAGCTTGACATTATATCACGGCCCTGTTTGGCACAACTTATTTTCAACTTCTTCACAAATTTAAACAGAAGTTCTGCCAAATAAGTAGTTTCTGCAGCAGCTTATCAGTTCAGCTGCTTCTCAGAATACACTAAAAGCAGCCAACAAGCAGAAGCTGTTTTTCATCAGCTTCTCAGATAAGCTGCTTTTTCAATAAGCAGCAGCTGTGCCAAACAGGGCCCACGTTTTGATGGGACAGTTAATGATTTTTTCACTAGACTGTTAGATGTCGCGGTGAACAATTTAGAACCTATTGTTGGGCGGGGCACTATTGCCATCGTGGGAGGGGCCTGGACAACTAACCGACTCGTGGGAGAGAAAAGAAGAGAGTAGGCTGTAAATTTACAGCCAACCTAGACGTAAGAACAAGTGAGTGAAATCTTGTATTAATAGTAAAGAGAAATTTGGTCTAATAGAGCCGGAGCTATAGTGCTATACAACCTTAAAATTGATGATATATTTATATTTGAAAAAAGAAATCAAATTTAACGCGTAAGGCCTGCAAACCTAGAGAGCCATCAATTGAAAAGCTTGTGTACAGTACAGATAAGAGTACGAATTCAAAGACGACATAATTTATTATTATATACACCATGCTAATAGCAGCAGAGACATGACAACAAACAAAAACTAATAAGGATATCCATAATACGGCAGTCCTTCCTTACCATATATGCCATGTATGACAATTGACAAGTAAAAAATATCCATTGATACATCATCTGGCATCTTAGCTTCTGCAGACCAGCACAACTGATGCCGCTGGTGCATCGGATGCGATGAACTCTAGCATCCGCCGCCGCCGCCGCCGCCACAGCCCCCTCCACCACCGCCTCCGCCACCACAGCCCCCTCCACCACCGCCTCCGCCACCACAGCCCCCTCCACCACCACCGCCCCCGCCACCACAGTCCCCTCCGCCACCAGCTGCTATAGCCGCACTAACGGCAGGATTGTATCTTGGTGGTCTCGGGTTGTCTGAGCTGTCACCACAGAGGAGGATGGCGAGCGTGATGGCCCAGACGGAGAGCACGGCCACACCGAGCACGGCAAGCCACGGCGAGACGAAGCCAGCTGCGGCAGCTGCTCCACCGTAGGCAAGAGCTCTTGCCATATTGTGAAGTGTAAACACAATACGCAAGGGTAGGCAGCAGGGCTCTAGTGCTCTGCAGCCAGACGAGACACGCACACGCAAAGCTAGCAAGCCGGACTATATATATATGTAGCACCAGTAAGAAGTCACGCACTTGAAAAGTAGATAGTCCAGAGCTGATTTCCTACTGGATCTAATCGGAGCTCTGCCAAACATTTTTCTAAGAAAAGTAATCCTACGCTGTTTCTGTGAAGTGGTTCTTTAGAATTAACTAAAAGACTAGAAGCTAGAATAAAAATAATACTCCTTTTGCAGAGCTCCGTTCTATGATTCTCTAGCTCTAGAACCCATTCTCTAATAAAGTGATTCCAAGTAATTATCTAGCATGAATATATTTAAGAGAGTTAGAGAGTTGAGAGCAAGTTGTAAAGTTTTTTTTGACTGTAAAGTGATTCCTGAGAGGTTAGAGAGTTGAGAGCAAGTTGAGAGCAGTGAGAAGCTAGTTTTTTTGGTTCTCACTTTATAGTACAAAATAGAGACTAGATTCATTCCGCTCTCACATTGAGCAGTTTAGATTTTTACTGTTTGACTACGGGAGTCGGGAGTGATTCTTGCTCGTAGCGGAGTCATGGGAGCTCTGCCAAAATAGTTTTGAGAGTTTACATTAAAAGCCAAGGAAAATTAATTTTAGCCATATAATTACTTTTCTACCTGACTCTATAGTCTACTAAATTGACCCGAACGATATGGACCCTTAGCTCGCCATCGATGCCGATCATTCGATGAAAGACCTGTACAAGCAACATGAGGAGGATCGTGTTTTAAAAATATCGCACCTTTTTCTGATAAAGACTAAAGACAGTTCTATTCTAAAAATAGTTTTTGAATAAATTGTTTCTAGAAATACGAGGTTTCACAATACAAAACTAAAATTATGTATAAATAAAGATTTAAAACATGGTTGTTAACTTCAAATCCATATCCGAACTCACATAACCAACATAACACACATATTATTATATTTTACACTCCCTTCGTTCATAAATATATGACATCGTTGATTTTTTAAAAACTTTGACTACTGGTCTTATTCAAAAAAATAATAAGTTATCATTTTTTGTTATTTGTTTTATCATTTAAGATAATTTGTGTTTGACTTAAAATTTTACATCTTTGAATAAATATTTTGAATAAGACGAGTATTCAAAGTTTTTTTTAAAAATCAACGGTGTCATATATTTGAGAACGGAGGTAGTTCTTTATACTCAAGTATAAATGAAAACTGTAGCACGTACAGACACTGTGCCAGCATTATTTATTTTAGTTGTTTCTATAAATATAGAAATATAGAGATGGTTGGTATCAACTCCCTCTAAAAATATTATTGTTAGACAAAAAATAAAAGGCATTTCAATGTGCCACCGTAAATTTCACCTATCTCTTTGGAAGATGGCTGTCAATTTGATGTGCCTCTAAAAATAAATAGAGCACAACAATATTAATAAACTTTTCAAATCAAGTTAGATAAAAGGTAAACTTTATATTAAAATTGTATTAGATGAAGAGATCTACAACTAGGGACGGGGAAATGCTCGTGGCTCGCTGGCTCGCTCGTTTCATGGTTAGCTCGGCTCGCTGACATCCTAGCTCGGTTCGTTAACGAGCCAGCTCGCGAGCTAAACGAGCTACCATATTCCAGCAAAATAAAACTATATGCATATCATTTTGTCGGGGATCATAATTAGGGGTACCCTCAAGGCCCCTAAATCTCAGCTGGTAACCCCCATCAGCACAAAGCTGCAAAGGCCTGATGGGTGCGATTAAACCAAGGATCGGTCCATTCAAGGGACATGATCGTGCCTCGCCCGAGCCTAGCCTCGGGCAAGAAAAGCCGACCCCGGAGAACCTACGTCTCGCCCGAGGACCCCCCTCCAGCAACGGGCACACTATCGGCTCGTCCGAGGCCCAGTCTTCACCGAGAAGCAACCTTGGCCACATCGCCACACCGACCGACCAAATCGCAGGGGTATTTAATGCGAAGGTGGCCTGACACCTTTATCCTGACGCACGCCCTCCAGTCGACAGGGCCGAAGTGACCGCAGTCACTTCGCCGCTCTACTGACCGGTCTGACAAGAGGACAGCGCCGCCTGCGTCGCCCCAACTGCTGAGCCACTCGACAGAGTGAGGCTGATAGCAGCCAAGGCCGGCCTCGGGCGTCATAGGAAACTCCGCCTCGACCGACCCCAGGGCTCGGACTCGGGCTCAGCCCCGGAAGACGGCGACCTCCGCTCCGCCCGACCCAGGGCTCGGACTCGGGCTCAGCCCCGGAAGACGGCGAACTCCGCTCCGCCCGACCCAGGGCTCGGACTCGGGCTCAGCCCCGGAAGACGGCGAACTCCGCTCCGCCCGACCCAGGGCTCGGACTCGGGCTCGGCCCCGGAAGACGGCGAACTCTGCTCCGCCCGACCCAGGGCTCGGACTCGGGCTCAGCCCCAGAAGACGACGAACTCCGCTCCGCCCGACCCCAGGGCTCGGACTCGGGCTCAGCCCCAGAAGAAGACGGACTCCGCTTCGCCCGACCCCAGGGCTCGGACTCAGCCCTGGCCTCAGCCGACGGTCTCCGCCTCGCCCGACCCAGGGGCTCGGACTCGACCACGGCCACGGAAGACGGACTCGACCTCGACCTCGGAGGAGCCTCCACCTCGCCCAGCCTAGGGCGCGAACCGACCACGTCGATAGGAGGCGCCATCATTACCCTACCCCGAGCTGACTCAGGCTACGGGGAACAAGACCGGCGTCCCATCTGGCTCGCTCCGCCAGATAGGCAATGATGGCGCCCCGCACACTCCGTGACGACGGCGGCTCTCGGCCTCCTTACGGAAGCAAGAGGACGTCAGCAAGGACTCGATAGCCCCGACAGCTGCCCCTCTCGCCAGGCTCCAGCGCTCCTCCGACGACCACGACACCACACGAACCGGGTGCCAAAACCCCTCCGGCTGCCACGATGACATGTACTTAGGGCACTAGCTCTCCTTCGCTAGACACGTAGCACTCTGCTACACCCCCATTGTACACCTGGATCCTCTCCTTACGCCTATAAAAGGAAGGACCAGGGCCCTCTTACAGGGGGTTGGCCCGCGCGGGGAAGGACGGGACGACGCCCGCTCAAGGCCTCTCGCTCCCACTCCCGCGTGGACGCTTGTATCCCCCTACTGCAAGCGCACCCGACTCAGGCCCTGGGCTAACACGAAGGCCGCGTGATCCACACTCTCCTACGCCTGCCTCCCTCCGGCTACCTCCTTTCCCCCCTTCGCGTTCCGCCTTGCGTCGAACCATTTGGGCTGGGGCACGCGGGGACAATTCACTCGTCGGTCCAGGGACCCCTCGGGTTTCGAAACACCGACAGCTGGCGCGCCAGGTAGGGGCCTGCTGCGTGTTGACGAACAACTTCCCGTCAAGCTCCAGATGGGCAGTCTCCAGCAACCTTTCCAGCCCAGGACGGTGCTCCGTTTCGGGAATCTCGAGTTCATGTCCCTCGACGGCAGCTACGACATGATACTCCTTCCCCCGCCGCGCTACAGCGACAATGGCGGTCGACAACCCGCTCGCCCGGCGGGGAAATCGACGACGCCTTACCCACGAGGTGGAAGGACGACATTCGGGCTTGTCCCGTCCCCTCCCCCGCCTACAGAGGAGGAGGCGGGGCAACCAAGGCCAAGCGGGAAGCGGCACCTCGTTGGCTGTCGAGCGAGTCGACGGCGCCGGCGCCCCAACGGAGGGCGCGTCGGGTATCGATCTCGCGTCTGAGACGAAGACGAGCGCCGCCTCCCCGAAACACGCCGATCTCAAGCAAACGCACGACGCCAGCACGCTCGCGAAGGACTTGCTGGGCGTCACCCTCGTACCCGAGACAACGGTGCAGTCAGTCCCAGACGCGACCTCGTCACCGACCGTCGACCGAAAGGTACCGACCGATTCCCATCTCATGTCTTTTGGATTCAGCCTCGACCCACCAAGCGACCCCGCTTCGGTGAGCACTTTCATAGAGGCGAGTCCAAACCCTATGGGGTATCGTGTGCGGTCACCCTGGGACCGACTGACAGCAGACTCGACCTTCGAGTCCTCGGGGTCCGAGGAAGATGGCGAGCCCGACATCTGTTGGGATTTCTCCAGACTTGGTAACCCCAGTGCCGTGCGGGACTTCATGACCGCATGTGACTACTGCCTTTCCGACTGTTCCGACGGCAGCCGCGGCCTCGACAATGAGGACCATGGCCCAAGTCATGAATGTTTCCACGTCGATCTAGGGGGTCCCGACGAAGGCAACCGTCTTGGTATGACAGAGAACAGTGATCCCCCTAGGCCCGTGCCTCGCGTTGACATCCTTCGGGAGCTAGCTGTGGTCCCCGTCCCGGCGGGGGGTCCTGACCCACAGCTCGAGCAAATCCGCGAGAGGCAGGCCAGGCTCGACGAGGGAGCAGGAACGCTTGTGCCGATCCGCCGGGACGTCGGGCAGGAATGGGCGATCCAACCCCCGGCCGGAGAAGCGCGTCATCTCCCCAGGACATCCAGCACCGCATCGCCGACGACGTCAGGGTGAGGCCACCGCCGGATTCCAGCGGAGTCGGCCGGAACCTGGCTGCAGCGGCAATACTCCTCCGCGCGATGCCGGAGCCATCAACCACCGAAGGGCGACGTATCCAGGGAGAGCTCAAGAATCTCCTGGAGGACGCCGCGGTCCGACGGGCCGAAAGCTCTGCCTCCCGAAGGCAGGGGTTCCCCTCGGAACATCACACCGCGACTTCCCGATTCGTGCGGGAAGCCTCGGTCCACTCCGGGCGCACGCGCAACATAGCGCCTGCGGCCCTGGGTCACCTCGGCAACGAGCGCCATCATCACAGCCGATGGGCCCACCTCGACGACAGGGCGCGCCGAGGCTACCACCCCAGGCGTGGGGGACACTACGACAGCGGGGAGGATCGGAGTCCTTCGCCCGAACCACCCGGTCCGCAGGCTTTCAGCCGTGCCATACGACGGGCACCGTTCCCGACCCGGTTCCGGACCCCGACTACTATCACAAAGTACTCGGGGGAGACGAGACCGGAACTGTGGCTCGAGGACTATCGGCTGGCCTGCCAACTGGATGGAACGGACGACGACAACCTCATCATCCGCAACCTCCCCCTGTTCCTCTCCGACACCGCTCGAGCCTGGCTAGAGCATCTGCCTCCGGGGCAGATCTCCAACTGGGACGACCTGGTCCAAGACTTCGCCGGCAATTTCCAGGGCACATACGTGCGCCCTGGGAACTCCTGGGATCTCCGAAGCTGCCGCCAGCAGCCGGGAGAGTCTCTCCGGGACTATATCCGGCGATTCTCGAAGCAGCGCACGGAGCTGCCCAACGTCACCGACTCAGATGTCATCGGCGCGTTCCTCGCCGGCACCACCTGCCGCGACCTGGTGAGCAAGCTGGGTCGCAAGACCCCCACCAGGGCGAGCGAGCTGATGGACATCGCCACCAAGTTTGCCTCTGGCCAGGAGGCGGTTGAGGCCATTTTTCGGAAGGACAAGCAGCCCCAGGGCCGCCCATCGGAAGATGCTCCCGAGGCGTCAACTCAGCGCGGCGCCAAGAAGAAGGGCAAGAAGAAGTCGCAAGCGAAACGCGACACCGCCGACGCGGATCTTGTCGCCGCCGCCGAGCACAAGAACCCTCGAAAACCTCCCGGAGGTGCCAACCTCTTCGACAAGATGCTCAAGGAGCCGTGCCCCTATCATCAGGGGCCCGTCAAGCACACCCTCGAGGAGTGTGCCATGCTTCGACGACACTTCCATAAGGCCGGGCCACCCGCGGAGGGTGGCAAGGCCCTCGATGACGCCAAGGAGGAAGATCACAAGGCAGGAGGGTTCCCCGAGGTCCGCGACAGCTTCATGATCTACGGCGGGCAAGTGGTGAATGCCTCGGCTCGGCACCGCAAGCAAGAGCGCCGGGAGGTCTGCTCAGTGAAGGTGGCTGCGCCAGTCTACCTAGACTGGTCCGACAAGCCCATCACCTTCGACCGGACCGACCATCCGGACTACGTGCCGAGCCCGGGGAGATACCCACTCGTTGTCGACCCCATCATCGGCAACGTCAGGCTCACCAAGGTCCTCATGGACGGAGGCAGCAGCCTCAACATCATCTACGCCGAGACCCTCGGGCTCCTGCTGATCGATCTGTCCTCGGTCCGGACGGGCGCTGCGCCTTTCCACGGGATCGTCCCCGGGAAGCGCGTTCAACCCCTCGGACAACTCGACCTACCCGTCTGCTTCGGGACGCCCTCCAACTTTCGAAAGGAGACCCTCACGTTCGAAGTGGTCGGGTTTCGAGGAACCTACCACGCAGTGCTGGGGAGGCCATGCTACGCCAAGTTCATGGCCGTCCCCAACTACACCTACCTCAAGCTCAAGATGCCGGGCCCCAGCGGGGTCATCACCGTCGGGCCCACGTACCGACACGCATACGAATGCGATGTGGAGTGCGTGGAGTACGCCGAGGCCCTCGCCGAATCCGAGGCCCTCATTGCCGACCTGGAGAGCCTCTCTAGGGAGGCGCCCGACGTGAAGCGCCACGCCGGCAACTTCGAACCAGCGGAGACGGTCAAGTCCGTCCCTCTCGACCCCTGCAACGACGCCTCCAAGCAGATCCGGATCGGCTCCGAGCTCGACCCCAAATAGGAAGCAGTGCTCGTCGACTTTCTCCACGCGAACGCCGACGTTTTCGCGTGGAATCCCTCAGACATGCCCGACATACTGAGGGAAGTCGCCGAGCACTCTCTGAATATTCGAGCTGGGGCCCGACCCGTGAAGCAACCTCTGCGCCGATTCGACGAAGAAAAGCGCAGAGCCATAGGCGAGGAGATCCACAAGCTACTGGCGGCAGGGTTCATCAAAGAGGTATTCCATCCCGAATGGCTTGCCAACCCTGTGCTAGTAAGAAAGAAAGGGGGGAAATGGCGGATGTGTGTAGACTACACTGGTCTAAACAAAGCATGTCCGAAGGTTCCCTACCCTCTGCCTCGCATCGATCAGATCATGGATTCCACTGCTGGGTGCGAAACCCTGTCTTTCCTCGATGCCTACTCAGGGTATCACCAGATCAAGATGAAGGAGTCCGACCAGCTCGCGACTTCATTCATCACACCCTTCGGCATGTACTGCTATGTTACAATGCCGTTTGGTTTGAGGAATGCGGGGGCAACGTACCAGCGATGCATGAACCATGTGTTTGGCGAACACATCGGCCGAACGGTCGAGGCCTACGTCGATGACATCGTAGTCAAGACAAGGAAGGCCTCCGACCTCCTTTCTGACCTTGAAGCGACGTTTCGATGTCTCAAGGCAAAAGGCGTGAAGCTTAATCCCGAAAAGTGTGTGTTCGGGGTCCCCCGAGGCATGCTCTTGGGGTTCATCGTCTCCGAGCGGGGCATCGAAGCCAACCCGGAGAAGATTGCAGCCATCACCAGCATGGGGCCAATCAAGGACTTGAAAGGCGTACAGAGGGTTATGGGATGCCTCGCGGCTCTGAGCCGCTTCATCTCCCGCCTCGACGAAAGAGGCCTGCCTCTGTACCGCCTCTTAAGGAAAGCTGAGTGCTTCACTTGGACTCCCGAGGCCGAGGAAGCCCTCGGGAACCTGAAGGCGCTCCTCACGAACGCGCCCATCTTGGTGCCCCTCGCTGCCGGAGAAGCCCTCTTGATCTACGTCGCCGCGACCACCCAGGTGGTTAGCGTCGCGATCGTGGTTGAGAGACGAGAAGAAGGGCATGCACTGCCCGTCCAGAGGTCAGTCTACTTCATCAGTGAGGTACTGTACGAGACCAAGATCCGCTACCCACAAATCCAGAAGCTGCTGTACGCGGTGATCCTGACACGGCGGAAGTTGCGACACTACTTCGAGTCTCATCCGGTGACGGTGGTGTCATCCTTCCTCCTGGGAGAGATCATCCAGTCCCGAGAGGCTTCGGGTAGGATCGTGAAGTGGGCGGTGGAGATCATGGGCGAGACGATCTCGTTCGCTCCCCGGAAGGCCATCAAGTCCCAGGTCCTGGCGGACTTCGTGGCTGAATGGGCCGACACCCAGCTCCCGACGGCTCCGATCCAACCGGAGCTTTGGACCATGTTTTTCGACGGGACGCTGATGAAGACGGGGGCCGGCGCATGCCTCCTCTTCGTCTCGCCCCTCGGGAAGCACCTACGCTACGTGCTACGCCTCCACTTCCCGGCGTCCAACAATGTGGTGGAGTACGAGGCTCTGTTAAACGGGTTGCGAATCGCCATCGAGCTAGGGGTCCGACGCCTCGACGCTCGCGGTGACTCGCAGCTCGTCATCGACCAAGTCATGAAGAACTCCCACTGCCGCGACCTGAAGATGGAAGCCTACTGCGATGAGGTTCGGCGCCTGGAAGACAAGTTCTACGGACTGAGCTCAACCACGTCGCCCGACGCTACAACGAGACTGCAGACGAGCTGGCTAAAATAGCCTCGAGACGAACAACAGTTCCCCCGGACGTATTCTCCCGAGACCTGCATCAACCCTCCGTCAAGACCGAGGACACGCCCGAGCCCGAGGCACCTTCGGCTCCGCCCGAGGCACCTTCGGCTCTGCCCGAGGCACCCTCGGCTCAGTCCGAGGTACCCTCGGCACGGTCCGAGATACCCTCGGCTCAGCCCGAGGTACCCTCGGCCCCCGAGGGTGAGGCACTGCGCGTCGAAGGGGAACCAAGCGAGGTCACGCCTAATCAAAGCTGGTGGACCCCGTACCTGCAATATCTCCACCGAGGGGAGCTGCCCCTCGACCAGGCCGAAGCTCGGCGGTTGGCGTGGCGCGCCAAGTCTTTCGTCTTGCTAGGAGACGGGAAGGAGCTCTACCACCGCAGCTCCTCAGGCATCCTCCAGCGATGCATTTCCATCGCCGAAGGCCAGCGGCTCTTGCAAGAGATACACTCGGGGGCTTGTGGCCATCACGCAGCACCTCGGACCCTCGTTGGAAACGCCTTCCGACAAGGATTCTTCTGGCCAACGGCGGTGGCCGACACGACTAGAATTGTCCGCACCTGCAAAGGGTGTCAGTTCTACGTGAGGCAGACCCACCTGCCCGCTCAAGCTCTGCAGACAATACCCATCACCTGGCCGTTTGCTGTGTGGGGTCTGGACCTCGTTGGCCCCTTGCAGAAGGCACCCGGGGGCTACACGCACCTGTTGGTCGCCATCGACAAATTCTCCAAGTGGATCGAGGTCCGACCCCTAAACAGCATCAGGTCCGAGCAGGCGGTGGCGTTCTTCACCAACATCATCCATCGCTTTGGGGTCCCAAACTCCATCATCACCGACAATGGTACCCAGTTCACCGACAGAAAGTTCCTGGACTTCTGCGAGGATCACCACATCCGGGTGGACTAGGCTGCCGTGGCTCACCCCATGACAAATGGGCAAGTGGAGCGGACCAACGGCATGATCCTGCAAGGACTCAAGCCTCGGATCTACAACGACCTCAACAAGTTCGGCAAGCGATGGATGAAGGAACTCCCCTCAGTGGTCTGGAGTCTGAGGACAACGCCGAGCCGAGCCACGGGCTTCACACCGTTCTTTCTAGTCTATGGGGCCGAGGCCATCTTGCCCACAGACCTAGAATACGGTTCCCCGAGGGCGAGGGCCTACACCGACCAAAGCAACCAAGCCAACCGAGAAGAGTCACTGGACCAGCTGGAGGAGGCTCGAGATGTGGCCTTACTACACTCGGCGCGGTACTAGCAGTCCCTGCGACGCTACCACGCCCGAGGGGTTAGGTCCCGAGACCTCTAGGTGGGCGACCTGGTGCTTCGGCCACGACAAGACGCCCGAGGGCGGCACAAGCTCACGCCTCCCTGGGAAGGGCCGTTCATCATCGCCAAGGTCTTGAAGCCCGGAACGTACAAGCTGGCCAACAGCCAAGGCGAGGTCTACAGCAACGCTTGGAACATCCAACAGCTACTTCGCTTCTACCCTTAAGATGCTTTCAAGTTGCTCGTATACTTCGTTCACACACCAAGTCTGGTCATCAAGGAAGGGTCAGCCTTGCCTCGGCAAAGCCCGACCCTCCCTCGGGGGCTAGAAGGGGGCAACCCCCTCTACGTCAAAATTTTCCTCGAAAAAAGAAAAAAAATCTTTTCTGCCAGAATGCTTTTCGTGCTCTTCGACTACTTCAAAAGTGGATCCTGAAAACGACGGAGTACACGTAAGCAGCCAAGGCTGACCGAGCTGAGGGACTCCTACGCCTCCGAGATACGGATACCTCACTCATCACCTTCTGCGATAAGTAACTCGCGCTCGGATAAGTGACTCCACGGACCGAACAAGTCTTCATGCTCGAGAAGCTCCTCTGCCGAAATGATTTTTTGGGCCTTCTCGACTGCGTCGGTAACAAAACCCTATGGACGAGTAAGAGCGCGCGTAAGCGGTAAGGCCGACCTAGCCGAGGGATTCCTACGCCTCTGGGATACGGATACCTCACTCATTACCTTCCGTGAAAAGCAACTCTTGCCCACACAAACAATTCTGTTACCGACAAGTGAGTCCGGGTACTCGAAACAAGAGGAAAAGAAACGCAGCTTTACAACACGGCGACGGTGTGTTTAGGCCTCGGCGGCCGCGGAAAACATACACACACTACAAGACAACCTGATCCTGCAGGCTCGGACGTCGACAGCCGAAGGGGGCAGCAGCACCCTCGGCATCAACTACACCTTCGGCGGGGTCTGACCTAGCCTCGGACGGCGACGCGGTCGGAGGGCCCCCACTCTGAAGGACGCCATCAGCGCCACGCCCGGGCCATCGCCGCCAGGGTCTTCTTCGAGAATCCGGCCCGAGCAGGCGGCTCGGCCGGCCACCCCGAGGCCTCGGCCAGCTGACCCTCAAAGACATCAGCTCGGCTTGTGGCCTCGGCAGCTCAACTCCGGCGTCGGCTCCACCAGTGGACGACCCAGCCAGGCTCTGGCCAACTTCACCTCCTTTTCGAAGCTAACTCTGCCTTCGTCCGTGCTGACACCGCTACATCCGGCTTCGGCTCATCGAAGAGTAGCCGAGGGGTTCCTTTAACTAAGCAAGAGGGGCCTCGGACAGCAAGGTCGACCGAGCCGAGGGACTCCTACGCCTCCGGGATACGGATACCTCACTCGTCACCTTTGCACGAGGCAACTCACGCTCGCTGAAGCGGTTCAGATAATCAACAAGGCGAGTCTTAGTGCTCGAAATGAAGAAAAATACGGCTCCGTGCCGAAAATACATACATGTTCAGGCCTTGACAGCCGCAATGAACAAAACACCGACACTCAAGGTGCCATTACAAACGGAACTCCGGTTCCACCTCCGCGGGTACGAACAACCCCACGCGACTGGGGGGGGGGCCTGCGGAGCAACAGAAGATCGACGAACGACTCGTCGTCGCCCGCCCCAGCAGCGGCGGCGATGACGACTTCTGCTCCGGAGGGCCGAACAGCGACAGCGATGACCTTAGGGCGGATGCCGCTGCCATGAGGCCCTCGCCCATGCCCCCAACTCGAGAGGCAAGGACGGACAGAAGGCCGTAGAGTTGGAGGTCGGTCCGCGGGTGGCGCCGGCAAGCTCGTCGGCGGCGGAACCTCTTCTAGCTGCCAGTGGCGGAAGGCGGCACCGGGAGCGGCTCTGAAGCTGCTCGGCTCAGAGAGCCAGGCACGCTGCAGCTGCCCATGCCGCGAACGGCGGACGCCCCTCCCCCCGATCACTGAGGGAAGGAGCAGACCACCGCCCACGCAAGGGCCGACCCCAACTCGGCACACTCCCCTCCCCAGCACTAGTGATGAAAATCCTTGAGGCTGAGGGAGGGGCAGAGGCTGCAGCCCGACTCGCTTTCCCCCTCCATCGAACTGGAGGTCACCGTCTTGGGTGACCGCCGGCGGAGGGGTGCAGCCGGGCTGCCTGATGAAAATCCTTGAAGCCGAACGATGGCTAAAAGGTACCAACTTCCACGAAGTTGCGTTCCTCCGACGACAAGACGGAAGGGCTCCGGGCGTCCCCCGCCCGGGGGCTCAGAAGGTGGAAAGACACGATGCATGTGGGGAGCGCGAAGACATGGTTGCCCTCCAAGGGGGTCGCCCCCCTTTTAAAGGCGACTCTCCCTACCTGCGCCGTCAACCGTTGCGGGTCGAGTCTTCTCCAACACGCTCCAAGATTCTCCCCCCACGGCGCGGGGGCTGGGTCCCACACATCATGCAAGCCGGTCCAGGGGAGAAGAAGCCAAACCGCCGCGCGCGCGTGGTGCATGCAACCACCCGGCGGTTACAAGCACTCCTCCACTTTCGCCCAGACCAGCGGGTGAAAGGGCGGACAGCCATGCAGGCAACATGCAACCGTGCCAAGTGGGCGCACCCCTTCGACTCCAACGAGCCCAGCATGGAGGTCCAGGCCCACGCGTCATGCAACTGGCGCGCCGGTTGTTACGTGTGAACGACTGCACCGCCACTCACGCCACTACCGCGCCTCCTCGACTGCAGAGTCAATACCGCGACTCGAGGCAACCCTGCAGTACCAGCCAAGCGCGACGGTCAAACGCGGTCAAAAATGGGCCGACACTAATGGCGGTGACAGGCGGGCAGCAGCAGCGGTCACGTCGTCAGCCAAGCTCACGTCCCATCCAGGGGCAGCGGGGGAGCCCTCTCCCACGGCGCGAAGACGGTGCGCCCGTGATCCGTTCCTCGAACGGCTCGCGCACGCGCAACGGCCGCCCCGCGAACCGCTCGCCCCGTCGCATTAACTCCGCGGCAGGACAGGCGGCGCCTCAAGCGGGAGAAGCAAGCGACGCTTCACCTTCGCCATAATGACCGCGTCGAAAAAGGTACGCCACGTCATTCGACTTCGCATCCTTTTCCTTTTTCCTCTTTCTCTCTCTTACAACAGGGACCGGGAAAGGGGGATACCCCAAAAAGGACCATTCTCTGTGAAGGAAACAGGCTCCGAGCCTCCCTACTGATCAGAGGTTCGAAGGCTGGCCCCTCGGAGGGGTTCAACAGCCGCCTCAGAGCGCGTGGGCTCCACACCCACTACTGGTCAGAGGTTCGATGGTCGGCCCCTCGAAGGGTTCAATGGCCGCCTCAGGCCGCTCGGGCTCCGCGCCCACTACTGATCAGGGGTTCGCAGGCTGGCCCTCGAAGGGTTCACAGTCACCTCAGACACAGAGCGAGGGATGACCATGGGTATGTTCGATACATAACCAAGGCTCAGGATGCGCTCCCGAGGTACCCTAGGACATTTCCGAGACCAGCGGGAACAATCTTGTAACGGAATCCCATCAGAGGGAGGCATCGAGCCCTCGGACCCCGTCGACAGGGGACCGGGTTTGACAGATCACCCGCAGGTACTTTTGGGCGCGCCTCTGGGCCTCTAGCCGACCCCTATCAAATGGGGCACGGACGTCTGCTCAGATTACCCGCCGGCAGCTCACCGGAGACACCATGTTCGGCGCCACCTGAGGGCAACATGGCGCTTCCCCCCTCCTCCTTGCGGAAAGGCGACACAGGGGAGTATGTAAAAAAGTCGAGTCTGTCCCTGACCGTCCTCTCGCCCTGTGCAGAGGCTCGAGGGCTGCTCTCGCAAACCCTGCTCCGGCCAAACCGTTGACAGTGTCAACATACCAGCCCGAGAACTTGGGACCCGACCGTGCACTCGGTCTATGGCCAGCTCGCATGAGGGAACAACTAGACCAGCCGGAGTGTTGCGAAGCGCACTAAGACCTCGAAGGAGTAAAACTACTCCTCCGAGGCCTTGGTGGCTACACCCGGTGGGTGCGCTCGCGCGCACCCACTGGAACAGAATGCAACCAAAAAAAGGTTGGTCCCCTTGCAAAAATGTGCGGCAAAAGCCTCCAAGCGAGTATTAGTACTCCCTTGGAGGCTGGGGGGCTACTGTCGGGGACCATAATTAGGGGTACCCTCAAGGCCCCTAAATCTCAGCTGGTAACCCCCATCAGCACAAAGCTGCAAAGGCCTGATGGGTGCGATTAAACCAAGGATCGGTCCATTCAAGGGACATGATCGTGCCTCGCCCGAGCCTAGCCTCGGGCAAGGGAAGCCGACCCCGGAGAACCTATGTCTCGCCCGAGGATCCCCCTCCAGCAACGGGCACACTATCGGCTCGCCCGAGGCCCAGTCTTCACCGAGAAGCAACCTTGGCCACATAGCCACACCGACCGACCAAATCGCAGGGGCATTTAATGCGAAGGTGGCCTGACACCTTTATCCTGACGCACGCCCTCCAGTCGACAGGGCTGAAGTGACCGCAGTCACTTCGCCGCTCTACTGACCGGTCTAACAAGAGGACAGCGCCGCCTGCGCCGCCCCGACTGCTGAGCCACTCGACAGAGTGAGGCTGACAGCAGCCAAGGCCGGCCTCGGGCGTCATAGGAAACTCCGCCTCGCCCGACCCCAGGGCTCGGACTCAGGCTTAGCCCCAGAAGACGGCGACCTTCCGCTCCGCCCGACCCAGGGCTCGGACTCGGGCTCAGCCCCGGAAGACGGCGAACTCCGCTCCGCCCGACCCAGGGCTCGGACTCGGGCTCAGCCCCGGAAGACGGCGAACTCCGCTCCGCCCGACCCAGGGCTCGGACTCGGGCTCAGGCCCCGGAATACGGCGAACTCCGCTCCGCCCGACCCAGGGCTCGGACTCGGGCTCAGCCCCGGAAGACAACGAACTCCGCTCCGCCCGATCCCAGGGCTCGGACTTGGGCTCAGCCCCATAAGAAGACGGACTCCGCTTCGCCCGACCCCAGGGCTCGGACTCAGCCCTGGCCTCAGCCGATGGTCTCCGCCTCGCCCGACCCAGGGGCTCGGACTCGACCACGGCCACGGAAGATGGACTCGACCTCGACCTCGGAGGAGCCTCCACCTCGCCTAGCCTAGGGCGCGGACCGACCACGTCGATAGGAGGCACCATCATTACCCTACCCCGAGATGACTCAGGCTACGGGGAACAAGACCGGCGTCCCATCTGGCTCGCTCCGCCAGATAGGCAATGATGGCGCCCCGCACACTCCGTGACGACGGCGGCTCTCGGCCCCCTTACTGGAAGCAAGAGGACGTCAGCAAGGACTCGACAGCCCCGACAGCTGCCCCTCTCGCCAGGCTCCAGCGCTCCTCCGACGGCCACGACACCACACGAACCGGGTGCCAAAACCCCTCCGGCTGCCACGATGGCATGTACTTAGGGCACTAGCTCTCCTTCGCTAGACACGTAGCACTCTGCTACACCCCCCATTGTACACCTAGATCCTCTCCTTACGCCTATAAAAGGAAGGACCGGGGCCCTCTTACAGGGGGTTGGCCCGCGCGGGGAAGGTCGGGACGGCGCTCGCTCAAGGCCTCTCGCTCCCACTCCCGCGTGGACGCTTGTATCCCCCTACTGCAAGCGCATCCGACTCAGGCGCTGGACTAACACGAAGGCCGCGGGATCCACACTCTCCTACGCCTGCCTCCCTCCGGCTACCTCCTTTCCCCCCTTCGCGTTCTGCCTTGCGTCGACCCATCTGGGCTGGGGCACGCGGCGACAATTCACTCGTCGGTCCAGGGATCCCCCGGGTTTCGAAACACCGACACATTTACAAAATAATTGATGAACATGTTATATATATGTGAGGTGTCTATGGCCTATGAATTAAACTAATGATTAATGAACTATGTCTAAGTGTTAATTTAGTCTATGCAAATATAATTATGGGTTAAATTGATGAACATGTATATGAATTGTGAATTAATGAGTGATGAATTGTGCTAATTTGGTGTTATATTGACATGGTTTGTGAAACTATGTGTATATTACTATTTTCTATTGTTAAATTAGTTTGAAATTAACTAAAAATAATTATTATGTACATTTTATTTTTTTCTGCTCTGGCTCGCGAGCTAAACGAGCCAGGTCGAGCTCGTAAACGAGCCGAGCCGAGCTGACTCTATGGCTCGTTACCTTAACGAGCCGAGCCGAGCTGGCTCGTTAGCTTAATGAGCCAGCTCGAACTCGGACATACTGAGCCGAGCTGGCTCGTTATCCACCCCTATCTACAACTTTATACTCCTTCTGCCCTAAAAAGAACAATTCTAGAATAGCATTATGTTAAAAATATATCAAGTTTAACTAAATTTATAAAAAAAGTATTAGTACTTGTCCTACTAAATAGGTACAGTTAGATACGTCATGAAACATATTTTTATAGTTGTGTGGGAATATTTACTATCAAATGCTGGCAAAATGTCTTTCAGAACTTTGTTAGCAGGAGACAAGCCTCCAGTGGGCCGCTGAGATGCTAGCCTGGAACTCCTCGGTCCTCCGCCCAAGGGCCAAGCCTCGAACTGGCCGATCTTGAGGCTATACAAAGGTCATTTGATGTTCCTCAAGACATCCTAGAGCAAGACGATCCTGGATGCTAGGACCCTAGAAAAATGAAGCAAACCTTATTTTATAACTCTAAGGGCTTGTATTATTATGTTGCTGTTGACGCCTTTTTGGAGGCGCCAATTACTTCAAAAGAACCAGCGGCGGTGCTCTCTGGTCAGGCGCGGACGGTCCGCGGCACAGGGTCGGACGGTTCGCGACCTGGCGCGAGGCAGCGGTGCTCTCTGGTCAGGCGCGGACGGTCCGCGGCGCAGGGCCGGACGGTCCGCGACCTGACGCAGGAGCTCGGGTTCCCTGCCTGACGGCCGGACGGTCCGCGCCCTAGGGCCGGACGGTCCACACGTGTGCAGGGGCGGCAGAAGATCGCCGGCGGCGCCTGGATCTCGCTCCCGGGAGGGACCCCGTCGGGGAGGAGAGATCCTAGGAGTTGTCTAGGCTCGGGCAGGCCGACCTAGACTCCTTTAATCGACGTAGAGTCGAGGAGAGGCGGAGAATTTGGGGATCGAGAGGCTAAACTAGAACTAGACTAGAACTACTCCTAATTGTACAGGAAATAAATGCGAAATAGAAGTTGTATTGATTCGATTGATGATTACAAATCGGCCGTAGACCTCTCTATTTATAGAGGAGGGGGGCTGGACCCTTTACACAACTGATTCCGAGCTAATTGCGTGAATATAGCTAACAACCGTAGCACAAAACTTGGAACCCTAATCTGTTCTGCGCACGCGCGGACCGTCCGGCCTCAGGCCCGGACCGTCCGCTGGCTCATTATAGCGCTCAACATATGCCCCCTGCCTTTTGGTGGAGCTGAGCAAACCAAAAGCAACTAACTCGATGTGATCACATCGGTTCTCTTAGGCATCTTGCCACATACTAGGATGGTACTGTTTGAGGAAATGCCCATTCAAAGCCTTAGGCAAATCCTTGCCTTGTAATGTTTGTAGCAAATAGGCGTTGCCAGACATCACCTGTTTTACTTTATAAGGACCCTCCCAGCTTGGCGACCATTTCCCGAACTTCCGGTCTTTATTCCTTAGAGGCAGAATGGTCTTCCACACCAGGTCCCCTACTTGAAATGATTTTTCTTTGACCTTCTTGTTGTAGGCCCTGGCTACCATGATCTTGTCCTTTTCTATTGCTCCCAAAGCTATCATCCTCTTGTCGGTCACCTCATCAATATTATCCATCATTGAATTATAATAATCAGTAGCAGTTAGATCATTTTGTCTGGCGAACCTGACAGCATTCAAACTTATTTCCACATGCAACACTGCTTCCTGCCCATAGACAAGCTCAAAAGGATATACTTTAGTAGCCCTATGTTTAGATATTCTATGAGCCCATAAAGCTTCAGACAAAATCTTATGCCAATGTTTAGGATTATCAGATATCTTCTTTTTTATCAAATTAATCAATGTCCTATTACTAGACTCGGCTTGTCCATTGGCCTGAGCATAATATGGAGACGAATTAAGGAGCTTAATTCTGTATAATTCAGCAAATTCACGTACCTCCTTTGACATAAAAGAAGTACCTTGATCTGTAGTCAAGGTCTAGGGAATGCCGAATCTATGAATAATATGCTCAGTTATGAACTCAATTACCTCCTTGTGCGTCATGTTCTTTAGAGCAACGACTTCAGTCCATTTGGTGAAATAGTCAGTGGCAACTAACACAAACTGATGCCCCTTTGATGATGAAGGATGAATTTCTCCAATAAAGTCTAATCCCCATCCTCTGAACGACCAAGGCTTGATGATAGGATGTAATTCGGCTGCAGGGACCAACTGTAGGTCGCCGAATTTTTGACACACTTGGCAACCCTTGTAGTACTTGAAACAATCAGCTATCATACTAGGCCAATAAAAACCAGACCTTCGCAACAACCACTTCATCTTTGGAGCTGATTGATGAGTACCACAAATTCCTTCATGTACTTCGGCCATGGCTAATATAGCATCATCTGGGCACAAGCACTTAAGCAGGACGTCATTGACCGTTCGGCGGTAAAGTTCATCACTCATCAAAACATACTTGAAAGCTGTTCGCCGAATGTTCTTATCTGTCCTGATATTGGGATTTCGTAAATAATTAAGTATAGGTGTCCTCCAATCACTTGCATCGGCTTCATTGTCAGCCGAATCGATTAAGAGAACATTTCTGGTAACCCCGGACGGTCCGGCGTCATCACGCGGACGGTCCGTGACCTGGGAATTTGGCTCTGCACTGGTTATCAGATTTTCAGTTTTGTGAAATTTCCCTCTCTTTATCCGATAACCTGATGCATCTTGTGCCAAATCGTTAGCTCTATGATTCTCAACTCTAGAAATATGCCGAATACTGAATTCGTCAAAAGAATGGATTATGCTCCAACATTTCTCAAGGAAACTATTTAGAGTACCATCAAAACATTAATATTCTTCTAACACTTGTTGGACAACCAGCTGAGAATCACCAAATACCTTCACATGTTTTACTCCCATATCATTTAAAAGTTCTAAGCCGAATAGGAGGGCCTCATATTCAGCTTGATTATTAGTGCAATAAGTTTTCAATCGGCTAGAGAAGTCAAAGGAGACATTACTTGGTGAAACAAGCACAATGCCAATTCCTTGCCCTTCATTGCAAACCGATCCATCAAAATATAAAGTCCAAGGAGTAATAGTGAGGTATGACATGTCTAGTTCATGAATATCATTAACCCGATGTTCTACAATGAAATCCGCTACGACTTGGCCTTTCATAGATTTCAATGGTTCATAGGCCAAGTCATATTCTATGAGTGCATAAGCCCACTTACCAATCCTACCACTCATAATTGGGTTATGCAACATGTATTTGATCACATCGGCTTGACCAGAAACAGTGTAATGACTAGATAGTAAATAACATCTACATTTGGTGCATGCATAAAACAAGCATAAGCATAACTTTTCAATAAAAGTGTACCTTGTTTCAGCATCCACCAACCTTCGGCTTAGATATGTCACCACATGCTCCCTCCCCTTAGTTTCTTGTGTCAGAACAGCCCCAATAACCTTGTCTTCAGCTGCAATGTATAATCTGAATGGTGCTCCTACTTGTGGTGCTTTTAACACGGGAGCCGAAGACAAGTATTTTTTAATGAGATCAAATGCTTCCTGCTGCTCTGCCCCCCAAGTGAATTCGGCATCATTCTTAAGCCGAAGGATAGGGGTGAAGGCATCAATCTTCCCGGCTAGGTTAGAAATAAACCTTCATAAATAATTCACCTTGCCGAGAAACTTCTGCACTTCGACCTTACAAGTTGGAGGTCCCACATTCCGAATAGACTTGATTCGGTCAGGGTCTATTTCTATACCATGTTCATGGATGACAAATCCTAAAAGCTTACCAGCCGACACTCCAAAAGCACATTTACGTGGGTTCATTTTCAAACCATACCGACGCATTTTATCAAAGGCTTTGCGCAAATCAGCTATATGAGGACTAAACTCAGCCGATTTGACTACAATATCATCAATGTAGACTTCCACAGTGTTTCCTAACAACTCATGGAAGATCAGATTCATAGCCCTCTGATAAGTAGCACCAACATTTTTAAGACCGAATGTCATGACAACCCATTCAAATAAACCAATGAAGCCTGGACATATAAAGGCCGTTTTAGACGCATCCTCTTCGGCCATGAAAATCTGGTTATATCCGGCATTACCATCAAGAAAGCTAATAATTCTATTTCCTGATGCATTATTGATTAATGTGTCGGCTATGGGCATAGGATATTCATCTTTAGGAGTTGCTCTATTTAAATTGCGAAAATCAATGCATACCCTAAGCTTACCTGACTCCTTCTTCTCTACCGGCACAATATTGGAGACCCACTCTGCGTATCTGCAAGGTCTAATAAAATTAGCTTCTAGCAGCCGGTGGATTTCGTCCTTGATTCGTGGGAGAAGATATGGACGAAATGTTCTAGCTTTCTGCTTGAAAGGTCTGAAACCAGACTTAATAGGCAGCCGATGTTCGACAATCTCTCGGCTTAGTCCAGGCATTTCAGTGTAATTCCAAGCAAAACAATCTGAATATTCCTTCAATAGACCGATCATCTCATTTCTAGAATCGGTCTCCAGGGTCTTGTTTACAAAAGTCGGCCTTGGAGTTTTACCATCTCCTATGTCAATCTCCTCCAAAGGATCGGCCGATGTAAACCCCTGTCCTAGTTTATCAAGATCTCTGAATTCCTCTATCATGTCCCCCACAGAGGAATCAGATGATCTTTGTGTGATGGTGGACTTTCCGGTCTCGGGGACCGGATCATCCGTAATACTGTCTTTTCGCTATGGTAGATGTTTGGTCTTAAAGTCCGAACTGTTTTGTGAAAGACCAGACCATCCGGCTCTGAGAGCCGAATTGTCCGTGATCAACGACTCATGAACTTTGTGTGTATTCATCATTTAAACTTTATTTAGGATTTAGCCGATTCTCCATCGGCTCTAGCATTACAGGAATGAAACCTTTCTTATCTATACTTATGAACTGATAATCAGAAAAATCTACTCCTGTGAGACATGTAGCAGTCTCATAAGTCCAGAGTACAGGGGCATCGGCCACAGCGATGCAGGCCGATACATCAGCATGTACTTGTTCTACCTCATCGCCTACCCATTGTATTAGCATTTGATGTAATGTAGAAGGTATACATTGATTGGCATTAATCCAATCTCTGCCTAGAATTAAACTGTAATTCCCTTCTACATCAGCGACGAAGAATGCAGCAGCAAGGGTCTTAGTCCCGATGGTTAATTCAACGGACGTGACTCCCCTGGCTTTAATCGAACTATCCCCAACACCGCTGAGGGTCATGTTGGTTTTGACAAGTTCGTCATCTTGTTTACCTAATTTTCTATATAATGAATAAGGCATTAGATTTACAGCCGCCCCTCCATCTACCAACATCTTAGCAATCGGTATTCCATCAATGTGACCGCGCACGAAGAGCGGCTTTAAATGATTTACCGATTCCTTTGGTTTAGTAAAGGCGGCTTCTTTAGGACCGAAATCAAACTGGGCAACAACAGGTTCATCGTCGCCGATAATAGTACAATCGGCAAAAAATGTAATAATATTTACATCCATACCTGGGCGTTCTGGAGAAGCCTCGTAGTTGACCAGGTCTTCTCCCAGCAGGTCGTCCTCTTCCATTGATGTTGTCGTGTCGTTGGAGGCTTCCTGGTGAACGGCGGACGGTCCACGTGCGGGGGCCGGACGGTCCGCGCCTGGTGCAGGTTGTCTAGAGACTTCCTGGTGAACGGCGGACGGTCCTGCACGCAGGAGCCGGACGGTCCACGCCTGGTGCAGGTTTTCCAGAGGCTTCCTGGTGAACGGCGGACGGTCCGTGCGCGGGGGCCGGACGGTCCGCGCCTGGTGCAGATTGACTTTCTATTTCTGTGGCCGTTTGTTTTTTCTCAACGGCCTTCGGTCTCCATTTCTTTTGCGGTGGCGGGTACTATGGATGTGTGTCATTGAATATCTTTTCCGCCTCCTTTTCCTGGCTCTCCTTTGCTCTTAGGCGCTGTAATTTTCGCTTTTGGGACCGTGTCAATCCCGCTGGGCACCATCAAGGCATGGAGTATTTTGGATCGGCTGTTTTGATGGTAGCCGTATCTTCTTTTTTGGCTGTGTTGGCCGATTCACCGAAAATCATCGGCCCTTTATTATCTTCCTGTATGACAACATCTGCAGTACCTATTTTGATGACGTCCTTTTTTGTCGTTCTTTTATTTGCCGCAGGCATATGCCCCCCTGCCGGATTGGTCGACCTTGGAGGCCGAGTGGTCCGGCAATCCTGTTGGGTGTGTGCCTGATGATCGGATTGAGCAGTGCTTAATCGGTCTCGTACTGGTGGCGCTAACCTGTCAAAAACAGATGTCTGGGGTGCCCCCCAGGCGGGGTACTGTGGCATCCCAAATGAATATGGTGGCATGCCCCACATTTGATTTGGGACATATGGTGGAGGTAAATATGGATATGGATATGACATAGGCGGATAAGGTGGAGGTGTCCATGCAGGCATGTTAGGTCTCAGTTGCACAGTATGACCTTTCATTTCTTCCGATTGGTGAGGTGGTCCAATCGGCCTTACCTGACGCTGCTCATGAATGGGTGAGCGGGGTCGCTTTGCTGGCCGGTCACTGGGGCCGGCCTTCTTTTTCACGTATTTAGACAATAATTGATCAAAAGTTGGGCTGGCTTTGACCAACCGACCAGCTGCCTTGAATATATTTGTTTTCCACGTACCTATCTCTGGTCGTCGTGGTTTGAAAGTACGTGGCCGTTGTGAGTCTTGAGCATGGCCGGACCGTCCGCTAGAGTTCTCCGGACCGTCCGGCGGGGTATCGGATCGTCCGCGTCTGGATGGTGGACCATCCGCGATGCGCATAACGGGTTCTTGCGCTTGTCTCCCTATCTGTGTTTGCCCCCAGTACTGGAGGCTGTGATGGTCACTTTCAGGGTCTCCCCTCCATCAGGAGTTTTCTCGGCCACCACTTTCCTGCAAGAAATTTTAATATTCCCACCGGCCTCTCCTGCATTGCCGATGATTATCTTTTTGCCTTTGCCTTCATCGGCTGCGTTTGGCCGAGTGAGAGCACCTAGAGGGGGGGGTGAATAGGTGATCCTGTAAAACTTGAAAACTTAAGCCACAAAAACTTGGTTAAGCGTTAGCACAGTAAATGCCAAGTGGCTAGAGAGGAGTCAAAACACAATAACCACAAGAAATCAATCACAGAGATGGCACGGTGGTTATCCCGTGGTTCGACCAAGACCAACGCTTGCCTACACCACGTTGTGGCGTCCCAACGGACGAGGGTTGCAATCAACCCCTCTCAAGCGGTCCAAAGACCCACTTGAATACCACAGTGTTTTGCTTGCTTTTTCTCAATCCCGTTTGCGAGGAATCTCCACAACTTGGAGCCTCTCGCCCTTACACTTGAAGTTCACAAAGAAGCACGGAGCAAGGGAGGGATTAGCAACGCACTCAAGACAAGAAATCACAACAACACCACGCACACAAGTCGCAACGAGAGCTCACAACACAACTCAATGAGTTCACTACTCAACTAGAGCTCTAATTGCTATCGCAAAGAATCAAAGGCGCGGAATCGATGTCTTGGTGCTTAGGAATGTTGTAGGAATTCTTGGTGTGCTCCTCCATGCGCCTAGGGGGTCCCTTTTATAGCCCCAAGGCAGCTAGGAGCCGTTGAGAGCAATCTAGGAAGGCTGATCTTGCCTTCTGTCGACTGGCGCACCGGACAGTCCGGTGCACACCGGACACTGTCCGGTGCCCGATTTCTTTCCAAAAATGGCGCAGTCGACCGTTGGTAGCCTGAGAGCCGTTGGCGCACCGGACATGTCCGGTGCACACCGGACAGTCCGGTGCCTCCTTCTAGCCGTTGGCTCGGCCACGTGTCCCGCGCAGATCGCGCGGCCGACCGTTGGTTCGGCCGACCGTTGGCTCACCGGACAGTCCGGTGCACACCGGACAGTCTGGTGAATTATAGCCGTACGTCGCCGATGAATTCCCGAGAGGGACGAGTTCGCCTGTGAACGGCCCACCGGACAGTCCGGTGCACCACCGGACAGTCCGGTGAATTATAGCCGTACACCGCCGTCGAAGTCCCGAGAGCAGCATGTTTGCCAGAGCCAGCTTGGCGCACCGGACACTGTCCGGTGCACCACCGGACAGTCCGGTGCACCAGACTGAGCAAAGTCTTGGCTGCTCGAGCCAAGGCATTTTCATTTGGTCTTTTCCTGTTTCCAGCACTTAGACACAATACATTAGTCTCTAAAACAATGTACTAAGTCTGAGAAACATACCTTTATCCTTGATTTGTACTTTGTCCACCTTTTTACACTTAGGCACTTGTGTTGGACACTAAATCACCAAAATACTTAGAAATGGCCCAAGGGCACATTTCCCTTTCAATCTCCCCCTTTTTGGTGATTTATGCCAACACAATATAAAGCAAGTAGAACAAATACAAAATCAATTCAAATAGGAACTCAAATTGTTTTGATTCAAATTTGACATATATGGATCATCCTTTGCCACCACTTGGTTTGTTTTTGCAAATCAAACTCAAATTTCTATCTCTAAGTCAAACACACATGTTAAGACATAAAGAGAGTCATTCCAAGAGAAATTGATTCAAGATTTCAAAAACTCCCCCTTTTTCCCATAATCATCACTTCTCCCCACAAGAAGCTAACTTTTGACAAGAGAGACAATAAAAGAGTTTTGACAAACCAAAAGCTCTAATCTACTATTTTCAAAATTTCTCAAGTGGTAGCTGATCCATTTATTGCTTTGGCCTTTATTTTCTCCCCCTTTGGCATCAAACACCAAAATGGGATCAATCTTGGCCCTTTAACCTCATTGCCTCACCAAAATCTTCAAATGAGAATACAAAGGCAATAAGAGTACATGAGATGAACTTGGAATAAGTTACCCTCTCATCGGAGTGCAGTGGAAGTCTTTCATGGTCCAAGTCCACCTTTTTCCTTTCAAAACTCCTTTGAGACTAAATCAAGCAAACTCAAGCAAACAGTTAGTCTCAAAGGGTCAAGTTGTAGCACAACTCCCCCTAAATATGTGCATCAGTTGCACAAGGACTTGTGAGGTCCGAGGAGTGATTGTACAACTTGAGCACCATAGTAAGCAACAAAATGCATAAGGAACATGATCAAAGGCATAAGTACATGTATGCTATAAATCAATCCAAGTTCCGCGAATCTAGGACATTTAGCTCACTACGCAACCTGCAAAAGGTCTTTTCATCTAAAGGCTTAGTGAAGATATCGGCTAGCTGGTTCTCGGTGCTAACATGAAACACTTCGATATCTCCCTTTTGCTGGTGGTCTCTCAAAAAGTGATGCCGGATGTCAATGTGCTTTGTGCGGCTGTGCTCAACAGGATTTTCCGCTATTCGGATAGCACTCTCATTGTCACATAGGAGTGGGACTTTGCTCAGATTGTAGCCAAAGTCCCAGAGGGTTTGCCTCATCCAAAGTAGTTGCGCGCAACACTGTCCTGCGGCAACGTACTCGGCCTCAGCGGTGGATAGGGCAACGGAGGTTTGTTTCTTAGAGTTCCACGACACCAGGGACCTTCCTAAGAATTGGCACGTCCCCGATGTACTCTTCCTATCGACCTTACATCCAGCATAGTCGGAGTCTGAATATCCAATCAAGTCAAAGTTAGACCCCTTTGGATACCAGATCCCGAAGCAAGGCGTAGCGACTAAATATCTCAAAATTCGCTTCACAGCCACTAAGTGACACTCCCTTGGATCGGATTGAAATCTAGCACACATGCATAAGCTAAGCATAATATCCGGTCTACTAGCACATAAATAAAGCAAAGAACCTATCATGGACCGATATGCTTTTTGATCAACGGACTTACCACCTTTGTTGAGGTCGGTGTGTCCGTCGGTTCCCATCGGCGTCTTGGCGGGCTTGGCGTCCTTCATCCCAAACCGCTTTAGCAAATCTTGCGTGTACTTCGTTTGGGAGATGAAGGTGCCGTCCTTGAGTTGCTTCACTTGGAACCCAAGGAAGTAGTTCAACTCGCCCATCATCGACATCTCGAATTTCTGCGTCATCACCCTGCTAAACTCTTCACAAGACTTTTGGTTAGTAGAACCAAATATTATGTCATCGACATAAATTTGGCACACAAAAAGATCACCATCGCAAGTCTTAGTAAAAAGAGTTGGATCGGCTTTCCCAACCTTGAAAGCATTAGCAATTAAAAAGTCTCTAAGGCATTCATACCATGCTCTTGGGGCTTGCTTAAGTCCATAGAGCGCCTTAGAGAGCTTACACACGTGGTCGGGGTACCGTTCATCCTCGAAGCCAGGGGGTTGCTCCACGTACACCTCCTCCTTGATCGGCCCATTGAGGAAAGCGCTCTTCACATCCATTTGGTACAACCTGAAGGAATGGTGAGCGGCATATGCTAGCAAAATACGAATTGATTCTAGCCTAGCCACAGGAGCAAACGTCTCCTCAAAGTCCAAACCTGTGACTTGGGCATAACCTTTTGCCACAAGTCGAGCCTTGTTCCTCGTCACCACCCCGTGCTCGTCCTGTTTGTTGCGGAACACCCACTTGGTTCCCACAACATTTTGCTTGGGGCGAGGCACCAGTGTCCAAACTTCATTGCGCTTGAAGTTGTTGAGTTCCTCCTGCATGGCCAACACCCAGTCCGGATCCAGCAAGGCCTCTTCTACCCTGAAAGGCTCAATAGAAGAGACAAAGGAGTAATGCTCGCAAAAATTAACTAATCTTGAACGAGTAGTTACTCCCTTGCTGATATCACCCAAAATTTGGTCGACGGGATGATCCCTTTGGATCGTCGCTCGAACTTGGGTTGGAGGTGCCTGAGATGCTTCTTCCTCTTCAATTTGAACATCTTGTGCTCCCCCTTGATCATGCGCCTCCACTTGAGGTACCTGTTCGTCGTCTTGGGTTGGGGGATGCACCATAGTTGAGGAAGACGGTTGATCTTGCTCCAATTGTTCCTGAGGCTGTACATCTCCAATCGCCATGGTGCATATCGCGGCCGTTGGAACGTCTTCTTCATCTACATCATCAAGATCAACAACTTGCTCTCTTGGAGAGCCATTAGTCTCATCAAATACAACGTCGCTAGAGACTTCAACCAAACCCGATGATTTGTTGAAGATCCTATACGCCTTTGTATTTGAGTCATAACCTAATAAAAACCCTTCTACAGCTTTGGGAGCAAATTTAGAAGTTCTACCTTTCTTCACAAGAATATAACACTTGCTCCCAAATACACGAAAATAAGACACATTGGGTTTGTTACTAGTTAGCAGCTCATATGAAGTCTTTTTGAGGAGGCGGTGAAGGTAGACCCTGTTGATAGCGTGGCAAGCCGTGTTCACGGCTTCCGACCAAAAATGCTCGGGGGTCTTGAACTCTCCAAGCATAGTCCTCGCTATATCAATGAGCGTCCTATTCTTCCTCTCTACCACACCATTTTGCTGAGGTGTGTAAGGAGCGGAGAACTCGTGCTTGATCCCTTCCTCCTCAAGGAACTCCTCCACTTGAAGATTCTTGAATTCGGACCCGTTGTCGCTCCTTATCTTCTTCACCTTGAGCTCAAACTCATTTTGAGCTCTCCTGAGGAAGCGCTTGAGGGTCCCTTGGGTTTCAGACTTATCCTGCAAAAAGAACACCCAAGTGAAGCGGGAAAAGTCATCAACAATAACTAGACCATACTTACTTCCTCCTATGCTCAGGTAGGCGATGGGTCCAAAGAGGTCCATATGCAGCAGCTCCAGAGGTCTTGAAGTAGTCATCACATTCTTGCTGTTATGTGCTCCTCCCACTTGTTTACCTGCTTGACAAGCTGCACAAGGTCTATCTTTTTCGAATTGCACGTTAGTCAAACCTATCACGTGTTCTCACTTTAAAAGCTTGTGAAGGTTCTTCATCCCCACATGTGCTAAGCGGCGATGCCACAGCCAGCCCATGCTAGTCTTAGCAATTAAGCATGCATCTAGACCGGCCTCCTCTTTTGCAAAATCAACTAAATAAAGTTTGCCGTCTAGTACACCCTTAAAAGCTAGTGAACCATCACATCTTATAAAGACAGACACATCTACATTTGTAAATAGACAATTATATCCCATATTACATAATTGACTGACAGATAGTAAATTATATCCAAGAGACTCAACTAAAAACACATTAGAGATAAAGTGCTCATTTGATATTGCAATCTTGCCTAAACCTTTCACCTTGCCTTGGTTCCCATCACCGAATATGATTGAACCTTGGGAATCCTTATTCTTGACGTAGGAGGTGAACATCTTCTTTTCCCCCGTCATATGGTTCGTGCATCCGCTGTCGATAATCCAGCTTGAACCCCCGGATGCATAAACCTGCAAGGCAAATTTAGGCTTGGGTCTTAGGTACCCAACTCTTGTTGGGTCCTACAAGGTTAGTCACAATTGTCTTAGGGACCCAAATGCAAGTTTTATCACCCTTGCATTTTGCCCCTAATTTCTTAGCAACTATCTTCCTATACTTTTTATAAATAGCAAAGGAAGCATTTAAAGCATGATAAATTGTAGAGGGTCCATTCATAACTTTCCTAGGAACATGAACAATATTCTTTCTAGGCACATGATGAATATTTTTCCTAGGCACATCTCTACAATGCATATAGGAAGAACTGGAAGCAAACATAGAATAAGAATCATAGGCATGTGAATCAAAAGCATTACAACTCCTATGAGATTGTCTTCTATCATTGTACATAAAAGCATGGTTCTTTTTAGTACTACTTGCCATAGGGGCCTTCCCTTTCTCCTTGGCGGATATGGAAGCCTTATGGCTTGTTAAGTTCTTGGCTTCCCTCTTGAAGCCAAGCCCATCCTTAATTGAGGGGTGTCTACCAATCGTGTAGGCATCCCTAGCAAACTTTAGTTTATCAAAATCACTTTTGCTAGCCTTAAGTTGGGCATTAAGACTAGCCATTTCATCATTTAACTTTGCAATAGAAGCTATGTGTTCACTACAAGCATCAATATCAAAATATTTACATCTATTGCAAATAACAACATTTTCTACACAAGTTGTTGATTTACTAGCTATTTCTAACTTAGCATTCAAATCATCATTAATGCTCCTTAAGCTAGAAATCGTCTCATGGCAGGAAGATAATTCACAAGAAAGCATTTCATTTCTCTTAACTTCTAAGGCATGAGATTTTTGTGCTTCTACAAATTTGTCATGTTCTTCATATAACAAGTCCTCTTGTTTTTCTAAAAGCCTAATCTTATCATTCAAGGCATCAATCAATTCATTAATTTTATCTACCTTGGTTCTATCTAGGCCCTTAAATAAACATGAATAATCTATTTCATCTTCATCACTAGATTCGTCCTCACTTGAAGAAGCATAAGTAGAGTTTCGAGTACATACCTTCTTCTCACTTGCCATAAGGCATGTGTGACGCTCGTTGGGGAAGAGGGATGACTTGTTGAAGGCGGTGGCGGCGAGTCCTTCATTGTCGGAGTTGGACGAGGAGCAATCCGAATCCCACTCCTTGCCAAGATGTGCCTCGCCCTTTGCCTTCTTATAGTTCTTCTTCTTCTCCCTCTTGTTCCCTTGATCCTGATCACTATCATTGTCGGGACAGTTAGCAATAAAATGACCAAGCTTACCACATTTGAAGCATGAGCGCTTCCCCTTTGTCTTGGTCTTGCTTGGCTGCCCCTTGCGACCCTTTAGCGCCGTCTTGAATCTTTTGATGATGAGGGCCATCTCTTCATCATTAAGTCCGGCCGCCTCAATTTGTGCTACCTTGCTGGGTAACGCCTCCTTGCTCCTTGTTGCCTTGAGAGCAACGGGTTGAGGCTCATTGATTGGACCGTTTAGAGCGTCGTCCACGTACCTTGCCTCCTTGATCATCATTCGCCCGCTTACGAATTTTCCAAGGACTTCTTCGGGCGACATTTTGGTGTACCTGGGATTCTCACGAATGTTATTCACCAAATGAGGATCAAGAACGGTAAAGGACCTTAGCATCAATCGGACGACGTCATGGTCCGTCCATCGCGTGCTTTCGTAGTTCCTTATTTTGTTGATAAGGGTCTTGAGCCGGTTGTATGTTTGGGTTGGCTCCTCACCCCTTATCATCACGAATCGTCCTAGCTCGCCTTCCACCAACTCCATCTTGGTGAGCAAGGTGACGTCGTTCCCCTCATGAGAAATCTTGAGGGTGTCCCATATTTGCTTGGCGTTATCCAAGCCGCTCACTTTGTGGTATTCATCCCTGCACAATGAAGCTAGAAGAACAGTAGTAGCTTGTGCATTCTTATGAATTTGCTCATTAATGAACATGAGACTATTCGTACTATCAAAGTGCATTCCACTCTCTACAATCTCCCATATACTAGGATGGAGAGAGAACAAGTGACTACGCATTTTGTGACTCCAAAATCCGTAGTCCTCTCCATCAAAATAAGGAGGTTTACCAAGTGGAATAGATAATAAATGAGCATTTGTACTTTGAGGAATACGAGAGTAGTCAAAAGAAAAGTTCGAATTGACCGGTTTCCTTCTCTCGTAGTCATTGTGGTCGTCGTCCTTTTGGGAAGAAGTAGACTCATCGCTGTCGTCGTAGTAGACGATCTCCTTGATGTGCCTCGTCTTCTTCTTCCCTTCTTTCCGTCTATGGCCCAAGCCGGAGTCAGTAGGCTTGTCGTCCTTCGGCTCGTTGATGAAGGATTCCTTCTCTTTATCGTTGATCACGATACCCTTCCCCTTAGGATCCATCTCTTCGGGCGGTTAGTCCCTTTGTGAAGAGAACGGCTCTGATACCAATTGAGAGCACCTAGAGGGGGGGGGGGGTGAATAGGTGATCCTGTAAAACTTGAAAACTTAAGCCACAAAAACTTGGTTAAGCGTTAGCACAGTAAATGCCAAGTGGCTAGAGAGGAGTCAAAACACAATAGCCACAAGAAATCAATCACAGAGATGGCACAGTGGTTATCCCGTGGTTCGGCCAAGACTAACGCTTGCCTACTCCACGTTGTGGTGTCCCAACGGACGAGGGTTGCAATCAACCCCTCTCAAGCGGTCCAAAGACCCACTTGAATACCATGGTGTTTTGCTTGCTTTTTCTCAATCCCGTTTGCGAGGAATCTCCACAACTTGGAGCCTCTCGCCCTTACACTTGAAGTTCACAAAGAAGCACGGAGCAAGGAAGGGATTAGCAACGCACTCAAGACAAGAAATCACAGCAACACCACGCACACAAGTCGCAACGAGAGCTCACAACACAACTCAATGAGTTCACTACTCAACTAGAGCTCTAATTGCTATCGCAAAGAATCAAAGGCGCGGAATCGATGTCTTGGTGCTTAGGAATGTTGTAGGAATTCTTGGTGTGCTCCTCCATGCGCCTAGGGGTCCCTTTTATAGCCCCAAGGCAGCTAGGAGCCATTGAGAGCAATCTAGGAAGGCTGATCTTGCCTTCTGTCGACTGGCGCACCGGACAGTCCGGTGCACACCGGACACTGTCCGGTGCCCGATTTCTTTCCAAAAATGGCGCAGTCGACCATTGGTAGCCTGAGAGCCGTTGGCGCACCGGACAGTCCGGTGCCTCCTTCTAGCCGTTGGCTCGGCCACGTGTCCCGCGCAGATCGCGCGGCCGACCGTTGGCTCACCGGACAGTCCCGTGCACACCGGACAGTCCGGTGAATTATAGCCGTACGTCGCCGATGAATTCCCGAGAGGGACTGAGTTCGCCTATGAACGGCCCACCGGACAGTCCGGTTAATTATAGCCGTACACCACCGTTGAAGTCCCGAGAGCAGCCTGTTTGCCAGAGCCAGCTTGGCGCACCGGACACTGTCCGGTGCACCACCGGACAGTCCGGTGCTCCAGACTGAGCAAAGTCTTGGCTGCTCGAGCCAAGGCATTTTCATTTGGTCTTTTCCTGTTTCCAGCACTTAGACACAATACATTAGTCTCTAAAACAATGTACTAAGTCTGAGAAACATACCTTTATCCTTGATTTGTACTTTGTCCACCTTTTTACACTTAGGCACTTGTGTTGGACACTAAATCACCAAAATACTTAGAAATGGCCCAAGGGCACATTTCCCTTTCACCGAGTCAGGACTTTCTTGCCCTCAAAGTCGATCATGTTCATCGGAAAGGGCTCCGTGTCCACCTGCATTTCCTAAAATTTCAATCGTCCTTTGTTAATGGCCGATTGAATCTGTCGACGGAATACAATACAATCATTAGTGGCATGAGAAAATGAGTTATGCCACTTGCAGTATGCACGACGTTTTAGCTCGTCGGTGGATGGAACAGTGTGATTTATTTTAATATTGCCATTTTTAAGTAACTCATCAAATATTTTATCACATTTACCAACATTAAATGTAAACTTTACCTCCTCTTGCCGTTACTTTTGAACCGGCTGTAAGGAAGCACAAGCCGAAGATTTGGCCTGCTTTGGCCAAACCATTTCAGCAGCATATATTTCCGCTGACTCGTCATCTGAACTACTTTGATCGCACTCTACTATATGTACGTTATGATAAATTGCTTTAGTAGTTTCTTTGCTTCGGCTTTCACAAGCCAAAGCTCTCGGGTGTAACTGTGCTAGTGTAAAAAATTGTATGCCTTCTAATCTTTCTTTTAAATAATATCATAAACCATTAAAGGCTAATCCTGCTAGCTGTTTTTCTGCTAAATGAATTTGGAAGCATCGGTTTCTTGTATCTCGGAATATCCGGATGTAATCATTAACCGATTCATCTTTTGCTTGTCGTAATGACACTAAATCTACCAAATCCAACTCATAGTCACCGGAGAAAAAATGATCATGAAATTTTTGTTCTAAATCCCCCCATGATGAAATGGAATTAGGAGGTAAAGTGGCGTACCATGCAAACGCAGTTCCTGTTAAAGATAATGAAAATAAACGTACGCGAAATGCCTCTGTGTCGGCCAACTCTCCTAATTGTGCTAAAAATTGGCCTATGTGTTCACGTGTGTTTTTTCCTTGATCACCCAAAAATTTTGTGAATTCGGGTATCCTGGTTCCCTGTGGGTATGGGTGGTGATCAAATCGGCTGTCATAAGGTTTCCGATATGATTGCCCCCCCAGGGATCATGCTTACTCCGAGCTTATCTCGGAACGCCCCGGCTATTTCTTCCCTTACTATATCAATGGCAGCCGGTGCGAGACCACCGGCTCTCTGGTAAAACATAGGTGGGGTTGGCTGGATGTTAGCATGTTGTCTTTCCCCCCATTGGTTTGAGCTACGTGGCGCATTGCCACTTGCCCTATATGGTTCATATGTTTGATCGTTCCTTTCCGTCCTTCTAGGTGGGGCCGAAAAGTTTTCCTGGGCTCTAGATCTCGAATTAATGGGTTGTTGCATTGCATAGCGTGATGGGAAATGTTGCTGGGACGGGTGAGGATTCAGGTAACAATCCTCCTCAAAAAGGTCATGCGCGGACTGTCCGGACATTGGCCCGGACCGTCCGTGATTATACGCGGACCTCCGTCGTTATATGCGGACGGTCCGACTGGGTAGTTTAGATTTTGTGCCGTGTGTGGTGGCTCGGGCGCATATCTAGGTAATTTATTAAAAATAGGCCCGACTATTGTTGGCCCGGACCGGTCCGCACTCACGTGCGGACGGTCCGGGCATGTGCAGATCGGCTAATTTGCTGCCGATTTGCGGTTGCTCAGGGTATGTGTCCATCGGCATCCCATAAAGGGGTTGTGACTGGTCGTGACAACCTGTAGCTGATGTATTACGCGTGTTACCCCCTAACTCAACCTCGTGCGAAGGAAAATTTGCGATATTAGATTTATCAAATGCGCGTACTAGTCTCTTAAAATCGCTTTGCATACCCCCTATGATGTTCTGCATTTGTTCACGTTGCTCTTCTACATAATTTCTAAGAGATTGTAGCTCGTTGGTATTACTTACATTGGGGAAATCTGGTGTGGGTTGGAGCGAAGCCGGATTCGTCGCCCGATGTCGGACAACCTTGTTGTTCCTGTCCACTTTGAAGTCGGCCAAGAATTTTGCTTTTGCCTCCTGGATCATACGCTCCTTGTGCTCCTCGAATTGGAGCTGTTCGTCAGCCGGCAAGGTCTTCCAAGTGGGCTCTATGATGTTGCTTGGGGAAATATCAGAGCTATCTCTTGAACCGGCCATTGAGGGCCGATTTGATGCGTCTATATTTGTTTTCCCCAGCGGAGTCGCCAAAAAGTATGTTGACGCCTTTTCATAGGCGCCAATCACTTCAAAAGAACCAGCGGCGGTGCTCTCTGGTCAGGCACGGATGGTCCGCGGCACAGGGCCGGACGGTCCGCGACCTGGCGCGAGGCAGCGGTGCTCTCTGGTCAGGCGCGGACGGTCCGCGGCGCAGGGCCGGACGGTCCGCGACCTGGCGCAGGAGCTCAGGTTCCCTGCCTGACGGCCGGACGGTCCGCGCCCTAGGGCCGGACGGTCCGCGCGTGTGCAGGGGCGGTGGAAGATCGCCGGCGGCGCCTGGATCTCGCTCCCGGGAGGGACCCCGTTGGGGAGGAGAGATCCTAGGAGTTGTCTAGGCTCGGGCAGGCCGACCTAGACTCCTCTAATCGACGTAGAGTCGAGGAGAGGCGGAGAATTTGGGGATCGAGAGGCTAAACTAGAACTAGACTAGAACTACTCCTAATTGTACAGGAAATAAATGCGAAATAGAAGTTGTATTGATTCGATTGATGATTACAAATCGGCCGTAGACCTCTCTATTTATAGAGGAGGGGGGCTGGACCCTTTACACAACTGATTCCGAGCTAATTCCAGCGAATATAGCTAACAACCGTAGCACAAAACTCGGAACCCTAATCTGTTCTGCGCACGCGCGGACCGTCCGGCCCACAGACGCGGACCGTCCGGACCGCGGACCGTTCGGCCTCAGGGTCCGGACCGTCCTGCTGGCTCATTATGGCGCTCAATAGTTGCTATGCCTTACTGTTTTGAAAAATATAGTATATATCCACCTTTATGTGAACAAAACATAGTGCATTAGGTTACCATATAAGGAAAACAATTGAGGTCTATGTAGATGATATCATGATCAAGTCCCATAAGAGTGATTCGACCCTCTAGAATTTGGCTGACATTTTTTATAGCCTTCATTGAAATCGCATGATCTCAAATAAATTAATCTTTAGGGGTATCTTAAGGCAAGCTCCTTTGTTCCTAGTGTCTCATTGGGGAATCATGGCCAACCTAAAGAAAATTCAACCATGTAGACCCTGAATCACATGAAAGAGCTCCAACACAAGACTAGGTGCATGGTGGCACTTAGCCACTTCATCTCCAAGCTAGGCGAACAAGGCCTACCATTCTTGAAGCTCCTTCATGTTTCCAAATCCTTCAAATGGATCAATAAAGCAGAACAGACTTGCAAAGCCTCAAGGAGTATATCACCTCACCATTAGACATGGTGGATATATAGGAGGTCAAACCACTTCTCCTCTACATCAATGAAACCCCAAACATTGTCCACATGGTCCTTACCACTGAGTGCTAGGAGCCTCTAGCTGCTATTTGGGCCTCTTATGAACACTTGGAGCCCAAGGTGTCTACTATTAGAGCACCTAGTAAATCCAAGAGTTCTTTACTATTGGTAGGCCTTGCCATGAAGACCCAATGCCTCAGCCATCTTGTAGAGCCCCTAGAAAGTTAGGAGTCCCTAATCATCGCTAAGCCCTCTCTTGAGCGCTTGAGGTCCCAGATGGCTCTTGGAGCCTCTAATGAATCCTTAGAGCCCTTGGCCACCGACACACCATCTCATGAACACTTGGGATCATGAACAACTTTTGGGTCTGCTAGTTAATGCTAGGAGCCCCTAGCCACCTGTAAGGAAAATGGACCCAGGGCCATTTGGCTAATTGAGTTTTGGTGTTTGATGATCAACACAATCCGTGAACTAATAAGTTTTCTAGTATTTGTGTTTGTAGTTCATAGGATGCAAGATCTACTTGGACTAAGGAATTGGGGAAAGCAACACCTCAAAAGAAGACATTAAAAAGATCCAAGAAAAGTCCAAGTGTGCTGCCTACGGACTATCTGTGCGTGGAGCACCGGACTGTCTGGTGCCCACACGCCGGACTGTTTGATGCACCAGGGAACTGCAGCCCAACGGCTAATTCCAGGTGGCACCCGGAGAGAAGACCACCGGACTGTTCGGTGTGCCGCAGAGAACAACAGCTTTTCTCCAACGACTATTTTAGAGTTGGGGCCTATATGTATGTTGGGGACTTGTTCTCAAATGCTATGAATTAAGAACAAGGCAACACAAAAAAGGTTAACGATTAATGCCCTTCGTCCTTCAAAGCATTATCTCCCTTGGGACATAATGATCTTCAGACGAAGGTCATGAAGGACATACCTTCGGCATTATAATATATCTCAATGGAAAGAGAAACATACAAAACATGAGAAATAACATGAATAATCTCGTGTCATCATTAATATCATTTAATCATATAATCATGAATGTACTTGAATAATGTTGAGTTACACTTTTACCTTCGGGTCGACAGAAGGCAAAAGTCCAAGCGTGACGCGCGAGTGAATACAAGCCAACGTGAACAGTACGGGGATACTGTTCATCTATTTATAGACACAGGACACAGCCTGTGACGAATTACAATTATGCCCCTCATAAAAGTTTACAATCATTGACTCAGACCTTTATGGATTAAAAGGTCATTCTATTTCTATGTCGGTTTGTAATGCCGAAGCTTCACGAAAAGGAACCTTCGGTCATCTCCTGGGGACAACTTCAGCCGAAGCTGCTTCTTCCCGTAAGACCTTCGGCGCAACGAAGCATGGCCCCAACAGTAGCCCCTTTCGCGGTGCTAGATCGTTTTTCGTAACGAGCTTGATCCGTGAAAAAAGCCTCTCAAGCTTCGGGAAGCCGAAGGTCCAAAAACACCTTCCCTGAGCTCGTTGCCAAGAAACGATCCAGCTTCCGAGCGCGTGGCAGGCCCACCTTGCAGAGTTACTGTTTGATCTTTGCGGTCCACTGCGCAGCGAGTGCAAGTGACTGCCCGCCTGGTGTAAAAATCCTGGCGCTTCGCCTTCTTACCTGCAGCACTATATAAACAGACGGGTAGGTGTGAAGTTACCACAGCATTCATTGCTATTTGCACTGTTTTGCTGCCAAAATTTTTAACTGTAGCCGAAGCTTGATTCTCAGAATCGAACGAAGGTCTATCTCGAAGTCTGCTTCGTCAGAAAGAAAGGCTTCTGGAGAAAAAGAAAAAAGAAAAAAGTATTCAATTTCCCCAAACTCAGAATCAAATGGCCAGGGTGCGATCCACTGCCAGGGTTGAGCGTGAAGGGAACGAAGCTGAAGGTTCGGAGACTGTTCCCATCTCCGAAGCAATGCAACGATCCGGACTGGTAACCGCAGAAGAAACCCCCGCCACTGAAGCAGACCCGACAACTGCCGAAGGAGAAGAAGAGAACATTGAAGAAACTGATCCCGAAGATGATTATCGCATTGCCATGCTCAGCAAGCCCAGCCACTTAGACTTCGGAAAGTCGACCATTTCAAAGGCTGATCTCTCCAAGATGGTAAAATCTGGTTATTTCAGTGAAAATCAGAAGAAACTTCTTCGCTTCGGGGGAGAAGAGACTACCCCGAAGCCAGAGAAGGACGAGATAGTTATTTTCAAGAGCTTTTTAAAGGCTGGGCTGAGGTTCCCCCTTCATGGAATTATTGCAGATGTATTGAAGAAGTTTGGTATTTACTTTCATCAATTGACTCCTAACGCTATCGTTAGGCTTAATGTCTATATCTGGGCCCTCCGAAGCCAGGCTGTGGAACCGTTTGCCGACAGTTTTTGTCGAGTTCATGAGTTACATTACCAAACGAAGGCCAGAAAAGATGGATTACATGATAACTTTGGTTGCTATAATTTTGCCTACCGAAAAACAACAAAGTTTCCTGTTATTAGCTACCGAAGCAAATGGCCTGCAGGCTGGAAGTCTGAGTGGTTTTATGTGAAGGTTGACGAAGACGAAGAAAAGTTGGTACAAAGCCCACTTGAATTAATCTTCGGAGAAACAAGGCCGCGATGCCACATGACATTAGAAGGTCCCACCTGGGCTGCACTGGGTGAGTTTGAAATTATCTCAGAGCATATCGGTACCAGGGATCTGGTTCAAGAATTCTTGGCGTTCAGGGTTTTCCCTACTCTAAAAGAATGGGAAATGCCAAAGCTAGAGGGGGAGAAGAAGAAGGGGGAACTTGTCCGGCTTCCTTACCATTTCAAATTCAAGAAATACTTTAAAAAACCTTGCCAAGAGTGGCTGGACACAGTTGAGGTAATGTGCAATGAAATTCTTGGGAATTATTCCAAAAAAGAAGATCAACTGATGACCGCGGCCTTCGGCACCCGTCCGAAGCGGAGGCTGAACCGAGTGTTTGATGCCCTGGGTTTCGAGTACCCTGACTATGAACGGCTGAACAAGGGTGCTGAGGGCCAAAAAAGGAAAAGAGTGGCCGAAACTTTGAACAAGGATGAAGAAAAACCACCAAAGGAGAAGAAAATTCCCAAGAAGAGAAAAATATCAACTCCAAAGCGAAAATTATCCGATGAAGAGGGGACTCCTGCACCACCTTCTACCAGCGACGTGGAGGAAATCTTAAAGGTAACGACTGAACCTCTGCCCACGAAGCTAAGTCCATTAGGGCCTCAACTGACGAAGCTTTTTCGAAAGGTGGAGGAGCCAGAAAAAACGAAGATAACCAAAACAAAGAGGCAAAGAATTATTGCAGTTACCGAAGTTATTGACAAGACGCCACCGAGGGCTTCAACTCGAAAAACACCAGCGGTCGAGGGCACAACAAATGTCGAAGTCGCACCTTCGGAGGTCGCGGCTACCGAAGCCGCTTCAGCCGAAGATGTGAACTTAGAAACTACCATTGAAGACATCGACAAAATTTTGCTAGACATGGCTGCAGAAGAAGCTGCCACTGCTGCTGAAGAAACCATGGCCACAGTGCCTGGGAAGGGAAAAGAAATAGCCGAAGACACTTCGGAAGACGAAGCCTACATATTTCAAAATTTAGTTGGGCAAAAACTGTCGAAGGCCGAAATAGAAGAGCTTAAGGAATATGCTAAATCTTGCGGATACAAGCCAGGAGCTCTTCTATTTGGAGGCATTGACGATGAAAAATTGGGCTGCATCCGGGACCAAACTGGGGCTAAGGTCATCGGTACTCTATCAAAGAGTATCGGTTTTCCGAAGCTAGAAACAGATATCAGCCACTATCGACGACAACATATCGTCGGCAGCTTATTTTATTCCAATTTCAAGGTAAACAACTTTTCTCTGACTTCTATCGTTTTTTGATAATGGAAATATTCCTAACGAAGGTTGTTTATTTGCAGAGCATGCTACTAAGCAAGGCTTTGAAGATGCAACAAGATCTAGAGGACAAGAAACACGAAGCTGTAATCGAAAACCTAGAGAGCAAGATAAAAGAGCAATCAGCTATTATTGAAAAGAAAGACTTTGAACTCCAAACAACTGAAGGCTTGCTGGCAGAGACTGAAGCTAAAGTATCAGAATTGAATTCGAAGCTTATCTGCCAATCAAAACAATTTGAACAAGAGAAGCTAGAGCTTAATTCAAAACTTGAGGCCGAAGTCCAAGTCAACTCAGATTTGAAGAAATCATTAACAAGTCTTCAAGACAAATGTTTGAAATTTAGTAACAGCTGTATTCAACAATTAAAGAAGATCTTTTACTCAGTTGGAGCCAGCAGTGGAAAGTTCACCCCTGCTGCTGAAAATTTGCTAAGAGCCTTCGAACATATTGAAGCTGAAATTGAAGAGCTTGACGAAGTTATAGCCGGGCACGGTGACTTCTGTGCCTGGGTAGCTTCTCGGGGCACAGCTGCAGCGTTCCTGAAGGCCGGCTGTGATCATGGAAAAATCGTCAACAGGCCGAATTTCACTCTGTCTCCATCAATTTTAGACGATATTCCTGACCTCGCCCGAAGCATCTCAAACAGATTTATTAAAATGATATGGACAAAAGGCGGGCGAGAGAAGGCTGGGGACGAAGCTCGAAGTCATCTTGAACCAGTAAGAAATCATACCTTGCGCTTACCTTCTCCTTCACACTTGATTTTTACTCGCAATACCTTGATTCATGTAGGATGACGAAGCTGAAGGTGATACTTAAAGAATATACCGCCGAAGCGGAAGCCTGACGAAGATTAGTAGGAGCAGACTAGAAAAACTCAAGAGACTTTTGTAACAACTTTTGTAAATACAGCTAAACTGTTCTTAATGAACCTTGTTCATACCTTGTAATATATCCTTACCCTTCCATTGAGGTGCTTTGATGTGGACGAAATTAATATTTTGAGCTGAAAGCGAAAAAACACCTTCCCTTCTTTTCGTACACAACGAAGCATAAAAGACCGCTTCTTCTTTTTTGCCGAAACAACCACGTATGTCATGAATGAATGTTTATGAATGCGAATGCTATGATGCCATGCGATGTGCGAATGAATGTCCAAACACATGTCCGAAGCTATACCCTCAGCCATTATTTCCTTAGAAACAATCACACGTTAGCTCTGCATTCCCTTAGGAACGACTTTGGAGCTTCTTCGCCTTTTACTTTCGGCGGTATCAGCGTTGACTTTTCGCTGTAAGCTCTGCATTCCCTTAGGAACGTCTTTGGAGCTTCTTCGCCTTTTACTTTCGGCGGTATCAGCGTTGACTTTTCGCTGTAAGCTCTGCATTCCCTTAGGAACGTCTTTGGAGCTTCTTCGCCTTTTACTTTCGGCGGTATCAGCGTTGACTTTTCGCTATAAGCTCTGCATTCCCTTAGGAACGTCTTTGGAGCTTCTTCACTTTTTCAGTTTCGGCACTCGATGGTGCGTTCTCAGCTTTTACATTTACATTCTTTGGGGGATCTTGCTCTTATAAAACTAAAAAGGAAATTACATGTGATGGCCCCATTAAAAACCTTTCTCCCCCTTTAGAAAGGAAAAGGGTGCCATGAAAAAGAAAAGAAAAAACATAAAAAGTTACATCAAGTTATACATAATATCGCCGAAGCTCATCCGCATTCCAAGATCTTGGAATTTCGTTGTCGTCCATGTCCTTCAATCTGTACGAACCAGGCCTTGACGAAGATACTACTAAGAAAGGTCCTTCCCATTTCAACTGTAGCTTGCCCACTGTATCTGGGTTGGCTACTCTCCGAATCACCAAGTGTCCCGGCTCAATATTTTTTAGCCGGACCTTTCTATCTCGCCATTTGACTGTTTCAGCCTGGTATTTATTGATATTCTCCACAGCTTGAAGCCTGATCCCTTCTAAAGCATCTTTTTCCACAAAACAGGCGTCTTCAGGACCTGGTTCTGCCGAAGCTATTACTCTTATTGATCCAGCTTTAGCTTCTTCCGGAGTTATTGCTTCGTCACCGAACAATAACTTGAATGGAGTAAAGCCTGTAGTCCTTGATGTTGTTGTATTGTGGCTCCACACCACTTTGGTTAACTGATCTGGCCACTTTCCCCTGGGTTGATTGAAGATTAACTTCATTATTCCTGTCATTATAATGCCGTTGGTCCTTTCAACGAGCCCATTCGACTCCGGATGCCTGACTGATGCAAAATGGATCTTCGTTCCAATTTGATCACAGAAATTTCTGAAAGCTTCGGAGTCGAACTGCGTTCCATTATCTACAGTGATGGCCTTCGGTACCCCGAAGCGACAGACAATATTCTGCCAGAAAAACTTTTGGACAGTGGCCAAAGTTATTGTGGCTAATGGCTTCGCCTCAATCCATTTAGAAAAATACTCCACAGCCACTATAACATATTTTAGATTCCCTTGGGCCGATGGTAATGGACCTAACAAGTCAAGGCCCCACCTTTGCAATGGCCAGATGGGTTGTATCAGCTGTGTCAAAGACGAAGGTTGCTTTTGATCTCTTGCACATTTCTGACAACCTTCGCACTTTTGAACTAATTCCGCTGCATCCGAAGCTGCCTTCGGCCAATAAAACCCTTGGCGGAAAACTTTTCCAAGTAACGGCCTAGATCCGATGTGGGATCCACACAGGCCTGCATGTATTTTTTTCATTAACTCTATACTTTCGGTTCTAGATAAGCACTTGAGCAACGGAGCGCAAACTCCATGTTTGTATAATTCCCCTTCTATCATGACATACGGACGAGCTCTTGCCTCTATCCTTTTATTATAAGCTTCGTCATCTGAAAGGAACTTACCCTGAAGGTAAGAGATGATTTCAGTTCTCCAATCTTCGCTGTAAACAGGAGATATGTTGAGGACTGCTCTTTCAAGGAGCTCCACTGAAGGTGCCTTTATTGTTTCGAAGAACACATCCGAAGGTAACGACAGCCCCTGTGCTGCAGACTTGGCTAGCAAATCAGCGTGCTCATTTTGTCCTCGAGGGATATTCTTGACAGAAAATCCTTCGAAGGAGGCTTCGATCCTTCGGACCATATCTAGATATTTTTCAAGCTTCGGATCTTTAGCCTTGCAACTTTTGTCAATATGACCCGAAATAACCTGGGAATCAGTTTTAAGAATCGCCCTTCTGATTCCCATTGCCTTTAATTTCCAAAGGCCCAGGAGCAGGGCTTCGTACTCAGTAATATTGTTTGTACAGCTGAAGTCAAGTCTTGCTGCATAACAAGTTTTAACCTTGGATGGTGAAACCAACACAACAGCTGCACCTGCTCCGAAGGTTCCCCAAGAGCCATCACAAAACACTGTCCACACTTCGGCATCTTTATTTGCTTCTTCATCCTGAGCCCCTGGCGTCCAGTCGGCAATGAAATCTGCCAATGCTTGAGACTGGATCGAGGATCTATGCACATAATCAATGTAAAATTCATTGAGCTCTGCAGCCCATTTTCCAATCCGCCCAGTAGCTTCTCTATTTCTCATGATATCCTTCAACGGCTGCGAAGAAGGAACAATAATATTGTATGCCTGAAAATAATGCCGAAGCTTCCTGGATGCCATTAAAACGGCATATAATACCTTCTCCAGCTCCGTATAGTTTTTCTTTGATACACTAAGGACTTCAGATACAAAATATACTGGAACCTGCTTCTTGACTTGTCCATCAAGCTTCTCCTGGACAAGTGCTGCACTTACTGCCGAGTGCGAAGCTGCCACATATAACAACAAAGGAGCCCCTGGCGTTGGTGGAGTTAATGTTGTTAGATCTATAAAGTATTGCTTCAGCTCTTCGAAGGCTTTTTGTTGACTTGGGCCCCATTGGAAGACTTCAGCTGACTTCAGCACCTCGAAGAATGGTAAATTTCTTTCTGCTGATCTGGATATGAATCTGTTGAGAGATGCCAGCCTTCCTGTCAATCTTTGGGCCCCCTTTCTTGTAGTTGGTGGCTCCATTCGAAGTATAGCTTCGATTTTATTTGGATTAGCTTCAATTCCCTTTGTTGAAACCAAGCATCCAAGAAATTTCCCCTTCTTTACTCCGAAGACACATTTTTCTGGATTCAGCTTCAAACCAGCTTGTCTGAAACTGGCGAAGGTCTCCTGCAAATCAGCAATATGATTTTCATGCTTTGTGCTTTTTACAATGATGTCATCGACATAAGTCAACACATTTCTGCCTATCTGAGACTGGAGGACCTTCGCCGTCATTCTGCTGAAACTTCCTCCAGCATTTTTGAGCCCCTCAGGCATCCGAAGATAGCAATATGTGCCGCTTGGGGTTATGAAGCTAGTCTTCGGCTCATCTTCCTTCTTCATCCAGATTTGATGATAGCCTGAGTAGCAGTCTAGGAGACTCATGAGCTCTGAAGAAGCTGCTGCATCGACTAAAGAGTCTATCCTTGGCAGCGGGAATTCATCCTTCGGACAAGCCTTGTTGAGATCTGTGAAATCGATACACATTCTCCACTTGCCATTGGCTTTCTTCACCATAACAGTGTTAGCTAACCACTCTGGATACTTTACTTCTCTGATAACTCCTGCACTGAGGAGTCTTTTTACTTCATTGCGAGCCCCTTCGGCCTTGTCATCAGACATTTTCCGAAGCCTCTGCTTTCGGGGTCTGAAGGATGGGTCAACATTGAGCGAATGTTCAATAACATCCCGATTTACTCCACAGAGATCATTAGCTGACCATGCAAAAACATCTTTGTTGTTGAACAAAAACCTTATCAAGGTTTTCTCCTGGTCTTCAGATAATTGCGAGCCCAACAACACCTTCTGCTCTGCTATGTCCTCACACAATAGCATGGGCTTCGGCTGATCTGCTGAAGCTGCTTTCTCCCTTCTGAATTTGTACTGTTCACAAGCTTCAGCTCCATCTATGTTATGGATTGCTTTGGAGTCAGTCCAGCTTCCTTCGGCCCTTCTAGCAGCTTCCTGGCTTCCATGAATAGCAATAGGCCCTTGGTCCGAAGGTATCTTCATGCAGAGATAAGCTGGGTGAAGAATTGCTTCGAAGGCATTGAGAGTACCGCGACCAATGATAGCATTGTAAGGATACTCCATGTCAACAATATCAAACACAATTTGCTCAGTCCATGTGTTATTAACAAATCCGAAGGTTACTGGCATGGTAATCTTCCCAAGTGCTGCAATCTGCCGTCCTCCGAAGCCACAAAGAGGGTGTGTAGCATCATGGACCTTGTCTTCGGGCTCTTGCATTTGTCTGAAGGCCTTAGCAAATATAATATCAGCTGCACTGCCTGTATCAACTAAGACATTGTGGACCAGAAATCCTTTGATCACACAAGAGATAACCATGGCATCATTGTGAGGATAATCCTTAAGCTGAAGGTCTTCCTGAGAGAAAGTGATTGGAATGTGGGACCATTTTGACTTGATGAAGGGTCCCTGTACTCCAACATGCTGCACCCTTCTCTGAGCCTCCTTCTTTTGCTTCTTGTTAGCCGGCTCTGAGCAAGAACCGCCTGTTATCGGGAGCACCAGCTTCGAAACCGAAGCAGCTTCAGCTTGATTGTTGAACGAAGCCATCAGCTCAGAAAAGTGGAAGTGAGTTCACCGGAGGTGGGCGCCAATGTTGGGGACTTGTTCTCAAATGCTATGAATTAAGAACAAGGCAACACAAAAAAGGTTAACGATTAATGCCCTTCGTCCTTCAAAGCATTATCTCCCTTGGGACATAATGATCTTCAGACGAAGGTCATGAAGGACATACCTTCGGCATTATAATATATCTCAATGGAAAGAGAAACATACGAAACATGAGAAATAACATGAATAATCTCGTGTCATCATTAATATCATTTAATCATATAATCATGAATGTACTTGAATAATGTTGAGTTACACTTTTACCTTCGGGTCGACAGAAGGCAAAAGTCCAAGCGTGACGCGCGAGTGAATACAAGCCAACGTGAACAGTACGGGGATATTGTTCATCTATTTATAGACACAGGACACAGCCTGTGACGAATTACAATTATGCCCCTCATAAAAGTTTACAATCATTGACTCAGACCTTTATGGATTAAAAGGTCATTCTATTTCTATGTCGGTTTGTAATGCCGAAGCTTCACGAAAAGGAACCTTCGGTCATCTCCTGGGGACAACTTCAGCCGAAGCTGCTTCTTCCCGTAAGACCTTCGGCGCAACGAAGCATGGCCCCAACAATATACTTCACCCAACCGACCATTTGAAGGTGTGGGAGCCCAAGCAACATACCAAGGCATATAGTGCACATTTCCAAGAGCTCAAACACCCAGGTGCTTAATAGAATCACTCGGTGATTAGCGTAGGTGCTTTGCGAAGTGCTTAGGTTAGTTAGACCGCATTAGCGCTTGCTCTAGGTGAATCCTAGTCAGTTGAGTGAGTTTAGACAAACCACACAACCCCTTGGCTCTTGCGTGGGCCATTGTAATTGTACCGAGTGGGGCAAGAGTCTTGCGAGACCGTGACAACCGTGTTTGTGTCACGGCCGCCGCCATGTCTCAGAGGGAACGAGGCCCGCAGCGTTTTGGCCGGAAGCTCGATAGTGGAGACGACGGGGAGCGTCAGAGAGGAGCCGGAAGTGGAGCACCACTTGCGTGTGGAGAAGGCCCGCGGCTCTCTACAGAGTTACTCGACCGAGGTGCTTGGCCCTCGCGTGGGCTTCCCTTTGCGTAGGGGCAACAACGAGGATTAGTCGGGACCTTGCGTGGTTCCGGATACCTCGGTAAAAATACCGGCGTCATCCACGAGTGTTTGCTTCTCTACTTTGCTCTTTAAGTTTCCACATTTATATTAAGCATTTAAGTTTCAATCTTGTATTCATGCTTATATAGTGTAGATTGAAACTTAGACATGCAGTAGAGATAGCAACACTTAGACAAAACCTAGTTTGCACATTCTAGTTTGATTATTTGCATAGGTTTTGCTCTAAGGATTTATTTGTGGCCTAGTTTAGCGAGAGTTTTAGAAGTCCTAATTCACCCCCTCTTAGGCATCACCCGTTTCCTACAAGTGGTATCAGAGCCTGGTTTGGCTCATTTGAAACGTTTTAGCTTCACCGCTAAAAGAGCCGATGCTTTTTAGAGGAAGGGATGGATACCCATAGGCCACCACACTTCGACGGCACTAACTTCCCATATTATAGTGCTAGAATAGCTTGTTATCTAGAGGTCGTTGATCTAGGTGTTTGGAGAGTCACTCGTGACGAGATGAAACCCCCTAAGAATCCTGAGAAACCCACCACGAGTGAGGAGAAAGAAATTCATTTAAATGCTAGAGCCAAAAATTGCTTGTATGAATCTCTTAGCATGGATATTTTTAATCAAGTATTTACATTGAAAACTGCTAATGAGATTTGGCTCAAATTGCATGAGCTCCATGACAGCACATCCAATGTCCGTGAGCAAAAACACTGCCTAGTCTTAAATGAGTATAATTCTTTTGCTATGAGAGATGACGAGCTTGTTAGAGACATGTATTCTCGTTTAAATCTAATCATCAATGAGCTCAACTCTATTGGTATAAATAAGCTAGGTGATACGGACATTGTGAGAAAGATTATCTCCCTACTACCACAACGAAGATATGGGAGCATTATCACCATTCTCCACAACATGGAGGACTTGAGTGCAATGACCCCGACCATTGTGATTGGAAAAATCGCGGCCTTCGAGATGTCGCGAAAAATGTGTCGGGGAGAGGAGCCAACTTCCTCAAGACCATATGCTTTTGCATGTGATGAAAGGAAGGGCAAGACGAAGGCTCCCACTCCAAGTTCCTCAAGTGAAGAAGAGGAAGAAAGAGAAAGTGATGATGATGAAGATAATCAACCATGCACATCATCCTCTAAGGATGAAGAAACAATCCGATGCGTCAGAAAGGTAATGAGAATGATCCGCAAGATTAATCTAATAGGTGTACCTCTACAGGTAGAGGATCTTCTATTTAACATTGACAGGAAAAAACAAAGAAAGAGAGGATGCTTCGCATGCGGGGAGAAGGGCCACTTCAGGGACAACTGTCCAACTATGGCCAAACCCAAAAAGGGGAGGAGCAAGGGCAAGGCGCTAACAAGTGTCAAAACTTGGGATGATTCTTCAAGCGAAGATGAACCTCCAAGGTCGCGCAGCCACCGGTCCTCATCACGGTCATCACATAAATGCCTTATGGCAAGAGGTAACAAAAGCATTCCATCCTCTAGTGATTAAAGTAGTAGTGATGATGAAGGTGAGGGAAAGCCCTCTGTAGATGAGCTTGCGGAAGCCGTAGAATTTTTCCAGGATGTTTGCACTAAGCAAAAAGCTCAACTTAAAACTTTGAAAAATAAGTTGATTAGCTCCCAAAATGATTATAAAGGTTTGCTAGAAAAATTTGAAACTTTTGCAAACTTAAATAGTGAGTTGTCAACTAAAATTGAGCTATTAGAATCTAGTGTCCATCCACTGCTACCGATGATGGTCTCCATTAAAAAGAATGAAAAACTTAAGGCTAAGTTAGCTAGCTCCCAAGAAGCTATTGAAAATTTGCTATAGAAAATGGAGATTCTTAGCATACATAATAATGAGCTAACTACGAAGCTAGAAAACATTGGTAGCACCCCAGCGGCCTCTTTAATTGAAATTCCTGAAATTATTAAGAAAGATGCCTCTACTTCTTGCTTTGATTTAACTGATGATTCTAACCCCTGCAACCAAGTTTTTGTTAAGAATATTGTTGTAGAAATATGTTCGAATGAGGTTGCAAAGAAAAATGAGCAATTAAGGCAATAAGTGGCTCGTCTAGGGAAGGCATTGTACAACAAGAAAGGCAAAGCCAAACAAATCCAACCTCCACAGGATAACACCACTGCAGGAGTGAACAAGCCTATGGAGGGAGAAACTGTGATTTGTAGGCTATGCCACAAGGAAGGCCACAAGCCTTTCCAATGCAAGGCGATGACCGGGGATAAGCAAAAGCAAAAGCTCAAGCAAAAGCCATCAAGCAAAATCTCCAACACCTACATCAAAAAGGTGGACAAAAAGGCTGCTACACCATATTTGATCAAAAAGAAAAAGAATGGAAAGGTGATAGCAATCAAGGCCAACAAGCAAGCCAATAAAGGAAAGGGGGCCAAACGCATCTGGGTGCCAAAGGAAATAATCTCAACCATGAAAAGCACCAAGAAGGTTTGGGTCCCGAAAGGGAAGTGAGTGGACCAAAGGTCATTGGGAAATTTGTAGACTTGGCAAAGTTGGGATGTATATCATGGGATACATCATATTGGATCAAAGTTAATTGCCAAGTGGGTTAGTGAAAATTTTGGACCCAAATTTCCCACCCATGACTAAGGTAACTAGATTTATTGTATCTCTTGTTTTTAGATATGCGTATCTATTTACCTTGTATCTAGTTTACCTTTCTTGCCTAGTATTATATTTGGTATTTACTTTTGTTTAAAATTATGCATACTAGGTAAATCACATGGTAGGATTGCTTGCTTTCAATTCATATACTTAAGCAAACCTACATGGCTTAAAACGTTTATTTAAGCACGGCGCATAGCTTCTCTATCACTCCATAGTAAATGATACATCAATTGAAAACTTTGAATTCTACAAGCTATATCATTTAACTTATATGTGCCAAAGTTCAGATTATAGATAATTTGCCCCTCTTGATATCAAATCAAAGTGCATGTCTCCTACAAGTATTCAAAACTTGTATGCACACCTTCAGGGGGAGGTTACTCTATAATCTAATACTTTGAGACTAACACCTTTTCAAGTCTATTTCATGTGATAGTCTCATTGTAAGGAAAATGAGGTCCCCGGAGAAAGACAACAATCTTCCACTGTAAAATCTTCAAGAACTCTCATGTCTCTCAAGCTCGCCATTGAATTTCAATCGGTATCTTTTGAGACATCATCTAGTATCATTCACATGTCTTCTCCAATATTTGATTAGACTATATTTCATATCATATACTTCCATGTTGCTAAAAATGCATAAGTGGTTAACTCATATTCTGTTACCTATGCATAAGGGAAGTTAGTTTATTCAAATCATGTCTTGCACCTCTAATTTTCACATGCTTTTTCCTAAAAGTAGAAGATCTCTGTCAGGGGAAGTATTTCTTCGCCTCTAAAAAGGGGAGAAATTTTCTTTCTAAAAGAGAACACTCTTTTAGGGGGAGTAATCTTTTGAGGACTAGCTTTTATTTACTTCCTACATGCTTTTAATGTCTTCCTTTTCAGTGGTTGATGCCAAAGGGGGAGAAGTTTCGGGACCAAAGCAATGAAAACTATATCAAACACCAAACACCACCAATTTAAAATTTTTAAATCTTCAAGTGGTTTTTCAAGTGGTTTTGGTTATTTGGTCCAAAAATAGGAATTTTAAGTGAATTATGGAGATAGGGGGAGGCTTAAGTCCATAATATCACATTGTGGAGACAAACATGCATCCTGGCAAGTAGATTTCATATTTTTATTCAAATACTTGTATTATTTGCTTGCTTTGGTTGTGTTGTCTTCAATCACCAAAAAGGGGGAGATTGTAAGAAAAATGGACCCTGGGCCATTTGGCTAATTGAGTTTTGGTGTTTGATGATCAACACAATCCGTGAACTAATAAGTTTTCTACTGTTTGTGTTTGTAGTTCACAGGATGCAAGATCTACTTGGACTAAGGAATTGGGGAAAGCAACACCTCAACAGAAGACATTAAAAAGATCCAAGAAAAGTCCAAGTGTGCTGCCTACGAACTATCTGTGTGTGGAGCACCGGACTGTCTGGTGCCCACACGCTGGACTGTCCGGTGCACCAGGGAACTGCAACCCAACTGCTAATTGCAGGTGGAACCCGGAGAGAAGACCACCGGACTATCCGATGTGCCGCAGAGAACAACAACTTTTCTCCAACGGCTATTTTGGAGTTGGGGCCTATATATACTTCACCCAACCGGCCATTTGAAGGTGTGGGAGCCCAAGCAACATACCAAGTCATATAGTGCACATTTCTAAGAGCTAAAACACCCAAGTGCTTAATAGAATCACTCGGTGATTAGCGTAGGTGCTTTGTGAAGTGCTTAGGTTAGTTAGACCACATTAGCGCTTGCTCTAGGTGAATCCTAGTTAGTTGAGTGAGTTTAGACAAACCACACAACCCCTTGACTCTTGCGCGGGCCGTTGTAATTGTATCGAGTGGGGCGAGAGTCTTGCGAGACCGTGACAACCGTGTTTGTGTCATGACCGCCACCGTGTACCGGAGGGAACGAGGCCTGCGGCGTTTCGGCCGGAAGCTCGATAGTGGAGACAGCGGGGAGCGTCCGAGAGGAGCCGGAATTGGAGCACCACTTGCGCGTGGAGAAGGCCCGCGGCTCTCTACAGAGTTACTCGACCAAGGTGCTTGGCCCTCGCGTGGGCTTCCCTTTGCGTAGGGGCACCAACGAGGATTAGTCCGGACCTTGCGCGGTTCCGGATACCTCGGTAAAAATACCGGCGTCATCCACGAGAGTTTGCTTCTCTACTTTGCTCTTTAAGTTTCCGCATTTATATTAAGCATTTAAGTTTCAATCTTGTATTCATGCTTATATAGTGTAGATTGAAACTTAGACATTGTGGTAGAGATAGCAACACTTAGACAAAACCTAGTTTGCACATTCTAGTTTGATTATTTGCATAGGTTTTGCTCTAAGGATTTATTTGTGGCCTAGTTTAGCGAGAGTTTTAGAAGTCCTAATTCACCCCCCTCTTAGGCGTCACCTGTTTCCTACACCACCACTAGGCCCTCTCGTAAACATATGGGGCCCTAGACTTCTACATCGGCCCCTAGTGAAAGTCAGGAGCCCCTCGCACTCATTAAGCCCTTCCATGAACACTCAGGCATCGTACATCTCTTATACTCTGAAGTGAATGTTAGGAACCCTTAGCAATAGCCAAGGCTCATAATGACTCTAACCCAAAAACAAAGGATGTTACTGATCTTGTGAGCGATTCAAGTGAGCCTATAGTGGTAGAGAGAGGATGTGTCTCCATGAACCATGGGTGTTGTTGAAACCTCAATCCCTCCAAGCCCTGGCCCCCTTGAGCCAGCCTTTCTCACCATGCTACCTGTCGTGTCCATCGACTGGACTACTTTGCCAACAAAGTCATCAATGATGTCAAGTCAATGTACCTAGAAATGCAAAAAACTTCTCTACATGGTCCTTGTTCCGTCCTGAAAGATTTTGTAATATAATAGTTGAGGTGTAAGGAAGTCTTCTTACGTAAATTGCAAAGACAATGGTCCCTATAAATACCCCCAACATATACTATTAACAGATATGAAACTTTTTATCCAATACAATTTAACCTCTCCTTTTGTTATGTTTGGATAAAATTACTTTCCAACATATGGCTCCCATTGTTAGTGTTAGCTCATCACTCACAACCATAAACACAATGGCTGGATCCACAAAGAAGACACCCTGTGCCAATGAAAACAACATCATCAACAACAAAGAAAATCAAGACTTTGCCCAAACAAACCAAATTCAAGACAAGATAGAAGAATAAAGCCTTAGAGAATTACAAAACCAATTACAAGCTGTTGGGGGCCTTCGTCCTCCGAAGGTCCTCAAAAACATGATTTGACAATGTTTTCCAAGTGGATTATGTGAACAGGTATTCTCGGATTCAGAATTATGAATACGAAGCACGGCCAGGACGAAGCCTGAACCAGACGAAGCACGAGCGCAGCCGAAGCTGTGTGCGGGGAAGCTTCGTCACGATAGCAGAAAAGGGAACCGACTTAAAGATGAAAAGACTGCATGGGCCTCGACAGATTTCCATAAGTCATTAACAAATGTAGTGGACATGGATGTAATTTTATGTGGGCTGCGTCCCACGTCTATAAATAGATGAACAGTACTCCCGTACTGTTCACGCTGACTGGGCATTCGCTTTTGCGTCACGCTTGCACTTTATACCTTCTCTCAGGACCGAAGGTACATTTGTAATTTGTAATCATTTCTATTTTCTCATGTTAATAAAATAGAAATGATTCTATGATGATATCTAAATTACATTTCATGCTTTATATGCACCCCTCGTCGTTACTTGTTATATTTACGAAGGTATGTTTTTTGTGACCTTCGTCCGAAACTCATTATTCCCGAAGGGGCATAATGTCTCGAAGGACGAAGGATTTTTACACCTAACACTTTTCGTGTTGCCTTGTTCTTAACCCGAAGCATTTGAGAACAAGTCCCCAACATTGGCGCCCACCTCCGGTGAACTCACTTCCACTTCGAGCTTTTTTGAACACCTTCGGAAGCTATAGACCTTCGCTATGGCGCCGAAGAAAGCTTCAGCGACTGGGGCTTCAGCACTGCAACCGCTGGACCACAACCAGGAGACCGTCTCCCTTCGGGAGGCCTGAAGCCAGAAGAGAAAGGCTGTCAGCCCGACGCTTCAGGAGGAAGAGCTAGACCAAGAAATCAGGGATATGGAGATCCTACATCAACAAGTGCAAAGGAAGAAGGAGAAGATGGCCCGGCTAGCTGAGTTGCAGCGGCAGATAGACGAAGCCTCTGAGGAAGTCCGCCATCTTACCCATGATGAGCAAAACAGGAGGCCTCAGCAGAAAGACCTTCATCAGGAGGGCTTCGTCAACGAAGATGACTGGTATGATAATTTCCATCAGGGCAATTTTGTTTTCGATGATGCTTCTCCTTTGTCCGCTGAGCTGCAGGCTACACCTTGGCCTCCATCCTATAAGCCACCTCAGCTTCCCATGTTCGACGGACACTCAGACCCGAAGCAGTTCCTGATGAGCTACGAAGCAACAGTGTCTTCGTATGGGGGCAATGCTGCAGTCATGGCGAAGTCTTTCGTTATGGCCGTCAGGAATGTTGCTCAGACCTGGTACTCCTCCCTTCGACCAGGGACAATCACCTCATGGCAGAAGCTGAAGGATATGTTGTTAACCAGCTTTCAAGGATTTCAGACGAAGCCGGTCACTGCACAAGCTTTGTTTCAGTGCACTCAGGATCATGAAGAATACCTTCAGGCATATGTCAGAAGGTTCTTGCGTTTGAGGGCACAGGCACCAACGGTGCCCAATGAAATTGTTATCGAAGCTATGATCAAGGGGCTTCGTCCTGGACCTGCAGCCCAATACTTTGCTAGGAAGCCTCCTCAGACGCTGGAAAAGCTACTCCAAAAGATGGACGAATACATTCGGGCTGATAATGACTTTCGCCAAAGAAGGGAGGAAGCCTTCAGATTTTCTGAGATGACCAGGGGCTTCGGGGGACGTTTCTATCCGAGGCATGTCAGGTCCATCCACAACACTCAAAATGATGACAAGGGGAATCAGCAGAACAGGCCGCAGTGCTCCTCACAGGCTTCGGCGCAGCAGCAAGCTTTCTTTCGGCCACCAGCTCCAAGAGGCAGAGGCGCCAGGGGCTTCGGCGGGAGATTTGGAGATCAACCAAGGAGGACATTTTGCTTATTCTGCGGTGAGAACAAGGGCCATACCACCAGGATGTGCCATGTTACCATCCAGAAACAAAAGGAGCTGGCAGAAGCTGCAGCGCAACAGGGACAGCCGAAGCAGGTCATGCATACTGCTTCGTACCATCAGCCTTACATCCCGGAGTATGTGGGCAACCATCCTGCAGCTTCTGTAGCTTCAGCAAGTCAACCTCAAGCTTCATGGCAACAGCCCCCGCCTCCACCTCCGCTGCAACAAGGCCAGCAGCCAGAAGGGAGTCAATATGCTCCACATCAAAGGGACTTCAGAGAACAATCCGAAGCTCGCACAGTAAACAGTACTGTGCCAGAGTCGAAGCACATTTATTGACACATATCCTACCTTTGACAGCAGTCTTTTTCATTCAGTTCTATTCTCTGTAGCAAAAAACATTGATAGTTTCCATGTAATAATTTCGCTGTTTTCCACGAGGAAAATCAGTTGATGAAGTTTTTGTATTAACAAGGAGGACCTTCGAAGTATTAAAAATCCTTCGGAGTAACAGAAAGTCGTTCTAAGGAACGCAGAGTAAGTTCACGAAGTCAAAAAAAGCCGTTCCAAAGGGAGCGCAGTGTAAGTTTTCTGCTCAGAAGTCGTTCCTAAGGGAATGCAGAGCTTATACCGTCTAAGTAAAAGACGAAGAAGCTCCAAAGACGTTCCTAAGGGAATGCAGAGCTTATACCGTCTAAGTAAAAGACGAAGAAGCTCCAAAGACGTTCCTAAGGGAATGCAGAGCTTATACCGTCTAAGTAAAAGACGAAGAAGCTCCAAAGAGGTTCCTAAGGGAATGCAGAGCTTGCGAATGTATTTTGTGTGTATCTTCGGAACAGACGTCATTTGCATAACATAACATCATCACATCATTTCGCATAGCATAAGCATCATACATCATGTTGCATGCGGCAAAAGAAGGGTACACAGTATTAACCTTCGGAAGAATGATTTGAGAAAGTGCAAATTGTGCACAGTCACGAGGGAATGCAATGATAATCTTCGGAAAATAGCTTCGGAGGCTGTTTTTACGAAGCATGGACAAGCTTCATCAGAGCAGTATCGAAATCGTATAGCTTCGGAGAATGTTATCATGAAGCATGAACATGTCTCATCAGAATAATTTTAACGGAGAATGTCTTCTTCACGAAGCATGAAAAGAAGGGAAGGTGTTTTTTCGCCGAAGGCTCAAAAAGGTATGTAGGTAGAGTTTCATGCATCGTAAAGAATTGAATAATGAAAACAAACTTGTATATTACATCCAAATGTACAAAGTATTACATAGATCACAATTTAAATGTGTTTTCTAGATAGCATTTAGTCTTCTTTTAGTACTGCTTCGGCGGCTTCATTTAGAAGTTGATCAACAACTTTGTCCATAATAGCTTCGGCCATTTCTTTAATTTCATCGTCCACTTTTGTGTGGGGGTCGGCAGTCGACCCAGCAACTTCTGAGGGAAGAGAACATTTCTTCATTACTATTACAAACTGTGAGCAGAGTTTGAAACAAAAATTACAACACAATAAGAACGACTAATTAATACCTAATTGCCTTTCGGGCTCCGTACTTTTTTCGGCAGCTTCTGCCACTTTCCTAGCATCGTGGATGCCTCTTTCGCTCCTTTGGATAATTTCTTGTGCCATTCCTCGGCCGCCGTCGTTCCAGATATCAGTAAAAAATTTGCCACCAACCACGCTTGCTTCGGCCGAGGGGTCCTTGATGTCTTCGCAAGATAAGGTAGCTTCGGACTGAGCTAGAAATTTTACATGCTCGCAACCTTTTTTCTCTAAGACAGAAGCAATTCCTCTGGCGCCCGAAAAAGCGCAGATATCACCGCGACTGCTCAGGATTTCCTCGAAGGCTTCTGCTTCGTGACTAATCCATTCCAATGGACCTTCGGGATTGCCTCGAGAGAAATTCTCTTCGCTGGAAAAGGCGCCCACGCTGGCGAAGCTGGTTTTAATTTTATTCACGCACTCTATAGATTTAACATAACATTTTCCCTGAGATGCACGAAGCTCTTTAACTCTTAACTCCAATTTGCTGACCATATGATCACTGAGTTCTCGTTTTGTTTCCTCAAGCACGCGCTCCTCTTTAGCTCTAGCCAGCTGTTTCTGAAGATCTTTAATCTCGCGTTTTTGAGTTTTGGCCTGGGCCTTTGAAGCAACTTCGTCTTTCTTCACTTTATCTACCAGTGTAAGCAGAATTTTATCTTTTTCCAAAGCTTCGTTTCTCAGTTTGATAACTTCGGAGCGTAAATTATTAAACGCAATTTCGTAACTCTCATCTTCGGCGCTCTTTTGGGCTCTTAGTGCGTTGCTTAGGATCAGGCCCTATACGAAAAAAAAGAATCCGTATAAGAAAAAAGGAATGAGTTAAAAGAAAAGGAAAAAAAGAGGGGGTTTTTTCAAGCGTTTAACTCTCATACCTTTAGGCTGTTGTACGCAAGACTGTCTGCGAGATCTTCTTTCGTCATAGCGCACAATCCAGATTCAAGCTTCGGGAAACCAATACTTCTGGCCATTTCTCGGCAGACAGATAACTCTTTGTTGTCAGGCAGGCAGTATAAGAAGTCATCTTCATTCGTCCCATTGAATATTACTGCCCCCTTCGGATATTTTAGCTCCTTCGCATAATGGTTAGCTTCATGAGTTTCTTCTTCAGATAGTTTTTTCCCCGAAGCATGTCGTATGATGTAGTCGCACATGCTGGCAGGCGCTTCGGGGATGGCAGTGTCAGTTTCTTCAACTAAAACTGGATCTGGTATTTTCATTGCTTCGGCTTCCAAAGTTTGCTCCTTGAAGGGCTCTGAAGGCCCAGCTTCAGCTTCAGCCTGTCGCGTCGAAGCTTCAGTAGAAGCTTCAGTAATTTCAACACTCTTTTTCGGAGTTGTGCTTGAAGACTTAATTGTCTCCAAGACATCTAGTACGTTTACCATTCTTTTCCTTTTTGGGGTCACCGTTGACCCCTTTTGGTTTTTTGCTGTTTCGACATTTGCTGCAGGACTCAAAACTTCTGATGATTTTTCCTTAGTCGGTTTTTTCGCTTCTTTCATTTTTTCTGTGGATGGCGCTTCGGCCATCTCTGCAATTTCCGGCAGCACGGTTGGCTGTTCAGCTTCGGCGGCCGAAGAAGTTTCTCCGGTGAACTCAGGCACCGAAGCTGGTTCAATATGGCGTGGCCGGTGTGCGAGGACCTTTACCCTCTTTCCTTTCGGTTCTGGCTCGCTAGGAGCAGTTGCAGCTTCTTCTTTTGCAGAGGTTGTGTTTTTCCTTTTTTGCCCTCGAATGGGATAACGATAATCAGGGTAGAAGAACCCAACTGCATCAAACACCCGGTTGAGTCTCTTCTTTTTTCGGCCTCCGAAGGCTGCTGATAACGCAGTGTTCTCAGCCTTCGAATATGCCCCAAGCAGTTCGTCACTTAATGTTTCAATGCTTTTCAACCAGTCGTCATCAGGTTCAATAAATTTATCTGCATATTTGAATGTGTACTTCAGTCTGACCAGTCCGCCTTCGTCGGACTCTTTGATAGTATCCTTCGGCATTTCCCATTTTTCTGCAAGTGGCCATACCCTGAAGGCAATGTGCTCCTGGACTAAGTCCCTTGTCCCAATAAAGGAGCAAACTACACCGAAGGCTCTTTGGCACTCTTCGGCTGCCTCATCCATTTCAACCTTCGGCCTTCGAAGTCCGAAGCGTTGCCAGATTGGGTGCATAATGATACTTTTGACATTATCTTGCGCTGTTAGGTCATTTTTCACATAAAACCATTCAGTCATCCAGGCTCCGGGCCATCTCTTCCGAAAGGTTGGCACAGGGCAGCTTGACCCGGAGCGGGCGCCGAAGCTGTAGCACCCAAAATTGTTGTGATATTGCTCTTTTCCCCAGGGTTTCGTCTCGTACAATAACTCGTGAATGTTGCAGAAGCTTTTAGCGTCTGGTTCCAAACCTTGGCTTCTCACAGCCCAGACAAAAATCCCCATTCTTATAATAGCTTCAGGAGTAAGTTGATGAAGGTAGACTTGAAATGTTTTCAGTACCTCAATAACAAAGTTGCTCAGGGGGAATCGAAGCCCAGCCTTGAGAAAGCTTCGGAAAATCACAACTTCATCTTCTTCGGGGGTGGGAGAAGTCTTTTCTCCAGCGTCAGCCCTCACAATAGATAAATCTCGAAAGTACCGCCCCCTCATATTATCAATATGGCTCTGTTTGATAGTGGTTTTCCCGAAAACCGTGTGGCTTGGCCGCCATGGACGATCTTCGGCCTCTTCACCACCACTCTCCACATCATAGCTGTCGCTGTCACCAGTATCTTCAGATAAACCTTCGAGAATCTCCTTGGTGATTTTCTCTGTATTCGTCTCTGCCATCGCTATCAGGAACCCCAGATTCTTCTCCTCCTCAAGACTCAGCTTCGTCTCAGCAGGGATCTTCTTGCCTTCAGACATCTTCGGAAACGCTAAAAAATTGTTCCCGATGCCGAAGCTTCAAAATCAAAAAGACCAGCAAATCTTAGTGCAAGAGCTAAAAATTTTAGTGGGCCGAAGCAGATGGCAAGTGTGCGTACCAAATGAGTTTGCGGTGCGATATTATTTATACGCCCAGGGCGTTGACAATTGAAAGGTCCCGCTTGTCAGTGAAGGTTGCTATTCTAGCAAAGGGAAGGTGTTTTTTCGGACCTTCGGCTCAAGGCCTTCGTCCATATCGCAATCTGAATTTATTATTAACAAATTAATATTGCGAGGGGCTACTGTTGGGGGCCTTCGTCCTCCGAAGGTCCTCAAAAACATGATTTGACAATGTTTTCCAAGTGGATTATGTGAACAGGTATTCTCGGATTCAGAATTATGAATACGAAGCACGGCCAGGACGAAGCCTGAACCAGACGAAGCACGAGCGCAGCCGAAGCTGTGTGCGGGGAAGCTTCGTCACGATAGCAGAAAAGGGAACCGACTTAAAGATGAAAAGACTGCATGGGCCTCGACAGATTTCCATAAGTCATTAACAAATGTAGTGGACATGGATGTAATTTTATGTGGGCTGCGTCCCACGTCTATAAATAGATGAACAATACTCCCGTACTGTTCACGCTGACTGGGCATTCGCTTTTGCGTCACGCTTGCACTTTATACCTTCTCTCAGGACCGAAGGTACATTTGTAATTTGTAATCATTTCTATTTTCTCATGTTAATAAAATAGAAATGATTCTATGATGATATCTAAATTACATTTCATGCTTTATATGCACCCCTCGTCGTTACTTGTTATATTTACGAAGGTATGTTTTTTGTGACCTTCGTCCGAAACTCATTATTCCCGAAGGGGCATAATGTCTCGAAGGACGAAGGATTTTTACATCTAACACTTTTCGTGTTGCCTTGTTCTTAACCCGAAGCATTTGAGAACAAGTCCCCAACACAAGCCAAACAGGCAGAACTCGAAGACCACTGGAGAAGATGAGATCGATATCCACGTAGGTATGGTAAAACCTGGTTGATAAGGGTCAAACATATGTACAAAATAGTGAGCTTGGTTACTATCCATATCTTGTAATCAAACTAGATACATATCCTATAAATGTTACCCCGACTTGGACTATAGGAGGACCAAGAAGCCCTAATTAGGGCAGATCATCAGATCATATTGTGCAGGCAATAAACATCACTACAAACAAGACGTAGGGTATCATCTCACTCCAAGAGCCTGAACATGTATAAACTTTAAAGTCTCTCGTGCATTTACCTTCAATTCTTGTTTACGTGGTATATCCTATAAATTCACTATCAAACAATCTTCGACAACATTCATCTATACACCCATTATATAAAGGATGCAGGGTATTATGCTTAGACGCCTCGTATTTATCTAAATCATGTGTTCTATTTGTAGGGTACTAGTACCCTAATTCAACGTGCTCTACACACGAACCTCTCTTTCTCTTACTCTGATTTCTTTTGTTAGCCTTGCACATTGGTGTCGCCCCTACAACAATAATACACTTATTTGATGTCATAATGATTAATATTTGTACCTATATATTTGGTCAAACTCTAGGCACTTTAACCGAGAATGCATCTAAAATTGTATCTTTTTGTGATGGAGGTAGTAGTTGATATCTTTTCGTTTGAAATCATTTACATTTTAAAAATTTTATTTAAAGTTTAGTATTTTTAAAATAAACTAAACCGACCTACAACTTTATAGTTGATTGTTTTTTTATTTCATTTAAGTGCCAAAAAAATCTGTTTTAAGTTTTTAGATCTTGAAATTTAATTCTTTTAAGATTTGTAAATAGCATTGGATGAATAAATAATCTAAATTAATGTTGTAGTATTTGAAGAGGTGTACACCGTTGTATTGTTTACTTTTTATTTAGAATTATTTAGTGCTAAAAAATTCTGTTTTAAGTTTTCAGATTTTTATTTTTAAAATTTCTCAAACTACCTGGCATGACGAAAAAAAATAAACTAAAGGTGTATTACTCATGGATATCTAAATAATTTTAGTTTAAATTCTTTTATTCGGATTTTTCTGGAACCTTAAATACGCATTACAAATTTACAATAATCTGTTAAAGCGGTTTAGTAAATGATTTTATAAGCCGCTTTTTCACAAGTGACTCTAACCCCGGTGGGAAACTGGGAATGAAGCAATGGGCGAGGGACGGACGTGTTGAATTTGGCCTTTTAGGGCTAGGCTAGTCTAGAAACCTATTTTCTTAAGAGATTTTTATTTGTAAGGAAAATTAGTTCCTTTATTTTGCGTGAAAATATGAATTTCTTGAGAAGTCCTTACGGTGTAAAAATGCATGATCCGTAAAGATCCCACGCTGGTCTCAGTCAAACAGCCACCTCTGTATACTCATAAACACGTTACACTACACGTGTGTTTTCTTTTTCCCAGTATATATACCTTAAACCAGACGCCATCTTGATTGGTTCCATGCGGAAATGTGAAGCGCCGATACCCGATGGAGTTATCAAGGACTCTTGGATGGAAACCATCGACAGGACAGGAGAAGACCTGGCAACTAAAAATATCTAGAGTCAATATGTCACATGGATTAGATGCCATCTTTGTTTGCATGGACCGATCCTGGCCAATAATTCTGAGCCAGTATCTACATGCCTACTGCCTACATCATTACCGCAGCATCAAAAAAGGAAAGAGATGGAACAACTCAAACCGTAGGAGAAATCATCTAGATATTCTTTTGGTGATTTCTAAACTGAAAGAGTGCATGCATCCGGGCTGGTGCTATGAAAGAAAGCGAAAGATGATGAGGTACTCTAGGCATGTGCTTGGCTGTATTCCTTTTTCTTCAATTATACTGTGTACGCTCGTTTCAGGATATCTGTCATGTCACACCTTGGCTTTAAAGAATAAAGCCGGATGCATCTCATACATACGTCAAATAAAACAACATATATAATAACAGAGTGTATAGAGATAAATGTCACAATAATCAGAGTATTTATTACATAGTGGAAGACTTACAGAAAATAAAAGATAAATATAACAGGATCTAAAATCTATCCTTAGCGCTAGAAAGTTAACTGGAAGACGTCACCTAGATCGAATCGAACTCCTCGATGTGTGGCTCCACTTGAACCACCTGTTCTTCTCCTGTGGAGGGTGTGAGACAGCAAGGGTGAGCTCACACATGTTCATCGCTCAACAAGTTGTAGGGAATAATGTGCATGAACTCACCAAAGGTGCGAGTTCATGTGAAGTATAAGGCTGATCAACAATATAAAGATTGAAGCTAATCATTGCTTTTATAAGTTGGTTAAAATTTTATTAGCAATTACTAAATATAAGTAAATACCAAACCATAATAAATAATAGAACAAAATTAATAAATAATTCCATGCAAATGCAAATGCAAATGACAAATTAAATTTAGGTTCCATAAATTAATCATGTGAGGATCCGAGCTGCTCATGACCGTGAGCACGACTAGTATACTAGTTTTCACTCTGTAGAGGTTGCACATCTTTACCCACAAGTCATGTTACCCATCTGCCAAGGGGTCATGAATCCCATACACCTCTACCAAGGAAGCGAGGCAGAGTAACACTACGAGGTCTTTATAAAGTTCCACTAGCTTCAGAAAACCCGATATAGTTTATAGGAAGCTTCAGTGCAGGAATCCCTCGCCTGACCGCCATCGCAGCAAAATCAACCCAAGGACCTCCCTACACTGACCACTCCCTTACTGCCCTTGCCCTTTTCGGGTAAGGTAGTCATCCACTAGCTTTCCTAGTTAATCAGCCAAGGGCATCCCATACTATCCTTATGGTAACACTGTTTTCCCGGACGGTCGCTCCATGTTCCCATTAACATAATGATCTTATCATGAACATAAATAACATAACAGAATAATAGGAACATGGATATAATGAAATATTAACCCAGAAACCGTGTAAAGTAATAGCATAACTATCCAATGATTCAGAGGTAAACAAGGTAAAAAGATAAACAGTCTAGGGTGACCTATTGAGTCCCATCAAAATTAAACCTATGCATGAATAAGTGATAACAACGAACATTATTGGGTAACAAAAGTGGTCAAGGGCACAACTTGCTTGGTACTTGAGATTCCAGATACCAGGGTGATTCTTCGGATCCTCGTGACCGCACTGCTAGTCGTAGCAATACAAACAAGCATAGTATACACCAAATAAACATCACACCAGACATAAGAACATACTGTATAATAATAATCTATGTGTTGCTACGAGATCGTGGGAACAAGAATCACTAAAATCGGAGTTACGGTTAAGGAGTTATGATTTTATAGAAGATCTATGTGATTAAAATATTAACTATATTATAAATTGGTTAGTATAAATCATATGAGAAATTATTCTATAAATAATTATCTCAACTTTAATCTAAGTCATTATTTGATTAAAGATTATCTAGTTAAATTATAACCATAAAATTAGAATACTGTATATTAATATTAAATAAGTTAATCCAATAGACATAGATTAACCCAATTATAAAAGTATGAGATATCATATAATAAATGTTGCTATTGTGTAGTAGATATTTATACGAAGCTACCGCAACTGGAACGAGTCAAATCAAATTTAAAACGGAGGATATACGAATTTCCTAAGGTTTTGTGTATTTGATACGAGATTAATTATGAAATAAATTTTAAAGTGGCTTTCATGTCAAATCAGTGGCACTATTTGATAAACAATAATATTATAAGATTATTGGAACTGGAATGACTCAATTTGGAATTAGTATGAATTTTCTATAGATTAAACAAATTATAGCCATTATTTTTATATTAAAAATAGATTTCTATTCTCTTTTCCTGGATTTTTTCTTTTTACTGGACTGGCGCACGATATCCAGATAACCCAGGGGTTAACCAACAAAAGTCTCCAGACACAGTGCATAGTAGCACGGGACTGCAGGTTTATTTTTAATAAGAACAAGGGCTTATTTGCGAATCAGGCAGCCGAAGGGGTATCTCATGTTCTCAGCCGTCCGATCCAATACCGATGGATCAGATTAGAACCCCAACATTATAAACCGGTACGCGACTACGGTCGTTCGATCAGCGATCGACGATCAGGATTTAAATACTCGCGATCTAATTTCATCCGTGCGATTCCTATCTAACGGCTCTGATTAAGTTCCCCGAAGGGATACGACTCATCCAATCGCGACCGTCGCTGATCAAACCAACGACCAGGATCCAATCCCTAACTCCTCTAATCGGGACCGTTCCCCTGGAATCGAACGGCCGAACGGGTCGGCCCCAACCCCTGGCCAAATAGACGACCGCGCAGTCCACTACCCCACGACGGCGACCATGGTCGGCGACGACCCGTTCATGGCCCCGTGATCTAACCTCTGATTGGAGACACGCTACACGATGTGAGAGCTAAGGCAAATTAACGGGCAAGGTATTAACGACTGCAGCGTTGCGGTGAGGCTGGCCCACGGTACGAAGCGGTGTTGCGGCGGAAGACTGGCTCCGGTGAGAAATTACTGCGCCGTCGAGGCTTCTCGAGCATCAAATCTTTAACACACGTGATCTACACCACCCAGTGAACCTTTCCACCAAGTTGTGCGACTCCTAGCGATAGCAGTGGGGAGAGAGTGTAGCGGCGGCGTGGTTCCCATTGGTTAGGGCGAACGGCGGCGCTAATGTGCCTTGGGGTCTAGACAGCGGCTCAAAGGAACGAAGAGGTGAGGGGGAAGAGGTCGCCTATAAACTCTGAGTTGGCTGGGATCACCCGAGATTGGTCCAGATCTCTCGTAATATCCACAACCGGCACAGAGTGGTGAGCGCCGCGGTTTTCAGGAAAATGAAGACCCACCACGTGGGCCCACCAGCAGAGGCACTAGTACGCGCGAACGAGTCATGAGGCTGAACAGCGGGCCCCTCCGAGTCAGCGGGCGGACCTGGCAGAGGCGTGCGTGCGAGGTGCGAAGGAGATGGTTGCCGGGCGGATGGGTCAGTGCACGAGCGGGCCCGTGCCGTCAGAGACTGCCCCCACGCACAGGTGCGCGCACAGAGCGGTGGGGAGGCTAGAGCGAGTTGGGGAAGTGGGCCGACCATGTCGAATTTCGGCCCACGAGCAGTTCTCCTCTTCTTATTTCTATTTTTTATTTTTTATTTCAAATCCAACTCAAACTCTATTTTAGATTTAGGTTCAAGTTGTATTGTTCAAACAGAAATTCTAGCATGGAACTGCAAAAGTATTTGTCATTATTTATTCATTATTATATTCCCCCAAGTAAATGCTCCAAAGCCTCACATGCACACATATTGTTGTATTTTAGGAAAATATTACTTTTGAGTTTGTGATCAATTTCAAATTAACAAAAATTAATATCCATCACCTTACTTATTAGGGAAAAAATAATTTATTCTCTCTTGAATAATACTTTTGCTCTTTGAAATTTTATTTATTTATTCTTCTTCCCACTATTTAATTCTAGTAATAGTAGATGACTTTAATATAATTTCCTTTCTCTTTTATTTTTGAAGTTAAACATTCAAAGGCATGAGAAATCTAAGAAGGTTTCAAAAATTCTAAAATCTCTATCATAGATATTCTTATTTCTTTATTTTATTATTTTACTATTTTTTTATTATACAACTTTTGTGATATTACAAATTCTACTCCCTTAACAGCAATCTCGTCCTCGAGATTTGTAAGAGGGTGCATAACCAGATTATCTCAAAACATATGCACAAACAAAATCTCAGCATGATGCATACTTTATTAGCAACACATGGGTCAATTAGACCTTATTATTCCTCCTGAAATAGTATCATACCATCTACTAACTAAAGTAACATTTAACTAATATATATATATATATATATATATATGTGTGTGTGTGTGTGTGTGTGTGTGTGTGTGTGTGTGTGTGTGTGTTTATGTAGCTTGGTGGAGCTGGTGGTGGTGGTGGTGGTAGTGGGCGTTGTTGTTGTTGTCTTTCCAACCGTGCTTGCCTTATTTCTTGTCGTATCTCCAGCCGGACCTCACGTATTTCCTCGCGTTCTTGTCTTATCTGATTTTGCATTTCGATCACCATGTCTGCCATTAGTTGTATTACCAGCATTTGGGCGGCAACCACTTGATCGATTCCAACAGGTGGAGGATCTGAAGGATTCATTTCTGTTTGTTGTTGCGTGATAATCTTCCCTTCCTGATATTAACCATAAGAGTTAGAAGCATATGGTAGGATAGTTTTGCAATGGAAAGTATTTGGTAAGCAGAATGAATAGGCTAGTGGCTATTTATGATCTGGAGATTCTTTAGCAGGGCTTAATCTGTTTTATGTCCAGATTGTGGTAACTAGTTGTATAAGGTGAATATCCAAAGGTAGGATAGAATTTTGTCAATATGAGATAGTATACATGATGTAGGTTAAAATGTTGTTTGATTTTAGGTGGAGATAGATAGATTATACCATTCATCATGACTCTATGGGTTGGGTTAGCTCATGGTGGAGTTGATCTAATGTGCTAAGTTATGTTAACACCTGGCTAGAAGGGTCCAAGTACCACTAATCTATTTAAGCAGACCACATTGGGTTAGATCACACTAGATTCCATAATCCTATTTAAGAATACCATTTAGTTGAGCATATCTAGCTGACTTTATCTTTACGGAATTCTAGTATATATATTTTTATCTAAGTAGAACTTCCAATATTTTTTATACACCTAAAATTTTCATGTCATTAATAGGTGTGGTAAAGAAACAAGGGTACATCATGTTTTGACCACTAGGTGATGAGTGTACTATGGCATAATCGAGCTTCCTTTGGGGGTCTGAATTAGGGACCATCGGTCGTGATATTAGATGCCATTATCCAAGTTGGGATACAATTGCGGTATATGGGGTAGGTAGATTAAACAGAGTTTTACTTTGCTTTTGAGATAAATGGGTTGGACAACCTATCACATAGGCTAGGTCATGGTTTCACGGACGAGTTGGTCCAGGACACAAATTTAGGTTTAGAATCCATTCGTATGAAGATGGTTTCGTTAATACTTGTAACCTAGATTAGACCATCTTAGATTAGGTAGGGTCTAGATTAGATTGGATACAACTGGATTAAACTTAGTTTAAGTTAGATAGATCTACCAGGGTAGAATTTGTATTATTAATATGTGTTAGAATCCTTTGAGACATGATGAATTATATAGTGTAGGTAGGTCATAATCTCTATCAGGTTAAAACAGAGGGGTTATGCAACTATCAGGTGGTTAAGGTAGTTGCATATGGCCAGGTTGGACTAAAACTTCAATTTAGGTTAAAACATATTTACAAGAGTCGGATCTAATCTTATTTTACCAGTATATCTAACATGTTTGTCCATTAGATTATATCTGATCTGATTAGATGGGATCAGAATTAATTTGGTGTAATCAGATTAGACTAGATAAGATCTAGTTAATCTATTTTGGAATAGATCATGTTTGTTACAAGGTTATGAGATAAGCCAAGTGGTGGGGACAAGTATGCTTATTAGGGCAAGATGAGTCTCTAAGAATAAGATAGAATTTTTTTTGAGATTAGTTAGATCTATTAAGATAAGAGAGAACCTTTCAAGATAAGATGGATCTATTAAGATAAGAAAGAATCTTTCAAGATAAGAGAGAATCTTTTAAGATAAGAGAAACCTATATATAATGGATATATTTTAATGGAGGATAATCTAAGTTGTTTAGTTATCTCATAAATTTTATTTATTTATTTTTATGCCTTTACGTATATGTAATTGTGTACATTACTCCACAACCCATCACACTCAATCAAAGATCCAAATCAGACATGTGTCATAAGAACAAACACTCAAGCGTATAAATACCTATAAAAATAGTTTTGTTTTTGTTCCTAAGAGTCGGTCTCTTATTCCTAAAGCCACTTTTAGGCACAAGATTTCAAAGTGTGAAATCCGCATTTGTCTTTCGAAAAGAAAGGTAAGAATAATTAGAGTAAAGCGAAAATAGATGGGAAAAGATTGAGATAAGTTTAGAAAAGAATCAGAGTAGCAAAGATAAGGTTAATTAGAGTAGAACAGTAGAAGGTGAGACAGGATCAAGATAAGCATAGTGTCGGCGTTTCGAGACCGGGGGTCCCTGGGCCGACGAGTGAATGTCACCGCGTGCCCCAGCCCAGATGGGTCGAGCGCGAGGGCGAGCGCGAAGGGGGGAGAGCGAGGCGGCCGGAGACCGGCGTGAGAGAGGTGGGGATCCCGCGGCCTTCGTGTTCGTCCCGCGCCCAGGTCGGGTGCGCTTGCAGTAGGGGGTTACAAGCGTCCACGCGGGAGAGGGAGCGAGCGGCCTCCGGCGAGCGCCTGTTCTCGTCCTCGTCCCCGCGCGGCCAACCCTCTCTAAGAGGGCCCTGGTCCTCCCTTTTATAGGCGTAAGGAGAGGATCCAGGTGTACAATGGGGGGTGTAGCAGAGTGCTACGTGTCTAGCGGAGGTGAGCTAGCGCCCTAGGTACATGTCGTTGTGGCAGTCGGAGAGATCTTGGCACCCAGCTGGTGTGATGTCGTGGCCATCGGAGGAGCGATGGAGCTTGGCGGAGGGACAGCTGTCGGAGCGGTTGAGTCCTTGTTGACGTCCTCTTGCTTCCGTAGGGGGGCTGAGAGCCGCCGTCGTCACAAAGCATGCGGGGCGCCATCATTGCCTATCTGGCGGAGCGAGCCAGATGGGACGCCGGTCTTGTTCCCTGCGGCCCGAGTCAGCTCGGGGTAGGGTGATGATGGCGCCTCCTGTTGACGTGGCTGGTCTGCGCCCTAGGTTGGGCGATGTGGAAGCTCCTCCGAAGCCAAGGTCGAGTCCGAGCCCCCGGGTCGGGCCAGGCGGAGATTGTCGGCTGGTGCCGGGGCGGAGTCCGAGCCCTGGGGTCGGGCGAAGCGAAGTTCGTCGTCTTCTGGGGCCGAGCCCGAGTCCGAGCCCTGGGTCGGGCGAGGCGGAGATCGTCGTCTTCCAGGGCCGAGCCCAAGTCCGAGCCCTGGGTTGGGCGAGGCGGAGATCGTCGTCTTCCGGGACTTAGCCCGAGTCCGAGCCCTGGGTCGGGCGGAGTTCGCCGTCTTCCGGGATTTAGCCCGAGTCCGAGCCCTGGGTCGGGCGGAGTTCGCCGTCTTCCGGGACTTAGCCCGAGTCCGAGCCCTAGGTCGGGCGGAGTGGAGTTCGCCGTCTTCCGGGACATAGCCTGAGTCCGAGCCCTAGGTCGGGCAAAGCGGAGCTTCCTATGGTGCCTTCGGCAGGGCCTGACTGCCTGTCAGTCTTACTCTGTCAAGTGGCACCGCAGTCGGAGTGGCGCAGGCGACGCTGTCCTTCTGTCAGGCCGGTCAGTGGAGCGGCGAAGTGACGGCGGTCACTTCGGCTCTGCCGGCTGGGGGGCGCGCGTCAGGATAAGGGTGTCAGGCCACCTTTGCATTAAATGCTCCTGCGACTTGGTCGGTCGGTGCGGCGATTTGGTCAGGGTTGCTTCTTAGCGAAGGCAGGGCCTCGGGCGAGCCGGGAATATGTTCGCCGCTGAAGGGGAGCCTCGGGCGAGACGGAAATCCTCTGGGGCCGGCTGCCCTTGTCCGAGGCTAGGCTCGGGCGAGGCGTGATCGTGTCCCTCGAATGGACTGATCTCTGACTTAATCGCACCCATCAGGCCTTTGCAGCTTTGTGCTGATGGGGGTTACCAGCTGAGAATTAGGAGCCTTGAGGGTACCCCTAATTATGGTCCCCGACAGTAGCCCCCGAGCCTCGAAGGGAGTGTTTGCACTCGCTTGGAGGCTTTCGTCGCACTTTTTTGCAAGGGGACCAACCTTTCTCGGTTGCGTTTTGTTCCGGTGGGTGCGTGCGAGCGCACCCGCCGGGTGTAGCCCCCGAGGCCTCGGAGGAGTGGTTTCACTCCTTCGAGGTCTTAATGCCTCGCGTAATGCTTCGGCTGGTCTGGTCGTTCCCTCATGCGAGCTGGCCGTAGCCCGGGTGTACGGTCGGGTCCCAAGTTCTCGGGCTGGTATGTTGACGCTGTCAACGGTTCGGCCGGAGCCGGGTTTGCGAGAGCAGCCCCCGAGCCTCTACACAGGGCGAGAGGGCGGTCAGGGACAGACTCGACTTTTTTACATACGCCCCTGCGTCGCCTTTCCGCAAGGAGGAGGGGGGGGGGGAAAGCGCCATGTTGCCCTCGATGGGCATCGAACATGGTGTCTCCGTTGAGCTGCAAGCGGGTGATCCGAGTGGACGCCCGTGCCCCGTTCGTTAGGGGTCGGCTAGGGGCCCAGAGGCACACCCAAAAGTACCTGCGGGTGATCTGCCGGACCCAGTCCCCTGGCGACGGGGTCCGAGGGCTCGATGCCTCCCTCTGATGGGATTCCGTTACAAGATCGTTCCTGCCGGTCTCGGAAATGTCCTAGGGTACCTCGGGAGCGCAGCCCGAGCCTTGGTTATGTATCGAACGTACCCATGGTCATCCCTCGCTCGGTGTCTGAGGCGACTGTGAACCCTTCGGGGGCCAGCCTTCGAACCCCTGATCAGTATTGGGCGCGGAGCCCGAGTAGCCTGAGGCGGTCGTTGAACCCTTTCGAGGGGCCGGCCTTCGAACCTCTGACCAGTAGTGGGTGTAGGGCCCACGCGATCTGAGGCGGCTGTTGAACCCTTCCGGGGGGCCAGCCTTCGAACCTCTGATCAGTAGGGGGGCTCGGAGCCTGGTTCCTTCTCGGGGAAGGATCCTTTTCGGGGTATCCCCCTTTCCCGGTCCCTGTTGCAAGAGAGAGAAAGAGGAAAAACGGAAAAGGATACGAAATCGAACGACGCGGCGTACCTTTTTGGACACGGTCGAAGGCTAGCGTCGCCCGCTTCTCCTGCCAGAGGCGCCGCGTGTCCCGCCGTGGAGTTAATGCGACGGGGCGAGTGGTTGGAGGGGCGGTTGTTGCGCGTGCGCGAGCCGTTCGAGGAACGGATCACGGGCGCGTTGTCTTCACGCCGTGAGAGAGGGTTCTCTCGCTGCCCCCGGATGGGACGTAAGCTTGGCTGACGATGTGGCCGCTGCTCCTGCCCGCCTGCCACCGCCATTACTGCCAGCCCACTTTTGGCCGCGTTGACCGTCGCGCCAGGCTGGTGCTGCTGGGTCGCGCGCCGGGTCGCCTCGAGTCGCGGTATCGGTCCCGTAGTCGAGGAGGCGCGGCAGTGGCGCAAGTGGCGATGCAGTTGCATGCACGAAGCATTCGGCGCGCCGGTTGCATGACGTGTGGGCCTGGGCCTCCATGCCGGGCGTGTTGGGAGTCGGAGAAGCACGCCCACTTGGCGCGGTTGCATGCCGCCTGCATGGCTGCCCACCCTTTCGCCCGCTGGTCGGGGCAAAAGTGGAGGGTTGCTTGTAACCGCTGGGTGGTTGTACGCACCGTGCGCGGCGGTTTGGCTTCTTCTGCTCTGAGCCAGCTTGCATGACGTGTGGGACCCAGCCCCCGCGCCGCAGGGGAGGACCTTCGAGTGTGTTGGAGAAGACTCAGCCCGTGACGGCTGGGGACGCGAGTAGGGAGAACCGCCCTTAAAAGGAGGGTGACCCCCTTGGAAGGCGACCATGTCTTCGCGCTCCCTTATGCATCGTGTCTTTCCACCTTCCAAGCCCCCGGATGGGGGAGATCCGCTGTCTTTCCGCCTCGTCGTTGGGGGAACGCAACTCCGCGGGAGTTGGTACCTCTCAGCCATCGTTCGGCTTCAAGGATTTTCATCGTGCAGCCCGGCTGCACCCCTCTGCCAGCGGTCACCCAAGACGGTGACCTCCAGCTTGATGGTGGGGGAAAGCGAGCCGGGTTGCGATCTTGGTCCCACCCTCAGCTTCAAGGATGTTCATCATCCTTGCTGGGGTGGAGGCTGGGCTGAGCCGGAGCTCTACCTCCCGCGCGGGTTCGTGGGTCACCCTCTCCTGCGGCGTTCGAGGGAGAGGGCGCTCGCTGGCCCTGCGGGCGGGTCGGACTTCGACAACGCGGGTCCGGTCGATGGCAGGCGTCGTCAGCCCTAGCGCGTCGGGCTCGTCGGGTTGGCCCCCGGTGCCCCCTCCCGCCGGAAGGCGGCTGCCGCGCCGTGTGCACGGGAGGACCGCCCAAGATGTCGCGCGCTGCTAGGGCGGCGTTCGTGTTCTGGGGCGGTCCTGCCTTTGCACCGGTACGGTGCCTCCGCGGGGAGGTCGGTGCCCTGCTCGTCCGGGAGGATCCGAGCGGGGATCTGCCGGCGGGCTGACGGCCCCTATCGTCAGTGCCGAGGCGGATGCGGCTCGAGAAGTCCCCGTCGCCGACGGGATCACCGCCACCATCCGCGCTCCGGGCCTCCGGCTCTTTGTACTTGTCCTCGCCCCTCGAGCGTCGGCGTGGGCGAGGGCAAGGTTGCAGCGGCGTTCGCCCTGAGGCCATCGCCGCTGCAGTTTGGTCACTCGTAGAGGGGGTCGTTGTTGCTGCTGCTGGAGCGGGCGAAGGCGAGCCGTCCGTCGGTCTTCTGTTGCTCCGCAGGCCCCTCCCCTGTCGAGTGGGGTTGTTCGTACCTGCGGAGGCGGAACCGGAGTTCCGTTTGTAATGGCACCTTGGATGCCAGTGTTTTTGTTCATTATGGCTGTCGGGGCCTAAACATGTATGTATTTTTCGGCACGGAGCCGTGTTTTTTCCTCCTTTTCGAGCACTAAGACTCGCCTGTTGGTTGTCTGAACCGCTTCACCAAGCGTGAGTCGCCCCGTGTACAGGTGACGAGTGAGGTATCCGTATCCCGGAGGCGTAGGTGTCCCTCGGCTCGGTCGGCCTTGTTGTCTGAGGCTTCTCTAGCTTAGTTAAAGGAACCCCTCGGCCGCTCTTCGATGAGCCGAGGCCAGGGGTAGCGGCGTCAACATGAACAGAGGCAGAGTTGGCTCGAAAAGAAAACCTGGTTGGCCGGAGCCTGGCCGGGTCGTCCGTTAGCGTGACCGACGCCGGAGTTGACCAGCCGAGCCGCCTGCTCGGGCCGGATTGACGTCCTTGGAAGGTAACTGTCTGAGGCCCCGAGGTGACCGGCCGAGCCGCCTGCTCGGGCCAGATTCCTGAGGAAGACCCTGGCGGCGATGGCCCGGGCGTGGTGATGATGTCGTCCTCCAGAGTGGAGATCCTCGGACCACGTCGCCGTTCGAGGCTAGGTCGGCCCTCGCCGAAGGTGTCGTCGATGCCGAGGGTGCTGCTGCTCCCTTCAGCCATCAAGATCTGAGCCTGCAGGATCGGATTGTCTTGTAGCGTGTGTTTCCTGCGGCCGCCGAGGCCCAAACACACCCTCGCCGTGTTGTAAAGCTGCGTCTCTTTTCCTTTTGTTTCGAGTATCTTGACTTTTTTTGTCGGCAAGAGTTGCTTCTCGCGGAAGGTGATGAGTGAAGTATCCATATCCCGGAGGCATAGGAGTCCCTCGGCTCGGTCGGCCTTGCTGCTTACGCGCACTCTTACCCGTCCATGGGGCTCTGTCACCGACACAGTCGAGAAGGCTCGAAGGATCGCTTCGACAGAAGAGCTTTCGAATGTGAAGACTTGTTCGGTCCGCAGAATCACTTATCCGAACGTGAGTTACTTATCGCAGAAGGTGATGAGTGAGGTATCCGTATCCCGGAGGCGTAGGAGTCCCTCGGCTCGGTCAGCCTTGGCTGCTTACGTGTACTCCGTCGTTTTCAGGATCCACTTTCGAAGTAGCCAAAAAGCGCGAAAGACATTCTGGCAGAAAAGATCTTTTTTTCGAGGAAAATTTCGACGCAGAGGGGGTTCCCCCCCTTTTAGCCCCCGAGGGAGGGTCGGGCTTTGCCGAGGCGAGGCCGACCCTTCCTTGATGACTAAACTTTGCGTGGGTGCGAGGTATATGAACAACTTGAAAACATCTTAAGGGTAGAAGCGACGTAGCTGTTGGATGTTCCAAGCATTGCCGTAGACCTCGCCTTGACTGTTGGCCAGCTTGTATGTTCCGGGCTTCAGAACCTTGGCGATGACGAACGGCCCCTCCCAGGGAGGCGTGAGCTTGTGCCGCCCTCGGGCGTCTTGTCACAGCCGAAGCACCAGGTCGCCCACCTAGAGGTCTCGGGACCGGACCCCTCGGGCGTGGTAGCGTCGCAGGGACTGCTGGTACCGCGCCGAGTGTAGTAAGGCCCTGTCCCGAGCCTCCTCCAGCTGGTCCAGCGAATCTTCTCGGCTAGCTTGGTTGCTTTGGTCGGTGTAGGCCCTCGTCCTCGGGGATCCGTATTCTAAGTCTGTGGGCAAGACGGCCTCGGCCCCGTAGACTAGGAAGAACGGCGTGAAGCCCGTGGCTCGGCTTGGCGTTGTCCTCAGACTCCAGACCACCGAGGGGAGTTCCTTCATCCATCGCTTGCCGAACTTGTTGAGGTCGTTGTAGATCCGAGGCTTGAGCCCTTGTAGAAACATGCCGTTGGCACGCTCTACTTGCCCATTCGTCATGGGATGAGCCACGGCGGCCCAGTCCACCCGGATGTGATGATCCTCGCAGAAGTCCAGGAACTTTCTGCTGGTGAACTGGGTGCCGTTGTCGGTGATGATGGAGTTTGGGACCCCGAAGCGATGGATGGTGTTGGTGAAGAACGCCACCGCCTGCTCGGACCAGATGCTGTTCAAGGGTCGGACCTCGATCCACTTGGAGAATTTGTCGATGGCGACCAGCAGGTGCGTGTAGCCCCCGGATGCCTTCTACAAGGGGCCGACGAGGTCCAGACCCCACACCGCAAAAGGCCAGGTGATGGGTATCTTCTGTAGAGCCTGAGCGGGCAGGTGGGTCTGCCTTGCATAGAATTGACACCCTTCGCAGGTGCGGACGATTCTGGTAGCGTCGGCCACCGTCGTCGGCCAGTAGAAGCCTTGCCGGAAAGCATTCCCGACAAGGGCTCGAGGCACTGCGTGATGGCCGCAAGCCCCCGAGTGTATCTCTCGCAGGAATTCCTGACCTTCGGCGATGGAGATGCATCGCTGGAGGATGCCTGAGGGGCTGCGGTGGTAGAGCTCCTTCTCATCTCCCAGCAAGACGAACGACTTGGCGCGCCGCGCCACCCGCTGAGCCTCGGCCCGGTCGAGGGGCAGCTCTCCTCAGTGGAGATATTGCAGGTACGGGGTCTGCCAGCTTCGATTAGGCGTGACCCCGCTTCGTTCCTCCTCGACGCGCAGTGCCTCACCCTCGGGGGCCGAGGGTACCTCGGACTGAACCGAGGGCGCCTCGGGCCGAGCTGAGGGTGCTTCGGGATGAGCCGAGGGTGCCTCGGACTGAGCTGAGGGTACCTCGGACTGAGCCGTGGGTGCCTCGGACTGGGCTGAGGGTACCTCGGGCTCGGACGTGTCGTCGATCTTGACGGAGGGTTGATGCAGGTCTCGGGAGAAGACGTCCGGGGGAACCGTCGTTCGCTCTGAGGCTATTTTAGCCAGCTCGTCCGCAGTCTCGTTGTAGCGCCGAGCGATGTGGTTGAGCTCGAGCCCGTAGAACTTGTCTTCCAAGCGCCGAACCTCATCGCAGTAGGCCTCCATCTTTGGGTCGCGGCAATGGGAGTTCTTCATGACTTGGTCGATGACGAGCTGCGAGTCACCGCGAGCGTCGAGGCGTCGGACCCCTAGCTCGATGGTGATCCGTAACCCGTTGACCAGAGCCTCATATTCGGCCACATTGTTGGATGCCGGGAAATGGAGGTGTAGCACGTAGCGTAGGTGCTTCCCGAGGGGCGAGACGAAGAGTAGGCCTGCGCCGGCTCCTGTCTTCATCAGCGACCCGTCGAAGAACATGGTCCAGAGCTCCGGTTGGATCGGAGCCGTCGGTAGCTGAGTGTCGACCCATTCAGCTACGAAGTCCGCCAAGACCTGGGACTTGATGGCCTACCAAGGAGCGAACGAGATCGTCTCGCCCATGATTTCCACCGCCCACTTTGCAATCCTACCCGAGGCCTCTCGGCACTAGATGATCTCCCCCAGGGGGAAGGATGACACCACAGTTACCGGATGAGACTCGAAGTAGTGTCGCAGCTTCCGCCGCGTCAGGATCACCGCGTACAGCAGCTTCTGAACTTGTGGGTAGCGGATCTTGGTTTCGGACAGTACCTCGCTGACGAAGTAGACTGGCCTCTGAACGAGCAACGCATGCCCCTCTTCTTGCCTCTCGACCACAATCGCGGCGCTAACCACCTGAGTGGTCGCGGCGACGTAGACCAGGAGGGCTTCTCCGGCAGCTGGGGGCACCAAGATAGGCGCCTTTGTGAGGAGCGCCTTCAGGTTCCCGAGGGCTTCCTCGGCCTCAGGGGTCCAAGTGAAGCACTCGGCCTTCCTTAAGAGGCGGTACTGAGGTAGACCTTTTTCGCCGAGGCGTGAGATGAAGCGGCTCAGAGCCGCGAGTCATCCCATGACCCTCTGTACGCCTTTCAAGTTCTTGATGGGCCCCATGCTGGTGATAGCTGCGATCTTCTTCGGGTTGGCTTCGATGCCCCGCTCGGAGACGATGAACCCCAAGAGCATGCCTCGGGGTACTCCAAAAACACACTTTTCGGGATTGAGCTTGACGCCTTTCGCCTTGAGACATCGGAATGTCGCTTCAAGGTCGGAAAGGAGGTTGGAGGCTTTCCTCGTCTTGACTACGATGTCATCGACGTAGGCCTCAACCGTGCGGCCAATGTGTTCGCCAAACACATGGTTCATGCACCGCTGGTACGTCGCGCCCGCATTCCTCAAGCCGAACGGCATGGTGACATAGCAGTACATGCCGAAGGGTGTGATAAAAGAAGTCGCGAGCTGGTCGGACTCTTTCATCCTGATTTGATGATACCCTGAGTAGGCATCGAGGAAAGACAGGGTTTCGCACCCAGTAGTGGAATCCACGATTTGGTCGATGCGAGGCAGAGGGTAGGGAACCTTCGGACATGCTTTGTTGAGACCAGTGTAGTCTACACACATCCGCCATTTCCCCCCTTTCTTTCTCACAAGCACAGGGTTGGCAAGCCATTCGGGATGGAATACCTCTTTGATGAACCCTGCCGCCATTAGCTTGTGGATCTCCTCGCCTATGGCTCTGCGCTTCTCCTCGTCGAATCGGCGCAGGGCTGCTTGACGGGTCGGGCTCCGGCTCGGATGTCCAGCGAGTGCTCGGTGACATCCCTCGGTATGCCGGGCATGTCCGAGGGACTCCACGCGAAGACGTCGGCGTTCGCGCGGAGAAAGTCGACGAGCACTGCTTCCTATTTGGGATCAAGCCCGGTGCCGATCCGGATCTGCTTGGAAGCGTCGCCGCTGGGGTCGAGGGGGACGGACTTAACCGTCTCCGCTGGCTCAAAGTTGCCGGCATGACGCTTCACGTCTGGCACCTCCTTAGAGAGGCTCTCCAGGTCGGCGATGAGGGCCTCGGACTCGGCGAGGGCCTCGGCGTACTCCATGCACTCCACGTCGCATTCAAACACGTGTTTGTACGTGGGACCGACGGTGATGACCTCGTTGGGGCCGGCATCTTGAGCTTCAGGTAGGTGTAGTTGGGGACGGCCATGAACTTCGCGTAGCATGGCCTCCCTAGCACCGCGTGGTAGGTTCCTCAGAACCCGACCACCTCGAACGTCAGGGTCTCCCTTCGGAAGTTGGAGGGTGTTCCGAAGCAGACGGGAAGGTCGAGCTGTCTGAGGGGTTGGACGCGCTTCCCGGGGATGATCCCATGGAAGGGCGCAGCGCCTGCCCGAATAGAGGACAGATCAACACGCAGGAGCCCAAGGGTCTCGGCGTAGATGATGTTGAGGCTGCTGCCTCCGTCCATGAGGACCTTGGTGAGCCTGACGTCGCCGATGATGGGGTCGACGACGAGCGGGTATTTCCCCGGGCTCGGCACATGGTCGGGGTCATCGTCTCGGTCGAAGGTGATGGGCTTGTCGGACCAGTCTAGATAGACTGGCGCCGCCACCTCCACCGAGCAGACCTCTCGGCGCTCTCGCTTGCGGTGCCGAGCCGAGGCGTTCGCCGCTTGCCCACCATAGATCATGAAGCAGTCGCGGACCTCGGGGAACTCTCCTGCCTGGTGATCTTCCTTCTTGTCGTCGTCGCAGGCCTTGCCACCCTCCGCGGGTGGCTCGGCCCTGTGGAAGTGGCGCCGAAGCATGACGCACTCCTCAAGGGTGTGCTTGACGGGTCCCTGGTGATAGGGGCACAACTCCTTGAGCATCTTGTCGAAGAGGTTGGCACCTTCGGGGGGCTTCCGAGGGTTCTTGTACTCGGCGGCGGCGACAAGGTCCGCGTCGGCGGCGTCGCGTTTCGCTTGCGACTTCTTCTTGCTCTTCTTCTTGGCGCCGCGCTGAGTTGACGCCTCGGGAGTATCTTCCGATGGGCGGCCCTGGGGCTGCTTGTCCTTTTGATAATAGCCTCGACCGCCTACTGGCCGGAGGCGAACTTGGTGGCGATGTCCATCAGCTCGCTCGCCCTGGTGGGGGTCTTGCGGCCCAGCTTGCTCACCAGGTCGCGGCAGGTGGTGCCAGCGAGGAACGCGCCGATGACATCCGAGTCGGTGATGTTGGGCAGCTCGGTGCGCTGCTTCGAGAATCGCCGGATGTAGTCTCGGAGAGACTCTCCCGGCTGCTGTCGGCAGCTTCGGAGGTCCTAGGAATTCCCGGGGCGCACATACGTGCCCTAGAAATTGCTGGCGAAAGCTTGGACTAGGTCGTCCCAGTTGGAGATCTGCCCCGGAGGCAGGTGCTCCAACCAGGCGCGAGCGGAGTCGGAGAGGAACAGGGAGGTTGCGGATGATGAGGTCGTCATCGTCCGTTCCACCCAGTTGGCAGGCCAGACGGTAGTCCGCGAGCCACAGTTCCGGTCTCGTCTCCCCCGAGTACTTTGTGATAGTAGTCGGGGGTCAGAACTGGGTCGGGAACGGCGCCCGTCGGATGGCTCGGCTGAAGGCTTGCAGACTGGGTGGTTCGGGCGAGGGACTCCGATCCTCCCCGCTATCGTAGCGTCCCCCACGCCTGGGGTGGTAGCCTCGGCGCACCCTCTCGTCGAGGTGGGCCCGTCGGTAGCGGTGATGGTGCTCGTTGCCGAGGCGACCCGGGGCCGCAGGCGCGGTGTTGCGCGTGCGCCCGGTGTAGACCGAGGCTTCCCGCATGAATCGGGAAGTCGCGACATGAGGTTCCGAGGGGTACCCCTGCCTTCGGGAGGCGGAGCTCTCGGCCCGTCGGACCGCGGCGCCTTCCAGGAGATTCTTGAGCTCCCCTGGATTCGTCGCCCCTCGGTGGTTGATGGCTCCGGCATCGCGCGAAGAAGCATTGCTGCTGCCGCCAGGTTCTGGCCGACCCCACTGGAAGCGGGTGGTGGCCTGACCCTGACGTCGTCGGTGATGCGGTGCTGGAAGCCCTGGGGTAGATGACGTATTTCTCCGGCCGGAGGTTGGCCCGCCCATGCCTGCCCGACGTCCCGACGGATCGGCTCAAGCGCTCCTGCTCCCTCGTCGAGCCTGGCCTGCACCCCGCGGATTTGCTCGAGCTGTGGGTCATGATCCCCCGCCTGAACGGGGACCACAGCTAGCTCCCATGGGATGTCAACGCGAGGCACCGGCCTAGACAGGTCACCATCCTCCGGCATGCCGAGATGGTTGCCTCTAGGGGGACCCCCTAGATCGACGTGGAAGCATTCGCGACTTGGGCCACAGACCTCGTCGCCGAGGCTACGGCTACCGTCGGAACAGTTGGAAAGGCAGTAGTCGCATGCGGTCATGAAGTCCCGCATAGAACTGGGGTTGCCAAGTCCAGAGAAATCCCAACAGATGCTGGGCTCGTCGTCTTCCTCGGACCCAGAGGGCCCGTAGGTCGAGACGTCCGTTAGCCGGTCCCAAGGTGACCGCATACGAATCTCCAAAGGGTTTGGACTTGCCTCTACGAGAGCGCCCGCCAAAGCGAAGTCGCTAGGCGGGTTGAGGCTGAATCCGAAAGACGTGGGATGGGAATTGGTCGGTACCTTTTGGTCGACGGGCGGCGATGAGGTCACGTCGGGGACTGACTGCGCCGTCATCTCAGGTACGAGGGTGACGTCCAGCAAGCTTTTCGCGAGTGTGCTGGCGTCGTCCGCTTGCTCGGGTTTGGCGTGTCGCGGGGAGACGGCGCTCGCCTTCGTCTCAAATGCGAGGTCGACGCCCGGTGCGCCCCCCGTTGGGGCGCTGGGGCCATCGACTCGCTCGACAGCCGACGAGGCGCTGTCTCCTGCTTGGCCTTGGTTTCCCCGCCTCCTCCTCCGTCGGCGGGGGAGAGGACGGGGTGAGCTCGAAGGTTGCTCTTCCACCATGCGGGGAAGACGTCGCCGATTCCGCCGCCGGGAGGCGGGTTGTCGGCCGCCACTGTTGTTGTCGCACGGCGGTGGAAGGAGTATCATGTCGTAGCTGCCGTCGAGGGACATGAACTCAAGACTCCCGAAACGGAGCACCGTCCCGGGTTGGAGAGGTTGCTGGAGACTGCCCATCTGGAGCTTGACGGGAAGCTGTTCGTCAACACGCAGCAGGCCCCTACCTGGCACGCCAACTGTCGACGTTCCGAGACCGGGGGGTCCCTGGGCCGACGAATGAATGTCGCCGCGTGCCCCAGCCCAGATGGGTCGAGCGCGAGGGCGAGCGCGAAGGGGGGAGAGCGAGGCGGCCGGAGACCGACGTGAGAGAGGTGGGGATCCCGCGGCCTTCGTGTTCGTCCCGCACCCAGGTCGGGTGCGCTTGCAGTAGGGGGTTACAAGCGTCCACGCGGGAGAGGGAGCGAGCGGCCTCCGGCGAGCGCATGTTCTCGTCCTCGTCCCCGCGCGGCCAACCCTCTCTAAGAGGGCCCTGGTCCTCCCTTTTATAGGCGTAAGGAGAGGATCCATGTGTACAATGGGGGGTGTAGCAGAGTGCTACGTGTCTAGCGAAGGTGAGCTAGCGCCCTAGGTACATGCCGTTGTGGCAGCCGGAGAGATCTTGGCACCCGGCTGGTGTGATGTCGTGGCCATCGGAGGAGCGATGGAGCTTGGCGGAGGGACAGCTGTCGGAGCGGTTGAGTCCTTGCTGACGTCCTCTTGCTTCCGTAGGGGGGCTGAGAGCCGCCGTCGTCACAAAGCATGCGGGGCGCCATCATTGCCTATCTGGCGGAGCGAGCCAGATGGGACGCCGGTCTTGTTCCCTGCGGCCTGAGTCAGCTCGGGGTAGGGTGATGATGGCGCCTCCTGTTGACGTGGCTAGTCTGCGCCCTAGGTTGGGCGATGTGGAAGCTCCTCCGAAGCCGAGGTCGAGTCCGAGCCCCCGGGTCGGGCGAGGCGGAGATTGCCGGCTGGTGCCGGGGTGGAGTCCGAGCCCTGGGGTCGGGCGAAGCGGAGTTCGTCGTCTTCTGGGGCCGAGCCCGAGTCCGAGCCCTGGGTCGGGCGAGGCGGAGATCGTCGTCTTCCGTGGCCGAGCCCAAGTCCGAGCCCTGGGTCAGGCGAGGCGTAGATCATCATCTTCCGGGACTTAGCCCGAGTCCGAGCCCTGGGTCGGGCGGAGTTCGCCGTCTTCCGGGATTTAGCCCGAGTCCGAGCCCTAGGTCGGGCGGAGTTCGCCGTCTTCCGGGACTTAGCCCGAGTCCGAGCCCTGGGTCGGGCGGAGCGGAGTTCACCGTCTTCCGGGACTTAGCCCGAGTCCGAGCCCTGGGTCGGGCGAAGTTCGCCGTCTTCCGGGACTTAGCCCGAGTCCGAGCCCTGGGTCAGGCGAAGCGGAGCTTCCTATGGTGCCTTCAGCAGGGCCTGACTGCCTGTCAGTCTTACTCTGTCAAGTGGCACCGCAGTCAGAGTGGCGCAGGCGGCGCTGTCCTTCTGTCAGGCCGGTCAGTGGAGCGGCGAAGTGACGGCGGTCACTTCGGCTCTGCCGGCTGGGGGGTGCGCGTCAGGATAAGGGTGTCAGGCCACCTTTGCATTAAATGCTCCTGCGACTTGGTCGGTCGGTGCGGCGATTTGGTCAGGGTTGCTTCTTAGCGAAGGCAGGGCCTCGGGCGAGCCGGGAATATGTTCGCCGCTGAAGGGGGGCCTCGGGCGAGACGGAAATCCTCCGGGGCCGGCTGCCCTTGTCCGAGGCTAGGCTCGGGCGAGGTGTGATCGTGTCCCTCGAATGGACTGATCTCTGACTTAATCGCACCCATCAGGCCTTTGCAGCTTTGTGCTGATGGGGGTTACCAGCTGAGAATTAGGAGCCTTGAGGGTACCCCTAATTATGGTCCCCGACACATAGAAAGAATCAGAGTAAGGTAAGTTGGTAATTGTTTTGTCCATTTCAATCTAGGTTTCGTCCTACAGTCAACATTGCTCTGATACCTGAGAGCACCTAGAGGGGGGGGGGTGAATAGGTGATCCTGAATAAACTTACAACTTATAGCCACAAAACTTGGTTAAGTGTTAGGAAGATAATATCAAGTGACTATAAAGCAAGCTCTTGCAAATCACAACAATCACACAAAAAGCAATCACAAGAGACACGCGAGTTATCCCGTGGTTCGACAAGTACAACACTTGTCTACCTCCACGTTGTGGCGTCCCAATGGATGAGGGTTGCACTCAACCCCTTTCAAGTGATCCAATGATCAACTTGAATACCACGGTGTTTGTCTTTCTTTCACTATATCCCGTTTGCGAGGAATCTCCACAACTTGGAGTCTCTCGCCCTTACAACAAATATCAATGTGAAAGCACTAGAGTAAGGGAGGGAAGCAACACACACAAAATACCAGCAATACGCACACACACAAGCCAAGACTTGAGCTCAAATGAAACACAACAAGTTCACCACTAGAACGGAGCTCAAATCACTAAGAATGTCAATCGAATGTGTGAAGATGGAGTGCGGGAGTCTTAGAATGTTCAAAGTATGCTTGGTGTTCTCATCCATGCGCCTAGGAGTCCCTTTTATAGCCCCAAGGCAGCTAGGAGCCGTTGGAAGCAATCTGGGAAGGCAATTCTTGCCTTCTATCGGGTGGCGCACCGGACAGTCCGGTGCACCACCGGACATCCACTGTTCACTGTCCAGTGCAGATTACTTTCCTAAATTAGCGCAGCCGACCGTTGAAGATTTGGAGCCGTTGGCACACCGGACACTGTCCGGTGCACACCGGACAGTCCGGTGCCCCCCTGCCGACCGTTGGCGCGCCCACGCGTCACGCGCGGTCGACCGTTGGCTCGGCCGACCGTTGGCTCACCGGACAGTCCGGTGCACCACCGGACAGTCCGGTGATTTTTAGCCGTACGCTGTTGACTATTTCCCGAGAGCGGCGACTTCGCCGCAGATGACTCACCGGGCAGTCCGGTGCACCACCAGACAATCCGGTGATTTATAGCCGTACGCCGCCGTCGAGACCCGATAGTAGGCTGTTCATCGGGACTGGTCCTGGCACACCGGACACTGTCCGGTGCACCCAGACCGAGCAGCCTTTTGGCTGTACATAGCGAACTTTTCTCCAAAATGATTTCTCCTATTTCTAGCACTTAGACATAATACATTAGTCTTCAAAACAATGTACTAAGTCTAGAAACATACCTTTAATCTTGATTTGCACTTCTTGAGTCTTTGGCACAAATATCACTCAAAGCATTTGTGTGGAGCACTTAATCACCAAAATCTTATAGAAATGGCCCAAGGGCACATTTCCCTTTCAATACCACTTCTGTCACACCCCGGCTTTAAGGAACAAAGCCGGGTGCATCTCATACATGCGCCAAAGAAGACAACATATATAATAACAGAGTGTATAGAGATAAATGTCACAATAATCAGAGTATTTATTACATAGCGGAATACTTATAGAAAATAAAAGATAAATATAACAGGATCTAAAATCTATCCTGGGCGCTAGAAAGTCAATTGGGAGACACCACCTAGATCGAATCGAACTCCTCGATGTGTGGCTCCACTTGAACCACCTATTCTTCTCCTATGGGGGGTGTGAGACAGCAAGGGTGAGCTCACACATGTTCATCGCTCAACAAGTTGTGGGGAATAATGTGCATGAACTCACTAAAGGTGGGAGTTCTTGTGAAGTATAAGAATGATCAACAATATAAAGGTTCAAGCTGAGCATTGCTTTTATAGTTGGTCAAAATTTTATTAGCAATTACTAAATGTAAGTAAATACCAAACCATAATAAATAATAGAACAAAATTAATAAATAATCCCATGCAAATGCAAATGACAAATTGAATTTAGGTTCCATAAATTAATCATGTGAGTGCTTATGACCGTGAGCACGACTAGTATACCAGTTTTACACACTGTAGAGGTTGCACATCTTTACCCACATGTCATGTTACCCATCTGCCAAGGGGTCATGAATCGCATACACCTCTACCAAGGAAGCAAGGTACTGTAACACTACGAGGCCTTTACAAAGTTCCACTAGCTTTAGAAAACCCGCTACAGTTTATAGGAAGCTCCAGTGCAGGAATCCCTCGCCTGATCGCCATCGCAGCAAAATCAACCCAAGGACCTCCCTACACTAACCACTCCCCTACTGCCCTTGCCCCTTTCGGGTAAGGCAGGCATCCACTAGCTTTCCTAGTTAATTAGCCAAGGGCATCCCATACTACCCTTGTGGTAGCACTGTTTTCCCGGGTGGTCGCTCCTTGTTCCCATTAACATAATGATCTTATCATGAACAAAAATAACATAACAGAATAATAGGAACATGGATATAATGAAATATTAACCTAGAAACCGTGTAAAGCAATAGCATAACTACCCAATGATTTAGGGGTAAACAAGGTAAAAAGATAAACATTCTAGGGTGACCTATTGGGTCCCATTAAAATTAAACATATGCATGAATAAGTGATAATAAGGAATATTATTAGGTAACAAAAGTGGTCAAGGGCACAACTTGTCTGGCACTTGAGATTCTAGTTACCAGGGTGATTCTTCGGATCCTCGTGACCGCACTACTAGTCGTAGAAATACAAACAAACATAGTATACACCAACTTAACATCACACCAGACATAAGAACATACTGCATAATAATAATCTACGTGTTGCTACGAGATCGTGGGAACGAGAACCACTAAAATCGAAGTTACGGTTAAGGAGTTATGATTTTGTAGAAGATCTATGTGATTAAAATATTAACTTGGTTAGTATAAATTGGTTAGTATAAATCATATGAGAAATTATTCTATAAATAATTATCTCAAATTTAATCTAAGTCATTATTTGATTAAAGATTATCTAGTTAAATTATAACCGTAAAATTAGAATACTATATATTAATATTAAATAAGTTAATCCAATAGACATAGATTAACCCGATTATAAAAGTATGAGATATCAAATAATAAATATTGCGATTGTGTAGTAGATATTTATACGAAGCTATCGCAACTGGAACGAGTCAAATCGGATTTAAAACGGAGGAGATACGAATTTCCTAAGGTTTTGTGTATTTGATACGAGATTAATTAAGAAATAAATTTTAAAGTGGCTTTCATGTCAAATCAGTGGCACTATTTGATAAACAATAATATTATAAGATTATTGGAACTAGAATGACTCAATTTGGAATTAGTATGAATTTTCTATGGATTAAACAAATTCTAGCCATTATTTTTATATTAAAAATAGATTTCTATTCTCTTTTCCTGGATTTTTTCTATTTACTGGACTGGCGCACGATATCCAGATAACCCAAGGGTTAACCAACAAAAGTCTCCAGACACAGTGCATAGTAGCACAAGACTGCGAGTTTATTTTTAATAAGAACAGGGGCTTATTTGCGAATCAGGCGGCCGAAGGGGTATCTCACGTTCTCAGCCGTCCGATCCAATACTGATGGATCAGATTAGAACCCGAACATTATAAACCGGTACGCGACTACGGTCGTTCGATCAGCGATCGACGATTAGGATTTAAATACTCGCGATCTAATCTCATCCGTGCGATTCCTATCTAACTGCTCCGATTAAGTTCCCCGAAGGGATACACCTCATCCAATCGAGACCGTCGCTGATCAAACCAACGACTAGGATCCAATCCCTAACTCCTCTAATCGGGACCGTTCCCCTGGAATCGAACGGCCGAACGGGTCGGCCCCAACCCCTGGCCGAACAGACGACCACGTAGTCCACTCCCCCACGGCGGCGACCATGGTCAGCGACAACCCGTTCATGGCCCCGTGATCTAACCTCTGATTGGAGACACGCTACACGATGCGAGAGCTAAGGCAATTTAACGGGCAAGGTATTACCGACTGCAGCGTTGCGGTGAGGCTGGCCCACGGTACGAAGCGGCGTCGCGGTGGAAGACTGGCTCCAACGAGAAATTACTGCACCGCTGAGGCTTCTCGAGCACCAAATCTTTAACACACGATCTACACCACCTAGTGAACCTTTCAGCCAAGTTGTGCGAATCCTAGCGATAGCAGTGGGGAGAGAGTGTAGCAGCGGCGTGGTTCCCGTTGGTTAGGGCGAACGGCGACGCTAATGTGCCTTGGGGTCTAGACAACGGCTCAAAGGAACGAAGAAGTGAGGGGGAAGAGGTCGCCTATAAACTCTGAGTTGGCTGGGATCACCTAAGATCGGTCCAGATCTCTCGGCATATCCACAACCGGCACAGAGTGGTGAGCGCCGTGGTTTTCGGGAAGACGAATACCCAGCACGTGGGCCCACCGGCAGAAGCACTAGTACGCGCGAACGAGTCATGAGGCTGAACAGCGGGCCCCTCCGAGTTAGCGGGCGGACCTGGCAGAGGCATGCGCGCGAGGTGCGAAGGAGATGGTTGCCGGGCGGATGGGTCACTGCACGAGCGGGCCCGTGCCGTCAGAGACTGCCCCCACGCACAGATGCGCGCACAGAGCGGTGGGGAGGCTGGAGCGAGTTGGGGAAGTGGGCCGGCCAGGTCGAATTTCGGCCCACGAGTAGTTCTCCTCTTCTTATTTCTATTTTTTCTTTCTTATTTCAAATCCAATTCAAACTCTATTTTAGATTTAGGTTCAAGTTGTATTGTTCAAATAGAAATTCCAGCATGGAACTGCAAAAGTATTTGTCATTATTTATTCATTATTATATTCCCCCAAGTAAATGCTCCAAAGCCTGACATGCACACATATTGTTGTATTTTAGGAAAATATTACTTTTGAGTTTGTGATCAATTTTAAGTTAACAAAAATTAATATCTATCACCTTACTTATTAGGGGAAAATAATGTATTCTCTCTTGAATAATACTTTTGCTCTTTGAAATTTTATTTATTTATTCTTCTTCCCACTATTTAATTCTAGTAATAGTAGATGACTTTAATATAATTTTCTTCATCTTTTCTTGTTGAAGTTAAACATTCAAAGGCATGAGAAATCTAATAAGGTTTCAAAAATTCTAAAATCTCTATCATAGATATTCTTATTTCTTTGTTTTATTATTTTACTATTTTTTTATTATACAAATTTTGGGCTGTTATAATATCGAGTTGTTTTCCTGTTGAAATGCTTAACTCTAGCTATGGTGTACTCGATCCATCAAGTATATATTTGAATTAGGTCTACTATTGTATGACCCAATTCAATAAGGAAGTCATGGTGGTGTGTAGAGATGGCACGGGACTTTAGTCCCATATCGCCCATCTAGATAGGAGAGAACTTGTTTATATGTGGGAGTGTTCCATACTCTTCACATGAGACAAATAAAGGGTTATAGAGACCGCCACACACGTGCGCGTGCTCGCTCGCGTTCCGCGTTTTTTCGCATTATTTATTGAGTGACGAGTTCTAAACTGCAGTTTAATTTTTGCCTTTTGTTTATTTGGTTATCAAATATCACACCTAGACTGTCAAGTCAACTAGGAGTAATGGGCACGTACGTTACTTGCGAAATCTCCGAACGGTGTACGTAGAGATATTCCGGGGGCAGTTCCTGGAATATAGCATATCGAATCAAGCGGATGCGGCTGCCTATCTATAAAGGACAGACGTCATTCAGTCGGAGGACAGACGTGAATTGCAACCGACTCGTCCGTCCTCTTCTCAATTCTATGCGCCGCAGCTTCCAGGCCCTGCCGTCCCTTCGTCTGTCGTGTAGCAGATCAAGGGAGAGTGGTGCCTCAGAACCACCATCGGCGTTTTGACGACCTACACGGGTGTCGGCGAATCAGGTTTCTGGGAAGTGCTTCGCGCACGTCCGCTCGGGTTCTTCTTCAACACTCGTGGAAATCACTATGAGTAAATATGCATTTTCAGTTTATTGTGATGACGGTCTTATGGTTAGATCTGTTGTCGATTCTTCTTTTATACGTTAATCTTGTTAAGTTAGTTTAGATTTATTCTGTTCTAATGTCGTGGATATTATCTGCTAGTACATCTGTGTTTTTTGTTTTATGCTGTATTATCAAATTAATTTTAGACTCTGTTAATTTTCCAATAGTATATTACAAATTTCAAAAGCCGCCTATGGTACTCGAAATGGATTTCCGGGCTATTTGTTCCATCTGGCTGTGTAATTCCTATTGTACTTTTGCAGCTGATGCTTCCTATTAGAACATAACATGCATGTCTCCCAATTGGCCCTAGCTAGCAGCCTGCGCTTTTTTCTTTCTTTCAAAACTGTGCAGTCACCATATAGAAATGTAGCTTCTTTTAAAAATACAAAATGGCAGAGGTACGGTGTAGTTCTGCGTTCATACTCAATTTGTTGACGGAGGAAATAGTTATTAAAACAGATGCATTTTATTTGTTGAGGGAGGAAACAGTTATTTAGAACAGATGAATTTCAGAGGATAATCCAGCAAAGGCCTTATGAACATAGCTATACCAAAATAAAGCACAGAAGAGTGTCGAACATGGAGAGATCTCAACCAGATTACTCTAGTGTCGCGTGTTTCTACAGGAAAAAAAAACCCATGCTCTATCTATTTAGCACTGCGCTGGTTCACACGTCGCCCATCTACATATGTCGTATACTAAAGAGTACCAAATTACTAAGGACAATGCACTGCGCTGGTTCACACGTCGCCCATCTACATATGTCGTATACTAAAGAGTACCAAATTACTAAGGGCATTGTCCGTTATGTAGAGGCTGATTGGTTGCTAGTCCGTCACGCGTCTGCCTTGTACGGGCGGCTGATTGGTTGCTAGTCCGTCACGCGCCTGCCTCGTACGGGCGGCTGATTGGTTGCCAGTCCGTCACGTACGCGTCTGCCTCGTACGGACGACTGATTGGTTGCCAGTCCTTCATGCGCCTGCCTCGTACGGGCTAAATCCCCCATTAAAGGCCATCTCCGGCTTCTCCACGCATGTAGGCCGAAAGGTTAAAAAAGCGCTAAAGTGCATGTGCGCATGTAGTCCGAGGGCGTGGGGGCGCGACAACCAAACACCCGCTCGTGCAACACATGCCGCGAGCCTAGGCGGGTAGGACGCGACAGCCAATCACACGAATAGAGATTAGAGAGATGTGATGGGAACTAAATCCCTTTTTATTTAATTTAACTAACAAAATAGTTAATCTCTTTCAATCTCCTTCAATCCACTTCTAACCTAACAAGGTCTAAGAGTATAGTTTGTCCATCTATATATTGTATACCCACTAAGCCACATATCTTAAAACACTAGAAACTGGCTCGCGCTCCGCGCGAGTAGTACAAACGGTACATGGGCACAGTTGAATTAACGTGTATCAAACTGGATAGTAACTAATTTTTTTTGTGAACATTATATCAACATAAATCAAAGCGTTTCATGGTTTTGGACAAAGATGAGTAGACAACAGCATACAAATCTAAGTGTATGTAAAATGCAAGTGCTGAAGCTTAGCATTGATAGAACATTGTAGCCAGATGCAATAAACAGATTTGTAGCGCTGAGTTCAATTTGATAAGGTATCAATATATGACGTAAGGAAGCTATCATAGCCAACTTGGATTGTACATTTTTTTTGCAGTGATGAAGTTTTCAAGTTCTGGAAATGTAACACCATGAAGTTCTTAGAGATTATATTATAGAAGAGCTTAGAGATTTGTTTTGAGAGAACAGGAGGGGGGCCTACTGAAAATTTTATTTAAATCAAAAAAAGGAAACAAAGTTTAGAACAAAGAAGAAGACAAGTTACAGGAGGTTAGAGAGAGATTCTACTGCCATTGCTATTCTACTACCATTGCTGAAGCCATGCTGGGATGGCTGAATCGAATCTACCACGAGCTCTGTGAATGACCAGGAGCAGCTCATTTGTAAACTCATGCTTGCATTGCTGCACCGTTGGATCTTTGTTCTAAAAAAACCAAGCATTACAGCACTTCCAAATGCTCCAGGTCATGAGAATAATAATCTCCATAGAGAATGGGACATTGAGTTGCTATTTTAGATTTGCCGCAGCCACCTCTGGACTAGCAATTCTAGGGGGAATCAAACCGATTGAATTCCACCAGGCCTTCGCGAAGTTGCACCTGAGAAAGAGATGATAAAGGGTTTCCTCCTTCTGCTAGATGCAGTTCTCGCAGGTGTAAGACTCGAGAGTCATGTTCTTCCTCTTTAGCATATTCCTTGTGTTGAGCCTGTTTTTAGCCATAGCCAAAAAAAGACCTTATGTTTTGGTTGACATTTGTTTTTCCACAGCAATCTGTTAATCTGATGAACTTGAGTCTGATCCATCAAATGCCTGTAAGTCCTTTTTGTAGAGAAAATTTCAGATCCCCAAATGAGCTTCCAAGTGTCTTTTGCATTGATCACCGTGATTTGTCCCCAAGCCTCGTTTAATTCAAGATACTGTTCGTAGGCTTGCACAGACAGAGGAAGATGAAAAATCTCAAAGAGATGAGCTTTTTGCTTAGCTTCTTTGATAGTGAGTTTACTGTTGCAGGCAAATGAAAATAATTCCGGGTACTACTGAGCAGGGATGCCCTTGTTCCATAGATCTTCCCAGAAAAGAATAGTTCTCCCATTGCCAACGGTTGGTGCTGCCAATCCCTTGATGTCTTGGACTAGACTAAGCAGACTTTTCCACCAAAAGGAACCAATATTTGGCCCACCAGGAAGTCTGTCAATCCTGTAGTAGTTATTCCACACCAGGTTAACCCAAGGTAAGTCATGATTATTGAAGAATTTGTGCACAAATTTCAAAAGCAAGGCCTTGTTGTGCGTCTCCAATCTGACCACTCCAAGGCCCCCATTGCTCTTTGGCTGAGTAATCATGCTCCAGGCAGCCAGAGCCGATCTGTTTGAGTTCACGTCGTTGTCTCTCCAGAGACAATGTCTCCGGAAGACATCAATCTTTTTGACTGTGGCATCAGGAATTTTCAGAGTGCTCATCAGGAAAGCCGGGAGAGCAGAGAAAACAGAGTTAACTAACTCCAATCTTCTGGCCTGGGAGAGGATAGCAGAAGTACAGGACAGTCTCCTTTCAATCCTTTGAATAAGCGGTAAAAAGTGGCAGATTCTAGGTTTTGACAGGCCTAGAGGGACACCAAGGTAAGTGAAAGGCATAGATCCTGTCTGACAGTTTAATGTTCTGGCTAGAATCTCCAACCGAGCTAGGGAAACATTGATTAGGTACATACTTGATTTATTATAATTCACTTTGAGCCCCGTCGAGGTAGCAAAAGAGTTTAGAATTGCTCTGAGGAAGAAAAGTTGCCTGGGGCAAGCTTCCAAAAATCAATAATGTATCATCAACATATTGATCAATCGGGAAATCTTGACCACAGTTCGCAGTGAGGGGCAGCTGGAGAAGGCCTTGCTGTCTCACTTTATTGATTATACTTTGAAGCAGATCTGCCGCTAGAACGAATAAAAGAGGCGAAAGGGGGTCTCCTTGTCTTACCCCACGTTTGCAATGGAAAGTTTTGCCTGGAACACCATTAAGGAGGACCGAAGACGTGCCAGAATAGAGGATATCCCTAATCCAGCCCAGCCATTTGGGCCCAAACCCTCTGAAGGACAACACCTGCAGGATCAGATCATGTTCAACAGTATCGAAGGCCTTTTCAAAATCCAACTTGAGCACGATGATTTCTTTTTTGGAAACATGACATAAATGAATATATTCATAAGCCCAGGCCAAGCAGTCCTGAATGGTTCTTCCTTTGATGAAGCCATATTGATTTTTATGAACTAGGGAGGTCATCACTGTCTGTAATCGATTGGCCAGCAACTTAGTGATGATTTTCATACTATTATTTAGAAGCGATATTGGCCTAAAATCTCCCACTAATTGAGCATTTTCTTTTTTCGGAATCAGAACAATAAAAGAACCATTAATACTTCGAAGACAGACATCCCCATGATAAAATTGCTCACATAAGTCATAGAAGTCCTGAGAAATGACCGGCCAGCACTTTTTGAGAAAATTGGTATTAAACCCATCAGGCCCCGGCGATTTGTCTGAGGGGAGAGCTGCAACAATGCTATCGATTTCTTGCTTTGAAAAAGGCTCATCTAACCAGTGCAAGCCCTCATGCAACATAATCAGGCCAGAGAGATCAAAAACATTTTTTGAAAAATTAGAAGAACCCAAGCGACATTTGAAGACATTCCACAGAAGGTTAGCTTTAAGATCGTGATCTGAAAAGATTGACCCACTATCACCAGAGAGCAGCATAATTGAATTATGCCTATGCTTTACCGTTGCATGAGCATGAAAAAATCTAGAGCAAATATCTCCCTCGGTGACCCATTTGATTGAAGCCCGTTGCTTCCAATAGATTTTCTGAATTTGGAGCAAATCAGTATTTTTGGCTTGCAAAAGCTCCCGGAAATTCCATTCTTCAATCGAAAGGTCGCGATGTTCCTCAATAATGTCAATGAACTCAATAAGCAACTTAATTTGTCTCACTGTTTTATCAATATTTGGTAGAGACCGCTGCCACTCTTTGAGAAGAGCTTAGAGATTACAATACAGTAGGCGTAGCTATATGTATGTGGATCAAAAGCAGTGGTGTTAACGACTACAGAAGCAGGTTAGGAGCAGGGTGGTCTTAATCTTAGAAGCATTGGTCTTAAAGATTACAAAAGGAGCTAACTGCATGTCGCAGCGCATTAGTGATATATACAAACTTGTTGAGGCATTAAAACATTGATCCTAAAGATCACAATAGATGGCATGCCAGGAACAAAAAAGTATGCTTTGTTTGACAACTCTATTTAATATGCATAGATAGTTCAAAGTGGATTAGATTGAAGTTGACAAAAGATAACATGTTTCGACCTATCCAATTATATAACATACCTGTTCTTTATAAAACTTGCAGTCCGTCGAAAAGAGATGATGTCGTTGATGGAAAGCAATGTGTAAGCATTCGAGAGAAAAAAGAAAAGTTCAGTTTAGACATATAGTTTATACTTTATAGGTTATGAAAGAGTGCAAATATCAAAAAAATATTAATTGGCTAGGAAATAGCGTGAATAGCAACAATACTCGCTGGGTATTTGGAGTCGTATACAAAGAATGGTGTGTATGTTGTAAGAAATCTCAATAGAGGATGTGAATTTGCACATGATGTTTATGGAGGACAAAACATCTCTCTCTGACACAATTTGCAGAGTACACAGTTCAGTTCGGTCTGAGTCGGATTTTACAGCAAGTAAGAAATGAGTGAGATTTATGATGTACAAGTATGGAGCAAATAAGTAACAGATTGTGTATGGTGGACAAAAAAGAAACTATAACTACTATGAATATAAATTTTAGACTATCCAAACAAATTGTTCGCAGTTCGGAGGAAACGTAAATGAAGTTCAATCCCTATGTTACATTGAAGATGCAGACCATCCAAATTCCTATTTTGTTAGTTGAAAATTTCAGATGGATCACACAACAGTTCTTTTGTATGTTTGGCTAGATGTGGATGGTAAGCAAGGTACCATTATCTTCTTGAAATGGGGAGGGGGAGCAAAGAGGGCAGGGTACCTGTGTCGCACAGAAATTCCACTGAAGCTTTGTGTAGAGCTCGCCGCTGCCGACAGTTGGACGAAAATGACGACTTGTTGAAGAAGCAGGCACCGATAGGTTGCGCAGGGCTATGGACGGCACTGAAGAAGCAAGGAGTGCACGACCGTGGGTAGTTTGACGGAGACAACAATGACGCGTGGAAGAAGCAACCGACGGCGACGACGATGCGTTGAAGAAGCAGCCGACGATAGGGTGCATGGGGTCGTGGATAGCGCCGAAGAACCATAGAGCGCGCGGTCGCCGACAGTTCGACGGAGATGACGACGACGCGTTGAAGAAGCAGCGGTCGATAGGGTTTCCACGTTCAGTATCGCCGCAGCGCAGTGAGCTCTCTCTCGAAGAATCCGGTGGCGACAGCTTGGAATGGAAGGTGATGGATTTGGGCACTGCAGGTTAGCCGACACACCGTGGATATCCAATCGAACGGTTGAAAGAATTACGACACATGTGGACGCTCTCGGAGGCGAGATTCCCTCCTAGATCTATTATTACATAGAAGAACTAGTGTATGTCGCGCGCCTGCGCGTGATATAAAATTCCATTCTAAATTCTTAAATTTTACTTAGATATAATAATCTGATTTTGTATTCTTAAAACTTGTCAACTGACTAATCTGAAATAGATCAAACCAGTGTGGTCGGAGGGAGAGCTGCAATATGTAACCCATAAGACGTTTTTTATTTATGAAATACTAAAGAATTACCTAATTATAATTTACAAAATTGATAAGAGGCACTAATCTGTATGCAAACGAACATTTTGGAAAATTATAGCTTCTCATGCACAACAGTACGGGTTATTAAACAATCGATATCGCGCAGTATTATTAATAGTCCACATAAGGTTAAGAGTCGTCTATAGAGTAAAAATCTTGACTATAAATTTAAAATGTATGGAGGTGAATTCCTATTTATGACAAATAAGAATGGAGGTAGGGATGCATCAATGTGACATGGTTTAAAGTGGCAGAATACATGCCGCCACCAACAGGGAAGAGAAGTTATTGGTGTTGCTTCATCCATCTAATGCAAACCATAAGAAGCTCCCAACCCCACCTCCAGGGTCCAGTGCAAATGGAGCGACAGCACGAGGCCCCTAAATTTTTAGGGCCTCAGATTTTTGAATTTTCTGGATATAAATGGTATAAAAAGACAAAAGTTGTTTATTGTTTTGTAAAAATCTTAACTTTAAAATAGATAATATGAGATGACAAGAATACGAGAATAGATCAAATATAAAAGGGTACATTTTAGATTGTTTTTATCTCTATATATTATAGATCCCAGAACCTATTTTTATGTTTTGCACCGGGGTCAAAAAACTTAGAGACGGCCCTGCCCACCTCCCAAGAGGTGCCTGGGAATTAACATGGTTGATGGGAGGACCAAGCTAGTAGAGTTCAGGCTGCCACCAAAGATTGAAAAGAAGGTGGTCAATGAATAGATGTATGTCCAGAAGTAAGATATGTGCTCCTTGATATTGAACAGGAGGCCAAGGAACATGCATTATTGTACCATAGTGAGAGGCTGATAATTGCTTATATGGTCTGATTAGCACTCCGGCGAGGACTCTACTTGGTGTCATTGAGAACCTGAGGATATGTGGTGACTGCCACAATTCCATCAATATCGTGTCCGGGATTGTTGGGAGAGAGTTTATTGTGAGGGACAATAAGAGGTTCCACTCTTTCAAGAATGGATAGTGCCCCTGTGGAGGCTATTGGTGATAATGGAAAAAACATATTCTTCTCATCGGTGTTGCTGCCATACTTCGTATGGAGTTGCCTGCCATGGTTTCAATTGATAATAAGCAGTATGAAGGTATCCGATGGTGTTGTTAGTATTTTCTCATCCTTAAATATGCCTAGGACATGCTTAAAGTATTTAGCTGCAAGCACTTGTATGATGCAAGATTATCACTTCTTGATATACTAACCAATCCTACTCTCCTCTTGTCGGTACCCTGGATCAGGGGTACCCCTTACTACGGTATGAAGACACGATGCCTGTGCGGCTATCCCTAGTCGCGCGGAGAACAGCCCCAAGGATATCTCATGAGCAGTTGAGGTGGTGTTCTCGGAGACAACGTCATCGGGCCCAGACCTCCTCAAGAAGGCGCATGACCCCTGTGCACATAACTCGGACCCCCGAAGTAAAGCAGCCCGGAGCCATTGGATGAAGTTCGGACCCCACCAAGTGAGCTCCAGACCACCCATAACAAGGTCCCAGGGGAGGAAGTGTCGTGGCCTAGGCATGGGTCCGGTGTTGACGCGTGTCCGGGCTCTATCCGGTGCGCCTCCACTCCCCGCTCGGCCGAGGGCCCAATGCTGCCACATGGCTTATTGCCTGTGACGTAGGCCAGCGGGCGGAGCATGACGTAGGGACTCTGGGCCGCGCGGCCTCCGTATTTATTGTGGAGAGGATGCGTCGCCTGTCCACCCTGCTGTCAGGTGATGTGCCCCTTCGGCATTTAATGCGTCCTGTCCACTCTGCTGGCAGACGGCGCCCAGGCCATACAGCAGGCGACGTCCCGTCTAATCCGAACAGTATGCCTTTTCTGTAAGATACGCTGTGTCCACCAGCACTTGTGCATGACCAGGGAAGCTTCCCCAGCACACCAACACTACGCGGACCACGGGTGTCAGAGCGCAGGAAGATTGCTCCAGCAGCCAACTATTGCTGCCCCAAGTTTTGCATCCATTGTGCTCCTGGGCCCATATGTCGGGGCTCAGCACTCTTGTACACGCCCCCCTTGAGCTATAAAAGGGGGAGCATGCAACATTACAAGGAGAAAAACACACTTAGACTCTCTCAGGCTTATACACGACTCAAGCTCTCAAGCAATACAACACACAGTGGAGTAGGTTATTACGCTCCGGCGGCCCGAACCACTCTAAACTCTTGCGTATTCTTGTATTCATTCGTACATTTCCCAACAGGCAAAACGCTTAAGCCCCCTCCACATCTTAGGACTTAGGGCGGGTGCACTCCGCCACCCGGCCGGAGAATTTCCTCTCCAACACCTCTGTATGAGTATCTTGTTTCTCATAGGAAATATGTGCTAGTTTGGAATATATAGCTATATGTTTGTAAGAGTTGATTCTTGCTTTAATTTGGATGGATGAAGTAAAGTGGATCTTATATATTTGTATGCATATATATGCACACACACACCATAGCTTTATGGAAATGCTAGATGTAAAGAGAAATAATAATTCTATGAGTCTATATATGTTCAAATTTTTTTGGTCTGAGAGGAAGGACTAAAGGAGAGGTACGAGGACACTTCTAAAAGCTGGTGATAGTAGTGGGGGTGGTGAGCCTGCATAGACAACATGCATAAGGGGGAAGGTTTGTCCAAAGGCTGCATGAAGAACTTCAAAACTCAAAACTTAGAATTGTTTGTTATGAAGAAGGGTGTGAAAACTCCAAAGATAGAATCTGATGCGATGGAGGATTTAAGAATTCTAATGTAGGGTCTGGTATAATGAAGAAGGGCTTGAAACCCCCCAAAACAAAATCTAATATGATAAAGAAGGGTTTGAGAACTCATAAAGCAGAATCTGATGATATGAATAAGGGGTTGAAAACCCCAAAAGTAGAACCTGATGTTATGGACTTGAGGCTAGACGTTGCATACGGAATAAAAAATAAGGTATGTAAATAGTATAGTTGACATAAAATAAACACATGAGGCTAGACATCGCCTACGGACTGAAAACATGGGATGCAAATTGTAATATATGTGTAATCGAATTTCTGACGACGACAAATAAGAATACTGGATTGTTAAAAGTAATGTGCATATGTAGGTAACGTATTAGTTGGAAGAAAATATTTTATTTCAAAAGAACACATCTGTCTTGAAGTAACACTTTAGTGTTTTGAAAAAACGATAATTAGATTATCAACATTAACAAATCATGTAAATCATGTGGAAAACAAAACATTATCTCCTAACTTTCCTATGGAAGAGGTGGACAATGGAATTAGAAAGTTTGGAAATGAATGATGACCACAGCTCGTTGTAAATCGTTGGCATAACCAAAAATGAAAAGTATATGAGTACCCATATAACTAATTGAGTTGACCTAAATACAAATATGAACGTACACATTTTACCATGCAACTTGATATGTATTCGACAATTAGAATATAAACATTAATAGATGATGCAACAACAACATATAATCATAATTTCTATGGAAAATAAAACATTATCTCTGAACTTACCTGCGGAAGAGTTGGACTGCACAATTAGAAAGCTCAGTGGGAGTGGAGGTGGGGAGCAACAGAAAGGAGATGCTGCTGCTTTGCATCTACGTGTGGATTGTGGGTTCGCGTACTTCTACAGCGTGCTGGACTCACAGTATCGGCCTTGATTATGCGGCGTACCGGCACAGTTGTGCAGTGCCAGGCCAAGCTAGCCACCAGAAAGGAGCAACACATGTATCAAATGGGGAAAATAAAACGAAATATTAATCCTAGCTTAAACTAAGATGCGACTGGCAGCACCAAATGGAAAAAAATGTAAGAATCCAATTCCGTCGAACACCATTCTTTCAGATCCAGCCATCTGAGCACTTGGTTGTTGTGCGCATGCAAGAGGAAAGCAAGGCATGCGGTATAGTCCAAAGTTTACTTACCTACCTTTGTCACAAAGCTGACAAAATGACATAGGATGCATGCTAAATATTTCTGCACTGAAACCTCGATCAACCTCAGTGCGTAAAACGGTCTTCTCTTTACCAGATTGAGCAACCTGCAATGAGCATATCAAGTTACCGTCCCCAAAACAGAATAGGGTCTCCAAATAAAATCGTAGAGGACATCATTGATCTATGAATGCCTTGTTCCATAGTAAAATTAAGATCAAGCTAGTGTCTAAAGCGGTTAGAGTAAGTTTTCATAAAAACGTATGATATTAACTGCAATGCTCAAAATCATGTTATATTATTTTAAGGCTCACCGAAAGGGCATGTGTAATACAACACTAAACAGAAGGCAAAAGTAATAAGGATAGCTTAAATGTGAATGTAGCATTGAATTCACAATAGATTAACAGGCGACGAAGACATGATACTGATCTCAGGATAAAGAGTTGTAATACCCAATTTGTAAATAACAAGGAAAAGAGTTGATATCATTATATGATATGCCATCTACATAATAGAACATGGGAGTAACCATATTTAAGTGAACAATTAACTAATAAAATACTCTATGAATCATGTTGGAGTTTATGTGTTTGTGCATCTATAAATAATAATAATATTATTAATGAAAATATGTTAGTGCCCCAAATTGGGATTTAAGACCAAACTTACCTCTTAGAAAATAAATATAAAGAAAAAATATATAAATAAATAAATGCACCTGTTCATACTGGTATATGAACTTGAGCATTTTATCTAAGCATGAACTTCACCACAAAATTTGAATTCAAATTGGAAATTTAAAAATAAAAGGGAAAAGAAAACAAAAAAAGAAAAGAAAAAGGAGAAAACATTGTATTGGGCCAAATCTCTTGGGGCGGCCCATACACTCACCCGTGCTTGGCCCAATCAGTTGTTTGGCGCCGACACAGTGTCCCCACTCGCCAGCCTCTTCGTGCGCTCTCGCTCCCTCGCTGTGACTGAGGTATGGGGCCAGAAGTCAGGGCGCATTAACACACTCGAGTCACTGCTTTGGGGACCCCACGCGTCATCCATCCCCTTTTCCTCACCCTTGCTTCCTTTGTCCTATGGGCCAATATGGTCAGTCGTCTTCCCCAACGACTTTGCCAAACATGGCGGAGGCATGCCGTGTATCCCAACGTCAATTGAAGGATCCTGCCCGACTTTCCCCTTCCACATAAGTGCACCTTCTCCTCTTTCCTCATAGAAATCGCGGGCTCAACTAGGTCGCAGGGGTCTAGCTACACCCCCCGCGTTGCTCGACAGGGTGGTCCACATCGCCACCGTCATCACCTCGTAGGTGCCGCATCAAGGGGACCTTGGTGACTGACCAACGCCGATCGTTGCACCCCTCGGGTTACTCCAGCACCCGCGCCCAGGGCGATTTGGTGCCCAGAAGCCCAGCAACTGCACGAATCCGCCCCGCTTCTACCGTGCGCCATGGTTTGGAGCTGCTGCTACGCCACCGTCGATGAGAATCCCTCCTCTGGTCTCTCCTTCGTCCCCGCATCGCGTAGGATCGATCTAGTGTATGTTTGGGGTCATGGGGCACTGGGGATTCCTCGTCGGACATCACCTCTATTGTGGCTGCGGTGGCCACCGTGGGTAGACCTAGCAGCCCGACGGTCCACCAATTTTGTGCTGCTAGTGGATTCTCCTTGGATCCCTCTTCGCGTAGCCCTAGGATAGGATGGATTGGTGCGCTATTGGGTGATGAAGCTCAGCGCTGGCGCAATCGCTGCCGTGGATCGACATCACGCCACCGTCTCACGCGGTGAGATGAAGACGATGGGCCAGGGCCGTTCGATCCTTTCGCGTCGGCTACGTAGATTGGGAACATACCCCTTTGCTGAGTTCATCTCGGTCATGGATCTTAATCGGATGGCCCACAACTGATCTAGGGTAGATGATTGTTGGTGTTTGGAGCCCGACCGCACACCCGGGGTTACCCCTCGTGGTGCTTTTGGGTAGGACGATGCTGTTGACTGTAACTTAATGGTTCGTGCGAGATGCACGAGAGACGACAGGTGATTTTCTACAGGTTCGGGCCGCTTTGAGATGCGTAATACCCTACTTCCTAGTGTGGATCTTTATGTGGTAGGTTACAAGAGAAGTCTCCAGTATGGAGAAAGGCTAATGGGTTGAGTAGATGGTCGATGGAAATGATGGGGTACCCCTAGGCCTTATATATTCGACCGTGGGGCACTACATGCGTATGTGATGATGATATATTCCTAAACAATAGTGAACCGACTAAACTGATCTTCCTATACTCCTGTCGACTTATCCCTGATCCATTCCGATGTTCAAGGGCGCTGCATGCGGGAAAGTCGGGCGAACGCTGCGGATAACGTTTGAGTTTGACGAGTTGCTTGGGCCTGAGCCTGCTTCCTTCTCACGTCGACCCCTTCCTCCAGTAGTGAAAGCTCTCTTGTGGGTTTTGGTGGTTTGGATGACAACCCAATTAAAAGACTAACAAGTGCGCTAAGTGTTGAATAGGTGCTTAATGCAAAGCTAACAGGGTTCAACATAAGTGAACGAGTGTGATGGTCCAAAGACTGGATTATCTATAGATAATGGACATCACAAGTAAGATGGACATTGCTTAAGTGAGACTCGGTGTCCATAACTCAGAGACAACCGATCAAGCCAAGGATGGAGGCAAGAAGAGCTTTGAGGTACCCAGTGCACGGGAGAAGGTCAAGGAGACCAGGAACCCATAGCCAGGGGTGAAGAAGAAGACTTACAAAGTCAAGGTTGATCGAGTTAAGAAGAGTTATGGTGCATCAAGGATCACTACATAAGGACATGACTTACAACTTGTCACACCCGGTTTTAGAAGGTAAACCGAATGCGAACCATGTACGTGCTAGGATCAGAACTCACGTACACAATGATTACATAATTGGACTTCATCACACAATGCTTGAAGACTTAACCATTGTTCAACATAAATATCAAAGTGCGGAATTACAAAACGTAGATGCTAAGCCTACATAGGCAGCTGACTGGGAGTTTGCCACTAAGAAAGAACTAGAACTCGTCGTAGTCCTAGAACTCCTCAAAGTCCTCCATGCTTCCAGCTTCGCCTCCTGAGCACTAAGAACAGTGGGGACAACCTGGGGTGGGGTGTTTTGTAAAGCAAGGGTGAGTACACATCAACGTACTCAACAAATGTCCCGTTTGGCTAAAGTGGACTAGCTGTATGTGGAGTTTAAGGTTAAGCAGTTGCTTTTAGTTGGTCAAGTTTTGTTATTATGAGTAGAGCCAAAATTTAGTAATAACTCAGTTATTACCTAGAGGCACTCCCTCCAAGAGGAAATACCAGGGATCAAGATTATATTCACCATTGTTATTCATCATCATAAAAGTAACCATTGTTCTTCTAATCGAAGAGGATCCCAAGACTGCTCATAACCGCGAGCACGACTGATATACTAGTTTCTAACACTCCGCAGAGGTTGCACACTTTACCCACAAGCCGTGATTCCCATTCTGCCCAGGGTTCTAGCCTCCCCATTGATCACTACCAAGGTGACCTAGCAGGGTCTCACTACATAGCCTTTACAAAGATTTCCCAGAGGTCATAGCTGCTCGTTAGGTTTCTCCAGTTTGATAAACACAGTACATCTCCCCAAAGGAAGGGTGACTAACAAAAACCAAATCAAAGAACCTCTGCAACCAACCTCGGTAGAACAAGTACTGTGCCCGGACCCCATTGACGGCCCTACAGCGAAGCCAACTACTCCTCTAGTTCCTCTAATTAATCAGCTAAGGGTGTCCCATTCCACCCTCATGGTTGCACTGTTATCCCGAGTTGTCACTCCCCAAACAGGTCCTTACGGAGAGGCACTTAGGAAATAGCCTAAGCCCCCTAAAGTAGTCACAAGGACCTCATCGGGATAACATCATCGTATCATAAAAGATCACATCATGTTCATTGATTAAGTTTAAGCAATAGCATAAGCTAACCATGATTAACCCAAAAAGGTAAACAAGGGTAAGGGAAATACAAACTAGTCAATCCTTAGGTTTTAATAAAGTAATGCGGGATAGTGAATTATAAAGTAAAGTAGGACATGATAGGTCTGAGGACACTTGCCTTCACGAGGTTGTTGCTCAGAGGGATCTTCGACAACACACTCAGGAACCACGAGCTACTCGTTGTCTAAGTAAAGCGAGCATACATTCAATACATTTGGAAAGTAAAAATGAACATCACATCACACATGTAAAAACATTGGCATACAACTCAAAAAGGTATAGTATTAAGTACATGGAAATGAGATCAAGTTATAAAATGGACTAGTCCTAAGTGGGGAATTGATTATTCTCTAAGTGTTTGGTAACATAGTTCAAAAAGGTTAAGTAGTAACTAAACAAGAAATGATTAAATTATAAGGTGAACTACTATTATTGAGGAATTTGATTATCTTTTAAGTGTTATCCATAATTACATTCCTAATTCTATTTATTGCATTAAGACCCAAGGGTTAAGCCAAAAAATGAATCCATAAAATGCATAACACTAATCTGACAAGATTAAATATACTTTACTCCTAGGATTCTCCTTTTATTTATTTCATTAAATAAATAAATCAACATATACTTTAATTCCATATTCTAAGTGTAAAAATTAAAGTATACAGATTGTAGTTGGTCATATTTTATTTGAATAGAGAATAATCTCGTGAACATTTTGCAATTTGAACCACTAAATTTGGAGTTCATATGAAAAAGATATGAAATAAACAAGTTTTGAAGTTTAAAATATGAAATTAGGGCTAAATCTGTGATTAAATAAAAGTCCAAGGGTCTAATTAAAACAAACCAGGGACCTATGCGCTAAAACAGAGGACGACGGGTTGATTTCCTAAAACCAGGGGGTCTCTTTAAAAAAACTACCGTGCGAAGGGGTATCGGGTGAATCTAACCGTCAGATCTAAAACCAACGACTGAGATTAGATCTGCGGCCGAGGGCGCACGTGCGCGGGCGGTTGAGCACTGACAAGCGGGCCAGGGAGTGTCAGCGACAGAGGGGGGGAGCGTGCTGACCAAGCGGGCCCTGTGCTAGAGGTAAACGGATGGTTGCAGGGGTCCGAAGGGGTCCGAACCGTTCGATCAAGATCGGACGGAGGGGGGGTCCGAGGGGGTCCAAGCCGTTCGAACAAGAACGGATGGGGGAAATCAGACCGGGAAGGATGAGCGGCTGCGAGTGGCGCTGACAGGCGGACCAGGGCATTAGGCGCGCGTGCGCGAAGCGGTATCCCACGGTCCGAGCCGTTCGATCTGAATCGGATGGAGGAGATCAGACCAGGGAAACAGATGTGCGCGAAGCGACGCCGCTCTTCTCCACGGCGGTGAGGTCGTCGTAGTTGAGGCAGGCATGAGCTAGGGTGGCTCCGGGGTTGCCGGAGTTGGAGAGGGGAAGAGGGCGCCACGACGAATTCAATGGCGGGGAAGAGGCCACGAATCCACGGGCGGAGAGTGGAGAACGGTGGTGAGAAGGTCTCGGGCGGGCTGGAGAAACTCTGGTGAGCCATTCCGACCACGGGGAGGGGACTTATGGCGCGCTAAGGCCTTGGCTAACTTCAGTAGAGGCAGGGGTATCACAGGGGCCTACTCCGGTGGACTAGACCGGGCTAAATCGGCCGGCCACCGCGTGAGCACGGCGGACCGCCGCGGCCGAGCACCGGCGAAGGCGAAATTGGACGAACACAGGGCGCAATAAGGGAAATTGGGCACGGGGACGGGTGTCTCAGCTCGGGGCAAAGCTCGGAGAGGCTTGGCACGGTCTCCGGCGAGCTAGATGGCCGGGAACGCGGGCGCAAGTCTCTGGCGGCGGCTGGTGGCAAGGGCAAAGCGCGAGAGCGGGTGAAGCTGCACAGAATGAGGTGAGGGGTGTGCGCGGGCACTGGTAGGGCTTTATGAAGGGAGATGGGTGCGTGGGCGGGCGTCGTGGCCGATAAACCCGGCGACGTGCGCGAGTGCGCACACGCCGATCCACGGCGAGCGCGGAGAAGGCAGAAGTGACAGGGCAGGCCCACGACATAGAGAGAGAAGAAAGGGGAGTGCGGGGCAACGACATGACGACTGGCAAAACGGTCCTGCGAGACAGAGAGAGAAAGGGAGCGTGCAGGCGAAGGAAACTGGCGCTGACAGGTCGGCCCCAGCGGACAGAGAGCGAGAGAGTGAGCGCGCGCGGAAGACTGGCGCCGACAGGCGGGGTCTGCCTGTTGGGGGCGGCAGGTGCACGCGGGACTGGGTCTGGTGGGCTGGTTTGGGCCAAAATGGCTTTTTCCTTTTTCCTGGATTTTCTAATTCCTTTTCTATTTCTTTTCTCTAGGGTTTTAATTCCAAATTCAAACTAGGTTTCAAATTCAAATTAATTCAAACATGTGCAACACTCTAAAGAATATTTTAAGCTCAGCATGATGCAACATGTCATGACTCATAAGGTTTTGGCAAAAATAAAAAATTAACCTCCACAAGTTTAGGCTATCTCTAATCAAAAGGGAAAAAGGGAGAATGAATCTAAAGAGAGAAAACCTAGAGTGAGAAAAAGAAGAGTAACACATGATTTTGGGTGATAATTAGAAAGAAATTTTATACCCCTAAAATCAGGGTGTTACAGACCTATCCCCCTTAAAAGAATCTTGCCCTCGAGATTCAGGGCTGGCTAGAAAAGAGCTCAGGGTACTTGGCTTTTAAATCATCTTCTCTTTCCCAGGTTGCTTCTTCTTCTGAGTGATGACCCCATTTGACTTTGCACATCCTGATGGTGCTTCTCTGGGTGACCCAATCTGCTATCTCTAGAATTTTTGTTGGCTTCTCAATATAAGTCAGATCTTCTTGAACTTCAAGATCCTCTACTGTCAACTGCTCTTCCGGCACTCTCAAGCATTTCTTCAACTGAGACACATGGAACACATCGTGCACAGCTGACAGATTCTCTAGTAAGTTGAGTTGATAAGCCACTTCTCCACGTCTTGCCTAAATCTGATACGGGCCGATATAGCGAGGTGCTAGCTTGCCTTTGACTCCAAACCTTTTGGTTCCTCTAATGGGTGACACCTTCAAATAGACATAATCTCCCACCTCAAAACTGAGTTCTCTTCTTCTGGTGTCAGCATAGCTTCGTTGTCTGGACTGTGCTGCCTTCAAATTCTCCTAGACCATTCTGATGTTCTCTTCGGCTTCAAGCAAAATATCTGGTCCGAACACCTGTCTTTCACCAGGTTGGTCCCAATGCAGTGTAGTTCTGCAATTCCTTCCATAAAGCGCTTCAAACGGTGACATCTTCAGGCTGGCTTGGTAGCTGTTGTTGTAAGAGAATTCTGCATATGGTAATCTCTTGTCCCAACCTATCTTATCTTGCAAGGCACAAGCCCTCAACATATCCTCTAAAATCTAATTAGTTCTCTCAGTCTGGCCATCTGTCTGCGGGTGATAAGCTGAGCTGAATTTCAAGTGGGTACCCAAAGCTTCATGTAACTGCTGCCAAAAATGAGAGGTGAACTGGGTGCCTCTATCTGATACTATGTTCTTCGGAATGCCATGCAAGCACACAATCCGAGACATGTATAGTTCAGCCAACACCGCACTGTTGTAAGTGCCCTTGACTGGTATGAAATGGGCCGCCTTTGTCAAACGGTCCACTACTACCCAGATAGAGTCATAACCAGTACGAGTGCGGGGCAAACCAACTATAAAGTCCATTCCGATCTCATCCCCTTTCCACTAAGGGATCTGCAACGGTTGCAGCAAACCTTGCAGGTCTCTGATGTTCTGCCTTGATCCTCTGACAACTGTCGCATCTGGCCACATACTCTACTATCTCTCTCTTCATACCGTACCACCAAAATCTTTTCTTCAGGTCTTGGTACATCTTCTCACTACCAGGGTATATAGAGTATGCTGTCTCATGAGCTTCCTTGAGAATCAGTTCCCGGATCGATTTGATATCGGGAACACACAATTTGTCCTTGAACCATACCACTCCTTCCGCATCTTCATGGAAATCCTTGCCTTTCCCATCTATGATCATGTCACACCCGGATTTAAGGAACAAAGCCAGGGTGCATCTCATACATGCGTCAAGAAGACAACATATATAATAACAGAGTGTATAGAGATAAATGTCACAAAACATCAGAGTATTTATTACATAGCGGAAGACTTATTACAAAATAAAAGAATAAATATAAAACGAACTAAGGATCGTCGGCGCCAATGTCAACTGAGAAACGCCACCTAGATCCGATCGAATGCCTCAGTGTTAGGCGGACTCCTCTTCGACCACCTGCTCTTCTCCTGTGGGGGGTGTGAGACAGCAAGAGTGAGCTCACAAACGTTCATAGCTCAACAAGTCGTGTGGAATAATGTGGCATGAACTCACCAAAGGTGGGAGTTCATGAAGTGTAAAGCTGATCAATGAAATAAAGGCTGAGGCTGAGCATTGCTTTTATAAGTTGGTCAAAATTTTATTAGCAGTTACTAAGTGTAAGTAAATACCAAACCTTAATAATAATAAAGAACAGTAATAGTAAAATGATCCCAAATGCGATGCAAATGTCAAATTAAATTTAAGTTCCAAAATTAATCATGTGAGGGTCCGAGCCTGCTCATGACCGTGAGCACGGCTAGTATACTAGTTTTACACTCTGCAGAGGTTGCACATCTTTACCCACAAGTCATGTTACCCATCTGCCAAGAGATGGCCAATCCCATACACCTCTACCGAGGAGGCGAGGCAGGGTAACACTACGAGGCCTTTACAAAGTTCCACTAGCTTCAGAAATCCCGCTACAGTTTATAGGAAGCTCCAGTGCAGGAATCCCTCGCCTGACCGCCATCGCAGCAAAATCAACCCAAGGACCTCCTACACTGACCACTCCCCTACTGCCCTTGCCCCTTTCGGGTAAGGAAGACCTCCACTAGCTTTCCTAGTTAATCAGCCAAGGGCGTCCCATTAAACCCTTTTTCCCGGGTGGTCGCTCCATGTTCTCATTAATTTAATGATCTTAACATGAATAGTAATAATAACAAGATAATAATAGAATAATCATGAATAGTGTATCTCCATACCCAATCCACATAAAGCAATAGCAGGTACTACCCAAAAATATTTCAGGGGTGAACAAGGTATAAAGATAACCAAAACTGGGGTAACCTAAAGGATCCCATCAAAATTAACCTATGTAGATCATTAAAAATTAATAAGAACATGGCTGGGAAAAGTAAGTGATCAAGTGCACAACTTGCCTTCAATGAGCTCCTGCTCAGCTACTTCTACTTGCTGAACCTCAGAATCCACAGTGGCTTGCTCGTCTACTCGCATCAACACAATACATACATAGTATAGCAAAAATTAACATTGCACCAAACATGTGAACAAAATACACAGTAATAATCTAGACATTAAAATAAGACCACAGGAACTGGAATCATTAAATTTGGGGTTATAGATTTTATGTTATGAATTTCCTAAGATTTAATGTGCTTGAAATAGAATTAAATGATAAATTAATTTTCTTACTGTTTTCATGTAAAAACAGAGACACTAAATGATAGACATTAATATTACAAAATTATAGGAATTGGAATGGTTCGATTTGGAGCTAAAATGAGTTTTCTATGCATTTTACAAGTTTCTAGATTTGTTTTTGTATTAAAACTAAATTCTATAATCATTTCTCTATTTTAAATCCTTTCTGGACTGGGCATCAATTTTCAGAAAGGCCAGGGATCTCGGGGCTAAAAATATTAAGACACAGGGCACAGGGGGATGGACCGCGGGTTGATACTCAACTACTGCGGGTACTTTTATGCAAAACACCAACGCGAAGGGGTATCCAACGCCGAGAGCCATACGATTACAAACGAACGGCTCTGATTAGATCATCGCCACAACAGATCGGCCCACAACCAGAGCCCCAGGATGTCGATCTAACGGTTACTGACTTCGAATCCCGCCCTAAGCTCCCTGACCGTTCGATCTTAGATCAACGGTCAGAATCTACCTGCCCCCCTATCTAATCCTAACCGCACCTATCCCATCCAAGGGCTAAGCGCCCTCTTCCCCCCACCAGTCATTGCCAGCGGCAATGACCAGAGCCGCGGCGGAGCTTGGCCGGAGCTGGGAATACCGAGGATCCCGACCCTAAATTCCCCCCTAATGCGACGATTTCTGGTGCGGAGATGAACGGAAGGTGATTAAGTTCATTTTTACCAGGGGTCGCGACACAGGTAGCTCCGGCCACGGGAGCGCGAGGTTCCGCGGCAGCACAGCGAGGCCGGGAGGAAATCGCCGACCACCCTAGTGGTTCTCTCCCACTGCGAAGGTAGCCGACAGACCACGGAGACTCGGCGAAGCCCCTCCCTCCCAGTCGCAATAATCCGGGCGCGGCGTTGACGCGAATTCGGAAGTGGCGGCGGAATCTCTCCCTCCCCGTGAGCTTGGCACTGGCGACGCACGTGTTAACTTTCGCGAGGCATGAGAACTGGGGGAGGTGCAGCAGCTCGGAGGGTCTTATCCTCGGGACGAGGGGGGGGGGGTTCGTGGCCGCGCGAATGTCGGGCGAGTGCAACAACCAGCAGCGTGGTCCGCGGCGGAAAGAGGAATAGGAGCGTGGGTCTGTTGAAGTCGTAGGGAGAAGGAGGCAACAGCTACACCAGGTCAATCCGTTCCCGCGATTCAAGCGCAGAATCGGTTGCGGAACTAGGAGAACCGGTGAAGGGGTTCGCGCCTTGCCCGCCGCTAGGAGCGGAGCTCGTTACGGGTAGCGGCGCCGGGAAGAGGACGACCCACCAGGGGGCCCGCGCGCCAGCGTCCGAGAGTGGGCAAGGAGGGCGCTGTCTGAGGGACTGCGGCGTGGGACCCGCATGACAGCGAGGTGAACTGGAGCAGGCGCGCGCGCGTTGGCTGATGCAATGGGCCCGCGAGGCAGCGCCGTGTGGAAATCAAAGGTGGGCCGGTTTCCAGGGTTTAGGCCCATTGCGCCATCCCCTTTTATTTTCTTTATTCTTTTCTCTCTTCTCTCTTTCCAAAATTAAATTTGAACTCAAACTTAAATTCAAACTGCTATGGCTCATCACTACAACTTATGTTTGTGAAATTAGGGGTATTAATTCTGAATATATTTATTTATATATATATTATTTATATTTTTCATATCATTTCTCTTCTCCTCATTTCCAAAAACCTTAATTTTAATTTAGGGTTTACTCCAACCTTTAGAAGTATTATTTTATTATCATCATCCTTATTATTTTATTTAATGCACAAACATATAAAACTCCAGCATGATGCAATTTTTTTATCATTTGTTTGAATTAATCTCTAAATTTTGTATATGCTCTTTTTTTAAGATGCAAATGAAGCACATAAAATAAGGATAACTCATTATATTCTTGGTATACATATTTGTGTATTACAAATCCTACCCCCCTTAAAAATAATCTTGTCCTCGAGATTTAGGAAGATCTAGGGAAAAGGTGAGGAAAATCTATACGAAGCTCTTCTTCTCTTTCCCAAGTTGCTTCATCTTCACCGTGGTGGCTCCATTGCACTTTGCACATCTTTATAACCTTATTCCTCGTGACACGAGTCAGTGTATCCAGAATCTTGATGGGGTACTCAGCATAAGTCAGATCCTCTTGAATACTAAGGTCCTCCATTGGTAATTGCTCCTCAGGTACCCTGAGACATTTCTTCAGCTGAGATACATGAAAAACATCATGAACATCCGCAAGATGATCTGGTAACTCCAATTGATAGGCAACCTCTCCCACTCGCTTTAAGATTAAGAAGGGTCCAATAAAGCGAGGGGACAACTTCCCTTTGACTTTGAACCTTCTCATACCCCTGAGTGGTGACACCTTTAAATAGACATAATCTCCCTCTTTAAACTCAAGCAGTCTTCTCCGGGTGTCAGCATAGCTTTTCTGCCTGGATTGTGCAGTTCTCAAATTCTCCCTTATTTGCTGAACTTGTTCCTCTGCTTCTTGTATAATCTCAGGCCCAAACAACTACCTTTCACCAGTTTGATCCCAATACAGTGGAGTCCTGCACTTTCTGCCATATAAAGCCTCAAACGGTGACATCTTCAAACTGGCCTGATAGCTATTATTATATGAGAACTCCGCATACGGTAGACTCTTATCCCAACTACCACCATGCTTAAGGGCACAAGCTCTTAACATATCTTCCAGCACTTGGTTAGTCCTCTCAGTCTACCCATCAGTCTGGGGATGGTAAGCCGAACTAAAATTCAATCTTGTATCCAAGGACTCGTGCAACTTCTTCCAATATCGAGAAGTAAATTGTGATCCTCGATCAGACACGATTTTCTTTGGCACACCATGCAGGCAGACAATCCGTGCCATGTACAACTCTGCCAACTTGGCTCCTGAATACGTGGTCTTCACTGGAATAAAGTGGGCTACTTTAGTTAGCCTAGTCCACAATCACCCATATAGAATCATATCCAGCAGACGTGCGGGGTAATCCAACAATGAAGTCCATGCCAATCTCTTCCCATTTCCACTCAGGTATCTTCAGTCGATGCAGTAGTCCGGCTGGCCTCTGGTGTTCAGCCTTAACTCTTTGGCACACATCGCACATAGCCACATGTGTAGCCACATCTCTCTTCAATCCATACCACCAATATTTTTGCTTCAAATCCTGATACATCTTAGTACTCCCAGGATGGATAGAATAAACTGAATCATGTGCCTCCTTCAATATGGTTTCCCGAAGACTATCAATATCGGGAACACAGATCCGATTCTTGAACCATATGGTGCCTTGCTCATCCTCTGTGAACTCCTGGGCCTCTACCCTCTGTTATCAGATCCTTGATCTCCTGAATCTTAGCATCACCAATCTGACCTTTACGAATTTCTTGATCCAAGGTAGGTTCCAATTCAATGGTAACTCCTTCCGTATGTGTAACAATTCCCAGGTTGAGCCTCTCAAAATCTTTTGCTAATTCATCAGGTAGCTGGATAACGAAAGCGGAGTGAACATGCTCCTTCCGACTCAAGGCATCTGCAACCAAATTTGCCTTGCCTGGGTGGTAGTGAATCTCCAAATCATAATCCTTAATGAGCTCCAACCAACGGCGTTGCCTAAGGTTGAGATCCTTCTGAGTGAATATGTACTTCAAACTCTTATGATCCGTATATACTTGGCACTTAGTTCCCATGATGTAGTGTCTCCAAATCTTAAGTGCATGCACAACGGCAGCCAGTTCCAAGTCATGGGTGGGGTAGTTCAGTTCATGCTTCCGCAACTGACGAGATGCATAGGCAATCACATGTCCTTCTTGCATGAGCACACATCCAAGTCCTTGGCCACACGCATCACAATAAATGTCAAATCCCTTCTGTAGATTTGGCATAACCAATACTGGTGGCGACATCAACCTCTCCTTCAATTGATCAAAGCTCTCTTGGCATTTCTCATCCCACTTGAATTCTCTTCCTTTCTCCAAAAGCGAGGTCATAGGCTTGGCAATCTTAGAGAACCCTTCAATAAATCTCCGATAATATCCTGCGAGTCCCAAGAAACTCCGAATCTCAGTAACTGTAGTGGGCACTCTCCACTCCATTATCTCCTTCACTTTAGCAGGATCCACTGCTATTCCTCCATTAGAGATAATATGACCAAGGAATGGCACCTTGTCAATCCAAAACTCGCACTTGCTGAACTTAGCATAGAGTTGATTGTCTCGCAACTTCTGTAGCACCAACCTTAGATGTTGTTCATGATCACTTTCATTCTTAGAATAGATAAGAATATCGTCGATGAACACCACGACGAATCTGTCCAAATACTCCATAAACACCTTATTCATCAAATTCATGAAATAAGCTGGTGCATTGGTTAATCCAAATGACATAACAGTAAACTCGTATAATCCATATCAGGGTTGAGAAAGCCGTCTTAGGAATATCTGATGGTCTAATCTTCATCTGATGGTATCCCGATCGGAGATCAATCTTCGATAATACCCTGGCTCCTCTCATCTGATCAAACAAATCCTCAATACGGGGTAATGGATACTTGTTCTTCACCGTGACATCATTAAGTGATCTATAGTCCACACACATCCGTTGCGATCCATCCTTCTTCTGTACAAATAACACCGGTGCTCCCCAAGGTGAGGAACTCGGACGAATGTACCCCGCTTCTTGTAACTCAGTTAACTGCTTCTTAAGCTCCTTCAGTTCTTCTACAACCATCC